>CAWUFW010007733.1:0-600000 GCA_963921515.1 Calotriton arnoldi
TATTTGTAATATTTTAACACGGCTGCCTCACCGTGGGGAGGGGCACCATCACCGGCTGGAAAAGAAATTCAGAATCCAGCAGGTGAGGCTGTTGTTTTGCACTAACCAAGACTGTTCTCAGCACAGCGCTTTATATGCTAATTCAAGCTTGCCTAATGATCTGCAATCCTACTACAGGAAATAAATATACCTTAACTAAGCAAATCACATCTGAACTTACTGAAAGTGAACAATGTTACTCGCATTAATTAAGAACTCTCTGTTCCAGCATGCACTGAGGAACTGCACTGAGCACCTGCCCACTGTGATGGAAATCAATAAAGCTGCAAAAGTCAAATGAATGCGAGGCTCAGATGTCTTTGTGGCAGCCCAGGAAGAAGGGTTTTTTTAACCTTAAAACGCGTTGGCAAAGACATTAATGAAATGGATAATTCAGACAGGCTGCATCAGGGAGCCGTATGGCGAAGCTCTGTCGAGTGACCTCCCAATGCTCAAGGGCACATTGTTTGTAATATTTTAACACGGCTGCCTCGCCGTGGGGAGGGGCACCATCACCGGCTGGAAAGGAAATACAGAATCCAGCCGGTGAGGCTGTTGTTTTGCACTAACCAAGACTGTTCTCAGCACAGCGCTTTATATACTAATTCAAGCCTGCCTAATGATCTGCAATCCTACTACAGGAAATAAATATGCCTTATCTAAGCAAATCACATCTGAACTTACTGAAAGTGAACAATGTTACTCGCATTAATTAAGAACTCTCTGTTCCTGCATGTACTGAGGAACTGCACTGAGCACCTGCACACTGTGATGGAAATCAATAAAGCTGCAAAAGTCAAATGAATGTGAGGCTCAGATGTGTTTGTGGCAGCCCAGGAAGAAGGGGTTTTTTTAACCTTGAAACGCTTTGGCAAAGACATTAATGAAATGGATCATTCAGACAGGCTGCATCAGGGAGCCGTATAGCAAAGCTCTGTTGAGTGACCTCCCAATGCTCAAGGGCACATTGTTTGTAATATATATATATATATATATATATATTACCTACTGGCGGTCGCCAGTAGGTAGTTATAGTTAGGACCTTGTTTCTATTCAAAAAGCGTTTTTTCTTTTCCCAATAACTTTGGCGCTGGTTGACGAATCATTGCGAAATTTTCAAAACTAGTGGGGCGCTCTGGTCAGCTCCTGTTTTGAAAGATTCGGGGTGATTCGGCAAGCGGGGGCCGAGAAAAAAGGGGGGTCCCAAAACGTGTTTTCTCCATGTTAATTCCCGTAGGAAACTTTAGACACGGCTACAGCCCGAACTGCTGAACGGAATTGCACCAAATTTGGCAAAAAGGTAGCCCTTGTTTCAGAAAGAACTCTTTTTGTTAAATGGTGTAAATCCGTTCAGTAGTTCCTGAGAAATTCAAAAAAACGAGGTCGAAAAATGCATTTCCCATAGGAAACTTCAGACACGGCTACAGCTGGAACTGCTGAACGGAATTACACCATATTTGGCACAAATGTAGCCCTTGTTTCAGAAAGAACTCTTTTTCTTAAATGGGGTAAATCCGTTCAGTAGTTGCTGAGAAAATCAAAAAATAAAAGTTTCGATATTTAGAGGCACGGAGGATCAGCGCACCCTCCCGATCACGAGCTTTATTCTAATTGGCTGTCAACACTCCAAACCAGGAAGTGTTTGCAGCCATCTTGTGCCTCGGTAACCGAGGCACAAGAAAACAGGGAAACAAACGCAAAAAACAAGAAAAGTTGGCAGGGTAGAAACACCCTGACCCCCTCGGCCTGCTCAGGGGGTCCCACAAGGACCCCCAGGGCCCAAAAAAGCTTTTTTTTTTTTTTTAAATCGGCCGAATTCGCGCTGGGTGCGCGAATCCGGCCAAAAATTAAAAAAAACGAAGCGCGGGCTCCTGCGCTTTGTTTAATGAAGCCCCCGGGTGGTCCAGGTCCTGGGGGCATGCAGAAATAAAATTGCGGGGGCCCAGGGGGACCCCGCAGCCCGGGGACTGCCACCCCGGGGCTTTGATAAAATATTTGCCGGGGGACACGGCCCCCTGCAGCCCCGGGGACCGCCACTCCCCAGGGCTTGTTGTTTAAAGGTTTGGGGGGCCTCCAAGGCCCCCCCAAGCCCCGGGGACCGCCACCCCCCAGGGCTTTCATTAATCATTTGCGGGGGGCACACTGCCCCCCCGCAGCCCCGGGGACCGCCAACCCCGGGGCTTCTTTTTTTTTTAAAGAAATATACCTGCGTGGGGGGACTAGAGCCCCCCACATGCCCCGGGGACCGCCACCTCCCCGGGGCACTATAATACAAATATAGGGGTCCGTAAAGGACCCCCGAGCCCCGGGGACCACCACCTCCCCGGGGCTGTGCATTGGTTGGGAGGGGGGCCGCGCGGCCCCCCTCCTGGAGCCCTTCATGGCCCTGGGGACCGCCACCCCCCAGGGCCGGCTCCTGCAGTGTCCCGGGGTGCCCACCCCCGGGACACTGCAGTTTGCTATGGCAGGGCGGGAGCCTCGCGGCTCCTGCCCTGCCATAGCAAACTGTGGTTTGGATTTTGGAAGAGAGAGCAGGAAACCTGCTCTCTCTTCAAAAATCCAAACCAGATTGCTTTTCCACATGGGGAGATGCATGTTAGCAGCTCCCCATGTGGAAAAGCAATGCCGGCTCCCGCAGGAGGCGGGGAGCCGGCAGGGACCGTGGGGGCATTGGGGCTCCCCCCACGGTCCCCAACGACCCATTTGAGATGTCATCAGTGATGTCACTGACCATGTCATGAGTGATGTAATATGTGATGTCATCAGCAGTGCATTGCGGGGGCGCGAGTTATAGTTAGCTGAACTAACTATAACGGGGAATTTCTATGATTTTATACGACTGAAATGTCCAACTAACTATAACTTTCCCTAAAACCTATGGTTTTTTCAGTGAATTTCTAAGGTTTTTTAAATGCTAATTTCTAACTATAACGTGCCAGAAACCTATGGTTTTTTCTGTGAATATATATATATATATATATATATATATATATATATATATATAATTAAATATATATATATATAATTAAATATATATATATAATTAAATATATTAAATAATAAAAATAATTTTAACAAAATAAATTAAATTTAATATACATTTTAACAAATATAACAAATAAACTTAATTAAAAAACGTTAAACACAAATACATAATAATTAATATATATATATTTATTTTAAAACAATTAATAATAAACTACAATTTTTAGTTTATTTTATAATTTTAAAATTATATAAAAATTTACATATATATATATATATATATATATATATGTAAATATATATATATATACCAATAACATAAAATATGATTAAAAAAATTCTATTATAAATTAAATAAAAAAGGGAAAGTGTTGGATAGCGAAGGGGTAAAAATTATTATTCCCACTCCAATGAGGGCAACAGTAGGGAAAGTGTTGGATAGCGAAGGGGTAAAATGTACTATTCCCACTCCAGTCAGTGCAACAGTAGGAAAAGTGTTGGACAGCAGAGGGATAAAATGTACTATTCCCACTCCAGTCAATTCAAAATGAAAAACAAACAAAATATTTTAAAAAATCAAAAAAATATTTTAAAAAACAAAATAAATAAATAAATATATATAAAATTAAAATACAAATATATTTATTATTAAAAATAAAAAATAAAAACATATTATAATATTAATTACATGTGACAAATACCTACAAATAATATATAAATTAAAATAAAAGACAAACTTCAAACAAATAAATATTTTCACCTACAAAATATTTACAAACAAAAACATTAATTATTACATAACTTTATTTATTTTATTTCCTAACCTAAAACACCACAGAAACCATAACCCACATCTAAATTTAAAAACAAAAGTACTTCTATAATTAACATAATTAATTACCAATAAAAGAAATATTAATAATAAAAAATATAAAACTAATAAACATTCATTAACTTCTCACACTTTAACCCTATAATCCCCACAACCCACAGCTAAAATTAAACTGTAAAAAAATGAATTACACAACTAGAACTTATTTTCAAATAAAAAACTATTACTATTAAAAAACTAATTATAAAGCAAGTAAAATGTATTTAATCCCACCCTTTACCCCTTTAAAAGTAAAGACTACACACAAAAAAATAAACAATTACCCTAATTAAATATCAATTAATTAATTAATATTAATTAACAACTAATTATAAATTAATTAAACACAAATTACTTCCCACCCTTTACCACTATAAACCCCACAACAAAAACCTAAAATTAATTACACGATTCCCATAATTAATTTTCAATAAATTAATTAATATCAATTAACAACTAATTATTAATTAATCCAAAAAAATTACTTTCCACCCTTTACCCCTATTAACCCCAAAACGTGCACCTGAAATTAATTACACAATTGCCAACAGTAATTACCATTTAATGAATTAATATTAATTAACCAATTATTAATTAATTAATAATAAATTACTTCACACAAATAACACTATAACATCTCAGTTAAATAAATATTAATAAATAGAAAATATTCATTAATTTAATAGAATTCAATTACTTCCCACCCATTCCCCTATAAACCCACAACCTGCTACGGAAACTAAAAACACAAAATTCAATTAAAATGAAATGAATAACTACTAAACATTTAACACATATATTAAAAAATAAACAATTCTTATACAAAAAAATACATCACATACATTTAAAATATATACTAAAATGCATAACACTAATTAAACAATCGATATTTTAAACAACTATATTTTTGCAAACGATATTAATGACTTCTATATTTTTGAAATTGATATTTCTTACCTTAAATCGATATTCTTGACCACGATATTCTTGCTGTAGATATTTCTCACTCACGATATTTAGGACTCGATATTTCTGTAGGTTGACATTTAAAACTCGATATTTTGTCTGCACACCGCCACGGGGGCTTGATCCAAGAGACCTACCAATTTCAAGAATTGGGGACCGAATCCACATTCAATGTGATTAAAACATGTGGATCTGGGCACTTCCGAGTCGGTTCCTGCCAGTTATGGAGTCTGCGTAAGTTATATCTAGTTGATCGTCCAGGCAAGAAGCCAGACTCCGTGTGTATAAGGGGTTTAATAACATTAACCAGTCTCACGGGAAGTACTGTTGCCAGGATTTTAGTTTCGCTATTTAGCAACAAGATGGGGGCGGTATGAACCACACTTAGAGGCCGGTTTCCTGGCTTTTGATATAACCACTATCGTGGTTTTACGCAGGTCCAGGGGAAGGATTCCATCTTGCTGGGCCCTCAGGTACATTTGGAGGAGTTGGGGGCTAATACTGTCACATTTTTCTTGAAGAACTCTGCTTGAATACTGTTGGGTCCCGGCGTGTTCCCTGGTTTTAGTTTGGGTATGGCTGCCTGTATTTCATCAAGAGAGATTTCCTTCTCAAAGGTCTCCCAATCCTCAAGCGCCAGGGTCGGCACCAACACCCCCTGCAAATACTCCTCTATATCCGGTTCCGTTGTCAGTGTATGTACATCGTACAGAGCCGCAGAGATGGCAACAAATGCTATGGCTAAGTCTTTATCTGTAAAATAAATATGAGCATCTATTTGATGTACCCACCTGACCTTTATCTCTCAACACTCCAGCCACACTAATAATTTCCCTGCTTTTTATCCAACATCATAGAGGCGGTGCTGAGTAGCTAGAAGTTGGTCATGTGCCTCATTCTGTATCAGTGCTTTGTATTCAGCTCACATAGTCTCCGTCTGTTGCAGATGGAGGGGGTCTAGGTGGACTGTGGCCATCCATTCTGCCTGTCTCAATTCAGGTCCCAACATCTCCACCTATCTCACTGCCTTCTGTTTCTCGTTAGCAATGATTGTCTGGGCTAACTCACGCAGCACTGTTTTAAATGCTTCCCACAAGGTCACTGCTATTGACACGGAGTCTTTATTTTCTGAGAAATAGAGCTTGGTTTCCATGTGGAGTTTGTGGGCTGTATTTTCTTCGAGCAGTTCCCATGCATTCATTTTCCATCCAAATCCATTACTCCAAGGCCTCCAACCCAAGGTAATCCAGAGAGGGGCGTGATCAGACAGCCCTCTCTCCGAATATTCTGCCCTTGGAATCATTCCTACTTCACTGTCTGAAGAAACACATAATCCAATTGAGATGACACTCTGTACACCCCCAAGTGGTATGAGTAGCCCTAAAGTGTAGTATGACAGCAATGCCACAGGTCAGTAAGTCCCAATATTTCTGCAAAAGGAGCCAGAGGTGTTTCCCAATTAGAATGTGGGGAAGGTTCAGACCTATCCATCTCTATAGACATAACATCGCTAAAATCTTCCTCCGATAATGTGGAGCGATGAGTCCGTGTCCAGTAGTATGCCCATTACTTTATCAAGTGTGGTCTTCTGGAGTCTAGGGGGCGCATAGACACATATGAGTGCAACATCCCGTCTACCCCACAAGCCCTGTACTGCCGCATATGTCCCATTCGGGTCCACCCATGATCTCTGTACATTAAAGGTAGGGGGGCTTTCAAGCTAAAATTGCCAACCCCATAACCCAGAAGTAAAGCCTGCGTGAGCCAGTGTAGTATATGCTCCCCGGGCTAAGAAATGACACTGTGTCCCTCTCAAGTGAGTCTTCTGTAACAAGACTGTATCAGGCCTGTGATGACTAATGTAAGAAGCAAACAGCCCTCTCTTTATCTTTTTTCCCACGCCATTGACATTCCACATGGTACGGAGCATCCCATTGGGTCAGGCACCGGAATTTGTGATATGACTGCTCTGGGAGAAGTGTTTGTCTCTCAACCCCAAGGAACAAATATTGCCTCATGTCTAAAGGTTCACCTGCATCTCTTGTAAAACAAAAAGAGAACAACATCAACTCAAACAAAAATATCCTATCCCCCACCCTACCTCCCGCCTCTACACGCATACATGCAATCATCAAACATGTGCCAATGCATCCCAGGACTAGGGGTGGGTGGTACACTCTGCTCTGCCGGTGGAGTTTTGTCACTCCACGCTCCATTTGGAGCGCAGAATTTTTGCAAAAAATCCACCCACCCAAAGTTATGCAGCAGAGTTCCCGTGTAGTCCTTCTAGGTCTCTGACGCGGGTTGCACACATGCTGTAGCCGCTCTCTTCTCTTTGGTGTGAGGCGAGTGTGGCGCTCTATCCTCTGCTCCGTCTCAACTGCGCCAGCCGCTTCCCTCATGCTGCGTAAGGTTGTACTTGTAAATTTGAAATGGCAGATGAAGACAGAAGACAAGGGGACAGCGAGACATTGACAATCAAGAGTGGAACAGGAGCCCTGGACATGGCTTCATTGGGAACCACCTGACGCTCATGCCGGGTACCGTAAATCACGGTCTTTACTAAACTTCTACAATGGCTACTGTGGCATAGCATCTTTCGTAGTTGTTAATATGGCATTCCTACAGCTCAGCTCTAATATAGGGGCGGAACAGACTGCAGTCCTGCACAAGTATCATAATCTATTCATTAGGATCGCAGGCACCCACTTCTGAACAGGACCGCGCAAAAGTCCCACCATGTGTAATAAAGACATTTGTTTTACAAGGGGAATCTGCCCAGCCCTCTTGCGGGGCCATTAATTGCCCTCCCCTTGATATCTTAATCATTGTTGTTTGTAGTATTTTCTGGAAACAGGACTGTGGCACTCAATCTTCTGAGCATCGGAGACGGTTTAAGAGCGGTGTCATCATTTAGTGGTTGAGGATATTTATCACTGCAGCACTCTCACCTCTTGTCAGTTTGTATAAACATTTAACCCAGTAGAATTATGAAAGTGAGCCCTTGGTTTGGAGAGATGTTATCTGAGGTGATTTGTTTATACAGATCCCACGCAGCTGCCCTCTGCTTGTAGCCCACACACTGTTAGCTCATTTAACTGAAATCATCTGTAGGTTCAATTGCAGAAGCCTGTTCAAATACTGGCTTTCTTTTGTGGCATTTTAATGAGTGACACTCTATTCCAACTGCTTCAATGCCCCCTGCCTTTGTGGCGGTGGCAGGCAGCTATAGTTCATATCAGGCACCAGCGATTTCCCGGTTGGTTAACAACTGCATTTGCAGACACACTGCAGTGTGAATCTGCAGACACGCCTGGCAGACCCCGTTAATGGAGATGTTCCTGCCCTCTTTCCTCAGAAGGTATTCGTGTGGAATTTAGTTAAATGGTATTCAAATATTCATCAAAAATCTCTGATGTTAAAAATTAAAAAAGAAACATACTCTGTCAGTAATGGACTGAAGCGCTGCAAAGTAAACTGGAACACACACAGTTATTAAAAAGGCATAATGCCCTCCAGGCTTCTCATAACCGTTCCTGCTACTGCATTGTACTGTATTGTATTATAGCAGTTATGTAGTGCCTCACAGGGTCGAAACTCTGCCCGCTCATGGAACTCCGCAGAATCTCACTGAGTTTTTCAGTAATTTCGTGGAATTCCGCAGAGTGAAACTCTGCAAGCTCCACCCAGGCCTACCCAGTTCCAAGAAGTCTGTATCCCATCCCTTCCTTTTCCGCACTTACAATGCTATCAACAAATTATGATAAAACACAAATCTACTCATGCGCACACTCACTACTCAGGCCACTGGCCAAGGCAATGGACAGATAGGCTCCCCCTCTACGTCAGTCAGTCTTTCCACACCCTAATCTCCTAACACTCTCAATTACCTCACACTCATCTGGCTGATGGCTCAGCAGCCCTCACACTCATGCAAGCAGTTGAAACAAATAAAAGGCAAATGGAATTTAAACTGAGGTGAAAGGGAGAAAAGAGAGGATAGAAGGAGCGTCTACAAGGGGTTCGTACACTGAGCACTGCTGTGTCTTCACCCAGTCTCTTCCGCTACCCCTGATGTCAAAACATCCCCACTACACGCCATTCAGCCCTTCAAACATAGAGCAACTCTCCAAGAAACAAGTTACTTAGCATAGCTCAGTTCCCGTATTCCGCACATGATCTTTTGGTGTGTCTTCTTGCTCTTCCTCCAATGGCAGGTGAGCTTTCCAGCCCATTCTGCTTGTGTTGTTGCTGCTCCTGGCATATTACTGCATTGTCGGAGGAGCATTTGTCTGGTGCATTTCTCTCACCGTTTTTCCCTCTCGATCTGTTCCTGCCCCATTGAGATCTGGTCCAGCGCTTACATTTCGAAGTCCAAAGCTTGGGCCTGGCTCCTGGGTCCACACCCCTCGGGGATCTCTGCGAGGACTCACCTGAGGAATACAGGAACAGTCCCTCTTCAATCCATTTCCAGACATCCTCAGGGATTTCAAGAAAGTGTGCTTTACCAAGAAAGAGTACTTTAAGCTTGGCAGGAAAGTGCAGCATATATTGAAATTTTTTATTGACCGAAGTTTAGATTTGACTGCGTCAAAGGAGAGTCTTTGTTTCTGTACTTCTCTAGAGTAATCAGGAAACAACATAACTGTGAAAGAGTTATACTTGAGTGTTTCAAGCTGCCCTGCCTCATTCAAGAGCACGTCATGGTCATTATAGTTCAGGAATTGCACAATAATTCCCCCCGGGGGGCACCTGGTATTGGCTTGGTGGGCAAGGCCCTCTGGGTGCGCTTAATGACAAAGCAAGTGGAGAAATTGCTGGAGGTGAAGCTATCACAGAGCCAGCACTCCAGAAAGGCAGGCACGTTGATGCCCTCCACCCCTTCCAGAAATCCTACAAATCTAAGATTATTGCGCCTTGCGCAATTGTCCGCATCGTCCAACCACCATAGTAGGTCTTTGGTAAGCGTTTTCATTGCAGCCAGGTCATTCCCATTACAGTGCAACACGTCTTCCAGTTCGGAAATCCTTTCTTCCATTACTGTGACTCTATCTACAACCTTCCAGAGGTCCTGCCATAAGAGGGAGAGCTCTGTGCCCACCTCACCGATCTTGGTCTCCAACGTCGACCTAGACAGATGGATTGCTGCCATCAGTACCGCATTGTCTGGGTGAGGGTCATCCACCCCTTCCGCGGGTGGATCCACCTGTCTAGTATATTTATCTGTTTTCCCCTGACAGGTCTGTTTTTGCTCTTTATCTTTTGCTATCTTTAAGGGAAGGCAGGAGGGAGGATCGCCACCATGTACCTGTCAACAGCATGGAGTCCATCTAGATTCTCACACCAATCCGCCTCTTACTCAAAGGCGGTGGTCACAAGTTTCTCACTGTGTCTGCATCTGTTGTCCGATTTCTCTATTCAGCCAGCACCTACACCATCCGCCCTGGTAGCAAAGGTAGATCTGAATCGTTCACTGGTGCATCACGCATGGGGATTCCTCCTCTACGAGTACCAGTGTTTCCCAAGACCCACGGAGGCCACACGAGGAGGCTGGAATCTGCTCCTGATCCAGTCACGACGGGTTCTTCACCCCCTGTGGCCCTTCTTCACCACTCGCAGAGGGGGCTTCTCTGGTAATCAGGCTGCCGGATGCCTGCATGACTGCAGCTTCAGTGCAAGCAGCAAGAGAGGCCCATCATACCGACCCTGGCTCTCGGTCTCCAGGCATGGTGAAAGGAAGGATCCATACAAGTATGCCCCACTCTGCATGTGTTTGGAGCAGGCAGCAATATCGGAGTCACAACAGGTAGTCTTTATGCCCTGTTGACCCCCACACCGGACCCAGGAGCTACCTCGGTCACAGGAGTTATCTGTGTGTTGTTGCTGTTTCTGTGCAGGGTTTCGTTGGGGCTATCTTCCCTGCGATGGGCACGGCATCCTGCCACCTTTGCTTTCACCCCGAGGGCAGCCCCGAGACCCTGCATTGCTTTCCACTGGAGGGAGACCACATGGTATGCCTTTGCGGTTCCACCCGCCGCCCCAGTCTAATTTCTGTTGTAAATTGCTGCGGCAGCCTCCTAACCTCAGGTGTCTGTTGCTCGGCTTCATTTAGCCACGCTGGCCTCTCGCAGCTCTGGGGAGAGACCTCTCGATGGTTCCTGTCTCTGTCAGCCCACCATGCTCTCTCCTCTGCATGGGCAGCAGATCGTGGTCTGAGCCACCACAGCTGGCCAACCGACAGGAGAAACAAGGGAGTGCAGGAGACAGGAGAGGGGGAAAGAAAACAGCACCCGCCGCACAATTTCCACTGTAATCCCACGGTGTCGCCCCCCCACAGCTGTCTCAGGCTCACCCGGTCTGCCGCTTCAGGGGCTGATCATGGTGGCCACCATCTTGTGTACAGAGAGCACCCACCTCTCCAGCAGTGTAACTCTGTTTCTGGGCTCTTCAGGGTCCCCAAACACCTACCAAAAGAGTTCTCTGCCACAGGGGTGTACGGCCCTGGTATCAGTATCGGCCGATGGGGTGTCGGGAGTCAGGATTATTCCAGGATTAAGTCAGGCCCGGCTGTAGCTCAGCTCGGGCACGTTTACTCCACCATCTTGCTGGCCACACCCGGAGTTATGAATTTGTAAAGAATAAATCAAAAATAGTGCTTATAAGTCAATAGCGCTTAAAGATTACTTGAGGTCATGCTAGACCTGGGCAAAACCAAAGTTCAGGCTGACCATGATGGAGGGCAGGCCGGCTACAGGACTCAACCAGGCCCTGCAGACAAAGTACCTTGGCTGGAGCAAAGTGTCGTCATTGAGAGTCCGATGCGTCAGTCTCAAATCATGCAGCCGGGTCAATGCATCAAAGTCGAGCCTCGCATTCGGGACCTCAGACCGGCGCTGTGTCAAAGTTGAACCTCACTGTCGGGACCTCGGATCCGTGCTGCATCGTCATCGAGACGTGCAGGGATGTTTTCGGATCGACACTGCATCAGAGTCGAAGGGCACTGTGTCGGTTCCGATTGGCACAGTGGTGATGATGCATCGGTTTTGTAGCAAAACAGCTGCAGAACCCACTTCTGAGGCCCAGGACTGGAGGGGCACCTCAGGCAATGGTAGGACTGACACATGGCAGCAGAGTTGCAAGAAGTCTTTTATGACCCTGAGACTTCAGAAAACAGGAGGCAAGCCCTTGGAGTCACTCTGGGTTCATGTGAGATTGGTGCAGTCCTTGTCCTCAGCAGGACAGAGATCATCAGGCAGCTGGGGCAGCTCAGCACAGCAATGAAGCAGTTCCTTGGTACAGTCAGTCAAGCAGAGTGATAATCCTTGTAGCACAGCAGTCCTTACTCCTGGCAGAGTTCTTCACAGGTCCAGTAGTGTACTGTCTTGGTAGGGTCAGAGCCCCAGTACTTATACCCAAATGTGCTTTTGAGATGTGGGTGACTTCAAAGCAGCTTCTTGAAGTGCACACCCCAGCCCTGTCTGCTAGGCTATCTGTGGGGGCTAATCAGCCATTTGTGTGGGGACAGGACACAGCCTATTCAGATGTAAGGTTCAGCTCCCTCTCTCCCTTCCTGCTCAGGAAGGCTATCAGAATGCAGATGAATGTAGATGAGTCCTCTGTCACACTCACCCTTCCTGTGCTTGTGGCTGTCTAGAGGGAATGCACAAAGTGTAACTGTCACCCAGCCCAAACGTGTATTGGAGACAGGCTGCAGGCACACAGAGTTAAATTAAGAGCAGAGAAATGTCCACTTCTAAAAGTGGCATTTCTAAAATAGTAATGTTAAATCCAACTTTACCTTTAAAGAGGATTTATCATTACCATTCCAAAGATATGAAACATGATTTAGCTACTCCTTACTAATCGTGAACTACAGCTTTACATTGTTTTAAGGAATTCCCAATGCTGACCTATGAGAGGAGTAGTCCTCACAGTAGTGAAAAACGAATTGAGCTGTTTGTCACTACCAGGACATGTAAAACTTAAAAGTAAGTGTCCTACCTTTTAGTTACACAGCCCCCTGCCCTTAGGGCTGCCGAGGGCCTATCTTAGGGGTGGCATATGTAATAAAAGGAGAGTTTAAGGCTTGGCAAGTGGTTTTAACTGCCAAGTCGAAATAGCAGTAAACTGCACACACAGGCCTTGCAATGCCAGGCGTGAGACAGGTTTGAAAGGTCACTTATGAGAGTAGCACAATCAGTGCTGCAGGTCCACTAGTAGCATGTAGATTACAGGCCCTAGGTATATGGAATACAAATTTACCAGAGACTTGTAAGTAAACCAATTATGCAAATCAGGTTTACATCAATGTCACCATGTTTAGGGAAGAAGCACATGCACTTTAGCACTGGTCAGCAGTGGTAAGGTGCTCAAAGTACTAAGGCCAACAAAAAGATACATGAAGAAGTGGAGATAAGTAGGCAAAAGTTGTGGGAAGGCCACCCTAAGTATGACAGGTCTACCGAGTGCCTTGTTTTCTAGAAGACTGCCCTGCTGCTTGAAGCTTGGCTTGTTCCCCAGAGGACTGCCCTACTGCTTGAGGCCTGCCTTGTTTTATAGAGGACTGCCCTGCTGCTTGAGTTCTGCCCTGCTTTCGGCAAAGGAAGAATGGACCTGCTCCCTTCAACCCAGGCTACCTGAGTGACTCCAAGGTTCAGTTGCCTGACGTCCTGTTCTGAGCTACAGGGACACAAGAAGCTATAGAGGCCACCCTGAAACTGCGCAGCTGACCTGCTGCAACTGGACCTCCCTGAACCTGCAAATAGACCTGTCTGAGCCCTGCTGGCCTCTGCTGTAGTGAGTCTCTGATCTCCAAGAGGTGCCCGGGCATGACCTGGACCTTTGGCTGGCATCAGAGTGCACTCCTACACAAGAAAAGGAGAAGCCCTAAAGTTCCGGACTCTTAGCACTGGACTTTGAGAAGATAACTTTTTCAGCAGGATTAACTTGGTACATGTATCCGACCCACACTTCATCGCGATCAGCCTGAACTTGTTCCTCCCCCCAGGTTAGCACGCCTAGATGACAACAAGTGGCGGTTGGTTCTTTTAGACCCTATACTAACCTAAAAGTTTGAAGTTGCATATCTCTGATTCTACCAATCGAAATTTTGTTGTTTTTAATCTCATTTCATTTATCAACACTTTCTCTATTTTTCTAAATTGATCTTAGAGTTTTCTTGTGTTGTGATTTCTCTTTGTTACTGTTTGTGTCCTGCATAAATACTTTACACAGGTGCCTCTAAGTTAAGCTTGACTGATTTTGTACCAAGCTAGCAGAGGGTTTAGCACAGGTTAATTTAGTTTCCCTTTGGTGTTCACCCTGACAAGGGTTGTGGTTGTTACCTGAGTGGGGCTTCCACCCTCCTCAATCAATTACCCCAATTTCTTACACATGGGTACATAAATAACGAAATAATAGATTATGGTATAACTTTATTGAACTGTGAACAATGCATTGCGCTGATCTGGAACTGTAAATTTGTTTTTTTTTCATTTAAATGTTGATGCCCTGGAGTTAGCAGTTTGTTTGAAATGTGGGAAAACGTGCGCTAGAGATCCTTAGAATATTTTAATGAGCTTCCTTGATACATTTAGTGTCAGTGTGTTTGAGGTATTAGTGTGGTTTCGTCAATGCTATTTTCCTTACTAATGGCAATTTGTTTTTGCTCAGAAATGCTTGAGCAATTTCACCCATATTTTTACTTTCACAAATTTCTCATCAGTCCCAAATTTGTGACACTAGGGAAGGGTCGTTGGGTTTTTAGGCCCTCGTTACAAGCGGTCTCTTAATTATTATGGGGCCGGTAACAGTAGTAACTGGCCCAATTGTAATGATATGTTTTTCATTTCAGACTGAGATTTCGAACACTGAAAACAGTCAAAGTCTCCATTTGAAAGTCTAGGGAAATATGAGGAATTACAGGGGGAATTGAACCCAGATTTACTGACGCTCTGATAACTCCTTATTTGTTTATCTGAGCCTCTGAGTCCAACTCAAAAAGGGCTGGGTTATCTCCACCCCTCGGAGTTACTGGTACCCACGGTATAAGTAACTTTAAGGTTGGAAAAAATTCAACCCACATTTTGTCCCACTTGCAATGAGGGTTCTAGCATTTTATTGTAGTACAGGATTGTTGCTTCCTCAAATTCGCTACTTCGCACAGTACACTAAGAACCCAGTTATGGTTCCTGCAATGAGCCACAATTCTGACACACCTATCTGTTCCATGTCTTCTGCAATCACACTTCACAAATATATTTTTGTGTGTGTTAAACTCATGTAAGTGAGCTGGTATACAAAATGTGCACTGTTTGGTACACCTACACTGACATCTGGCAATAAGGGTGTAAACATCCATAGCAACTGCTGAGGTGCAGTTTGAGACCTACATTATGGCTGTGTGCTATTTAGGAGATGAACCGATCCTCAAAAACCAGTGCAATACTTTGGTAAAAGAAGAATTAACAAAACAAAACAGTTTGTGGTTGTAAAAGGCTCAGCTATTGGTTTTGCCAATACTTGCATTGCTGATGCTGCCATTGAACAAAGTTTTTCTTGTTCTGCATATGGTTCCCGCTGACAGTGGCAGTGGATGCTGGGACTGGTGAAGCAGACGGCACACCCAGGCTCCCCCAAGCCAATCACAACAATGCAATGCAGCTTTGGGATTGGTCTAAGCACCGTGGTTCGGCGCTCACACAGGCAGTGGGAGCCTGTGCATGTTCCTCACCAGACTGTGCATTACAGCCTGGTGCGGAACATGCAAGGTGCCACAATTTGCGAGAGGTGCCTTTCTAATCAAAAGGGACAGGGTCTCAAAGTTTATTAAAAACCAGAAAAGGATCCCTTTTGTAACACACACTCAACAGTTCACACCATTCATAATCCCAAAAATCTGATCACAAAGATGGGACGCTAAGGAAACTGTGAGGGAAAAGACCGACAAAGATCTCGCCATATAGAGAGTCAACAAAACAAGGAAGCAAGTGAAATGAGGCCTCTTTTAAATTATAAAGAGAGAGGGAATGAGGATTATCTCCTGACCATACCCCAGCATTGAAAACTGTGGTCGGGCAGTAAATTCACGGGCAGGTAATCAAGCATAAGTAATATCCCACAATAAACAACCAAGACGGTCAATGAATACCTGGAGGTAGTAACACAGGAAGTCCATCACTATATATTGAAGAGAACTAATAGTGATAACCCCACTCAATTGAGGATACAACCAAAAAGAAAAAGGATGTAGAAAGGAAGCCCCTTTTTGAGATAAACCTCTATTTTTTTTTTTAAATTGTTTGTCCTGAAGACGGTGGAGTGAATCATTATAAAAACCCACAAAAACGGCGCATCGACAACGTGAGACAATGATTTGTATTTTTATGTGTTTTGGTTATAATTATTTGTGTATTTGATGAATTTAGGATCACTGTTATCCATAACCATTTGAAGAGGAAAATTATTTTGAGATGGATCTGTGATGTATTTTCACATTTAATAGACAGTAAGTGATTTTAAAATGTGGATTTTTTATTTAATATAATGTAATATTGTATACAGTATTTTTTTATTCTATATATATATATATCAATCTGTAATAAACCAGACATTTTGACATAATACAGTGGTCGGTGTTTAGAGAGTGTGGATGCATACCAATAGGAAGGGGAATTTTCTCTATACGTATATAAGATATACATTCATGAATGGTGTGAATTGTTGAGTGTGTGTTACAAAAGGGATCCTTTTCTGGTTTTTAATGAACATGCAAAGTGTGCATGACTGTTTGGCCAGCCCAAGATGGCCCGCCAAACATTCAAATGCACTTAAATGTCCACCACTCCTTCCCTTGCTGGCTGTGAAACAGCCAAGCCCCGCCCTGCCCCGTAAACCAAGCTGACAACGGGAAAAAAATGATAATAACATAGTGTTATTATCATTTTATTTTTCCTTTTTCCACTGTTTAAAAGGCAGTGGGGCGGCACTCCTCCGCCTTAGCGAAGGTACCGCCGCTGTCTAGATCACCAATGCATGCACACATGAGCTGTAAGGAAAGCGAATGTGCTTTCTGGATAGCAGTAGTTGAAGAGAACACATTTGCCTTCAGTCCCTCAAGCCAGCAGCGGAAGGCTACAACTCAGCTAATCCGCCCAATTTGACACCGAAATGCTCTTGGACAGATAAACACAATAACAGGGAGGGAAGACATGAAATTAAGAGCAGAGACCTGAGATAGACGAGAAAGCCATCCAATCCTGATCAAGAAGGTGACCCAAAGTCCATCCTAAGTATATGTTATGTACAGTGCTTAATTTGTGAGAGAATATGTGCCGGGCTCAAAGTTTTGCTCAGAGGTCCACAGCCAGCATTATGAAAAGATGGGGTGTCAGTTACCAAGGCTTTGTGCTCTTGATTCCACCTCACGCCTCTTTCAGCCACCACCTGCGACTCCCTGCCCCCTTTAAATACCTCTTTCAGATTCCATTTCATCCTTGTTTTCTTTTTGTCTATTTTTTTCATCTTTCTCTTCCGCTTTTTTTCCCCCTTTTGAGTTTTTCCCCCTCTTGTGCTGGGTTGAAGTCTGTTGAAGAAAAATAAGTGCCGGTCCCTAAAAATGAGCACTGATTAACATAGGTAACAATAGGTCTGCCTACAGACAACTGAAGCTGTCTGTAGTCCAAACAACCTAAAAAACAGGACCATCATTGCTATCCTACTTATACTTCTTGCATCAAGAGCTGCTTTAATTCAATGCCGATTGCATGTAAATTGATTTTTTTACATTTATCGGCACATAGGCAACAAGCGTCCTTAATTGGAAAAAAAAAGCTAATGCAAACATCAAGGATTTAAAGCTGCCACCAATGCAAACCTTGCCTTTCATGCCTGTAATGCAGAGGAATTGGGAGGTGTGAGGGAACAGCAGGCAGTAAAGCCTAAAAACTGTCGCAGTCGCTCATTATTCTGCCTTGTATCGATAAGCATGCACTGCACTATTGGGCCTAGAATGGCAAACTCTTTCAAAACACAGGGGTAGAAACCTAACATTCTGGCTCCAGAACCCCCTCCCTTTCGCAACCCCCACAATCCCCACCCCTACCCCCACCATCACCATCTCACAGTTCAATTTGCCGCTGAGAATCAAGGCCAGAGAAGCATCAGGGTTTATGGTTTTGTTGTTCAATGAGGCATTAAGAAGCTTATTATAATCACCGAAGAACTAATTGCTATCAGTGACTTTATGTACTTTCACATGCCCCCATTTTCTCAAAGGACTGCAGGCATTTGCCAGCCTTAATCCTTCAACTAATAAATAATATACAGTTTTACTGAAATTGCCATCAGGTTTATGTTGAGCTGTCTGCATCCAACATTGTCTGACTTGTCTTTATACTTTTGTCAATGATGTGGGACACAGTTGTGCACTGGCACAGTGGCTTGCGTAATCTTGGCAAAGAAATGTCAGACTGATTTAATAATTTTGCATCTATTTAATGTTGAATCTTACTCTATAGTGCGACAGAGCACAAATTCCTATAAGAATGTATTGGTCCTTCAACCAAAAGGCTTGTCCCTCGGGGTGTGGCAATTCGCATGTGTAAAATAGCTCTTTGCTTGGGACACCGCCCCCCTTAGTATATGACGTCGGCAGCCTCAGAGGGAGTAGATAGTGATCCTGGGGACCACTGACAACTCCTCCTGGTGTTTCCTTAAAAAGGATTTTTTTTAAATCTGTTCTACTTCCTTTATGGAACGCCGGCTGCTTTAAAAATAAAATTTCCCACTTGGGAATGAAAACACAGTGTTGGTGGTCTGCTGCTCCTTGCACGCCAACATCCATGTGCTTTTAGAAAAGCATACGGGGTTCCAAATACTGACCTACCTAATTAAAATTAATAAACCAAGCCGTTCTGCGACCCCCTGCAACTCGAGGTTTTACAACGTATCTAATTAGTACATAGGTCACATTGCACAATAAGGTACAGGTCACAAATAGTCTGAGCCCAATTTGTGATCACTGTTTGTGACCTCTTTCTGGACCCTGGATCCTAGTTTCTTTCATCCAGGGCTGGTTCGTATTCAAAGACCCAGTAACAGCTTCCTGGCAAGTACTCCTATGCTGGGTTGCACAAAATAGATTTAGGCTCTGATTACAAGTGGCCTGTGTAACTCTGATATGTGCTGTAAAGTCTGTTACTGCACTTGGTATTTACATGCCCCAGAAATACCAGAACATGCGGATTTTAATGCAGTAAGCACTAAAATGAGTAATTATGCCCCATTTTGCAAGCAAAACTTCTAATAGGTGTTAATTATTGCCACTAATAAATTCTTAACACCTCGGTGTTGGAGTTTGATATGTGTGAAAAAAATCACACAGGAAACCGGGTCACTCCAGTGAGTACCTTAGTGGTACAAATGTGTTTTCCCAAACAAAAAGCCGTTTTTTGCTTTGGATTATGTGAAGCTCATAATATACAATTCCAACTAGCGCACATAATATTTTTCCCAAAAAATGCTTCAATTAGAAAATGATTCTCCTCCCCCTACCCATCCCCCGCTCCCAATCCTCCCTCAATCTCCTAAGAAGCACTTCTTTCCCAGCTGGATATAAAAACAGCTAATTCTATATCGCCCTCACCCAACATTGTAAGTTATTAGGTCGAGCCTTGGCAGTGCGCAAACACTGTCTGCAAGACCTGCACTAATTACTATACCAAGGGACATTCCTCCTGCTGCTTACCATTGATTCACTCCTCCGTCGGTCTTCTTTGGTGGCTCCTCATTGGTTGCCACTCCCGTTACCTCACTTCCGTTTTCTATGCAGGAGCACTGGCCGACTACAGTTTCCTTACGAGGTAGCTGTTCATTTGTTCCTTTGGGGGACTACTTCAATAAAGCAGAAGCTTGCAAACATAGCACGGCAGGAAGATGCAGGTTGTCTATGGCTTAATTTCTCTGTGCTGCCTGACAACCCCCCGCATCCCATGCCTTTCCAAACTTACCCCCTATAATTTAATTTCATTTTTCCCAGCACCATGCCGCTTTCACTTTCATGAAGGCGCATGCCCTTGCTTTATAATCCGGTAGGGAGAGTGTGCAGTCAATACGGTGAGCTCTACAGTAGGGCCAGGGCTTTAAGAGGGCCGGGTCTCACCGGTGCTGAGCACCGGCAGTTTTTTAAAGGGGGCCTCAAAACGGGTCTCTATCGGGCTCTGTTTTGTGCCCCGGCACAGGCGGTCCATTTTTTTCCGAACTGCAGTAACAGCAGACACATCGATGTGTGCGTGCTTACACTGCTCACTTCTCACTAGTGGAGGTTACGGCATGACGTCATGCCAGGTGAGCCTTGTAGGGGAAGGGAAATCCTTTAAAGAGAGTCATTTTCTCTCTTGATTTCCCTTCTCTTTTTGAAACTCAGGAGCAGCAACATTGTCGTGGTGTCACCCGGGCTTTAAGTGGAAGCTTTTCCAATACTATATACAAGCCATAGTTGCTGTTTATTTATCTTATGCAACTAACAACCACTGACAAAGCCAATAGTCCTGACTTGTTGTAGGTATGATGTTACTTGTTGTATAATATATCTGGATGCAATGATAAAAACAGCAAAATACAAGCCGGTCGGCACACTATGCTAAGCACAGATTTTTAGCGTAGGTGTTTTTAAGCCACGCCCTTAATTACATTGGCCACGCCCCTTTGAGAGACCCCCCAGTTTTTACATCCCACTTAAAGCCCTGAGTAAGGCTACTGTGACCTTTAATACTTTACTAATTGTAATTCATATTTCCTGCGCTGCTGGCAGTTTGTGGGTAGGATACTTTTCCCCCACGTTTACTGTAGAACGAAAGAGGCTTATTTCTCCGTGTGGTGTAATAACGTGTGATGCTCAGGATTAACACCGGATAATGACAAACGGCATTTGACTACCGTCTACACAGCGTACTCTGTGTTCGGCTGAGATCGGGCTTTACTTCACGGTTTAGTTATCTGTCCCGTAAAGACTAGAAATTATGTTGTCTTTTGTTTTTTCCTGTTGTTATACAAAATGATCTGACATTATAAATCCTAAACTTAAGTCTGTTTGCAACATTTCAACTCGGAGGAGTAAGCCAATGTATATATGTTATCCTTGAAGTTCCTATTAAATAAGGATAATGTTTACGGAAATGAATGTATATATCACATTTTTTTAACAGACTTCTGTTAGAACTCAACGTTTGTTGGCAATCATTTTAGACAAATTGTGTTTGATCGCGGGTTCCCCATTAGACCATTTACAAGCACTTTGTAGCTCCCTGGCAGTCAGCAAAAGTCTTAAAAGACGATTTTAGCTGAGATAGGGCATTAAAGGCGATAACAACTCCCGTGGGAGCCCTTTGTGGGGTTGGTGAGTTAGGTACGGATTCAGTAGTCTGTTGCTGAGGTGATGTGAAGATCCTCTAAAGTGAAAGGGGAGTTTTTTCTATCTCACTTCTTATTTTTTTGCAGATTTATACAGCATGAACTCGACCCTAAGGTATCGGAGCTCTTGACATCAGCACCAGTTCAGAACATTCATTTTTGGTAGGCACGGGAGGATTAAGTGATTTGCCCGAACCACAGGATGTTGAGCCGGCGCCGCGGATCGAACCTGGCTCCCCAGCTACAAAGTCGCTCGCCACGGACCAAACTCATGGTCCATTAACTACCCAGAAAACCTGACCAGTAATGCTAAAAAGAACTTAAAGCATAGAACCCTAAAACAGCACCCAGAAACACTTATTGTTGACAACTACCACACTGCTACTAATGGCGAGACGAAAACTAACTTCATCTTTTACACAAACCGCCCAACTAAGTGGAAAAACACCTTCCTTCTTCATTTTCTAGTCACCAAGTCGGTTAATATTCCCTATGGCGAAAAAATTTCCACAACTGTCTCCCCTACCTTTAAAGGAGAACTGACAATTTCCATCTTCAAAACAGGAAACATTCTCATTCAGGCCTCAGACCCGCACCTCACCACTTTTGATCGGCACTTCCCAACGCTACTCTCCTCTATAACTCAGCAGTGCCTTCAAACCCAATTTTCCTTACCGCCCCTCACCCTGACAAAAAACCCTGAACCGACCCAATCTCCAAAAACCCTGAACCGACCCAATCTCCCTCACCAGATGACCCACGATACAACTCATGGACATCCATCATCACTAACTATAATCTCACTACCCCTATCATCACACTCCACCGGCAAACACCCACTACAATGACGGCAACCAATACTACCAGGACCAGCAAACGCACAACCAGGAATCACCACAAGGCTGATCCCGAGACACTTACCCCTCCTGACCACACCCTCTCTACAGCCAACGGCACCAATGATCCCTTGGACACTGACCCCCCTCAAACCGCGGCATACTCACCCCCCCTGTCCCACCACCTCAGGCACAAACCACCCCCACTTCCAATCCGACTGCCAGTCCCTTGGACACGGACTTCCCCCTAAACATAGTACACTCACCGCCCCTGGTCCCAAAACCCACTACACCACGACCTAACCTCTTGACTAGAAGCAACAACGACCCCTCCCCTCACGTCCAATCTATCCCTACTCCTAATCCTAATGCTACCTTAGGGACTCCCTTTCCTTTGCTTTCCTCCTCTAACTCTCTTCCCACTGCTCAGGACGCTACCTTTGGGCCACCCTCTCCTCTGAACTCCCCTAAACCTACTGCTTACTCTTGCTCTACGCCCAGGGCTCAGGATACTACCTGTGGACCAACCCTTGGACATACTCAAGGGTGTACCCCTCAACCGCCGCTTATGAACCCTGACGCCATCCTTACCATTCACACTACTCCTTTGGAGCCCATAACTGAGCTTAAGCAGGGGTCCATCTCCCCTTGCAATAGCTGTATGGAGAAGGGGCATCTCCCTGCACCTTATACTGGACGGTCACCTGATGGTGTCAGTCTTCGGCGGATTGAGGAACAATTGGCCGAACTGAAGCGGGACCTCCTTACTGTAAATGACAACCTCCAGATCCTCCTACAATGCTCAATAAAGAATGAAAAGTTCCTCACACCATATCCGCCCGCGGAATCGGATCTACCCTCGCACCCTGCAACTAATTTAAATGGTGGAATGGAAAGGTCCTCTGTTACCTGCCCGAACTACCCTCGAGGGCCCGCTCCCCCTCCTCCCTACCTCCACTCCAGACCCTGTAGTTTACAGACGCAGGGGTCTGAGGTTGACACGCTCGCACTCTCACTATCTTATGAGGACTACGCAATCTCGCCTAGCTCCATACCCACTATCTCCTCCGATCCTGATAGAGAACCAAGTGTTAACTTGAGATCCTTGAATAAGGACAACTTACTTCAGGTAGTCACTTCGCACCTAGTGGAAGCAACCACAGATTCCCATATCAAATCGATGCTTCTCAACTGCAGATCAGCAGTGAAGCATGCAGCAGATATCTCCGAACTCATCTTATCACAAGAATTAGACCTCCTGATTCTTACGGAAACTTGGCTCAATGACTCTTCCTCCCCAATACTTGACATTTTAATTCCTCTTGGCTATGACATTGTCAGATGTGATAGGGCTATTAAAGCTGGGGGGGGGATTGCCTGCATCCATCGGTCCAGCCTCATTTTGAAGCAGACTCATAAGGACTCAATGACCTCCTGTGAGCTACTTGTCGCTGAAATTTGGAACAAGGGCTAGATTGTCTGTGTGCTTCACTCGATCTACCATCCTCCTGGGGACAACAACTTACTCTTCGTAGAACAATTCATGGAATCCATCTCTGCCAGCTCAGCCCTCCATCCTAATCACATGTTCCTCGGTGACTTCAACCTTCACTGGAATGACTCTAATGATCCAGTAGTCTGCTCTCTTAAGTCTTTCCTCTCTGACCTCAACTATATACAGGCCTGCAACGGTCCTACCCACTGCATGGGCGCTACCCTTGACCTCATCATAGCTAGAGAGCACATTATTCAGCTAGATGACATAGTACCATGTGATTGGTCGGATCATCTCCAAATCTCCTTTCGCATTCAGGAGAAGGTATTGCTTAGACAAGGGCAACCACTCAAAAACAAGCAATTGACTCGTAACCTGAGAGATATCAACATCTCTAACCTTTCCATCTTGAGCAAGAATCTACTGGAACCTCCAACTACCATGAATAATTTGGAAGAGTTGACGGATCATTACTTCAACACTATGTCTAATATTCTCGACTCTGCAGCCCCGAAGCTACTTAAAAGGATTCCCTGCAAACAATCCAAACCTTGGTTCAGTGGTACCCTTAATGATGAACGTCGCAAGCTGAGGCTCTCTGAGAGACATTGGAGAAATGCCCCCTCCACTCCTAGCCTCGAACAGTTAAGAAAGATGAGAAGCTCTTACAACAAACTCATTCGCATCGCTAAATCAGATCATTTCAGAGATCAGCTTGACAGCACTAAAAACCGTCCCAGGAAACTGTTTGATATCATCAAACAACAAGCTAATCCTATTCCAGCAATCAAAATCGCTGGACCCAGTGAGGAGGACTTCTCAGAGCACTTCGCTGAAAAGTCTAGAAGTATTGAGCGGGAACTGCAACGGGCCGCTGAGAATTTGTTGTCTATGAGTTCCGAGGGTTTGCCTGGTTACACGGCAATACACACCCAAAATCAATGCCTGTACACACCCAAAAACAATGCCTGCTGGAATTCCTTCCGACCTCCAGACTTGGAGGAGCTGTCACTGTCCCTGGCTTCTCTGAAACCTTCCAACCATTTCAAGGACCCACTCCCCGCCAAGCTGCTCAAAGACCTCAACTTGGCAGTTCTGCCTCTCTGGTCCAGGATCATCCAACAATCTCTCTTACAGGGAGAATTCCCGACTGCCTTAAAATGGGGCAAGTCACACCCATCCCCAAGAAGCCCAATGCTGACCTTACAGATCCCAGTAACTTCCGGCCGATCACCAACATCATGTCCCTAGCGAAATTGCTCGAGAAATGTGTTCACACACAGCTTTGCGACCACATTGAGAAATTTCAGCTCCTAGACCAACATCAATCAGGCTTTAGATCAGGTCATAGCACAGAAACAGCGCTAACTCACATTGTTGATGACGCATTGAGAGCTCTGGACCAAGATACACCATGTCTTCTAATTCTTCTGGACTTGTCCTCTGCTTTTGACACTATCAAACATGATAACCTGATTAACCTTCTTCAATACAGGATGGGGCTATCGGGCCCTGTCCTAAATTGGTTCTCCTCTTTCCTGCATAACCGAACACAAAGAATCAAAGTCAACCAATCTTTGGCGGCCAGCACTTCAGTCTCTATTGGGGTGCCTCAAGGTTCTGCACTTTCGCCCACACTCTTCAACCTATGCATGGAACCTCTAACTGCCATTCTAAATGACTCAAACATTCAGTACCACATGTACGCGGATGACACTCAACTGTATTTGAAGATCTCCTCTCCAGATGACATTAAAACTCTTAACGGAGCGCTTCAAAAAACTCAACAATGGCTAACACATAACCACTTATTACTTAACTCTCTCAAAACTGAATTTCTCTTGATTTCCCCACGCAATCACGAGGCTCCCACGCAAAACTGGATCAAAAAAATCTCAGCACTCAACTGCACCCCGCATTTGGTGGACTCCGCCTGCTCTTTAGGGATCACCCTAGACAAATTTCTAAACATGCAAGGTCACATCAGTGCAACCATTAAGAGTGCCAACCATCAGCTCAACACTCTTAGGAAAATCAAACCGTTCCTACCTCCCGAAGACATGAAATCAGCAGTCCAATCCTTAGTTATATCACGAGTAGAAAATGGCTTGGTAACCCTAGCTGGTCTTCCTAAATCTAGGTTAGCGCCGCTAAGAGCTACTCTGAACGCCTCTGCCAGACTAATCACAGGCTCAAGAAAGCATGATCATATCACACCTGACTTCATCCAGCTTAACTGGCTCCCCATTGAAGCTAGGATCCGCTTCAAGATAGCCTGCCTGGCACATAAAGCTATACATTTCAATAGCCCCGTTTACCTGGCAAAAAAACTTGAGCTCTCCGGATCCAGAAGAAACCTAAGAAGCTCCAATACCCTACTACTGAAACCACCGAAATTCAATAAAAAAAGAACCTACAATCGTACCTTCTCAGGGCTGACTCCAAGAATTTGGAATGCCCTACCAACAGAGATCAGAGCCAACCCTTCGACTGCCTCATTCAAAAAACAGGTCAAATGGCTACTATTGGAAGAACTGCATCAACAATAGCCTCCATGTCATTTGCTAGTCAATTACCTTGCATTCTCGACAAGCATTTTTACTTTGTTGTGTTGAAATGTATGCTTGACTTTTACTTTATGTTTGTAATTCGTGCTTGACAATCATTCTCACTTGGGGTTTAAAACGTATTTCAGCTGTCTTTAAAGTAAGGCGATGATGAAACTGTTCGGCCTCATCTGGGTGGGCTGTTTATTGTTTGTTCATTCTCTACTTACTCTTCCCCTAGCGTCCTCATTTATTTTATGCCTCAGGTTCCTCTCATGTTGCCTTATGGGGTGTGCTTGGGTGTTTTTTTGCATGCTTAACAATTTACTTTCACTTTATGTTTGAAACTTGTGCTTGACAATCATTTCTACTGGGGGTTTAAACTTATTTCGTTTGTCGTTGAAGTAAGTCGATGATGAAACTGCTTGACAATAATTTCTACTGGGGGTTTAAACTTATTTCGTTTGTCTTTGAAGTAAGTAGATGATGAAACTGCTTGGCCTCATCTAGGGTGGCTGTTACCTGTTTGTTCACTTGCTACCTACTCTTCCCCTAGCACCCTCATTTACTTTTTGCTTCCGGTTCCTCTCATATTTCCTTTTTTGTAAGTGTATTTATATTGTCTCTGTACGTATACGTCAGCTATCCTCTTTGTACAGCGCTCTGATACCCGGTTGGGTCTTGTTCGCGCTTTATAAAACTTTTCAAATAAATAAATAAAGTCGGCAGCTCTGGCCGTTAGGCCACATCCTTTCCTTAGACCCTATAGAAGAGGGTATGCATACAGACCGGGCATCATGGTGTTTCGATTTTCCGCCAGTACCATGTTCTTTCATGTAAATTACAGGTTTGGTGTAGGCAATGCCTTAATTGTTGCCTGCATCTCTGCAGCAGTTTGTATATAAAAGGACTTCACCAGAGCCAGCATGTATGTTTTAGAATATTCTGGAGTCGGCTTAAATGTTTATTCGTTTACTGGGGCTTTGAATTCAGGCCTTGACGGGAAAACATCCATACTGCAGCCGACGATGGCGCTGGAAATGTTTCTGCCTTATACATGCCACACAATGACCCCGAAGAGAAGGCAGAGATGTTTTGTTCTTTTTCAATTTTCATTTTGTTCTTTTCTTATCTCGGGGGTGAGCGTGTAGAGCTGGTTTCACTTGTTGAACTTTCTTTATTTGTTGCTTGATTTTTCTAATCCTTTGGATTACCTGCTTCCCATTTTCTGGATTCTCCCAATTGCAACACACGGAAGTGCTGCGGGTGTATCGGCGTGTGACCACCGTCCCAAAGTGACTGTGCGTCACTAGTACTCTTTAAATTCACCCTGTTTTTTTTTTTGCCACCATGATATTGCATTCTGGGACGTGTAGTTCTAAGATTTACTATTAGATGTATGTGGTGAAACCTTTGTCAAGTGCCCATTGCTTGGCAGTAAAAG
Source organism: Calotriton arnoldi (assembly GCA_963921515.1). Taxonomy (NCBI): domain Eukaryota; kingdom Metazoa; phylum Chordata; class Amphibia; order Caudata; family Salamandridae; genus Calotriton; species Calotriton arnoldi. The sequence goes on from CAWUFW010007733.1 coordinate 27,593, forward strand.
GTTAAGACATGTCCGGACAGAACCTTTACAAATGTTTGACAAGATAAGGTGCAATGTCAAAATCGCAAGCTGTGCTGACAGAAACCTAAGCAGCTCTTCCTATATCCCCCAAAAATCGGACATTCAGCTGGAAACTGCCACGTTATGCAAAATAGGTTGAGAGGGGTGGGCCATTTAAACTTTACAAATCAACATGGCGTCTGTTGCCCGCCCCTGATCGCCTCCTCATAGCTGCAGCTATGCGCTGCACTCACTGCTAGGTAACATGGCTTAGCTGCTGCTGGTTCCCCCCTCACACTTCCTGTAGCCCGGGGGTAGCTTGGGTGGCTCTTAACCAGTGCACTCACAATGACCATTATTGTATATATCTCGCTCTATAGCCCACTTTTACAAACTTGCAGTTTATGTTTTTTTGTTTTCTATTAAACCATATCATGTCTTTGTGCGCCCCTTATTCAAATCACATTTTAAACACTGCGACTCACACGCATCTGCCCCTCATGTCAATCACCCTTTACAGAAAATCAGTTCTTTTGTCAATGGATAAATGGCAAAAATCTGAGACTGTTTTTTATTTACTCTGCATTTGCATCCTGTCTGGGTGACTCGCTTCAGGCGCAGCAGCTTTGTTTGAAGTTTGCTCAGCCCGGCCTGCCCCCAGCAGGGATGGGTGGAGGGTTTTATTCATCATCACGCTGGTGCCCATTTATGTCGGGCTGTAAAAGCTTCTTGTTGAACTATCTGTATGGCAAAGCATTCCATCACACAGAGGACAGCAAGGCCACTGCCAGGGAGACAAGCATCCAGCTCTCAGTGAGCCGCCCTCTCAACAAGTATTTGCAATGCAATAGGTCTCGCATTACTAATATTTTGAGCCATTGACATTGCAAATGACAATGTTTCTTAGTTTTTTTTTTTTTAAATATCCCAGCAGTAGCATAAGTAATAAAATCCATGAAGCAAGAAAAGGGTGCAATACCACAGGCTGTTACTTGGTGTCCATGTGGAGTTGTAATAGGACCTCTATTAGCCACATAATGTACTGCACCCTTACTTATGCTACTGCTGGGATATATATAAAAAATAAATAAATCTAAAAAGCATTATTATTTGCAACGTCAATAGCTCAAACTTTCAGTAATGCGAGACCTATTGCATTGCAAATGCTTGTTTTTCATTACCACCGCCCACTGTGGGTGGTTCCATCATTGCAAGGTCAGAGAATCCCAATTCATTTTCAAAGCCTGGAAAGTCATTGGACAAGAAAATATTGGCACATCTGTTTGAAAATGGTACTCACATTGTATCTGCATGTTGCATATGTCATGAATAATTAAATCTCCAAATGTGGCCAACATCTTCTGGACCATTTTGTAATATCTGGCACTCATGGTTTCTTGCAGTTCGCTGCTAGTTCTTGTTTCACTGACAATATAATCTGTCAGATGACCGTCCATGTACACAGTGTTGCACCATCTCAATTAGGCCCAGGCAGGATTTCGATTATGCCGGAGTAATTTTGGTAATTCCAGGTTACTATTTGACACAGAATTACCAATAATTATGTCATTACTCCTGTATACATCATTAGGAGTAATTTGGGGGGAAAACTCCTACCGCAAGAGCACATTTAGTGAGTGCAAGCTGCCGCACGCTATTTATGTTCTGCTGCATTTAGCACTGTTTCTTAGTGCAAAATGCATCTTCGCATTCATTTTGGAGGCAATGGTGCACCTTGTGCTAAAAAAATAGCGCTAAATGCTGGTAGTAAGTTGGGGGAAGAGCACAATTAACGAGTGGCTGCCCACGCTGCATTTAGCTCTATTTCTTAGCACAAGATGCTCCCGTGCATCCATTTTGGATGCGAGGGGGCATTTTTGAGCTAAGAAATAGCGCTAAACACAGACTTACACTTCTTGTTTAATCCAATTCTTAGCTAATTACACATGATTAAGCTACATGGAATAACACAAATTACGCCCACCCCTCATCTCAATGTGGGGATCACTGGGGCAAAACCAGCGCTAATGGATGGTGGGGGAGGTGTAATCCTCTTCTTGAGGTGGCCTGCATTCTCTTTCCTGTATACTTATATCTTTGGGCATGAGCACGAAATATGCAGCTTTGTTCCCTCCATGCCACATTTCCTCCAACATTTGCCATCACATTATAAGAACAGTCTCTTAAATTTAGCTGGCATAATATTCCAATTGAACAAGATTTTATAACATGTTTCTCTACACCTTTTCACTGTGAGCAGCCTTCAGCCCATAAGTGCTCCCAGTTTTCTTGAGTAATCTCTTTCCCCATCACTTTTTCAGAGTGTTCCTTGTATAGCCATTAGAATTGTCCGGAGCTCCTGTACGTTTGTCATAAATAGATGACACAAGACCTTTAGTAGATACATAGTTAGTAAATAGCTTTTAAAATTCTGTAAGGTCCCTAGTTTCTGCCTCCTTCTTGTGTGGGTTTGTTAAACCTGTCAGCCTTTAGGGTGGTCTTCCTTCAAACATTTTCCCTATTCACCTCCTGTTGCTGAAATTTATTTTTGTTGGCCTTAGGACTCTATGCACTTTATCGCTGCTAACCAGTGCTAAAGTGCTTGTGTTCCCTCCTTAAACGTGGTAAAATTGGCCTACACCTGATTAGCACATTTCATTTACTTATAGGTCCCTAGTAAAGTGGTACAACATGTACCCAGGGACTGTAAATTAAATGCTACTAGTGGCCCGGCAGCACTTACTGTGCCACCCACTTAGGAAGCCCTTTAAAACATGTCTCAGGCCTGCCATTGAAGCCTGAGTCCAGTTTTAAACTGCCAATTCGACCTAGCAAAATAAACCTTTTGCCAGGCCTTAAACTACTTTTTTAATACATATAAGTCACCCTTAAAGTGGGCTCTAAACAGACCCTAGGACAGGGTGCAGTACATTAAAAACAGATAGATAGGTACTTTTAAGTTTTAAACGACCAGGTAGTGAAAAACTCCCAAACTTGTTTTTCACTACTGTGAGGCTTACCTCTTCCATAGGATAACATTGGGTTACCTTATTTCATTTAATAAGTGATAACGTTTGTTTGGGAATAGTTATAAATGTCATGTTTGGTCTCAAAAGAATTGCAATTTAAAACTCACTTTAAAGGTAAAATCGGATTTTAAGCCACAAGTTTAAAAACACCACTTTTAGAAAGTTGGTCTTTTCTTTTCCTAACTATTTGGTGCCTGCAGTCTGTGTCCTGGGTCACATGACTGTGAATAGCTGGAAGTTGGCCTTTGTGCATTCCTCACAGAATGTGAAACAAAGGGGGACTAGGTGTTGGCAAAATGGAAGCTATTCCCTGCCCCATTTACCTTTCAAAAGGGCCTCCATAGCGCACTTCCAAATAACTTGACATCAGCCCTTTTCACCCAAGACCTCTTGGAGCCCGGGCGGGAGAGGAACAAAAGTGCAAAACCAGATGCGGTGGAAAATTTTAATGGTTTTCCCACTTCGAGGACTGGCATCGGGTATAAATATTGGACCCTCAGACCAACTCTTCAATTCACTCCTGGATCAGCAGAGGATCCCCTAAAGGACTGCCTTGTACTTCATAGGGGGACTGCCCTGCTGCTTGAGGCCTGCTTTGTACCTCAGAGGATTGCCCTGCTGCTACCAGAGGTCTGCCCTGCTGCTTGAAGCCTGCCTTGTACCAGGCTGTACATGGTGAGTAAAACACACCAAAAGTGATCGAGGGAATGCTTGCAATTTGTCTAACCACTGGCAAGGTAGCATTCTAATCCACCATTATTCTGCACACCATGCCACCTCAGTTTGGACCCAGGAATATGCAACTCAGTCTTGAACCCGGTCCAATAGAAACAGTCCTGCACAAACTGCCAGGCAGGGTCATCCCTGAACTGGAACACAAGCAATCCAAGAACGGGTTTGCCCTCATTGGGGCTTGTTAGTCAGGCATAGCTTGATTTCAGTGGCACAGTAAGCATAAGACTCACATCTTGGCATATCCTTGCCACTTAGGGCATTACATCAAATGCACAAAAGCTGATGGGAGGAATGCTTGCAATTTGTTTAACCACTGGCAATTGCTTGGGGTAGCATTCCAACTCATTGTTCTTTTGCTCAATAGCTGGGGAATTTTGTTGTATTTAGTTTTTCAACTCTGTTGTTTGTTTGCTAACACATGCATATTCCCCAAAGAAGGCCTTGTCTGCCAAGTTACAAAGACAAGTTGTGGATTACTCACAAAAACTAGATGGTAGACTGCTTTAAATTTGTGGGAGTTCAGTCATAGTTTAAGTGGTGGAGAGGCCTCTCTCCACATATATTTCAAAGCTTAAAACATCCTGTTTCCTGCAAGTACAGACATATTGATATGCAGCCTTTGACTCAAGCTACCATTTCATAACTACCGGGGAGGGTTCTCTTTCTTGGATAATACAGTGTAATTAGCTGGTATACCATAATTAATGAGACAGTCGTGCCAATTGCCAGTTTCTAAGATTGAGAAGGAATGTTAAGCTTAAGAGTGATTATTTTGCTGAATTGGTTATCCTTAACTTCTATTCTAATAACAGGGAATATTCCACACATTTGCTGAGACAGGCTAGACAAAGCACATGACTTTGTCTTTGTAAGCACCTGTTGACTCCCACAGAAAAAAAGACCACACAAGACAGGCTCATTTGTAATTCCACATTCAAAGAAGCCAGTAACAAACTCCCTAAAATTATTATCAGTTGTTGGTACGTTTTTTTCAACCTGGCCAACATCCAAAAAAGCTTATTTGCCTTCAAATGGGGACATAATAAAAGATTATATTTTAAGAGCTTCCAAGCCAAAACATAAGCTATTTTTCGGACCTCAAAATGGAAGCTTCAACTTGTGTAACTTGGGCAGTTGAAATGGTTGCACCATTACTACTAACTTAGAGACTTTCGAACAGTGAACGTTAGAGTCACCCTTAAACAACCTACAAGCAGCAATTCCACCAAAGTTATATATGCAATATGGTGTCTGTCTAATCATATGTATGTCAGTCGAATACTCAGGAGGTAAAACTACGAACAGCAGATTAAAATGCTTCATATTTAATCCTCCTCTTCAGTAGTCTGTATGACCTATGATGTAAGGTCATTGACCAACTAGAGCCTCTACCAGATAGGGTAACTTAAAATACTAATCAAAAGGAATGAAAACAAGGTCAGAAGATCAAAGTTTAAATGAAAACTCTAAGTGGGCCTCATTGATCACCCACAAGTCCACCTCAGGTTTTGACAGTCTGGACTTTTCAACCCAAAAACTTATTTGTGTTTATCCTACATCCTTCTACAATAAACCAAACAGAGAAAGAACAAATATCAATAAACATAGCTTTCGTCTCAAAAATATATTCGCTCCATGTTTTTGCTGAGACCAACATCACAACTGTAACGTTATATGGTTTTATCTGCATATTTTATGTATTTGAAATGAAAAACCTACACATATGGGAGTACTATAATACCACATAGTGTTCTATTACGGTTGTACTATATCCTGGAAAAGACAGCAAACTGGACTCTGACAACCCTTGTGTAGTTCTTCTACCTCTATGGTCACTGGTTTCATAGAAATTCACGACTTAATCTTTGGTCATTTCATGATCTGTTTTGGGTCTCTTTGCTCTCAATTAACTGCCCAGTTAATCTTTCTTTGTTATTTTGCATTGATGGTATATTTTGTGTCAATGTATTTGATCCACTTTTCAATGTTAACCTAATTATTAACCTAATTCTGTAAACTATTTCCAGGCACATGACCTCTGTTTCTTAATTCCATCATTTTTAAACAATTTTGCCTTCAAATTATTTGTGTATCTCCCCAAATTTATTGGGCTCTCTTAGTGTGCACAACCATCTTTAACAACAAGTTCCGATATCTAGTGCCTTTTCTAGGTGCTGGCCACCATCATTCATAAAACTGCTGTCAGACAGGGACAGTAACCTGTTGTCTTCACTACGATCCAACAGTGCACCTAAAAGACTTGGGCCCATATTTATCAAACATGAAAAGCAACGCAAAGGCTCATTAGGTATTTAGAAAGCCATGCCTGATATGCTTGGCCTTGCGTGGCTTTTTAAACAAAAGCATCAAAATGGAGCAGTTTGCGCTGCTTTGCATTACATTTCTTTGGGGCAGGTGTTCCATGGGTGAAGCATGGGCGTTCCCGTACATCCAAACATGGACTTCACACAATTCCAGATTCATTATGGTTTATAAAGCTGGAATTGCATGAAATCGTTATGCCTACCACAGAGAGGTGTATCAAGGAGTAATTTGTTTATTTCTCCTCGCTGCTTTCTCTTTCTATGTGTGATGAATTCTGCATCATGCATAGAAAGAGGAATATGCCTCTTTGGATTGTTTTTGTACAGGAAGACATCCCTTCCTGCTCAAAACAATCCTGACCTATGCAGTAATCATTGCACCATGGTGCAAGGGTGACTGCGTTGGTTCTGCAGCAGTGCTAGGAGACAGCTGAAGAGCATCATATCTAAATAGATATGGCTCTCTTCAGCTTTCTCAGGTTCACACAGTGCAGCACAGAAACTTTGCTTGCTGCCCTGCGTTGTGTGACCTTTTGATAAATATATTCCCCTTGATAAATATCAAGTTCCAGTGGGTTGAATATGTTTAAGCAATAGCATTGATTCTTTTCTGAAATTTTCACAGATTTGATATTTCTGAGCACAATGAAGTTCTGGTTTGAATCCCCTTAAAAGTAAGAGAGAGGCCCACAAATACACTGCTCTCTGTTAATTTGTAATTTACAATGACTCTTAATGAATCATAACGGTTTCTTAATATCTACTGCCTTGATATACTTTCCTGGGGTAAGTGGCATTATTTGTTTGAGAGTATCCACTCTCTTGAGAGACACTTTCACTCCACGTTTTAAGTAACCTGTGGACTTCGCCCATTTTAGAGAAACTTTGGACTTTTTTACACCTTGCAATTCATTTGTAGTATTGGGATGGGAAAGACCCCTGCACAATATATAGGCATGCACCTCTACCCAGCGATATACAGGCATGCACCTCTATCCAAAGTGACCTAACTGCATGTGAAACTGGTATTCTCCATTTTTCTGTTGGCCCTGAAAACATGTTACTCTAGAGTTTAATGTCAAGGCCCAGAACCTGTCTATGATCTGGGGGGTGAATCAAGCAATTGGGGAGTACAAAGATTACCTTTTAAGATCTAAAGTGGACAAGTTACAGAAAGATCTGAAAAAGTTCTCAAGGGAGAAAGTGTACCCCTATATCACCGATGACTATGTCACAAAGAAAATGGAAGACATGAAAAGGGGTCAGGGTAGGGATAATAGGACATCCGACAGATCGGGTTCAAGCTCCGGAAGTGAGGATAGTGACTATGTCAGGAAACCTAGAAGGAGAGGAAGAGGTAGGGGTTTCTATGGGGGACCCCAGAACCAAACCCAATTTAACCCGATGTATACCAATTTCCCTAATAACAACTTTGACTGGCCCCCACTATACCAACAACAATTCCAAGGGATGCAGGGTGGTCCCACACAACTCTTTCCCCAAGTACCGAATCCTTTTTTAGGGAGAGGCCGGGGACGAGGCAGAGGCAAACAGAAGGGAGCCACAAGGGGAGTCCAGTGGGAAGATTTGGAACAGAGGGTAACCAGGAGCATGGGGAGGGATCAATCCCCGTGCACGAGCAGGGACTGACTTCCTTAGTAATGAATCTCTCTGACACTATCCTCACGGACACCCAATTATCACTCTTGAACAAAGGCCTGGGTTTTGTCCCCACTCACCCACCTGACATTTTCAAAATCCGCCAGGAATTAGCATCTTTTTTCCGGAACATTAGACTCAGGGTTTTCTTTGGTCACCAAGAGGAGCGTCCTATCTCGGAGTGGGATACTGACTTCCGACCAAAATCTAAATTCACCCCATGCACTGGGCAGCCTCCCAGTGGAGGTGGAGGCTTTTGAACAAGCAGTTGTCAAGGAGGTGGAATTGTGGGTTGCCCTACACCGCTCCCCTTACAAAAACCTCTCGAGTATTGAAACCAAGGCCCTTGAGGAATTGAGAAACAACGAGGAGTTGGTCATCAAGCCAGCCGACAAGGGGGGCGCAATCGTGATACTCGACAAAAACGCCTATGAGACGGAATGTCTGAGACTCCTTGCTGACAGAAGAAATTACACCATCCTGAGAGAAGACCCTACTGATAAAATAAGAAGAGAGATTACTTCAGTGGTGGAAGAAGCAGTACAAAATGAATGGATCACTGAAAAAGAAGGTCCCTTTCTTTGCCAACACGAGCCAGTGACCCCTTACTTTTACACTCTCCCTAAAGTGCACAAACCCACACGTCCACCACCGGGAAGACGTATAGTGTCGGGTATGGGTTCACTTTTGGAACCATTATCGCAATTTTGCGATTTTTTCCTCAAACCCATTGTGCAGTCGAGGCGAGCTTATCTAAAGGATACTACAGAAGTCCTTAACCTGCTCAAAGACTTACCCTTTGATCCAGAGAGTGAATTTTTGGTGGGTCTAGACGTGGAGTCCCTGTACACCAATATTCCTCAGTTGGAAACCCTGAGGGTGGTGGAAGAGATTATCTACTCTGAAGATTGGGTATATACCACACCCAGACCCTTTATTTTGAATTTGGCAGAAATTGCCCTAACCAAAAATTTCTTTGAGTTTCAGGATACACACTACCTACAGTCACATGGTACATCCATGGGGAGCGTTTTCGCCCCCAGTCTGGCAGGGCTCTATATGTCAGCTTTCGAGGACCAGTATATTTACGCTCCTAACAACATCTGGACGAACAATGTGAAAATTTGGCGTCGTTATATTGACGACGTCCTCCTGATCTGGGAGGGGACAGACAATCTATCGATGACTTTCTGATATGGCTCAATAGCCGGAACCCTCTATTGCTGTTCACCTCCACCATTACCAAAGAAAGTCTGCCCTTCCTCGACCTGACCATCTTTCCACATAGGGGTCTTGAAACTAAAATGTTTCACAAAACCACCGATAGAAACAGTCTACTATCATTCAGCAGCTTTCACCCCAGATCCCTCAGGGAGAACCTCCCGGAGGGACAATTTCTGCGCCTTCGCCGGAATTGTTCTGACACAGATGAATTTAGGTCAGAAGCCCGGGCTTTACACAATAAACTCATTCGGAGGAACTACCCCAGTAGGATTGTAAAGAGAGCGAACAAGAGAGCTGCCAATTGCAATCGCGAGGCTCTGTTAGAAACAGTCATTAAACCATCTACTGTCAGGCCTATCTGTGTAACTACCTTCAACACAGCCTCCAATCACATCCAGAAAATCATTACACAACATTGGCGAATCCTTAATTCCAACGGACTGAACTTGGATAAACCATTATTTTCCTATAAAAGGAGCAATAACATCAAGGATCTCCTAGTTCATACCAGACCCAGGCCCCAGTTTCAGGGTACTAACATTGCTGCCCGGGCTAGCCGACCTGGGCTTCTCTTTTCTCTTACCACCTGTCACTGGTCACACGAGATGTGGGTCTTGTGATGTATGCCATCTGACTGCGAATACCAAAACCATAGACATTGGCCTCCCCCACCCGTGGGAACAAAGAAAACACACAAATTGTAACTCCATGTATGTTATTTACTTAATCAGATGTTCATGTGAGCTCATTTACATAGGCATGACTACGAGGAAGGCAAAGGTCAGAATAATGGAACACAGGTCTACCTTCAGATGCCAGAGATCTGTTAGTCGACTTACCACGCATTTCAAAGAAAAAAATCATTCGGCTGATGATTTTTTCTGGACTGTCATAGACAAGCCCTACATTGACATGACGCATTGCAAACCTGAGAGAGCGCTGTTCATAAGGGAACAAAGATGGGTTTACAGGTTACGCAGTCACATCAGCGGCCTGAATGATGATATTCCCTGGAACAGCCTAAACTCTTAAGTATTGATTGCCTATTTACTGTCCTCTCCTTTGTGCTGAGAGTAGTTCTCTACCCTGACTCCCAGGAGCTTTCCTCGATTGTGAATACGTGTCATCTGCAATTTGCTACTTCCAATATGGCCGAGAGGGTGACGGTCTAGCTGTCACACGCACACTACGCAAAAGCGCATGCGGGGTGGACGCTTCCCTCACTGCCTATGTAATGGTGGAGGGAACGCCTACGAGACACTCTACACGGTGCTGGGAGTGCGGTTAGGTGGCGGATGCTAGCTCACCTTGACGAAGTGAGTGGGGATGAGCTGGGTTTTTGGCGGGTCATTTGACGTTCGCTATTCTCTTTAATGCCCGGTGTTAGATTTGGGGGTCTCTAGTTGGCAGAGGTATGTACCTTTGTCCAAATAGGGACCCTTGCGTCTAGTCAGGGAAAGTAGGTACACTCCCGAAATAACCCCTGCTCACCCTCTTGGTAGCTTGGCACGAGCAGACAGGCTTAGTTCAGAGGCAGTGTGTAAAGCATTTGTGAACACATACAGTAATCAAGTGACAACACTACAAATGGACACCACACAGGTTATATATTTATAAAAATAGGTATACTTTATATAGATTTATCACAAGACCATAAACGACAAAAATAATCCACAATACTGTTAAGAATACTTAGTTCTGATCAAAAAGGCTTAATTCAAGGTTCTGTGCGAGTCGGTAGCCTCCTCCGGCTACGGCGATGTCGAGAACAAACAGAGTCTAACAAATCCAGCTGCCCGCGTCGAGACGGGCCAACACAGCGTAGACAGACTCGGTCACAGTACCTTTTACTTGAAGCGGCAGGCACGGGCGTGCGAGCCGGATGGCTGTTCTGTCGCGGTCGCGATGCAAAAATGGAAGCGTTGCAGGACGCGTTGTCCCTCGATGCGGTGCAGGCAGCGGCTCGTTGACGTCGTCGAGACGGAGTCGGTGAGACCAGGGCCGTGCGTTGCAGGGCGAGACGGTGCTTCGATGCGGTGCTGGCAGGTTGCGGTGCGGCGACGGAGCCGGATTCAGGAGCTGGCGTCGATCAGTCCGGACAGCGGTGCGAGTCGGGCGGTGCGTCGCAAAGCGTGCGAGCGGTGCCCAACTCCGGTGCGGTCACAGGACTCGAACTCAGCAGCAGTGACCGTGTCGGTCGGACCAGTTCGATTCGGCGTAGCGAAGCATTGCAGGACGCGTTGTCCCTCGATGCGGTGCAGGCAGCGGCTCGTTGACGGAGTCGGTGAGACCAGGGCCGTGCGTTGCAGGGCGAGACGGTGCTTCGATGCGGTGCTTGCAGGACACCGAGTCGGTCGTGAGAGTCGGTCACAGCTCCCTACCTCTGTAGCCACTGAAACAGAGTTTCCAGCAGCAATTCACAAAGGGGGTGAAGTCCAATGGTCCTGGGACTTCGGTCAGGGGGCAAGCTCTCTTCCAAGCCCTTGGAGATCCTTCACAAGTTGATGAAAGTCACAGCAAAGCAAAAGTTCCTTTCTCCTCTCTTTGGCAGTCAGGCAAACCACTGCAGGCCAATCCCCCAAGCAGCACTTCAGGCTTAGGGATAGTTTCTCCTCAGTTTCTTCTTGGTTCCGCTCCTCAGTAAAGGTTTCTTCTTGTTCCCAAAAGTGATCTAATTTCCTAGGGGTCTGGGTCCCCTTTTTATACACCTTTTCCCTTTGTTCTCTGAAGGCAGAGAGGCCTCTGCCTAGTCCAAAACCAGTTCTGGTCAGTCCTGGAGCACTTTGTTTTTCTGACTCCTTCTTTCCTTTGTGAGTGAGGGGCAGAGCCATCAGACGCCCGGCAGGAGGTGGAGCCAGCATTGTGGAAGGCAGGCACAGCCCTATTCAGACCCAGGTGCAACTCCTCCCTCCACTCTGGATGCAGACCTTCCTATTCAGCCCTGTGCTGACTCACCCTGCCTCCTGGAATCCCCCAGCCCCTGTCACTCACAAATCCAGACACACAATACACAACCTGAGCAGAGGCAGCTGGATGGTTTAGGCAAGAAAATACCTACTTTCTAAAAGTGGTATTTTCAAACAAAGAATGTTAAAACCAACTTCACTAAAAGATGTATTTTATCATTCTGAGTTCAGGCATACTAAATTCGTTTTTCTACCATGTTCTCTGGGTCAGTTAGGATTATAAGGTGTAATAATCAAAACTGCCCATTCTGGCCTATGGAGAACAGGTAGCCTTGCAATAGTGAAAAACGAAAATGGCTGTAATTCACTATTAGGACATGCCACACACACCAGGGCATGTCCTACCTTATACTTACAATGCACCCTGCCCTTGGGCCTACCTTAGGGGTGTCTGATATGAAGATAAGGGAAGGTTTAGGGACTGGCAAGTGGGTGCACTTGCCAAGTCGACATGGCAGTCACAGACTGCACACAGGCTCTGCAATGGCAGGCCTGAGACACATTTACAAGCTGCTTCTGTGGGTGGCACAACCAGTGCTGCAAGCCCACCAGCAGCATTGGATTTACAAGCCCTGGGCACACGCAGTGCACTGTACTAGGGACTGACAAGTAAACCAATCATCCAATCATGGAGTCACTAATCCATAACACAATTTATCATGGGGAGAGCATATGCACTTTAGCACTGATCAGCAGTGGTAAAGTGCCCAGAGTCATAAAACAGTCAACAACAGGTCAGAAAAAATATAGGAGGAAGGCAAAAAGTTTAGGGATGACCCTGCAAAAAGGGCCAAGTCCAACACCCGGTTTGTATTTTATAAAGTAAAATGACTTACTTGGTAGATTACGAGAGCGCGTCAACGCCCCAACATTACTCTGCTCTACGCACGATAGACTATATCTTTACTCCCTTGGACCATCTTGAGTTTATTCTCGGCAGTCCCATATTGCAACGGTCCCTCGTAGAGTCTTGCATCTCACGCTACCTATGTGAGAGCAGTTTACGAGGCAACGATTGAGCCTTTTGGAACCACGTGGACTCGTAACGTGTTCCCGAGGGCCCGTGGTTTGATCTGTTATTTCTGCTACCGTGCATAAGATTTCCCTGCTTTCCCTCTTGTGACTCATTTTTCATTTTTTGATTCTCTCTCTTTTATTTTCCCTGTCGAAACCTAGAGTGTGACAACAGGGAGCTACTTGCACCCCTCCGCCAGTTCGAGTTTGACTTTAAAATAAACTCGGTAAGATTCCAGGAATGGAACTGGATGGATGGTGCCTCCTATTGAAGGAAATTTTTGTTTTTGATTTTGATATAGTCATGGGGAGTATGTTGCTCTGCACATAGACGCTTGACTATATTTCACATTATGATATACCATAGTGTCATGTTTTTATGATCAATTCACCAGGGCACAACCACCGAGTACTTCATAGGGGTAGTGCAACACGTTTTTGCCATTTTGGCTAGACGCATTAAGGATCATGATATATATAGCGTTACCTTGGGTATTTTATACTATTTATTGATTGTGTATGTATGTGTTGGGGGGGTCACCCTTCACATCGATTGGTTGGGCTATGAGGCAGGGCACAGCACCTTTGCACCCTGCACCTCACTTCTTTTTGTGCTTTTTCTTGATTTTATCCTCGACAGGTTCCTCATTGAAAGCAAGGGGCTCCACCACTCCCTGTACCAGAGTGTGCACTAAACAAGGTGCCTTTTTTCCTCACCCCTGGATTATGAGGCGGTAGGGACCTTATCCTTGTTGGAATTGTTCAGGTGAAAGTCCTGAAGAAAGCCGGGGTAGTAGTTTCATTCGGCTGAAACATGTCGACATTTTAGCAGAGTGGAGGGGTAGGGCTCTGATAACTAGTAGCCATTACCACCATCCACTGGTCCGATGAGGACCACGGTTTGTGTCTGGACAGTATACCCACCATTAAAGACAGAGTAGGGACACACTGTTACCAGCTTTTAAATTATTCTCTGCCACATTTTTTCACCTTCCTGATCCCACACGATTTGTTCACTTTTTATGTTGTGTGTTTGTTTCCCCCTCCCTATTGCTCCACCTCCAGCGTTGGCTAGCGCGGGGGTGTGTTTAGCAGGCCCTATGATGAAGCATGACACAGCTTGCTGTGTGTGAGGGCAGTTTTACACACACTGTTTGTGCCCAGCCTTATACCGATCAAACCCCTCACCTATTACCCATCACGATTTTTGATTCTGTTAGTCCCTGGTCTGTGTTGTGTGGATTTATAGTCTGTAGGAGGGTGACCAGGGACTTATCCTCTTACCTCTCTTCTGTGTTATTTTTTTTTTTTTTTTGTGAATCAAGCATGCCTTCATAATCGACATGGGACTACTGTTCATGACCTAGGTTGCCCACATAAGGTGGTGGTGGCAGCAAACGAGGTTTTATTTAATTATTAGTCCTGATTGAACTTTTTTCCTGTGTGAGAAAACAGGGTAAAGTTCAGCTTTAGATTGACCCAGATCCTTGAGCTGACATTTCCTGTGCATGTCGAATACACGAATGGAGGGTGACTATGTAGGTCGTGCATGCTAACCAAATTCGGTGTATGGGGAGAGTCTGAATGCTAAGGGTCAGTGGAATCCATTTTGGATGGTCTCTGGCTTAGCATGGCATAAAATGGAAAGTGGATGTCTCTGACAGTGGAAGTGTATTGACTGCATTTCTGAGGTTGGAAGAGTAAAACCCAGACACCGATGTAGATATGGCTACCTTTATAAACCCAATTAAATCTGTTTTGCAAGGGGCTGTTGATTAGATTTACCTAGGCACTGCTATTATTAGGTTAAAGGTAGGAGGAGGGTGTGAGTCAACAGATACTGTTGTTAAACATATGCAAATGTCTAGGTAGGGGCTGTCCTGCAGTCTGTCCGTGATTGCTACTTCAAAAAGGCTGATGATAAGCAGGTGACTTGTTATCACACTTCATTATGCCCATGTTTTGAATAATCCTGAATGGAGCCAGCATCATCACTACCTGCTCTGAGAGTCATCACCTTGCACAAAGGCTGTGTCTGCACTCAAGCCAGAATATGATAAGAACCACCCTAAACCAGTTCCAGAACCTTAGGCAGTTGATCCACATTATAAAATGTGTATAAAAGTGGGACTCAAACAATGCCACTTTGTTCCAGTTCTAGGTTCCTTTTAAGGAAGTAAGGAGGTCTCTGCAGAGTACTGAAACAACTACTATTTGGCCAGAACTGCTTTCAGCTTGCCAGCCTGTCTCACAGAAGTGAGGGGAAGCCTGCTGGGTAAGCAGAAGGCCAGCCTTGCACTTAGAAGCCTGTCTGCTTGCTCAGAGAGGAAAGGACAGTGCCTACCCCTGAAGGAAGACAGCATGTCCAGGAGGAGAAGGCCAGCTGTGTTTCCTTTGTGAGGAACACCCACAAATAACTAACTGCCATCAGTGGCAAAGCCACAATCACCCCATATTGTGAGAAGTCTCCCATTGTGGTTCCTGTGGAAAACCATGTAAAGAATTCAAGCCTGAAAGCAACATTATGCCATCCAGCACCCATGCAGCATGCCTGAAGGACTGGCTATGCTTCTGCATGACACTGTTGTACCTGGTAGGGGTACTATAATTGCCACCAAAGTGGAAGCCTAGTTCTCCGCCTGTAAGCAGCAACTGCTGAAGATGTCCACCCCCTTCAGTGGTCTAAGTTCACAGCGCGGCTGCCTCTGTGGTCCAATGTCACAGTAGCTGACACTGAAAGTGCAGCTTTGATGAGCTCACTGCATGGGGCGCACAAGCTACATCTCCATGAGCAAGTAACCATGCCCCTAGTTTAATAACACCTTGAGGCTGTTGAAAAAAACTTGTAAAAAGGCCGAAAGAGCTTGGCGCAAAAATTATAGCGTGAAGGACAAAGCAAAATACAAGTCAACACTAAAAAGCTACTCTAATCCTATAAATTCCACTAAAATGAAATTGTATGAGAGAAAGATTGACAAGGCGGAAAGTAAGCCAAAATATTTTTTTAAGATAGTAAAAAGATTTCTCTCTCCGGTGTCATGCCACCACAGCAAATATCCCTCAGCCAAGTTGTGTGAAAATATGGCCTTCTTTTTTAGGATCCAAAATACAGTGAGAGGGGCCCCACAAAGCCCAAAAGGGACAGGGCACCACGTGAGACTAAAAGTCAAAAAGTATAATTCCCTTTTGGTACACTAATTAACAAACACTCCTCATGTACTCACATACTTACAACCATAAATCACAAGCACAAAAATAGACCGGATATTGAAACACCTATAAATGCCATTTAATAAAAAGTACTTTATCTCCAATGTCTAGTAAAAAATAACTAAAAACATGAATAATACACAATTCAAATTTAAAAATCGGAAAGGACTTCAAGAAAGACAGTCACATTTGCCATTAAGTGCATTTAATTGTAAAAGCATATAGACTGAACATCATGCAAATCATCAGTTCATTATCAGAATGTGGTTCAGTACAGTACAAATTTAACAACAACACAAGGTGTCGATGCGTTTCGGTGGATTAGAACAATGGAACCACCTTCCTCAGGACAAAAAATATTTTTTCTCTCGTCTCCAGTGTAAACGTATGCGGATCTAATCCAACCAAAGGTTTTGATTCAAATAATAAGAATACCAAATCGGCAGCACAAGGGGCTGATGAACCTTAATACCCGTGCACATCGTTCGGCATAGTCAAGAAGTTGTCGTCCTGTAAATGTATGGAACAGGTCATATATGACCCTGCAGTCAAGACGCGCCTGATGAAAACGGGTGCTGGCTCGAGTTCAAACCGGATTGACGATTGAATATAGGAGAGGAAAGAAAAAATAGTTTTTGTCCTGAGTAGGTGGTTCCATTGTTCTAACCCACCGAAACGTGTTGACGCCTTGTGTTGTCATTAAATTTGTACTGTACTGAACCACATTCTGATAAAGAACTGATGACTTGCATGATGTTCAGTCTATATGCTTTTACCAATAAATGCACTTAATGACAAATGTGACTGTCTTTCCTGAAGTCCTTTCCGATTTTTAAATTAAGAATTGTATATTATTCATGTTTTTAGTTATTTTTTACTAGACATTGGAGATCAAATACTTTTTATTAAATGGTATTTATAAGTGTTTCAATATCCGGTCCATTTTTGTGCCTGTGATTTATGGTTGGATGTATGTGAGTACATGAGGAGGGTTTGTAAATTGGTGTACCAAAAGGGAATTATACTGTTTGACTTCTTTTTAGGAGCTAAAATGTGGAAATTCAAAATAGCTTATCCACAATAGGTCTCTTCGTCATTGGCCCTCCTCCCCCGATGTCATCACCTGCGTACTTTCCTCCTTTGACCCGATCTTGATAGAAGATTCAAGAGCTGCTATTCTAAACCTTTGTTCAGGCTCCCCTTATGACCCCTGCCCCCCTTTTGTTCTAGCTCAGAAAGGGGATGTCATCAATACAGTTCTGAACTCCCTAATGAACAAGTCTCTGCCATCTGGGATAGTCCTTTCAAACTGGAAGCAGTCCAACATTCTGCCTTTCCTGAAAAAACCCAACGCACACCTCCAATATCCCAAGCAACCACAGGCCTATCTCCTTGCTGCCAGCCTCGTCAAAAATTGTGAAGAAGTTTGTGAAATAGCAGTCCAACAGGCTCCTCCACCCCAGTCAGTCGGCATTTAGGCCAATATTCAGCATGGAGACAGCATTTCTGGAAGTTTCCGAAGAGATTAAATGCACTTTAGATGCAGCTGGAAAGGCAGTCATGTTACTGCTGGACCTATCCGCTGCTTTTGACACGGTCCTGCACTCCAGGCTGCTTGCCCGTCTTCATGACATAGACATCAAGGGCACAGAGTTGAAGTGGCTGAAATCCTTCCACAACAACAGATGCCAAGAGGTCTGGATGCCACCTTTCTCGTCCAGTAAGAGTAGTGTCTCAGTGGGAGTGCCCCAGTTCTTGACCCTTAGCCCAAGTTTAACATCTATATGACCCCTTTAGCGGCATTCGTCGGGTTTTTTGGGGCCAAGATATTCTCCTAAGCCGATGACACTAAATTGCGGTTTTCTTTCAAGAAGGTGAGCCAATTGCCCAGGATGCCATTAAACCTTGTCTATTAGCTGTATTCCAGTGGATGGGTACTAACCAACTCAAATGCAATACTCATAAGACAGAGGTCATCAGCTTTGGCCATAATTTCACTCTCAACCTGCATCCTCATTGGCTGGACAGGGCCATCTGCTCAACGCCCAAGCTGAAGCAGTTGAATACTAGGTAGTCAAGTTTGACAAACAGCTGACTCTACAAAACCAAATCAACACAGTAGTTGGCACGTGTTTTGGTCTTATGCGAGCCTCAAAAAAAATCTTGCAGGACCCTCTCCTTGCCCATGAGGACAACAGTGATCCTGGCCTTAATTTTGTCCAGGCTGGATTACACCAATGCCCTTTATGCAAGTCTATCCATATATTTGTTGAGGAAACTACAAATAGTCCAGAACCCACCAGTCCATTTGGACCTCAAGCTACCTAGTCGAGCTTGAGTCTCGTCACACCTGAAAAACCTGCATTGGCTCACAGTTAAAAAAAAAGTGCTTGTTCAAGACTATGGTCTTGATGCAGAGAGCTTTGAAGCACTCTGGACCTGAGTACATGTCCTCCAGGATTCAGGACTACACTCCCCTCAGAAGTCTGCCCTCTTCCCATGGCCATCTGGTTAAAGACCCTAGGGCCAGGCAGGCAAAAGCTGGAGGCAGATCCTTTTCCCTTCTGGGCCCCCAAGCCTGTAAAAGACTGCCTGCTGAATTACGTCAAATTGAAAGTGAGAGGGCTTTCAGAAATCAACTCAAGGCCTGTCTTTTCACTCTCAAATTCCAACATCCTTTGCTCTCTTACATTCCACTTAGCTCCGGGACACTCCTCGGAGTAGCCGCGCTCCCTAGAAATCCTGCTATTAATTAATTAATTCATTCATTTATAAAGAATAGCCTAAATCTGAAAGGCTAAACTGATCGTGCAGAGGAAAATCTGGTGTGAGAACACTAACTATTGCCTTTGGAAACTCCTTTGGCAACAAATGTTTGAATTGATCTACCAATTAATCACTAGATAATTTCACATAGGCCTAACATATTCCTCTGCCTGTAATTTAGTATAAAGTCACCATACAAATTGGGAGAGCTTCCTTATAACACTTGACTAGGAATGGTAGATGAGATCACAACCTTCTAGCTAGACATTATTGAAATGCTTTGTTGTTTTCGTTTTGCTTTGACATTAAAGTACTCTTTTTTTCTAAGATAAGCACTCTGTTTAACAGTACGTTATAGTGTCTGTTGTTTGACTGTGTAGTTCTGAGCTCTTGCCCCCCCACATCGGCAGTACCTCCCTGGGGAGCCACTGACTTTTCGCCTGCTCTATTTGGAGAGTCAAGTGTTGAAGGAAAGTACTTGGCCTAGTTTGTAGTGCCATAGTAGGACAGACCACAGGACCTAAGTGGCAAACAACCTCAAACCATGGTTGTGGCCCAGTAGCCACTGTCTGCATTGTGGCCCCCTGATCTGGGCCTAATATGTGGTTTCTCTCTACAATTGGAATTTAGGCCACAGTTAGAATTTCCTTATCCTGGATGAACACCATGTTTTTCCTATTATCAGCAATCTACATTTATTGTCTTTCAATTCTGTTGATTGAATGCCGTTCTACCTTTTTTCGTAAGAAGGCTCCTGTATTGATTATATTTTTTAATCAAACTATTAACCAATTATAGAGTTTAGACTCACTAGATTGATTGTGTTTACAATCCAGGACAGATTACCAAAATTTGTTTTATGTTTTTTATAAAATGCCCTGAAGTGGATCATCTCCTTCCTCACAGGACGCACACAGAGGATTCGCCTGCTGCCCTTCACCTCCGATCCCCAGACCATCATCTGTGGCATCCCCCAATGCTCCTCCCTCAGCCCCACCCTCTTCAACACCTAAATAATGGCACTGGCCAACATCGTCTACACCCATACACTCAACATCATTTCATAAGCCAACGACACCCATCTCATCCTCTCCCTCACAGAAGGATGCTGCCACCAATAGATCCAACTTCCCAAACACCATGACCAGCGTCGATGACTGGGTGAGGTCCAACTGTCTGAAACTGAACACGGACAAGATGGAAGTGCTCATCTGCTTGAATAACACCTTACCCTGTGACAACACCTGGTGGCCCACCGCACTCGGACTGATGCTGACCGACGCTGACATCCACGGACCAGGCCTGCAATCGCAGCATGTGTATTGCTTCGCCCTCCCAAATAATAGAAAATACTGCCCTACCACACGGAGGCTCAAACACGATGAAGCAATAAAAAAAACACACCCTCAGGAAAGGGGTTTCACTTTTATAAAAGGAGACACATCAAAACACTGTTTTCAGAATAAGGTATAGGGTTTTATTTGTGCAATACTCTCTAACAGAAAGGCTTTCCCAGATGTCAAATGAACAACATTAAAATGTATATAGAGACGTATATATGTATATATAAGCAATAATATCACACTTATAAGTAGGCAAATGCAACTGTTAAATGCATGGAATAAAATACATGGAATGCAAATTGCAAGCAGATGATACTGGACGTCCGCTGCAAGAAATCAGAAAGATATATATATATATACACACTAAATGCATCAGATGATTACAACCACTGAAGACTTGGATGTGCACAAAGACACTCATACATCACAATGAAAACACCTCAGATGATTATAACCACTGGAGACTTGAATGTGCACCCAGATACACACACATCACAATGTCAATAGTCAAAAATAAAACACCTCACCGATCGTTCAATCGACATCCTTACCAACTCAAGCTGGAGGAGCTCTTTGACAGCCCAGGCAGGATTCTCGATCGGGACCCAAGTTCCCTTGTGACAACACGTCAGCCCCACAAGTGAGCTCCCGTATGGGTGCCAAGATCCCCCACCTTAAATTCCTTTACTCAACCTAAGGCGAAGGTTATAAAAACCTTGCCCCCTATCTTCTGTTACGAAAAACTGAGCTGACCGTACTGGTCTGTGTCAAGGTCAAGACAGAAGCTGGCCAGGTCCCTGTATTTTGACTCTGAGACAGAGTTGTACATTCCACACAATTCTCTGGCACCAACAATCTCTGCTCTGAAAGGTACCAAGCACACTTCCCACACATTATCCCAGCAAAGTTTACGAAAGTCTCCACCAGAACAGAAAACAAAACAACTTTGAACGTGAATAGCCTAAACAACTTGAGTAATCTGGGGGCCTGCCTGTGTGCGCAAAAGCTCAAACTAGACAGAGTCAGAATACAAGAAGGCATGAGGACATGTCAAAGCCAATAGTAAGAACTTCATAATACTGCCCAATTTACAACACATTGCACATTTGTGCACCACTGCCTATAGCACTGCACACTTCATCTTCCAATGTACAACATAATGCACATTTAAGCACCACTGCTTATAACACTGCACTTCGAGACCAAGAAGTACATTCCACATCTCTCTCATGCTTTCAAATGCACATCCCACATGCTCTGTTCCTGGCAAGGCTGTTCTACTCTGGGAAAGCTCTCCCACTTTAAAACTACAAAAAGACACAAAAGAAATATTCAAGAAAACAAGGCACAGGCAGCGTACATTCAAGCTAGGATAAAATAAAACACCAAAAGTCAATTAAAATGATGGTAGTCAAAGGTCATCACACGGTTTCAATACATAGGAGTGCCTCTAGCACTGCAGCATGATCCTGGACAGCCAACTCACCATGAAGCGACAGGTCAACACAGTGTCCTCTTCCTGCTTCCACGCCCTTTGCATGCTCCGAAAGATCTTCAGATGGATCCCCTTGAATATCAGAAAAACGATCACTCAAGCCCTAGTCTCCAGCCGACTTGACTACCGAAACACACACTTTACTCCGGAACCACCACACAGCTCCTCAACCAACTTCAGACCATACAGAACACCACAGTTAGACTCATCCTCAACTTTTCCAAACGATCCAGTATCACCCCCCATCTAAGAAGTCTCCACTGGCTTTCCGTTCAGAAGAGATGCAAGTTCAGGCTGTTGCCCACTCCTACAAAGCCCTCAACAACATCACATCCACCTATATCAACCACCGCCTGAACTTCCACCAACCTACCATACAACTCTGTTTCACCTCCCTTGCACATGTCTCACGCATCTGTCGGAGCTGCAGCGGAGGTCGTTCCTTCTCCTACCTCGCCGTCAAGTCCTGGAACGACTTCCCCCTCCACCTCTGAACCGCTCCTTCACTCACCGACTTCAGGAGGGGGCTCAAGACCTGGCTCTTTGACTAAGGCCCCCAGATCTTCCGTTTTTGAATACCCCCGGGGTAATAAGCTGTGCTATACAAGTACTGTTTTGATTTGTTTTGATTGATAGAGCATTCTTTTACATCTAACTTTGTCCTCAAGTGGGTTGACTACTTGTATTTTTCTCAAAATGTGTTTTATCACTTAAGCACAGCTCTGTAAACTGGTTTAATATTGTAGCAAAAACTATTATTGTTTATGGGCTACCAAAAAACTACTAAACCTGTTTCAATGTTATATGCTGTACAATTCCATGTTTTCCTTGGTGCTGCTCAAAGTTACGTTTGGAGTGATGATATTTCACTGATACCCTATACTCTCTTTAGTAACAATGTTGCTGTTAGTTTTTTATTGCGTAGGAATCATTGTTTTTCTATAATTGGATCTTCAGGAGAAGTATTTTATCGAAGATGATAGCAATCATGAAATCTTTATCTGTGCATCATTGGAATGGTACCAACTACGGACGAAGTTAGCCCAGAGTTGGTCATTCTTATATTGGAGTTATATTGCTGCAAAGTGTGCTTGTCACAAGTAACACTTTTACTGAAAATTTAGGTTGAGGCCTGGTTCAAATTTTGAACTGTCTTGGGATGTGGGAAGTGCTTCTGTGCAGGTTTTGTAGAGCAAGCCAGGCCCCCTGGTTTGCTCTACACTAAAGTATAAATGGAAGTCAGGTGGACTTGTGAAGAAGAAATCTATGGCAGGGATTCACATAAATCAGCTGGTGATGGTGTTCCCTTGTTTAAAATAAATTTATCAACAGCAATACCAGTTTATTCTCTTTATGTGCACTGGCACCTCATCGTGAGTGGTGTCATCCCTATGGACTTTGTTTGCTCAGAACTGGATCCGTCACTCATTAAATAAGGAACTTACAGAAGGCAAGAATAAAGCATTTCTGTTAAAGAACGACTGACTCCGTTTTATAGTTTACTCAATTAATTAAAGTACAGAAATGCATAAGCTGAGCCCACAATAGGGGAATCAATAAAGAATACAGCTAAGAGCTTAGTAAAGTTCTAATATATATTCTGCATAGATTCACCTTCTCAGAGTGGGGAAAAGGTCTTCCTACAGCATGGAGAAATCACACCTACTTGTTAGGGCTTTAGAAAAAAGCTTCATACATTTACTACATTAGTATATGGATCTCAAGCTCTTAACCAATAGGAAACAAGCAAAGAGCAACAGTTGCTATGAAATAGATTTAAGACTAATTCTTATACATGGAACTCTAATGTTCACACCATCTGTTCTCAGTACATGAAATGTTACATAGAATGTTATTCGGTCTGGGACAGTCACTCTGTCCTTGGGAAAGTACACTCTGCTCAGGTAGCTCTGAGAAATTATTTTCTCAGCTAGTAAAGTCTACAAGTCTTTATTATGACACAGAATGAACAGCCGTTCAAGTCACATGCTAGACAGCAACGTCACAAAAAGATGAACGATGAGACCTACATTTTCCTAAGTTAGAGAAAACATGAATTGTTATGCTCTAAGCATTGAAATTTAGAATTTTAAGCCATCCACATGAGCAGATTTGAGGCGGTTTTCTAACACTAATCTTTTGTGTTTAAATATACTGGGGATGAAATTGCATATAGTCATAGGTAGGGTTGAGTAAAGGATTTACATTTGCCTCTAAAGCAAATTTATGAACTTTGAATGGTGAAGCCAGGTGAAGTTTTCGGACTTTTCATGGCTTTGCCTTGTTGAGGTTTTTCCACTCATGGTCCACACTAGTGAGCTGTTTTGTAATCACAGGGTTTCGAGCCCAGAAACAACATGACATTGAGGGGCAAAGAAACTAAGGACTTGAGTTGCCCTTGCATGACGTAAGTCGTCGCAAGGCAACGCAAGTCCTTAAATGGTATTTACTAAGCCACGCAATGCCACCCTGTATGGCTGTGTGTGGTTTTGTAAATCCAAAGTAACGCAAGCCAGCACATATTGCTGCTTTGCATTACCTTGTGACAGCGAGGCATTCAATGGGCGGAGTGCGGGCATTCCTATGCATTCACCTATGGTTTTTGACACAATCCCAAATTTACTAAAGTCAGTAAACCCTGGAATGCACCAAAAGGCTGCTTTTCCCTGCCTGAGGCATAATGAGGAGAAATATATTTATATCTGCTTTTTATTTCCTATTTCTATGCATGCTGCATTCTGCAGGACACATAGAAAAAGGAAAATGCCTTAAATGATTATTTTTTAGCAGTAAGATGTCCCTTGCTGCACAAAAACAATCCTGCACGTAACGCAGTCACCCTTGCAGCATGGTGCAGGGGTGTCCGTGTTTGCGCTAGGCTTCCACAAATGTACCAGTGTTAGGAAGCAGAAGAAATGCCTTGTTACTTAGTCAATGTGGCATATTTCTGCTGTCTCCCTTTCACGCAACGTGTTGCATGAAAGCTTAGTAAATGTGCCCCATTGTGACTCAAAAACTGCCTAAGAACTTGGCTATGCATGTGGAGGGTCTAGGTATTGGTTCTTGGCCAGTGGAAGGGGGCCTGAAGCTCTAGGACCCTAATGCTTACTCAGAAGAATCAGCATGGAGCGAGCCCACGGAGACCATTGTGGGAGGAAGAGGAGGGGAGCAATGTGGTTGTAGATCGTGTGAGAGGCAAGGCGTGGATCATGGTACTGAGGTCTCTCACAAGGTACTGCTGTCTTGCAGCAATGGTTTACTAGATGCCCCTTGAGGGAGCAGAAACGGTCTCCTGCAATGGGTCCCTGAAGTGACTCTTTCTTATTTTTTAAACTTTGTGAGCTTCATACTTTACAAACATCGCAAACGTTTTAAAAACATTTACGCAGTTGCGAGTGTGCAGACTTGGCAACTTCAATGTCACACCAATATGATAAGTGTTGTAAAGTCCTAGGAAATTATGGATAATCTCGATATTTTAATATGTTTGAATACAATTATAGAGAAAAGAGATGAGATGAAAAGTTCTAAATTAGACTGAGTCTAGGGCCGGAGTGAAATGCATGAGCATAAGGCTGTGCTGTCCTGTGCCGTGGCCCGAGGAGGAGGAGGGGCCTGACTCCAGCGCCGTGCACTTAAAAGTGCCTACTTTCTCCTGCGGCACTTGATGCCCATTTTATACAGTTGCTTGTGTTGTGGAGGATTGTTTGGGACTCGCTGTGCCAGGAGGCTGTGCTGTCCTGTGCCATGGCAGATAAGGAGGAGGGGTCTGACTCTCGCCCGTGCACTAAAAAGTGCCTGTTTTCTCCCACGGCATGGGCCGCGCCTGGGCAAAGCCTGGGCCAAGGGCAGGCCCGTCCATGCCCCCATCAGAGACTGGAGGAGTCAGGGCTGGGCCCCCCCTCTTGGTTCTCTGACCTTTGGGCCAGGTCACACCAAATTACCCCAGCTTTATTGACAACCAGGAGCAGGGGTACCTTCTAAGCCTGCTGGAAAAGTGGGATCGCTAGGATTGGCTCCTGGATGATTATTGAACTTGGTTAGAAATCCCTGTGCAGGTAGGAGAACATACATCCTTACTTCCACGTTTGACCTGCAAACTGTGATCTGGCTCCCTTCGTAAATATCCAGGCCCTAGGTTTTGGGCTTGTTTGTAGCAACATGGGCTTTGGGCTGTTGTAAAGAGGAGTGTTAGCTGTGGTTTTTGCGGTTGTGTCTCCCAACTGATGAACCCCCTTATCTGCTTGCATCCTATTCCTTTAGGTGGCGGTATTGTATCGCGCCCTCACCTCAGGTCGCCATCTTTTGGAAAGCCCACACAGTCTCACATCATGTAACTATGCGCATAGGTTGCACTCGTTTACTGTCTCAGATAACTCTCTTAGCGATCACTTTCCACTGTGTTTGTCAGTGATATTACCCTCGAGTAGAGCACCTAGGTCTGATAAGAATGACCAGCTGTTAGAAAACATAGCGATCGGAAGATCGAATGGGTACTCCCTGTGTTGGGCCATGGTGGACCAGGTCGCAATAACAAAGATAGTGGTGGACAGATGTAGATCAGCCATCGGGACTTGTTTGAATGAGAGAGCTACCCCAGATAACATCATGGCCTCATTCCAGGTGATATCCAACGCTATAAAAGAATCCCTTCTAAGGCATACTAGCAGCAGGAGACATTCGAACGGATGGTTTGATTCCAGGTGTACCCGGGCATACTCCCTCCTAAAAAAGGAGTTACATAAAACTCCTAGAAACTTAGACGATGTGAGGAGTGCCAGAGTGGGTTATAAAAAGGCTATAAAGTCCAGAAAAACTACCCTGAAAAACAAGGCCTGGGAGACCTTACATAAGGCCTCAATAACGAACAATAGTTCAGCTTTTTGGAAGGTAGTTAAAGATCCTTTCTTGTCAAGCGAAGCTGGTCCTTGTATTGAAATTGCAATCGCCGAGGAAGAATGGATTAAACATTTCTCTAGAGTATACAGTGGCAAGGGTAACCTTGGCGTGATTTGTAATTTTACCTTGGAAGACTGTAATTTGAAGTCCCCTCCATCGTATTCTGACTTGTCATTCACACTGGACGAGGTGGAGCGGGCCTTATCCTTAAGCAAGGGTGGTAAGGCTCCTGGACCAGATGGGGTCCCCACAGATCTATTTAAGTCAAATATTTCTTTGTGGGGACCCATCTGGTTCAGGTAATCACCGCGAGCTGCAGCACCACCTTCCCATCGACTTGGGTCGAATCTACTATCGTCCCTATTTTTAAAAAGGGGGATAGACAGGACCCTGGTTGTTACCGTCCAATCTCTTTGCTGGACGCAGTAACTAAAGTCATTGGTGGGATTATTTTAGAACACCTCCAGGACTGGGCAGAGGAGAACTCCGTCCTATCCAACCTGCAATACGGATTTCGAGCAGGATTAGGGACGGTGGAACAGGGTTTAAATCTGTCTATCCTGGTGGGGAAGTACACAAGGGCAAAGAGGGGGAACCTATTCCTAGCGTTCGTGGATCTCACAGCCGCTTTCGACTGTGTTGTCCACAGCAAACTCTGGCCTATTTTAAATGATATGGGGGTTGATGTCCAGATCATTGATTTTCTTAAGCGTTTTTATAGTGACGCCAAGGCGCGTGTCCGCTATGGACTGAGGGGTGAGCGGTTGGCTGCATTCTCGATCAGGAGCGGAGTCAGGCAAGGGTGTGTCCTGGCTCCGTTCCTTTTTAATCTATATACTAACGGCCTGGAAGAGGCCCTCAAGAAGGATAATAATGATTTTCCTCAGGTGGCAGGACGTCCAATTCCAGCCCTTCTTTACGCAGATGATGCGGTACTGATGTCCCGCACACAAGTAGGTCTACAGAGGGTGCTGGATGGTTTTTTCCATTTTATGAAAGATCTAGGGCTAAGAGTAAACTCCTCTAAGACTTTTATCATGCGATGTGGATCTGGTGTAAAGAAATCTAAAGATATGTTTGTGGACGGTCAGAAGATCGGGGTAACCAAAAGGTTCTCCTAATTGGGAATCCTTTTTGCACATAATGATACTTGGGCACAAACTGTGGCAGCGAAAAAACTGGTACTCCTCAGAACAACATCTGCCCTTACTAACTTTGCCAGGAAATTGGGAAAAAGGCCACCCGAGGAGCTTATTAAAATCTATAAGGCAAAGTGTGTCTCTTCAGCAGTGTATGGGGCAGGGGTCTGGGGGTTCGCTGACTTGTTGCCCATTCAACGTATTGAAAATCAGTTTTTAAGGTATATTTTATCCGTCCCAAAGAGTATATCAACTTGTATATGTCATGCGGAGCTGGGACTACCCTTCATCTCTGATTTAATAAAGCTTGAGCCTGTGCTTTTGTGGCACAGGCTTTGGACTAAAGATGAGGCTAAATTAAACAGAGACATTTTACTAGATACTTTGAAATTAGAAGGGGTCTTAAAGATCCCATGGATAAGGTACGTCCGCAACTTCCTACAAGATCTTGGACGTATAGACTGCTTTATCAACCCAAGAACTATTGGGACAATAACAAGAAAAGAATTACGAAAGGAGGGCCTTGCGTTGCTGGACTCTATTAGATTGTCCTCCGAGATACTGAAACCTACAGTCCTGCACCACCAGATGATTTTATCCACATTTAGCCTTCAACCCTATTTGATTTTTGTACCGGGAGTATATGACAGGTTTTTATTAACCAGATTCAGGTTGGGGTATTTCACAGACTAGTTACTTTACCCATAATGAACGATTGGACCCGTAACCTTCGACTCTGTCCCTGTGACAATAACTCCAGCCAATCTACAATACATGTGGTTCTTTTCTGTAGATTCTATACCCATGTAAGGAAAATGTTTTTAGTACCAATTTTAAAAACGCTTGGGCTTCGCCAATGTAGACCTGCTTTTCTTGTTTTACAACTTTTAGATAACGAGCATAGTGTTTTTAGTATTGTAATCTTTTTGAAGGAAGTTCTGAGTCAAAGGAAAAGTATGCTTATTTAACCGATTCTAATCAGATAAAGATCCCGAATTTAATATTGTCTTAATTAAACACTGTTTTTTAAACTTTGTATTATACTATTGACTATGTGCACATGTGTAGGTTAATTTTGTAAATTATGTACTGCCTGATATGTTTAACGTTTTCAAATTGAATATTGCTTCTTTTTTAATCATGTATCATACCAGAGATTATGTGTACATTTGTAGGACATTATTAACCAATGTATTTATGGATATGTTCTTTTAATGTTTTTCTATGAGCTTTTATGATTGTCTGATATAGCTATCGAATAAAGCTTTCTTTGACTTCTTTGACTTTGACCTGCAAACTGTGATCTGGCTCCCTTCATAAATATCCAGGCCCTAGGTTTTGGGCTTGTTTGTAGCAACATGGGCTTTGGGCTGTTGTAAAGAGGAGTGTTAGCTGTGGTTTTTGCGGTTGTGTCTCCCAACTGATGAACCCCCTTATCTGCTTGCATCCTATTCCTTTAGGTGGCGGTATTGTATCGCGCCCTCACCTCAGGTCGCCATTTTTTGGAAAGCCCACACAGTCTGCAGGATATATTTAGGGTTATATTTCCCAGAAAATTCGGACTTGTTACAGTGGGGAAATGTAGGCCTATCATCAAGAAACCGGTGAACACCGTGTCAACTATGGACGCCTTCTTGCAGCGTGCTGTTGGTGTTCTGGACAAGGAAATTGAGCTGGTATCCTGTCGCTTCTCTCGATCCCCGTGTTTCATCCCTCTCAAAATGCCCCTGGGATTTCATGTCCAGATACTTCTCAATTTGTTCATGCTCCCAAGCTTGTGATCACGGACCATAACAAGGACGAGGCCGTTTGTATATCCTCCCCTAAGCTCACTTATCAGGGTGGTCTGCGACCATCGGACATTCAGACAAAACCAGCAGCTCCCAATGTGGGTTCTGGAATGGAGAAGGGAGCAAGAGCAAAAAGGAAGTGCCCCCTGATTGGTAATCTCGCCAAGCGCAGGAAGAGCACTGGTTTGCATCCTAGCTCTTCATGCTCTACAGCTGCTCTCAGTCTGAACCTTGTGACCTTGCTTGATGCTTTTAAGGCTTCATTGTTATCCTCGCTGGATTCTGGATTAGGCCCCATCCTTTAATGTTTATCAGCAATTGAAAAGGACCTTTATAAACCGACATTGCTTTCAGGGTGTGACCCCATAGTTTAGCCCTCTGTGTCTCTGGGCCTAGCAGTAACACCCACTAGTGTAAGGCACAGTGCGCAGGATCTCGGCATAAAGTGTGGTGCATTCCAGTCTTTTTCCAAGTCGATACCTGAGGGCGTAACCCAGTGGATTTGCCCACAGATGCGATCGGCTCGTCCGTCATTATTGGATCAGACAATGAACACAAACATGTCTCCTTCATTGGTATTAAGGTCCGAAGAAGGTGTTTCTTCACATCCCAGGCTAAACCCAACATCAGGCACCATAGCAAGTTTGCCCTCTATCCCAGGAATTGCTGCAAGCATGCCCACCAAGATGCCCAGTGGAGTGACAGTCGGCGCTTGCTCGGGGGCATTTAGTAATTGTACCCAGAGCTCATGCACCCTACATCTGCCACCTGATTCAACCCCCTTTGTAGTGATTTTAGCAAATGTACCCCGACTTGCCCTGGGCACAAAGGAATATTTTGTCGAATTTAAGAACAAAGTTGTGCATCGGTTAAACTCTAACATCGCAGCAGGTTTGAGGATAGAAAGCCACATAATAATGTTACGTAGGACATCTTGGATGGGCAGAGCTAAGAAGAACTGGGAAGGGGAGTGTGTCACCATCCCTATATTCAATCGTCAATCGGTTTGAACTCGAGCCAGCACCCTTTTTCATCAGGCGCGTCTTGATTACAGGGTCACATATGACCTGTTCCATACATTTACAGGACGACAACTTTTTGACTATGCTGAACGATGTGCACAGCTATTAAGGTTCATCAGCCCCTTGTGCTGCCGATTTGGTATTCTTATTATTCAAATAAAAACCTTTGGTTGGATTAGATCCGCATACGTTTACACTGGGAGTTAAACAACTTCCCACATTTGATAAAAATTTGGCAGGGGGCCTGTGATGGTAAATTCTTTTATGTAGCCCTTTAATTCTGGGTCCCCCTATGTTCAATGTACCATTTGTTCAATTTAACATACGCGGACCAACACAGTAGTTGGCACGTGTTTTAGTCTTATGCGAGCCTCAAAACAAATCTTGCTGATCCTCTCCTTGCCCATGAGGACAACAGTGATCCTGGCCTTAATTGTGTCCAGGCTGGATTACACCAATGCCCTTTATGCAAGTCTATCCATATATTTGTTGAGGAAACTACAAATAGTCCAGAACCCACCAGTCCATTTGGTCCTCAAGCTACCTAGACGAGCTTGAGTCTCGTCACACCTGAAAAACCTGCATTGGCTCACAGTTAAAAAATAGGTGCTTGTTCAAGACTATGGTCTTGATGCAGAGAGCTTTGAAGCACTCTGGACCTGAGTACCTGTCCTCCAGGATTCAGCACTACACTCCCCTCAGAGGTCTGCCCTCTTCCCATGGCCATCTGGTTAAAGACCCTAGGGCCAGGCAGGCAAAAGCTGGAGGCAGATCCTTCTCCCTTCTGGGCCCCCAAGCCTGTAAAAGACTGCCTGCTGAATTACGTCAAATTGAAAGTGAGAGAGCTTTCAGAAAACAACTCAAGGCCTGTCTTTTCACTCTCCAATTCCAACATCCTTTGCTCTCTTACATTCCACTTAGCTCTGGGACACTCCTCGGAGTAGCTGCGCTCCCTAGAAATCCCGCTATTCATTCATTCATTCATAAAGAATAGCCTAAATCTGAAAGGCTAAACTGATCGTGCAGAGGTAAATCTGGTGTGAGTACACTAAATAGTGCCTTTGGAAACTCCTTTGGCAAGAATGGTTTGAATTGATCTTCCAATTAATCACTAGAGAATTTCACATAGGCCTAACATATTCCTCTGCCTGCAATTTAGTATAAAGTCACCATACAAATTGGGGGAGCTTCCTTATAACACTTGACTAGGAATGGTAGATGAGATCACAACCTTCTAGCTACACATTATTGAAATGCTTTGTTTTTTTCGATTTGCTTTGAGATTAAAGTACTCTTTTTTCTAAGATAAGCACTCTGTTTAACAGTACGTTATAGTGTCTGTTGTTTGACTGTGTAGTTCTGAGCTCTTGCCCCCCCACATCGGCAGTACCTCCCTGGGGAGCCACTGACTTTTCGCCTGCTCTATTTGGAGAGTCAAGTGTTGAAGGAAAGTACTTGGCCTAGTTTACAGTGCCATAGTAGGACAGACCACAGGACCCAAGTGGCAAACAACCTCAACCCATGGTTGTAGCCCAGGAGCCACTGTCTGCATTGTGCCCCCCTGATCTGGGCCTAATATGTGGTTTCTCTCTACAATTGGAATTTAGGTCACAGTTAGAATTTCCTTATACTGGATGAACACCATGTCTTTCCTATTATCAGCAATCTACATTTATTGTCGTTCAATTCTGTTGATGAATGCCGTTCTACCTTTTTTCGTAAGAAGGCTCCTGTATTCATTATATTTTAAATCAAACTATTAACCAATTATAGAGTTTAGACTCACTAGATTGATTGTGTTTACAATCCAGGACAGATTACCAAAATCTGTTTTATGTTTTTATAAAATGCCCTGAAGTGGATCATCTCCTTCCTCACAGGACGCACACAGAGGATTCGCCTGCTGCCCTTCACCTCTGAACCTAAGATCATCATTTGCGGCCTCCCCCAATGCTCCTCCCTCAGCCTCACCCTCTTCAGTACCTAAATAATGGCACTGGCCATCATCGGCTGCACCCATGAACTCAACATCATTTCATAAGCCAACGACACCCATCTCATCCTCTCCCTAACGGTAGGATGCTGCCACCAATAGATTCAACTTCCCAAACACCATGACCAGCGTCGATGACTGGGTGAGATCCAACTGTCTGAAACTGAACATGGACAAGATGGAAGTGCTCATCTGCTGGAATAACACCTCACCCTGGGACAACACCTGGTGGCGCACCGCACTCGGACTGATGCTGACCGACGCTGACATCCACGGACCAGGCCTGCAATCGCAGCATGTGTATTGCTTTGCCTTCCCAAATATTAGAAAATACCGCCCTCCCACACGGAGGCTCAAACACGATGAACCAATAAAAACAATACATCGCCAGGAAAGGGGTTTCACTTTTATTAAAGGAGACACATCAAAACACTGTTTTCAGAATAAGGCATAGGGTTTTATTTGTGCAACCCTCTCTAACATAAAGGCTTTCCCAGATGTCAAATGAACAACATTAAAATGTATATAGAGATGTATATATGTATATATAAGCAATAATATCACACTTAAAAGTAGGCATATGCAACTGTTAAATGCATGGAATGCAAAATACAAGCAGATGATACTGGACGTCCGCTGCAAGGAATCAGAAAGATATATATATATATATATATATACACCAAGCACATCAGATGATTGCAACCACTGAAGACTTGAATGTGCACCCAGATACACACACATCACAATGTCAATAATCAAAAATAAAACACCTGACTGATCGTTCAATCGACATCCTTACCAACTCAAGCTGGAGGAGCTATTTGACAGCCCAGGCAGGATTCTCGATCGGGACCCAAGTTCCCTTGTGACAACACGTCTGCCCCACAAGCGAGCTCCCGTATGGGTGCCAAGATCCCCTGCCTTAAATACCTTTACTCAACCTGAGGCGAAGGTTATAAAAACCTCGCCCCCTTTCTTCTGTTACGAAAAACTGAGCTGACCGTACTGGTCTGTGTCAAGGTCAAGACAGAAGCTGGCCAGACCCCTGTATTTTGACTCCGAGACAGAGTTGTACATTCCACACAATTCTCTGGCACCAACAATCTCTGCTCTGAAAGGTACCAAGCACACTTCCCACACATTATCCAAGCAAAGTTTACGAAGGTCTACACCAGAACAGAAAACAAAACAACTTTGAACGTGAATAGCCTAAACTACTTGAGTAATCTGGGGGCCTACCTGTGTGCTTAAAAGCTCAAACTAGACAGAGTCAGAATTCAAGTTGGCATGAGGACATGTCAAAGCCAATAGTAAGAACTTCATAATATTGCCCAATTTAAAACACAATGCAAATTTGTGCACCACTGCCTACAGCACTGCACACTTCATCTCACAATGTACAACATAATGCACATTTAAGCACCACTACTTATAACACTGCACTTTGAGACCAAGAAGTACATTCCACATCTCTCTCATGCTTTCAAATGCACATCCCACATGCTCTGTTCCTGGCAAGGCTGTTCTACTCTGGGAAAGCTCTCCCACTTTAAAACTACAAAGAGACACAAAAGAAATATTCAAGAAAACAAAGCACAGGCAGCGTACATTCAAGCTAGGATAAAATAAAACACCAAAAGTCAATTAAAATAATGGTAGTCAAAGGCCATCACATGGTTTCAATACATAGGAGTGCCTCTAGCACTGCAGCATGATCCTGGACACCCAACTCACCATGAGGCAAGAGGTCAACACAGTGTCCTCTTCCTGCTTCCCCCCCTTTGCATGCTCCAAAAGATCTTCAGATGGATCCCCTTGAACATCAGAAAAACGGTCACTCAAGCCCTAGTCTCCAGCCGACTTGACTACCGTAACACACACTCTACTCCGGAACCACCACACAGCTCCTCAACCGACTTCAGACCATACAGAACACCACAGCCAGACTAATCCTCAACTTTTCCAAATGATCCAGCATCACCCCCATCTAAGAAGTGTCCACTGGCTTTCCGTTCAGAAGAGATGCAAGTTCAGGCTGTGGACCCGCGCCTACAAAGCCCTTAACAACATCACACCCACCTATATCAACCACTGCCTGAACTTCCACCAACCTACCATACAACTCTGTTTCACCTCGCTTGCACATGTCTCACGCATCTGTCGGAGCTGCAGCGGAGGTCGTTCCTTCTCCTACCTCGCTGTCAAGTCCTGGAACTACTCCCCCTCCACCTCTGAACCTCTCCTTCACTCACCGACTTCAGGAGGGGGCTCAAGACCTGGCTCTTTGACTAAGGCCCCCAGAACTTCAGTTTTTGAATACCATGGGGTAATAAGCTGTGCTATACAAGTACTGTTTTGATCTGTTTTAATTGATAGAGCATTCTTTTACATCTAACTTTGTCCTCAAGTGGGTTGACTACTTGTATTTTTCTCAAAATGTGTTTTATCACTTAAGCACAGCTCTGTAAACTGGTTTAATATTGTAGCAAACACTATTATTGTTTATGGGCTACCAAAAAACCACTAAACCTGTTTCAATGTAATATGCTGAACAATTCCATGTTTTCCTTGGTGCTGCTCATTGTTACGTATGGAGTGATGATATTTCACTGATACCCTATACTCTCTTAAGTAACAATGTTGCTGTTAGTTTTTTATTGCGTTGCAATCATTGTTTTTCTATAATTGTATCTTCAGGAGAAGTATCTTATCCAAGGTGATAGCAATCATGAACTCTTTATCTGTGTATCATTGGAATGGTACCAACTACGGACGAAGTTAGCCCAGAGTTGGTCATTCTATTATTGGAGTTATATTGCTGCAAAGTGTGCTTGTCACAAGTAACATTTTTAATGAAAATTTAGGTTGAGGCCCGGTTCAAATTTTGAACTGTCTTGGGATGTGGGAAGTGCTTCTGTGCAGGTTTTGTAGAGCAAGCCAAGCCCCCTGGTTTGCTCTACACAAAAGTATTAATGGAAGTCAGGTGGACTTGTGAAGAAGAAATCTATGGCAGGGATTCACATAAATCAGCTGGTGATGGTTTTCCCTTGTTAAAAATAAATTTATCAACAGCAATACCAGTTTATTCTCTGTATGTGCACTGGCACCACATCGGGAGTGGTGTCATCCCTATGGACTTTGTTTGCTCTGAACTGGATCCGTCACTCTTATTAAATAAGGAACTTACAGAAGGCAAGAATGAAGCATTTCTGTTAAAGAACGACTGACTCCGTTTTATAGTTTACTCAATTAATTAAAGTACAGAAATGCATAAGCTGAGCCCACAATAGGGGGATCAATAAAGAATACAGCTAAGAGCCTAGTAAAGTTCTAATATATATTCTGCATAGATTCAC
Source organism: Calotriton arnoldi (assembly GCA_963921515.1). Classification (NCBI taxonomy): domain Eukaryota; kingdom Metazoa; phylum Chordata; class Amphibia; order Caudata; family Salamandridae; genus Calotriton; species Calotriton arnoldi. Next base: position 63,557 of record CAWUFW010007733.1, read on the forward strand.
CTTCTCAGAGTGGGGAAAAGGTCTTCCTACAGCATGGAGAAATCACACCTACTTGTTAGGGCTTTAGAAAAAAGCTTCATACATTTACTACATTAGTATATGGATCTCAAGCTCTTAACCAATAGGAAACAAGCAAAGAGCAACATTTGCTATGAAATATATTTAAAGATTTTCTCACTAATTCTTATACAGGGAGCTCTAATGTTCACACCATCTGTTCTCAGTACATGAAATGTTACATAGAATGTTATTCGGTCTGGGACAGTCACTCTGTCCTTGGGAAAGTACACTCTGCTCAGGTAGCTCTGAGAAATTTTTTTCTCAGCTAGTGAAGTCTACAAGTCTTTATTATGACACAGAATGAACAGCCGTTCAAGTCACATGCTAGACAGCAACGTCACAAAAAGATGGACGATGAGACCTACATTTTCCTAAGTTAGAGAAAACATGAATTGTTATGCTCTAAGCATTGAAATTTAGAATTTTAAGCCATCCACATTAGCAGATTTGAGGCGGTTTTCTAACACTAATCTTTTGTGTTTAAATAAACTGGGGATGAAATTGCATATAGTCATGGGTAGGGTTGAGTAAAGAATTTACATTTGCCTCTAAAGCAAATTCATGAACTTTGAATGGTGAAGCCAGGTGAAGTTTTCGGACTTTTCATGGCTTTGCCTTGTTGAGGTTTTTCCACTCATGGTCCACACTAGTGAGCTGTTTTGTAATCACAGGGTTTCGAGCCCAGAAACAACATGACATTGAGGGGCAGAGAAACTAAGGACTTGAGTTGCCCTTGGCATGACGTAAGTCGTCGCAAGTCAACGCAAGTCCTTAAATGGTATTTACTAAGCCACGCAATGCCACCCTGTATGGCTGTGTGCGATTTTGTAAATCCAAAGTAACGCAAGCCAGCACATATTGCTGCTTTGGTTACCTTGTGGCAGGGAGGCATTCAGGGTCAGATTTACGAGCCCCCTGCGCCACCAGTACGTCACTTTTCGTGACGTACTGGTGGCGCAGGGGGCTGCTCCATATTTACAAGGAGAGGAAAAGCCACCCTGCGTGACTTTTCCTCTCCTTGTAAATACGGCCCCTTCACACGCAGCACTTTGCGGTGAAGGGGCATTCCATGGGTGTTGCTGTGGGTGTTCCCACGCAACACTCATGGAACAAGACACATCTCCAGAATTACGAGACATCGTAACTCTGGAGATGCGTCTGAAAGCTACGCCACCCTAGAGGTGGCGTAGCGAGCGCACCGAGGAGAAATGTTTTCATTTCTCCTCGTTTTTCCTCTTTCAATGCGTGCTGCATTCTGCAGCACGCATTGAAAGAGGAAAATGATTGTAGTGATTGTTTTTGTGCAGGAAGGTTCCCCTTCCTGCACAAAAACAATCTCCTCACAACGCAGGCATCCTTGCACCATGCTGCAAGGGTGCCTGCGCCGGCGCATGGCTGCAGTTTGTGAGCCAGCGCAGGGGAAGCACAAGGATGCGACATATTCTTGTAAATATGTCGCATCCCTGTGCTTCAAAACTAACGCAGCGCGGCGCAGCAAAATGACTTGCTGCGCCGTGCTGCGTTAGTTCAACGTAAATCTGCCCCTCAGTGTGCAGAGTGTGGGCATTCCTATGCATTTACGTATGGTTTTTGACACAATCCCAAATTTACTAAAGTCAGTAAACCTGGGATTGCACCAAAAGGCTGCTTTTCCCTGCCAGCGGGATTATGAGGCGAAATATATTTATATCTGCTGTTTATTTCCTATTTCTATGCATGATGCATTCTGCACGCAATGCCACCCTGTATGGCTGTGTGCGATTTTGTAAATCCAAAGTAACGCAAGCCAGCACATATTGCTGCTTTGGTTACCTTGTGGCAGGGAGGCATTCAGGGTCAGATTTACGAGCCCCCTGCGCCACCAGTACGTCACTTTTCGTGACGTACTGGTGGCGCAGGGGGCTGCTCCATATTTACAAGGAGAGGAAAAGCCACCCTGCGTGACTTTTCCTCTCCTTGTAAATACGGCCCCTTCACACGCAGCACTTTGCGGTGAAGGGGCATTCCATGGGTGTTGCTGTGGGTGTTCCCACGCAACACTCATGGAACAAGACACATCTCCAGAATTACGAGACATCGTAACTCTGGAGATGCGTCTGAAAGCTACGCCACCCTAGAGGTGGCGTAGCGAGGCGCACCGAGGAGAAATGTTTTCATTTCTCCTCGTTTTTTCCTCTTTCAATGCGTGCTGCATTCTGCAGCACGCATTGAAAGAGGAAAATGGTTGTAGTGATTGTTTTTGTGCAGGAAGGTTCCCCTTCCTGCACAAAAACAATCTCCCCACAACGCAGGCATCCTTGCACCATGCTGCAAGGGTGCCTGCGCCGGCGCATGGCTGCAGTTTGTGAGCCAGCGCAGGGGGAAGCACAAGGATGCGACATATTCTTGTAAATATGTCGCATCCCTGTGCTTCAAAACTAACGCAGCGCGGCGCAGCAAAATGACTTGCTGCGCCGTGCTGCGTTAGTTCAACGTAAATCTGCCCCTCAGTGTGCAGAGTGTGGGCATTCCTATGCATTTACGTATGGTTTTTGACACAATCCCAAATTTACTAAAGTCAGTAAACCTGGGATTGCACCAAAAGGCTGCTTTTCCCTGCCAGCGGGATTATGAGGCGAAATATATTTATATCTGCTGTTTATTTCCTATTTCTATGCATGATGCATTCTGCAGGACACATAGAAAAAGGAAATGCCTTAAAGGATTGTTTTTTAGCAGGAAGATGTCCCTTGCTGCACAAAAACAATCCTGCACGCAACGCAGTCACCCTTGCAGCATGGTGCAGGGGTGTCCGTGTTGGCACTAGGCTTCCACAAATGTACCAGTGTTAGGAAGCAGAAGAAATGCCTTGTTACTTAAACAATGTGGCATATTTCTGCTGTCTCCCTTTCACGCAACGTGTTGCACGAAAGCTTAGTAAATGTGCCCCATTGTGACTCAAAAACTGCCTAAGAACTTGGCTATGCATGTGGAGGGTCTAGGTATTGGTTCTTGGCCAGTGGAAGAGGGCCTGAAGCTCTAGGACCCTATTGCTTGCTCAGCAGAATCAGCATGGAGCGAGCCCACGGAGACCATTGTGGGAGGAAGAGGAGGGGAGCAATGTGGTTGTGGATCGTGTGAGAGGCAAGGCGTGGATCATGGTACTGAGGTCTCTCACAAGGTACTGCTGTCTCGCAGCAATGGTTTACTAGAGGCACCTTGATGGAGCAGAAACGGTCTCCTGCAATGGGTCCCTGAAGTGTCTCTTTCTTATTTTTTAAACTTTGTGAGCTTCATACTTTACAAACATCGCAAACGTTTTAAAAACATTTACACAGTTGCGAGTGTACAGACTTGGCAACTTCAATGTCACACCAATATGATAAGTGTTGTAAAGTCCTAGGAAATTATGGATAATCTTGATATTTTAATATGTCTGAAAACAATTATAGAGAAATGAGATGAGATGAAAAGTTCTAAATTAGACCGAGTCTAGGGCCGGAGTGAAACGCATGAGCATAAGTTATGTTTGAGATTAATTCCTACAAGCATGCCCAATAGAACCTTTTGCTTCAATGGAACGGGCCAGTACCAACCCTCTCAACACCAAGGGTGGGGTCTCCATTAGGGCTCTGGTACTGCACCCCTCTGAATTCTGATATGTCTACCTAAAAAATATTAAACAGATCAATTTATTTAGAGATAGGAGTGTATCTCTAAACTGATTGATGTATTTAAGTCTGTGCTGTCTATCCCAGGTTACATGCCCTCCTCGTTCTGAAGCAGGATCCCGAAGCCAAACAGTAAATCAACTTTCTGCAGTGTGACGCATGACACAGGGCTTGCCTTTCTAAAGCCCTTCATTGCCATTGTAGTCTATGGTGGTATCCACTGTAGGTCAGTGACGCTGTCAGCATCATAGGTTTGGGCGTCGGAGGCCAGACGTCCGTCATTCACAGGCATAGATCACAACCTTTCCCATTTGCTACACAGAAGGGCTGGATGCAAGCATGTGTGATTTGGGGTCTTGTCCATGATAATGGTAAGTGTTATAATGTTATAATGCTAATCTCGTGTTATGTATATTGTGCTGAGACCCCTGGTCACGCTGACCTCCCCCACTGTGACACCCCAGGACCTGATTGAAGGTCGCTGGCCCATTTAGAAGGGGAGCTGCTGTATTTGTACCCTGTGAAATTGTTCCAAAAGACGAGGAGGGTTTTTGTTCCCTTGTGGAGTTGATCCAAATATATGAGTCAAGCTTATGTTAAAGACAGTTACATGCTGTATGGCATTAAAACTGGCCCTATCTTCATGCCCTTATCACTAATGCCTAAAATAAGGATTGATTTACAAATAATGAATGTCAAAAACATTAAGGTAATGCATGCCAGCGATTTAGTTCCTCTTTTATTTAATGTTTTACTTAATCTTGCATTCTCCAAAAGTGTTGGCTAATTCATCATGTTGTATTTTCTGTATTTTTTTCGGGCATCTTATTACTTTTGTATAGTGCATAATTTGAGTCATGCTCATTTTTTACAGTTGCCTGTGTTGTGGCGGATTGTATGGGACTCGCTGTCTCAGGAGGATGTGCTGTCCTGTGCCGTTGCCCGAGGAGGAGGAGGGGCCTGACTCCAGCGCCGTGCACTTAAAAGTGTCTGCTTTCTCCTGCGGCACTCGATGCTCATTTTATACAGTTGCTTGTGTTGTGGAGGATTGTTTGGGACTCGCTGTCCCAGGAGGCTGTGCTGTCCTGTGCCATGGCCAGATAAGGAGGAGGGGTCTTACCCTCGCCCGTGCACTTAAAAGTGCCTGCTTTCTCCCACAGCATGGGATGTGCCTGGGCTGCGCCTGGGCCAAGGGGGGGCCCGTCCACGCCCCCGTCAGAGACCGGAGGAGTCAGGGCTGGGCCCTCCCTCTTGGTTCTCTGACCTTTGGGTCAGGTCTCACCTAATGGCCCTAGCTTTATTGACTGACTAACTGACAACCAGGAGCAGGGGTACCTTCTAAGCCTGCTGGAAAAGTGGGATCACTAGGATTGGCTCCTGGATGATTATTGGACTTGGTTAGAAACCCCTGTGCAGGTAGGAGAACCTACATCCTTACTTCTACGTTTGACCTGCAAACTGTTATCTGCCTCCCTTCATAAATATCCAGGCCCTAGGTTTTGGGCTTGTTTGTAGCAACATAGACTTTGGGCTGTGGTTTTTGCGGTTGTGTCTCCCAACTGATGAACCCCCTTATCTGCTTGAATCTTATTCCTTTAGGTGGCAGTATTGTATCGCGCTCCGACCTCAGGTCGCCATCTTTTGGAAAGCCCACACAGTCTGCAGGATATATTTAGGGTTATATTTTACAGAAAATTCGGGCTTGTTACAATGGGGAAATGTAGGCCTATCATCAAGGAACCGGTGAACACCGTGTCAACTATGGACACCTTCTTGCAGCGTGCTGTTGCTGCTCTGGACAAGGAAATTGAGCTGGTATCCTGTTGCTTCTCTCGATCCCCGTGTTTCATCCCTCTCAAAATGCCCCTGTGCTTTCAAGTCCAGATACTTCTCAATTAGTTCTTGCTCCCAAGCTTGTGATCATGGACCATAACAAGGACGAAGCCGTTTGTATATCCTCCCCTAAGCTCACTTATCAGGGTGGTCTGCGACCATCGGACATTCAGACAAAACCAGCAGCTCCCAATGTGGGTTCTGGAATGGAGAAGGGAGCAAGAGCAAAAAGGAAGTGCCCTCTGATTGGTAATCTCGCCAAGCGCAGGAAGAGTACTGGTTTGCATCCTAGCTCTTCATGCTCTACAGCTGCGCTCAGTCTGGACCTTGTGACCTTGCTTGACGCCTTTAAGGCTTCATTGTTATCCTCGCTGGATTCTGAATTAGGCCCCATCCTTTAATGTTTATCAGCAATTGAAAAAGACCTTAATAAACCGGCATTGCTTTTAGGGTGTGACCCCATAGTTTTGCCCTCTGTGTTCACTGGGCCTAACAGTACCACCCACTAGTGTAAGGCACAGTGCGCAGGATCTCGGCATAAAGTGTGGTGCATTCCAGTCTTTTTCCAAGTCGATACCTGAGGGCGTAACCTGGTGGATTTGCCCACAGATGCGATCGGCTCGTCCGTCATTATTGGATCAGACAATGAACACAAACATGTCTCCTTCATTGGTATCAAGGTCCGAAGAAGGTGTTTCTTCACATCCCAGGCTAAACCCAACGTCAGACACCGTAGCAAGTATGCCCTCTAGCCCAGGAATTGCTGCAAGCATGCCCACCAAGATGCCCAGTGGAGTGACAGTCGGCGCTTGCTCGGGGGCATCTAGTAATTGTACCCAGAGCTCATGCACCCTACATCTGCCACCTGATTCAACCCCCTTTGTAGTGATTTTAGCAAATGTACCCCGACTTACCCTGGGCACAAAGGAAGATTTTGTCGAATTTAAGAACAAAGTTGTGCATCGGTTAAACTCTAACATCGCAACAGGTTTGAGGATAGAAAGCCACATAATAATGTTACGTAGGACATCTTGGATGGGCAGAGCTAAGAAGAACTGGGACGGGGAGTGTGTCACTATCAATTTTAATTGCCACCATGTAATGAATAGAATTTTAAATATGGCCTCTTATTTTAACTCAGTAGGTTTTAATTCGTCTATGGTGGCTCTTCACCTTGGTTACTTCTATAGGGCCCAGATAAACCCATTGTTTCCATCTAGAAGGATTCAGGTGCGACCTCTAGATATGGTTCAGTGGAGTCAGCAGGAGGTATTCCTAGGAAGAGTTACATCCAATAGATTTGCGCCAGTGAGCTCACAAGAGTGCTGTGATTGACTGAACGTAGCTCCTTTAGAGTCTAACTTTCTTCCGTCACAGTGCACGGTTGGGCTCTTGGGACCGGTTCAATCAGGTGGCAAGGGGTGCAATTTTATTTCCTGGAACATCGCTGGGCTGGCAAGTAAGTTCAATGATCCAGAATGGGTGCTTTTTATAAAAAGGTTTGATGTGATCTGCCTTCAGGAGACATGGGCGACAGAAAATTGCTTTAGTCTGGAAGGATATATAACATTCTTTATGCCAGCCACCCCTTTCTCTGCGGGAAGAGCTAAGGGGGACTAGGTTAGCTTTGTTTCTTTAGCAGTTCAAGGCAGTTCTGTCATGACATTCCCACTTTACAGGTTTTGTTGTTATCTAGTGGGACAAATAAGCTAATGCTTTTAAATTTCTATAATGCAGTAGCCAGCTTGCCTAAAGGATGTAACATCTCACAGTTGGGTTCCTTTTTGAGAAATATGACCCGGAACAAACAGTATTGTTCTTATGTTCTCATAGCAGGAGATTTTAATGTCGATCTGTGTGGGGATCCCAGGCTTGAGGGGGTCTAAGATGTGGGTTGTGTAAGCCAATCTGGCCTGCACATGGAACACACCTACCAGGGCTGTTTATTTAACGCTATTATTAACGAGTTTGACTTAACCTCAGCCATGAACAAACTGCCCCCGGATAAGAAGGATGTTGCTCCCACCTTTACCGAGAGAGGGTGTGAGTCTTTTATTGAATTCCTGTTTGTATCTACACCCTTTTTTCTTACATTAGGGATTTCACTATCCAGGAGAGCGAGTATAGTGACCATAACCCGGTGTGTGTTTTGACTGGCTGGCCCCGGGTAGTACAATCAATTAAGATTGGAGACAAGGGTTCCCTGATAGCTGTGGATGGGGGGAGGAGTCTTAATTGGGCTCAGATTATCCCAGACAAGTTTTATGATTCTCTGTTTGCCCAGTGTCAGAAGGAGTTTGCCACTTGCCTAGACAGGGGGCGAAATCATCAGACATCTTGGAGGCTTTTGGTAGTATGTCAGGAGCTATAGCTACTTTGTTACAGGCCCCGGGTAAGTGTTCATCTCATATAGGCCCTAGATGGTATGACCCCGAGTGCTCCCGTGCCTCCAGGAGATTAAAGGCAGCCCTGAGTATTACACCAAGGGATCCTATAGCTTTTAAGGAATTTCGTAAACAATATAAAGCCGCCCCGGCAAAGGGTAAGTCGATCTTGAAAGAGGAGGCCTAGTCAGATTTGATAGAGTCTAGCACCCTGAAGAACAACTCAAAGTTTTGGGCCATTATCAACGACCTGTTCCTGGCAAAAGATAGTGCTAACCTATTGGACGCCCACAATACAGAGGAAGACTATGTCAGCCATTTTGAGGGCATGTTTCAGACGGATCTTAGCTTTAGCGAAGCCCAGGATCTTGTCGAGGGTCATTCCGAGGTTGTGTTTACAGCACAGGAAGTAAGAGCAGGTATATCCTGGCTGTCTAAAAATAAGGACCTGGCGGGATTTCACCAGACCCTTTACATTTCGAAGTTGGACACCTGGGTTCCTGCTCTCACCTCAATTATTACCGATGCGCTTAAGATAGGCCACCCAGACACCTGGGCACTATCCCCTATCGTCCCGGTTTTCAAAAAGAGAGATTGGGATAGTACTCATTGATATAGGCCCATCTCCCTTCTGGATTCAGTGGTCAAGGTGGTGGGACATATGGTAATAGACAACTTTCGAGCTGGGTAGATGAGAATAATATTCTTGCCAACATCCAATATGGTTTTCGCCTGGCTGCTCCACGGTGGACCAGAGCTTAAACCTTTATATGATTCTGAACAAGTACACCGTTGCTCGTTCTGGCACCATCTACCTAGCTTTCATGGACTTGTCTTCCGCGTTTGACCGCGTTAACAGATCTAAGCTATGACAGATGATACTTTCTATTGATATCTACAAAGACATCATTCTGTTCTTAAGGGATTTTCATAGAGACACCAAAGCAGTAGTTCGCTACTCTAAAGATCTTAAAGTTACCCGTGAGTTTTCCATTCAGATAGGGGTCCGCCAAGAGTGCATTTTAGCCCTGTTTCTTTTCAACTTGTACATTAATAACTTGGAGCAGGCCCTCTTGAAATCCAAACCAGACTGTCCCCAGGTGGGAAAGCAGAGTTTACCTGTCCTGTTGTATGCTGACGATGCTGTCCTTATGGTGAGAACAGCGAAGGGCTTACAATCTTTGTTGGACTCATTTGTTCATTTTATGGAGGATCGGGACTTGCTGGTCAACAACAGTAACTCATTAGTAATGCAGGTGGGCCTTCGTCCAGCTAAGCCCTACACTTTCTTGGTAGGGAATACGCCGTTCCCGAGGACCGATGTTTTCTCCTGCCTGGGGGTAGTGTTTGATTTGGCTTTGAATTGGGGTCCTCTGATAAGTCGAAAGAAAGGGGATTTTGTCTGGGCCATTGCCGCTGTTTTCAACTCTGCCTCTAGATTGGGAAGCAGACCCATCGGGGTCCTCCTGCAGATTTATAAGGCTAAATGTACCTTCAAGGTTATTTATGGTAGTGAGATTTAGGGCTACATTAAGCATGATGCACTGCAGGTTGTTGAAAATACCTGTTTGAGATGTATACTCTGTTTACCCCAGGGTATAGCATCCTTTGTAGCCCACAAAGAATTAGGTATGACCTTTCTCTCAGACATGCTGGCTTTTCATGCATTATCGTTGTGGATGAAAATCTGGCTTAAGGCTCGGGTACCAGTGGCAAGGAGAGGATTCTTCTAGGTGGACATGAGTGATGTTCCTTCTGAAGAATGTGTGACTATGAAGGATACCACCCTTTCTGAAGTAATCACGCTGGGGCAGGTAGGTGAAGAGACTTCGTATTTATTGACCGTTTGCCTCCACAGCTCCCAGGAACTGACAAGTTCAGGACATTCAAACAGGTACATTCCATTGTCATGGCAATGACATCATAAATGCCACTAGGAAGATGGAGAAGACTACTACAACATCTCCCTCCTTCCCAAAGACAACATAACATAGAAGAAAAAGAAACAAGAAGAAACAGAAGAAGCCTCAAAAGTAGAAAAGAAAAGGAAAATCACATAATAAAAGGAAATAAATAACAGTTCATTAATGCAAGCAAAAAGGATAAATCACAGAAACGTTGGACATGAAATAAAGATTATAAATCCATGCGATTACGGATTACATATTATAAATCCATGCGATTAGGCGGAAAACTAATCCTACCACTCCTGCGCGGTGGGATATATTTCAAAGACGACTCAGCAAGCCCAGAACTCTCTTTCTGAGTCAGTCTGAACTGCGTTGTTTGGGTATCCGCCACATCTCCGGACTCAAGGGCTAGTTGCAAAATAACCCTCTTAGGAATCTTGTAAATCCTAGATAGGTTCCACCAATTCTTCCCATTGACCCATACAGCAAAACGTGAAATGGCATCTACTTTAACAGGGGGACCAAACTTTGATAGACCTTTGGAGACATTAAGCGGGGACTTAATTCTCACACAATCCCCCACACGGACATTAGACTTGAAACTCTTAGGATTAGGGAGAACAGATTGATCACGTGAATCAACCTCAGCTTGAGACTCCCTACACTTGGTTAGTAACCCCCATTTCTTCATCCAGGCAGGACACATGTGAAAAGAAGCTTCCCTACCCCTGAGAAGTACAAAAGGGCTGGAACCCGTGATGGAACTGGGAGTTGTGCGATGTGCCCAAAGCATAGTTTGAACGGCTTCTTTAATATCAGAGCTTGCGGAAACAGCCCACTGAACACATTCAACTAAAATACGGTTGGTACTCTCAATAAAACCATTTGCCTGTGGGTGATACAGAGCCACACGCTTGTGAGCAATACCGGACAGGCTCAAAAAAACATACATTTCTTTAGAGGTAAATTGTACTCCATTGTCGGAGACAATTTCTTTGGGGAATCCCTCTCTTGCAAACAAACTTTGAAGAAACTTGATGACCTCTTGAGAATTTGGATCGGTCATGAAATGGACCTCCCACCATTTACTGAAATAATCAGCCACAACCAAAGCGAATTTATACTTCTTAGGCAGAATGTTGAAGGGTCTCACAAAATCAATAGCTAGGTTTAACCAAGGACCATTGGGAACAATGACCTCCTGCACAGGAGGAGAAACAATTTTTATGACTTTGTCACTAGTACAACATGTTACGCAACCTTCCACAACATCATTAATTTGGCAGTCCATGGAAGGCCACCAATAGACAGCACAAATCCTTCTTTTCGTATTAGTTTGTCCAAGATGACCCTCATGGCCATAATCAATAATACGTCTTCTCAGAGACTCAGGAGGAACAAATTTATCCCCCCGCATGGTCATTTCTCCACCCTCCAAAGTGAGTTCATCACCAATTTTGGCCACTGGATGAAGATGACCATCTAGGTGTTTTTCCTTGGGCCACCCAGACACAATGAATTCTTTAACTCTCTCGAGTACAGCATCCGACTCCATCCCACTAAACCACTCATGTTCAGAAAAACAACCCAAACAGCAAGCATCAACTGCAGCAATAAAACACTCCTCATCAGCATCAACATCAAGATCTTGTTTAGGCAGAGGTAATGGAAACCTTGAGAGAAAGTCTGCCCTGGTGTTTTTTCCCCCAGATATGTGTGCAACGTCAAAATTATATTGTAGCAACTTTGAACTTAGCCTGGCAATCCTTGGAGTATGATCTTTTATGATTTTACCTTCGAGAATGGGAATGAGAGGTTTATGGTCAGTCAGTAGGTTAAAATTCTTACTCCACAGAAAACATTTGAATCTTTCCACAGCCCAACAACACGCCAAGAGCTCACGTTCGATGACAGAATAGTTCTTTTCACTTGGTCATAAAGCTTGTGAGGCAAAACCCACAGTGTATTCCTTACCCTGTTTAACTTGAGAACTCATCCCTCCTAGACCATATAAACTGGCGTCAACAGACACAGTACACTGATAGCGAGGATCAAAAGGTGTTAGGATCTTGCAAGACCCCAATTATTTCTTAATCTGTGAAAACTCGTTCTGTCAAGCATCGTCCCAGACGAACATGACCTTCTTCTTAAGTAATTCTCTCAAATGTACAGTTTTAGTTGCAAAATTGGGAATTAATTTTGTGTAGAATTCACACATCCCCAAAAATGAAGACACCAGTTCCTTGGAGGTGGGACAAGAGCATTAACAATAGCCTCAATAAGACCTTCTCTTGGAACGATACCTTCACCAGATATACAATGTCCCAAATACTCAATTGATTCTACACCAAAAACACACTTGAGTTTATTAGCCACAATGCCTTTAGCCTGTAATTTCTCCAAGACCAACGCAAGATTTTTGTCATGTGATTCTTTGCACTTACCAGCAACCAAAATGTCATCTTGGAACACCACCGTGTCCGTGACCCCTTCCAACACTTTTTACATAATTTGTTAAAAAACCGACGCCAACCCAAAAGGCATCCTCCTAAACTGAAATGTCCCTATTGGTGATACGAAAGCAGTCAAGTGTTTAGAGACAGAGTCGAGTTAAACTTAATGATACGCCGACGCGAGATCGATTTTGGAGAAATAGCTCGCACCAGCAAACTTTGACAGGATATCATCAATGCGAGGCAGGGTATGTGAGTCTACCCAAATCTCCTTGTTCAAACTGCGTAAGTCTATGCAAATTCTGAGACTCCCATTTCTTTTCCGCGCAACGACCAAAGGGGACAACCAAAGGGAGGACTCAATGGGTTCAATGACTCCCGACTCACACATTCTCCTAAGTTCTGCTGACAGATCATCCCTGACACTGAACGGCACATTGCGTAACTTGTGCTTAATTGGGATAGCACCTTCTTTGACTTTGATCAAATGCTTAAAACCTTTAATGCATCCCAAACTGTCTCCAAAAACCTTAGAAAATCTGTTGGACCAAGAGACTAGAGTCTCACCTTGAGAATGCTCATCAACCACAGAAACTTGCTCCAAAGTACCAGGTCTAAGTGTCATACCAAACAATCCCTGATGGTACCATCCAAGAATATTAAGGCCTTTCTTTGCCATATATATCTTGCCCCAAATATGTCTGTCCTTAAAAACAAGAGAAGTTTCAAAAAATCCAGATAACTCAATTTTTCTGCCTTCATAAGAAACAGGACTTCTGTCTGGTGGATTGAGATATTTGTCCCCCCAGGACTTCTCAAATAATGCGCGCCTGAATCCACCAACAGATGAAGAGGCTTACCATCCACCACAACCTCAACCACAGGATAAACACAATCCTCAGAATCATCCTTGACGACAACTACTAAGTCTGTTAACAAACTCTCAACCTCACATACCGGATTGGATTCATCTTTTTCAGTATACACCACACTAACACTGCCCCGAAAACCACACACCTTTGCAAAGTGCCCTTGTTTACCACATTTGCGGCAAGATGCATTCCTGGCAGGACGTATCTTAGAATTTGGAAAATGAGAAGGAAACCCACATTTTGTGCAAACATTCTTTGAATCCCCACTTTTCTTCTCATTTTTGGTAGGGATGCACCTAACCCCTTTTTGTTCAGATTGAGGTTTGTCTTTATCTGCAATTTTATCTTTACTGTCCTTCACAACACCTACAGCATTCTTTTCTGGTTTGGGTTCTCTCAATGCTTTTTGAGAGAGCTCAATACTCTTAACAATGGATATTGTTTCCTGTAGAGAGAGATTCTTTAGCGTAAGTAGCTTTTCTTGAACCTTCTTATCATTGCAGTGAACAACGATTAGATCGCGAATGAGTTGTGAGGTGAAATGTTCAAACTCACACTCAGACGCAAGTATGCGTAAGGCTGCTACGTAGGACACAATGCTCTCATCATTGTCTTGTTCCCTTGTAAAAAATGTATGTCTAGCAACAACAAGGCTACTTTCTACATCAAACTGCTTCTGCAGCATACTAACTGCTTGCTCAAATTCATCTAATTCTTCTTCTCCTTCAACTACGTCTAGAGGAGGAAGATGTTCTAACACAGCTTGTCCCTCAAACCCCAGATTATGCTCTAAAATAAATCTATTTCTCTGTGCACTAAATCTGCTGCCCCCCATGGCACCTAAGTATTTCTCAAACGCTCTGTACCAAACCTTCCACCTAACAGGTGGATCACCTGGAAGCTGTAAGAAGGGGGGCGGAGGTTGTACATTTTGCATGTTGAAATTTCAATTAAAAAGAACTAATACACAATTGAAACAAAATGCTGAAAGTCCACCTGTAAAGCAAGAGTTAGTTGTCACAAACACACTTTTTTTTTAAAAATAAAAAATAAATTAAAAAAAACTGCAGAACGTCCACTTTCAGACTGAAAGTCCACCTGCAAAGCAAAAGTTAGTTGTAACAAACACACTTTTCTTTTTCCAAGAAGAATAAAAACAAACTGCAGAGCGTCCACTTAAGACAGTCTCCTGAATGCTGAACCCACTCACGCTACTTGTATTCCAGGAAGAAACAGTCTGGTGTGGATAATGAAGTGAAACACCGCTTCTCTGCTTCCTGAAACACCACTTCTCCGCTTCCTGAAACACCACTTTCCGCTTGCCTTCCGTTCACAAAAGCAAAATTCAAAAATGAAAAACCGCTTCTTGAAACACGGCTTCCCGCTTCCTTTCCCTTGACGAAAAAGAACTTCACCCGTATGGAGAAATGAAACGCACGCAGGTTGACGTACGTGGTCTTGAAACACAAGGTTGAAGAGCAGGTTGACAAACGTGGCCTTGGAACGCAACGTTGTGGACAGATGCGCGATGACAAAGACGAAGACGCGCAGCTTGCCCTCACCAACACAACAAAAAGTGACGAAAGCTCACCTTCGCTAGCTCTGTGCGTACGTTCTACCACGTCATCACAAAGTGATAACAGTGAACGTGAGAGAATCTCCGTGCTTCCAAACACTCACGCACATCAACAGGAAAAACGGACCCAGTAGAGACTCAGATGCCACCAACACTCGCAGAACTCGTGATCACTTGCTAGAGGAACAAATACCAATAACGCCAGACGGCCAGAAATAGAGGTGAAACTCACAGTTGTGTAAAGTTTTAAGCTGGCAGAGTCACAAGTGCGCGATGGTGAAAAACAGCCGCATTCCACCAAGAATTACCCTCAAACCCTCAAAGCACACCAAGACTCGACATCCCTTCGGTGTGGAGCGCAGAGGGGAGAGACTGGACGAATCGTGAAAAGAAGAAATCGACACCTTACAGGAGATATCAGCGTCCAGATGGGAAGACTGAAATGGAGGGCTGGCAAAGCAGGATGTAGGCAGCTGGAGCAACACACGTGGGTGGAAGCACTCAACGGTCAGCCAACTCGTCGCCAAATTGAAGTAATCACGCTGGGGCAGGTAGGTGAAGAGACTTCGTATTTATTGACCGTTTGCCTCCACAGCTCCCAGGAACTGACAAGTTCAGGACATTAAACAGATACATTCCATTGTCATGGCAATGACATCATAAATGCCACTAGGGAGATGGAGAAGACTACTACACTTTCCTTTACTGATTCTCCGGTATCCCCTAAAGCATAGGGTTAACTACAGAATCCCGCAGTTAGTATCCCAGGTAGGACTCACTTGGGATAACTTGTAGGTGTTCTTTCTCACAGTAGTATCTAAAATACCTTGGCCAACTGTATCTTTTTTGTTAGGGAAACACTAGCCCTGATGAATGCCCCAGACCTAGTGACCTAATTATTGAGGGCAGAAACATGTTGGCAAGTTACGGATGAACTCGAGTCATTGTACTGTACGAATTCCATCAGTTGATCAGTTTTTAGTCTACCTAGGGTCCTCACTAATAAAAGTGATAACTACGGAACCTGCAGGTATTTTTAATTTAACTGGATCCCAATTTTGTCCTGTAAGTTTTATGTAAGAACTCCCTCTTACCACCAAGTCTTCGCGTAGGTTGAGTCCGCCCTGGTAGTATCATCTTACCAGGGTGGGGAGAAGATGCCGATGATGAAGCATGACACAATAATGTGTGTAAGGCATCCTCTTCCATTAAGGATGGCCTCTCTGGTTTGAAGGGTCCCACGTGACCTGTAGTAGGTAGCATCCGACCCAATCCTGGGTCTTACCCTCATTAATTTCTATCAGCAACCCACTCTTTTTGTGGTTAGTTAAGAAGGGAATTGCCCTAAGCAAGGACATTTTAAGAGATTATCTTTCTCTGGATTATGCTAACTGTATTTGCTGTCTCAAGTACATCAGAGAAAGTTTTGTCAGTATGGGAAGGCTAGACTTATTCGAGAATAAGGGGAACATTTACAGGAGGGACCTTTACTGGGTGAAGGAGAATTTTCTTAAAGAGCACACCTGGGAAAGAGAAAAAGTAGAGGTGAGGAAGCCTAGTGTTCGAGTGTATTCTTTATTGAAAACTGTGCCATTAACAGAGCCCTATAAAGGACAGTGCCTCCCACATTGTGGTTGCGACGGGAAGTCTCCACAGGACATGTTGCATCTTTTTATGTTTTGCAGTTTTTATGAGGTACCAAGAAAGTCTTTCATTATCCCCATCTTTAAAAAACGAAGCTTTAGGCTGGTTAGATCCGCTTTTATCTTTTTACAACTGCTCTCAAGCGATACCGTATTATATGTTTTTAGCTTTTTAAGGGCCGCAATTAGGCTCAGGTCCAGCTGTGATTAATTTCTCATGGTAAATCTCGGGTACTGCGGGGATATAAGACCTTTTAATATAGCCCCTGTTATTTCTGATATTTTAGGGGGCCAGGCTGGATGGTTTTATTGTTATGATATGAGATTCCTTATATATTTTGTGTTTGATGTGGCCTTGACAGATGGATCTTACCGTTATGATGAGACTGTTTTTTAATATAGTCCCTGCCATTGATTTTGTATTTTACAGGGCCTTGATGTGTGACTATGAAGATACCACCCTTTCCTTGACTGATTCTCCGGTATCCGGTATCCCTAAAGAATAGGGTTAACTACAGAATCCTGCAGTTAGTATCCCAGGTAGGACTCACTTGGGATAACTTGTAGGTCTTCTTTCTCACATTTGTATCTAGAATACCTTGGACACCTGTATCTTTTTTGTTAGGGAAACACTAGCCCTGATTAATGCCCCAGACCTAGTGGCCTAATTATTGAGGGCAGAAACATGTTGGCAAGTTACGGATGGACTTGAGTCATTGTACTGTACGAATTCCATCAGTTAATTGGTTTTTAGTCTACCTAGGGTCCTCACTAATAAAAGTGATAACTACGGAACCCGCAGGTATTTTTAATTTAATTGATCCCAATTTTGTCCTGTAAGTTTTATGTAAGACCTCCCTCTTACCACCAAGTCTTCGCAGAGGTTGAGTCCACCCTGGTAGTATCATCTTACCAGGGTGGGGAGAGGATGCCGATGATGAAGCATGACACTATAATGTGTGCAAGGCATCCTCTTCCATTAAGGACGGCCTCTCTGGTTTGAAGGGTCCCAAGTGACCTGTAGTAGGTAGCATCCGACCTGATCCTGGGTCTTATGCACATTTATTTCTATCGGCAACCCACTCTTTTTGTGGTTAGTTAAGAAGGGAATTGCCCTAAGCAAGGACATCTTAAGAGATTATCTTTCTCTTGATTATGCTAACTGTATTTGCTGTCTCAAGTACATCAGAGAAGGTTTTGTCAGTATGGGAAGGCTAGACTTATTCGAGAATAAGGGGAAAATTTGCAGGAGGGACCTTTACTGGGTGAAAGAGAATTTTCCTAAAGAGCGCACCTGGGAAAGAGAAAAAGTAGAGTTGAGGAAGCCTAGTGCTCGCTCGAGTGTATTCTTTATTGAAAACTGTGCCATTAACTGAGCCCTATAAAGGACAGTGCCTCCCACATTGTGGTTGCGATGGGAAGTCTCCACAGGACATGTTGCATCTTTTTTATGTTTTGCAGTTTTTATGAGGTACCAAGAAAGTCTTTCATTATCCCCATCTTTAAAAAACGAAGCTTTAGGCAGGTTAGATCCACTTTTATCTTTTTACAACTGCTCTCAAGCGCTACCGTATTATATGTTTTTAGCTTTTTAAGGGCCGCAATTAGGCTCAGGTCCAGCTGTGATTAATTTTTCATGGTAAATCTCGGGTACTGCGGGGATATGAGACCTTAAATATAGCCCCTGTTATTTCTGATATTTTAGGGCGCCAGGCTGGATGGTTTTATTGTTATGATATGAGATTCCTTATATATTTTGTGTTTGATGTGGCCTTGACAGATGGTTCTTACCGTTATGATGAGACTGTTTTTTAATATAGTCCCTGCCATTGATTTTGTATTTTACAGGGCCTTGATGAATGATTCCACTGCGTTTGATATTACACTTTGTTTATCCTGCATTTTATAGTACTGTGATGATGTTATTTTATCTCTCGTCTTTGTTTACATTTTAACATAAGTCTTGGGGACATTATGGTCTTACTGTACTGTCTCTTTTTAGCATTTGAAGCTAATTTTAATGGTGTTTGTCTGACTTTTATGGTTTTCTCTGTAAAAACTGAATAAAGTTTTGTTTGTTGTTGTTGAATCATGCCAGGTGTTTGTGAGGGGCTTTGATTGAGCGATCTGGCACTGAAGCTGAAGGTGAAATAAAGTGCCTGTCAGTGGGTTGGACTCTCTGCAGAGAACACAGAACACAGGTCATGTATGCCAGTTGCAACTGAAATTTTGTGGAAATGAGTGTGAAAGGGGTATACAGATATCAAAATATTTTCAAGGCAAAAGTAAGAGAAAATAAAGTGCTTAAATGTGAGTGAGTGCAGTGCATGTTTGGGTGTTGCGAAGTGAGGGAGATGCGAGAAAGTATATTCAGATGAGAGTGAAACTAGGGTGCTGAAGAGGAAAGAGATGAGGCAAAGGATGTGTAGATGGACGAGATATGCAGAGAAAAAGTGGATACAAATCTAAAAAAAATGCACACATAACTGAAGGCCAATACTCGTTCCAAAGACCTCAATAATATTTAATTCAGAGTCTCACAATTTCAGAATTGTAACATTTGCATTGTTAATTACTTATAACAAATCATTGTTATTATTCATTTATATTAAACAGCTAACAACCATTGACAAATCCAATAGTACTGGCAGGTTTTAGGTGTATGTCAGTTGTTGTGTTATATGTCTGGATACAATAACATCTCAGAGAGAAACCAAAATACAAGTCGGTGGCACACTGTGGGAATCATAGAAATGTATTTTACATGTTCCCTTTTAGAAAGCCCCCAGTTTATTCATCCCACTTAAAGACCTGTCTGCACATATTTCTATAGGACTGATTGCAGCCAGCAGCTGTGGGTGCTTCCTGAAGTATGTTTAGATTATTTTCTTTCAAAGTCGATGCCTCATGCATTGCACATCACTGGGCAAGCACATACTTTAAAGGACCTGAAGTTGTCACGCTATACAATTTGTACATTACAGTAACTGTTGAACATATTATTGCAGTAAGATATTGGACAGTTTTTAACGTGTTTAATATGTCAAGACCATATGTTCCCACTGCTTTACAAACCGTGCTTTCTCACAATATTCATTTGCTTTGAAATGCACCATTTACCAATACTTTTTTCAATTTTTTGACCCCCATCAGCATTTGATACTGACAAAAAACACAATATTGGCAATAGATGGACTGCATGGATAGAGACTTTTGTAGATTTCATAGATGCAATGGATGAAAAGGACGATAAAAAGGTTATAAAGTATCTGAGGAACATGGCTGGTGAAGGAGTGAAAGAAGCCATAAAGAAGATACCACAAGAATGTGATGTGACGTATAATCAAATCAAAACAGCTTTGAATGTCAAGTTTAATCCAGTGCCAAATGTAGATTACTAAAAATACATATTCAGTCAAGAATATCGGAGACCAGGTGAAACCATCGATAAATTTGTTGAGAGACTGGATGTTCTGGTGAAGCACTGTAAATTAAATCAATGTAATGATGTGGAAGCTACCAGCTTCAGAGGTATTGATGGATGCCTGTCAGATTCTTTTCGACGATGAATGCTGAAGGAAATTCTGAGCATAGAACAAGTCCTCAAGGATGCTCGTACTGAAGAGCGTGCTGACCGTCAAGCGACTGACATGGAGGTGGAGGATCCCGAAGTGCGACAGTTATGAGCATGAAAAGTAAGCCAAAGTATAAGGCTGAAGGACACAAAGTGATGTCTCCATAGAAAAAGAAAATGTGTTACAGATGTAGACTGCTATTTCTACACGAAGGTAAATGTCTCACCATTGGACAGATTTGCATCAGCTGTGGTAAAGCGAACCATTTTGTGGTGGCTTGCAAGGCGAAAAGAAAAGTATGTGCATCACAGCATGAAGTCAAAATAGCCGACTGAACACTATCTCAGCGACGTTCGACATGCTCCAAAGCAGTCACACCAACTGAGGCAAATTGACACCAAACGAAGTCAATCGTCATGTAAATCATCAACAAAGAGTTCGTCGGTATCAGTTTCCAGAGAAAGTGATAATGATGTGAGAAAAAATTCAAAGTGAAGAAAAATTGACATGAAAAAGCACCAAAGACATTCAAACATTGTCCAAGATTACCCTAAAGATAAATGGCTGTTCAATACCATTATTTATTGATAACACTGGGATGCTAAATATCATAACTGAGGAGCGGTATCAAGAATTGTCTCCATTAACACAACTTACGAAGTCAAAATCTAAAGTCTGCACATGAGCTGCCTCAACGCCTTTAAAAAGTCAAGGTTCATTTGTAGCCACGATGAAACATAAGAAAACAGTGGTACAAACTCCCATTCATGTACTTCAAGGAACAGCTTCAAGTGCCTGTTTTCTCCATTTCAACACTGCTGAGGATATGGGAATGATATCAGTGAACTACAATACGAATGCTCATCGTGAAATTGTAAGTCAGTTTCCTTCATTGTTTCTTAGGTTAGAAAAACTCAAAACAATGAAAGTAAAGTTAAATATGAATGAGGATGCTCGTCCTGTTGCTCAAAGACATAGACAAATTGCATCTCACTTGCAAGAAGTTGTTGAAAGGAACTTAATTTGTTGAATAAATACTGCATTATTGAAAGCTCCACTAGTCCAACACCATGGGTTTCTCCCATTGTAGCAGTGACTACAAGAGACAGTGAAGGATCTGTAAGCATATGCGTTGACATGCGTCAGGCCAACAAGGCGAATGAGTGTGAGGCATCCAGGTCCGCACATTTCTGATATGAGAAATTAATTGAATGGTGCAAAGTTCTTCTTTCGACTCGACTTAAATATAGGATATCACCAATTGGAACTTAAAGAGAAATCTAGGTACTTTACAAACTTTTCAACACATATTGGTTTGTTTCGCTATAAGCCATTGAGTTTTGCTGTATCCTCTGCTGCAGAACTTTTCTAAGACATCATTCAACGTATCATACAGTCTGTAGTGAAGGCATTTAACTATAGTGATGACATATTGGTTTTCTGAGCCACTCAGAAAGAGCATGACAAAGCTCTCCTGCAAGTATCTTGTTTACTAAATGATGCAGGCTTAACTCTGAATGCTGACAAATGAGAGTTCCACAAGAAAAGTTTGAAATTCTTTGGCCATGTCTTTTCTGATGGAGGAATGAAACTGATCCAGCTAAAGTGCAAGCGTTTTCTACTGCATATCCCCCGCAGGACATTTCTATGTTACAATCATTCCTTGGAATGGCCAGCTACTGTTCCAGATACATACAAGACTTTGCTATGGTCAGTGCACCATTCCAAGAACTGACAAAAAAGAATGCATCATTTCATTGGTCACATGAATGTGAGAAGAGCTTCCAAAAAATCAAGCAAGCCATCAAGAATGCCACTGAAATGGCCTACTTTGATCCCAAACCTCATACAGAGGTTGTAGCTGATGCTAGCCTTTGTAGATGACGCTAGCCCTGTCAGGTTAGGTGCCATCTTTGCATAGCACAATGGACAGCCAAATGCCCGGAGACATATTGTGGCATACGCCAGTAAAAGCCAATCACAAAAGGAGCGTGCTTACTCGCAACCTGAGAAAGACAGTTTGGGAGTGGGCCGGGCTTGTGAACATTTCCACGTGTTCTCATATGGAAAGCCTTTCATAGTAGTGACTGCTTATCAAGCACTGTCAAAGATATTTGGCAATCCTGAAGCCAAAATGCCTCCTTGAATTGAACATTGGGGTTTTAGGTTACAAGAATACAATTATACAATTCTTCATTGCCCAGGGAAAGATCAGAATCCTGCTGATTGTTTTTCATGAGTGCCATTGCAGTGACCTGGTACCCCATCTGGACATCATCTTCTAGTCATTCTTGATAAATACTCCTGTTTTCCGTTGGTAGAAGACCTTTCATCCACTACACATGAAATGTATATTCAAAGATTACATGGTATCTTTGCAACATGAGGTGTACCTGCAATCTTAATATCTGACAATGGCCCACCCTTTAATAGTAAAAAATTCAAAGACTTTCTAAAGCACCTCAATATAAAGCACCAAAAAAGCACTTCTCTTTAGCCCCAGGCCAATGGTCTGGTAGAACGGTTCCTGAGTACTATAAAGAAAGCTGTTCACCGTGCTGCAGTGGAGAAATTGACCTTAAAGTTGTTCTAAACACTACTCTTCGAGCTTACCGTTCAACCCCTCACCCAATGACAGAGAAAGCCCTGCAACTTTAATGTTGGGAAGAGCCATTACGACCAAGCTGCGCAAATGGACCAACCTCAGATGCAAGACAGAGGAAGACATTCATACTAAGGTCTTGGCTCGCAAACGAAAGATGAAAATATATGCTGACAAACAGGGTCATGTAAAAGATGTCACCTTTACAAGAAGAGATCAAGTGCTTGTCAGACAACCCAAAAAAGAACGTCTGATGCTACTTTTGTGGGTCATCACTCACCAAACATCGATGTCAATGTAGAGACTGGGTCCAGACAGACTGTTGATGACTCTGTGTCTGCTGATGATTCCACCTCACCTGTGCAGATCACTGACACTTCGACTGCCAGCTCCCGGTTTCCAATAATTCGATCAGGACGTGTGATTCAGTTGCCACGAATAATTGAAGAATTATAATTGCATAAATATCTATAATCATCTGTGTGTTTATTCATGTATTTATTTGTGTATTTATCCTTTTGAAAAGGTTTAACTTTTTATTTAACAAAGCCGGAGATGTAGTGTCTTGTATATAAAGAACGCTGTAACTCTATTGGTTCCCACTGTCCACCATAGGCTTGTGTCGTACGGTGGACACGGTTGGAAGGATGAGGGATGAGTTGAAGGCAGGCTTAGAATGTTGAGTTCTGACTTACAAGCAGCGGAATAAAGATGTGTAAAATTACTCTCCAGGTGTGACATAGTTATTGACGAGTACCTGGGCTGGTAGGACGCTACACTATGTTTGGCTTTTAGCCATGGGAACCATTTCTACACAGTCTAATTATATGCACAACAATTTGAATCTGGATGTTTTTTAAACATTTTTACAATCCCTGTGCCAGGTTTCTGACCTTATAAACAGTACCCCATTGATACGTGGCACAAACTCACAGTCAGTTACTAAATTGTGTTGTTTTTTTTTTAATTGAAAGAAGAATTAGAGTTGCACCTAAACTTGCTGTGTATAATACCATTTCTTATGTTTTGTATTCATACAGAAATAAATAGGGCACTGATTGTTGCAACATTCAAGGAAGAAAGCAGAAAAATTAATAATGGAACATGATTTTCGGCACTATGGGCTTCAAAAAAGTAATTAAAAAGTATTTTCGTGATCTCTAACTCCTGAAGTTCAGCAGCTGCTGTGCAGTAGACATTAATGTTGCAGTTCCAAGAAATCAACTTCTTAGAATGTTATGCATATACAAATGGAACATCTGTCTGATCCTAATTAGTATAACAGCCACACTGAATTCAGAAGATTGCCTTTAATAAATACTTAGTAAACTTCTGACTATACATCAGGGCTTGCTCTGTTTGTTTTCATAGGAGGTGATTGATGTTTGACTTAGACCAGTAGTTTGTATCATGGACAATCACAATGTTCACTACTGCAGTGGATACGTTAGGTCAGTTAAGCAAAATGAATTGGTCTACTTATCTGCTGCAAAGCCTAAATAAGGCCAAATTCCGAGAAGCTCATTATTTTGTGAGGTAATACCACACCCAATACATATAAATACCGCTCAGTTCAGTATTTACCTGCTGTGGTAATGCCTCCATATTTTGAGGTCTTCACTTTGGAATACCTGATGACGTGGTAATACTGCACACTTTCCACAGGCGCAAGATCGAAAACTCAGATGGCTCGATTCACAAAGATTTTCCTGTGACCAATTCTTGAAATAATCTTGGTTTACTCCTCGAATTCAGGATTAATCTGCAAGCACCACATCAGTAAATCACACTTGTTCACATTAAAGTTTTTGGGAATCAAGCCCAGAATGCTTTGGTGTTCCCCTACACACATTGTGCTTCCACGCACAAATTTCACCCGGTTTTTCTGACAAAATTTGAAAGGGGAAAAAGTACAGGACTTTTGCACGAATTGTAATCCCACTTCAAGTGCAAACTCTCTTTTGCGCCATAGGGGGATTACTGTAGCCCATGGAATGATGCAAAATAAATATTCAACTTTAAGTCTGTGCCCAGCTGTTTTATACTCCACATCTGTTATTGCAACCTAGACTTGCATGCATTCACCACCCTATATTTGAATTATTTATTATTTTTTATCTTCGATCTCTTTTTGCAGAACCACACTCTTAAAATATGCTCATGTTTTACACTGTACTTGCCCCGCTGCAATTCTAATTAACCCTAGGTTAACTCTGAAATATATGAATAAAAAGATATAGAGAAATATAAATTTGGCACACAATCCTCCTCTCTCCTTCTTACCTATCGATCCTCTACCGTAGAATATCCATGTTTATGTGTTTTGTAAATGAATTCGCAGAGATTCCATGAACCATTATGGTAGCCCTACTGTGAGCTATTTCCAATATATCTTACTGTGTAGTATACCAATCGAGGTGGTCCCATGATGCAGTTATATTTCTCCATGTAAGGCCTTAACGATAGTTTTCTCTAAAAGTCTGCGGAGTTCTTTCTTCCGGAGGTGCAATTTTGCATGACTGAGAACCACATAGGCATGCTGAATTGCAAAGTGGTCAACATTTTTCTGTGAGAACCCAATGATATCCAACACGACCTTTGCAGAATGATCTCATGCACAACTACAATATTCGTTAGGGGAATATGGCAGGTATTTGCACCAATCAATCAATCACAGAATTTGTAAAGCGCACTACTTACCCGCGAGGGTCTCAAGGCGCTGGGGAAAAAAGGGGGGGGGTGCTGCTACTGGTCGAACAACCAGGTCTTGAGTAGCCTCCTGAAGGTCAGCAGGTCTTGGGTCTGTCGTAGGCTTAGTGGAAGGGTGTTCCAGGTCTTGGCGGCGAGGTGGGAGAAGGATCTGCCGCCGGTGGTGGTTCTTCGAATGCGAGGGACGGTGGCGAGGAGAGGTCGGCGGAGCGGAGTTGGCGGTTGGGGACGTAGAAGAGGAGTCGTCTGTTGAGGTAGGCTGGGCCAGTCTTGTGGAGTGCCTTGTGTGCGTGGATGAGGAGTTTGAAGGAGGTTCTCCTGTCGACGGGGAGCCAGTGCAGGTTCCTCAGGTGGGGGGTGATGTGGCTGTGGCGTGGTACATCGAGGATCAGGCGTGCGGAGGCGTTTTGTATGCGTTGCAGTCGCTTGATGAGCTTGGCCGGGGCTCCCGCGTAGAGGGCGTTCCCATAGTCAAGTCTGCTGCTGACGAGGGCCTGGGTGACTGTTCTTCTCGTGTCTGTCGGGATCCACCTGTAGATCTTGCGAAGCATGCGGAGGGTGTTGAAGCAGGAGGATGAGACTGCGTTGACTTGCTTGGCCATGGAGAGCGTTGAGTCGAGGATGACTCCCAGGTTGCGTGCGTGGTCGGTGGGCGTCGGGGCTGCTCCCAGCGTCGTTGGCCACCAGGAGTCGTCCCAGGCTGAGGGGTTGGAGCCGAGGATGAGGACCTCTGTCTTGTCCGTGTTCAGTTTTAGTCGGCTGATCTTCATCCAATCGGCGACGGCCTTCATTCATTCATGGAGGTTGGATTTGGCGGCGAGGGGGTCCTTGGTGAGGGAGAGGATCAGTTGAGTGTCGTCGGCATAGGAGATTATGTTGAGGTTGTGCGAGCGGGGCCATGTAGATGTTGAATAGTGTTGGGCTGAGGGACGATCCCTGGGGTACGCCGCAGATGATCTCGGAGGCTTCGGATCGGAATGGTGGGAGGCGGACTCTCTGGGTTCTGCCGGCGAGGAAGGAGGTGGCCCATTCCAGGGCCTTGTCTCGGATCCCTGCGTCGTGGAGGCGTGCGCGTAGAGTGCGGTGGCAGACAGTGTCGAAGGCGGCGGAGAGGTCCAGCAGGATGAGGGCTGCGGTCTCACCGTTGTCCAGCAGGATCCTGATGTCGTCGGTGGCGGCGATGAGGGCAGTCTCAGTGCTGTGGTTGCTGCGGAACCCCGATTGGGATGGGTCCAGGATGCTGTTTTCTTCGAGGTATCGGGTTAGCTGTTTGTTGACGATCTTCTCGATGACCTTGGCTGGGAACGGAAGCAGGGAGATGGGCCGGACGTTCTTGAGGTCTCTCGGGTCCGCCTTGGTTTTTTTGAGTAGGGCGTTGATCTCTGCGTGTTTCCAGCTCTCTGGGAAGGTCGCGGTCTCGAAGGAGAGATTGATGATGTTGCACAGGTGGGGTGCGATGGAGCTGCTGGCTTTGTTGAAGATGTGGTGCGGGAAAGGGTCTGACGTGCGTTTCTTTTATACAACAAAGAGTTAATTCAAATAGTGTCAATCTCTAGTACAACCTAGAATTATGCAAGCATTGGCAATGCTAAATGCTTTGGCTTTGTTACAGTGACACGTTTTTTTTTACCTGGTTTCACTAACACACTTCACGGACACAGCATGGTAAAAACCTTCGACCTTTCTTTTTCCCTTTCGTTTTGAGTCCACTGTGTAGAACTCCTTGTATCATTTCCTAAAACGTTTGACGGTTAAACCACTTTTCCAGTCTTGTGATAAGTAGCCTTCTTCTGAAATCCTCTAGTTGTTTATGTTTGACTTATAGAAATTCATGGGTGAGTACAAGGCAGCTCTTTCTCTTTTGAAAATTTCAAACTAGATCACAAAGCCACCCCTACATGTAATCCCACTACATTATATATTCCTATCCTTGTGTTTCCGGAGTACAGATAAAAATGTATTCACAATGTTCTACGTAGAGTTCATCCATCATGCCATCAGCTTCAGGGCACTTAGAAAACCACAGAGTGACACCTCTTTCTTCTAAATACCCCAGGTAGAGTGGAACAGGTGGGCTCTCAATAGCCTCTTGAAGGTTAGTGAGGTTTGATCCACGAAGAGGTGAATGGGAAGGAAGTTCTACATTAACGAACTCTTACATAAAAGGATGGGGCATATTATCAAGAACGGCGTTAAAATTATCGCCGGTTTAGCGGCAGAAAACTGCCGCTAAAGCGGCGATAATGGTCTTGATAATATGCCCTGGAGAATTCCAATAGAAGCCCATGTTGACACCAGAACATGGGCTTCTATTGGAATTCTCAAGGGCATATTATCAAGACCATTATCGCCTCTTTAGCGGCAGTTTTCTGCCGCTAAAGCGGCGATAATTTTAACGCCGTTTCTTGATAATATGCCCCGATATTTCTCCAAAACCATTGAACCATGGCTAGTGGATGACCAGTAGGAAGTAAGAGCCCCTGTGTAGCCCTCTGTCAGCATAGCTATGAGGAAACACTATGGTGCTGCAGCTGATGGCAAGGTCAAAGTAAGCCTTGTGGATTATATCCAGTCTTGTGGCCAATGTGATCTACCACTAGGAGCCAATTCATGGTTTGGGTAAGATGATCTGAGCATCTGAGGCCAAACAGTTAATGCAGTATGTGATTTCTGTTGCTCTGTAGGTGATTTAGAGTTTTTGTTGCCAGCCTCTCATGAATTGCATAGGAGGAATCACGGCAGGACAATGCAACTGCAAAAGTCAAGTCAATAATAAAACGCAGGCACAAGTGTTAGAGAAAAGTTGCCAGCATCGCTTTCTCTGAGTAAGCGATGTTGAATAGAATGTAAAGTGTGAGTAAACACAGATGCCTTCATTTTGAAAAAGAAATGCCCATCAAAGCAGCTACTACCTCTCTATCACTGGCCAGTATCACCCAGAGTGAGGAGAATTAAACAAATGCTTCCTTCACTGTGTGATCGGATCATAAAAGTGAATTTGCTCTATTTACACCTTTACACATCATCTCCACGTGGCGTTCAAGTAGAATGCTGCTGGAAATGATTATTCATGGGGCAAAAGGATGCCATATAATTTCCACATCACTGGGGTAATCAGAGCATCATGGGACCTGCAACCCCTTGTAGGTTTCAAGGAGACTTTCTGATCCCCCTCTCTTCCAGATACTGACCAGTAAAAGGTGTAAATGAGGCAATATTTCCACTGAGTCCTCTACCTTTGCAATATGCATTTATCATTTAACAACAGCAGAGGCAGGGAGCTGGGCACTTGCTTCCCGGATGAGGGAATGCCCATCAATCGATCTCACCACTCAATTCCGTGTCTCCTGGTATAATGGGTGATATTTTCTCTGGGGAGTTGGAATGGGGGCAGTAGCCCTGGTTACCACCCACTGGGTGCTAACCAGGCATTGCTACTAATTAATTCATATGTTTACATGAAAACTTGATATTTTATCATATGAACAATACAGTAAAGTAAATACTCCCCAATGCCCTGCACGACTCACAGGATAAGAATTCAGTGTTAAATAGGAAAACAACCCAAAGCTTAACAGCTATGACCTGAATTCTCATCTATTTAAGGGACAGTCAACAATTCGCTTAGTAGCTCCATAAACTAAATAGAACAACACTATACACTAAATCTAATGGTTTTAACATGTAGAATTATAGATAGGGTTGCTTGCCACAGAGTGGTTCCAAGTATCAATGAATAGGCAATGAGAGTGAAACTCGAGTTCTCAATTTAGTCTTTTGGAACCCCAAGGAGGAAAACTCCCCCTTATTGACAGGTACTCCATGCACAATTTTATGTTGCTCATGGCTCCTCTAAATCCTCTTCTCCTGCTCTGATCAGCTGCACAGGGGCAAAGGAGTGTTGAGAGAGCACAGCATGGTCTTGATTCCCTCATTTAACCAACTTTACACTGTACATTGAAAATGACATCTACCTGGTGCCTGTCAACAACCCCACCATCTTTTAGCCTATGCCCCAATTCTGAGTTCAGGGGTGAATTAGAATCTATACAGCAATGTAAGTCTGAGTTGTGTGATAATTACCGCAGCCCCTATGTTTTCCCGTTGACAGATGTCACAAGGTAAAACCAGGCAAAATGTATCGGAGAAACAATGGCCGGTAGAAAAGTAAGAGATAAAGATGTCAGCGCAATAAATACTGTATCCTGCATGTTCTGTAACTTTCCCAGGAGAACTTGGAATAGGAAGTATTCATCAAACCTATAAATACCCCACAGGAGGTAAAAGTATTTACTAGGTGTGGTAAATACTCCACCATTTTTTGTCCCACCAACAACCAGACCCCTAAAATGCATAGAGCTTCATTACAAGTTATTTGGTATGGCAATGCAGGAGAAGAGGGGACAGAATCTGACTCCGGCTGGTATCTCCACCACAATTAACAAACATGACAAGTTATCGACCACGGAAT
Organism: Calotriton arnoldi; assembly: GCA_963921515.1. NCBI lineage: Eukaryota > Metazoa > Chordata > Amphibia > Caudata > Salamandridae > Calotriton > Calotriton arnoldi. The sequence continues at coordinate 93,295 of CAWUFW010007733.1, forward strand.
GGGGTTCTTTTCCGAATATTATTCCCGATTCCTGGTCCTTTGCTGTAGCAGATGCACCACCTGCGTTGAGCAGATGGTAAACGATATCGGGGAAAGTACAGCTAGGAGGACTCAGCAGGACATAGCAGTCCTGCGTTCAGCGTCATCTGCTACCCCTGGTGTTGCAAGAGAAGGTTGGGCAGGGCTGCAGTGGCTATTTATCCCATCTGGAAATTAAACATGGAATGGAACTGGAAAACAAGAGAGAGGAAGAATGGAAAGAAATAGACAGGAAGAGGGAGGGTGTTGGTTTGAACATTTTGCCAGGGCTCTTTTTGATTCCCAATCCAGCCCTATAGGTGAGTGGGAGTCGCCTGCACCTTTGACTGGAGCCCCTGTCTGGAGTCCTCTGCAGTTTCACAGGGTGTGAATTTGCACCTGGTATAACTGGGTTTAATGCTTTTGAGCCCAGAATTTCAGGATCCGGAAAGACTGGGCCAATTTTGGTTGCAGAGAGTGGTACTGCAGAGAACTACTGTTTCAGCAACTCATAATGGGGCTGTTAATTTTTTGCCAGACAACCCCAGCACTCTTTGCTATACTCTTCTCCACCCTTCTCAAATATTAAACAATAAAATATCTAATGTGCTAGCTCCCACCTTCACCCACCACATGCTGGCCAATGCTCTGTCTCCCCACCCAAACAGAAACCAAAAATGATCTGCTGTTCTGCCACCCTGCCCACTACCTTTTGCACCTTACCTCCCTCAGCTTCCCTAAGGAGAGCCAGTACCATGTTCTTCAGAGCCACTGCCATTAATAATTCCGTGTCAGCCACTGGTCTGTAGAGACCTCTGCAGACCCAGAAGGAACGTGAAGGACAGGGATTCGTAGAGCCATCCATGTTTGTAAGTCTCTCTTGGGTCTGTGGAAACTCAAGATAGGTTGGAGAATGCTGGCAAAGTAGCAGACCATCAACCAGAATTCCGCCTATTTTCCCAGGTCTTTAGAGATCCGGGCAAGGTTGCGGATAGACCAGGGAATGAGTGCTTCTTCGTCACATCACAGTAATGGAAAAACAACTTTTTCACTCCTGTGACATGATAGCAGTAAGTAATCGATGTTCAAAACTGGTACTCCCAATTTGCAACAACATGAATGGCGTAATCTCTCAACTACACACCGCCTCCCTTCTTCACCTACATATAATGCTAACAGATCTTTTATACAGTGCTTCATCGTTGTAAATAGCAGAAATTACTATTTCCAAGCTATGGTTATCAATTTATTGACCTAAAGAAGAACTGAACTCTGGGGAGATCTTGCAAGGATTCAAAATGGTGGCCTGCTTTCATCAAGGTATGAATGTTCAACTCACTGAGCTATTCCTCCAGCACACTGTAGTTTACTGTTGGAAGGAGAGTGAAGCACGACAGAGTCAACGTATAAAATGAACACATGCACTTGAATCAATGTTTCTCCAGTGTGTTTAAAGATAAAGATTCAAATAGATGGCTAACAGTTAAAATAATGTCATACTTTAATTAAAAAAAACAAAAAAAACATAAAACTCATGCTAAAATAGAGTCTCACCTGCCGCCAGAGATTGAGATGTAAGGAACGGGAATGTTATACAAACACCCCATTAATTATTCAACCTAGAGTAAATATGTGTTTAAAATATAATGAGGGCTTCTGAAACTGTTGAAATCAAAGCGGTGCACTTGATTTCAAAGGAACACTAATATGCAATGCCTCCTTTTAGGTGGCACGATGTTCCAGGCACTTTTTTGTATACAGTATTCTAGAAAATACGTAGCTGCAGCTAGATGTAGAATTACACACCCTGTTCCATATCATACAAAGTGTCAAGGGCCGTGTGTCCGATCAGGTATTTAGCCTTCATGCATCCATAAGCTTTTGCTCGTTAAATAGTTAAACGTTTTTTTCGAACAGCTCCCTGACCCCTGCAGGTCTCTCGTGGGCCTGAACCCCGCTGTTGTAACTCACATCTGATTTATTATCCGAGTGACTGAACTTCGCGCACTGTAAAGGGAGGAGGAAGTCCCGCAGGGGGACGAGCAATTAAACTGTGCGTTACGGAGCAGGGCCACATGCTGCATGGACTGTTGATTCTGAATAATGAATGGCCTGGCTTCAACTAGCGCGGCCTCTCTTTTGCTGCTGTACTCGCTTCTCTTATCATTAAATATTTGTACTGCTGTCATTGGAGGTATTTATCGTTAACACCGTTAACAACTGTTTTTACAGTTATTGAAGCTGAAGAAGATACCAAGTCTCTCAAGTTAAAGGGGCCCTCCAATGTGGAGGAAAGCAGTTCTTCCCCACATCTACAGCCACCTTCAGTAGGTGTTCTAGAAGTTTGCTTTCTTAGCTGATGTCTGCTTGGGTTTTGAGATGTACTGTGATGTCATTCACTCGAGGACCCTTTAAAACTCCTTCCAATAGCTGCTTCAATCGAAATGAAAGAAAACACGAGCATTAATGTGTTTCCAACAAACAATTACAATGAGCAACCATAACACAAACTGCAGCCTGAAGGCTTCAAGGCACAAAGATACCAGGTCACCAGACCCCGACCGAATTTATTAGATTGAGACACAACCTCCACACAGGGCCCCAGACATGAAGTAACATGGAACATCTTCTATGAGGAGGAATCTGCAGGGTCGTGGGCCGCTCATTTAACACAGCATGTGCAGAGCCACACAATGATGAAAAAAAATCCAGAGCAGGAAGAAAAGATCAGTTGCTCGCAAAACCACCAGAAGCGCAAAAACCATTAAGTAAAATGGATGCAACGCCTAACTCATTCTTTTCTTTTTTCTGGTCACCATCTTGTTAGTAGCTATACTCTTGCAGCTTGACTGTTGCAATTCTACCTCGGTCTGCTGGCCTGTGCTCTTACTCATCTTCCCTATAGTCAACATGCTGTTGTCCATCTTATTTTCAGGCTTCCCACGTATGTTCTTGTCACCTCCGTTATGTTTTCCTTACAGTAGTCTCGCTTCCTAATTACATTCTATTCAAATACTTTTGTTTGATCCATCAGGGACGAGGTCCCTTCTATCTTTCAAATACATTTCACCATCACTTTCCTTCATGCTCTATATGTACCTTTTCACTTAGATTGCTCTTGCTCCCCAGAAACCTTTACTCTCGCATCAGAGGGCACTTGTTCTCCTTTCTAGCCACTCATTCACTTCCCTTTTCAATGTGGTTCATAGATGATGCTTATCTCTTTTATAAATCTCTCAAGACACATCTTTATCAAACTCCTTCTTGAGTCAGCTACACAACTACCATTCCCTCAGTGTCAGGATACGCTGCTGGATGAGATTGGCACTTTATGAATAGCCTCATCATCATCATGATGAGAATGGAGAGAGACATATACAGAGGAACAGAATCAGACGAGACCCTAATATACAAAGTCCATCGAGATGCAAACCTTCACTCCTCTGGACTTTTTCCACAGCCTCTGAAACTGGCACCACAACATCCTTACCCAAAATCTAATACTGAAAAGGAGATAATGGACGCCCTTCATAAATGGATCTAATAATATACCCGAGACCAACCCAACAGATTCTCCTGGGCTGTTTCCAGTTAGACCACACCAGTATCGACTGCTGAGGGCTAAAAGGGTCAGTATTATGCATGTGTTCTCTCTAATTTGTACATGCATCCCTGCCATCAATCAATCAATCAATCAATCAAACATTTGTAAAGCGCGCTACTCACCCGTGAGGGTCTCAAGGCCCATGACAGATATAATTCTCCCATGCTGCCTAAATTATAGATTTTCACTGGTCATTCCCAGATCCATCTGTGCAGAAAGGGTCTAGAGATGACTGTGTCTAAAATAATATCACTGAATGTCTCGTTCACTTCGAAGGGTGGTAACAGAAATGCTTCAGTTGCCTTAAATTGCCCCATTGTTTCATCACAGAGTTCCCAAATCGAAATGTTCATTTGCGATTGCCCAACTCCCTGGGAAAGGGGATGATCTGCAGTGATGTAAACCTCTAAAGTTTACAATCAATTTGACACAAAATTGTCCTTCAGGTCTCAATATGATGCGGCAATAAATAAAGCTAACTTACAGTTAAGTCAACTATGAAAACGTTGATTTTACACCTGGATTTGATAAATTTTGGGGCATATTAGCAACAACTTGCGATAATTATTGCAAACAGTGCTTAGCGCGATTTTTTTTATCGCCACCTATCGCTGGATTTGATCGCGGAGATAATGCAGTATTACCAACGTTTATCTCCACGGCGATAAAAATCCAGCGATAGCAGCGAATCCCATCATTAACGTGAGATTTCCAGCGATAAAAATCCTATCGCTAAGGGGAATCTCGCTCATAGGCAGGTGGGGACTTAGCCGTAGAATCCACCTCCCATTGACTATAATGGCTAAGTCATGTTTTTACTAGTTCTAAAAAACCAGCGCTAATCGCGTTTAGCGCGTGTTTTTTAATCGCTTCGCGGTTATTGCTAATAGGCGATAGCGATGTTAGCGACTGCTTTCAGTCGCTGTTAGGTTGGGAACGCTTCCTTTGCATGTCATTAGCGATAAATATCGCTGACATGCAAAGCGGCACCCAAACCAGTCGCTATCGCCTAAAAGCTGTCGCTAACACCTGTTAGCGACAGCTTGCTGATAGGGCGATAGAAATATCGCCGCTTTAGCGGCAAAAAGTGCCGCTAAAGCGGCGATAGAGCCCTTGATAATATGCCCCTTAGTTTTGCTTGGACACAATCATCTTCTTTCCTTGAAATAACCATTTATTAGTGGTACTATTGCCCTATTCTATGAAGGTGGCATATTGATAAAGTATATTGTAGTTAACATTTATATATGTTTGCATATTAAAACGTTTAAATGCAAATAAAAGCGAAATACATTTGAGCTTAATACTGCAAAGGCAGCAATTCAAATAAATAACATGTAAATTAATAAAAATGTGTAATAAATACGTATTTGTGTACTGTCTTTCGAGCAGAGAAATAGCAGTGTGTGTTTTCACTGCTTTTCTGTTCTGAAAGAGTGAATCTGTTTTATACACACGTGGTTGTCACCTCCAAGAAATAACTGACAGCATGCTAAATCATCTTTCGAAGAATTTCTTCCAACAATATTGAGCAGTATTGTGACTAGTATATGTGTTTTATGCCAGGCCATACATTCCCAAACTTGCATTGTGTATACAGTGCACTTGTTGCCATGAACTACTGTCATTGTGTCACTCCTGCATCAGGGCACATTGGACACTATCTTGACATTGGAGTTTGCAATATGCCAGACACTACAAATGTTATGGGTTAGCCAGCATAATGCCAAGTCTATCAGTATGATAAGAGTGGGTGTTTGACCTGGCTTCTTTTGGTGTGTTTCCCCCGGTCTTTTTGGTTCTGACCTCCTGGTTTTGTCTCTGTTTTTGCTGGTTTAGTGTCTCTGCGCACCTTCTCACTGCTGATCAGTGTTAAAGTGCAAGAGCTCCTAAGGTAAACTGTGTTATGGATTGGTCTTTCCATGATTGGCTGTTTGATTTACTGCTATGTCCCTAGTACAGTGCACTGTGTGTGCCCAGGGCCTGTAAATTAAATGCTGATAGTGGGCCTGCAGCACAGGTTGTGCCACCCACACAACCAGCCCTTCAAAGGGATCTCAGACCTGCTACTGCAGTGTCTGCGCGTAGTTGTGCCTGCCATGTCGACCTGGCAAGTGTACCCACTTTGAATAAACTTGAAAATCGGTTTCAGTGGCGCACTTCATGATTGGTAAAAGTTCTCTACGTTTTGGTCTGACCATCCACTAACTTAAAACTGTTTTGCTTGCTACACAGTATTTGGGGGCTGCCAGTCCCCCATTCTGAATATTCAAATGATGTTTTAAGTGAACATGTACCTGAGTAACTGTGTGCACAGCTGTGTGTGTTTCAAAACATTTTTTCCAAACTTTACATGATGACAAAACACATTATGACCATATAATCATTGAACCATTTCTCTTTGATTGATTGTGAGAAATCACACATTATAATTAATTTAGACTAGATTCAATATGTACAGAAAACAACAAAAAATGCAAATTATATTATTGGTGGGCAAATTCTTCTTTGGTGTGACTCCATCTTATTTGTGCGGTGCCCTATGCATTTTGGGACATGTAGTCCCTTCTTCAGGGGCCTCTGAAACGATGAAATAAAACCAACATCATCAGTAAAGGTACACGGGCCTTAAATAACTACAAATAGCTTCCTACATCACCATAGGTCAATTGCAGGACCTATACGCATTCTTTGTCATGTGATTAATTAACTTGCTAAGGTGGTATCCACACTGCATGCCACTTGCCAACGAGATCACTATGAAAGCATGCTGTCACAAACTAACTGCCTGATTTCCCATGACTCTTAACAACCGAACACCACTGTGACTCTCTCTGACTTAGTATGACCAAAAAGTGCTTCCTTCGTGCTCTACGCAGTGCGATGTTCACCAATTTAAAAATTCTCACTGCCAAAACGGAGTCTTACAAGTGCGATCCAGGAGGACATACTCACTCTCTAGGATCTAAAAGGATATGGGTATCATGAATATCATTGAAAAGCTATCTAACCCAAATGCTTACCATTCATAAACCCGTTGGTTTGTATCTGGTCTAGGTCTAGTTTGGTGATTTAAATGCTGGGAACTCAGCGATTACATAAGCTATGATGTTGTGGTTTACGCATGGTGTCAAAGTGAGTCTTGTTGTGCATTGAACATTTTGTGATGATTCGTCAAGTGAGGGCTGAGAAAAAGTGGAGTCGGAAAACATATGATTTAAAATGTTAATTCCCATAGGAGCTTTGAACACAACTACAGCCCGAACCACTGGATGGAATTACACCACATTTGGCAGGAAGGTAGATTTTGGTTCGCAGATCATGCTTTCAGTTATCAGGTGTAAATCAGTTCGGTAGTTGTTGAGATATTAAGGGAAAGCAAATAAGGATATCTGGGTGGAGCTTAAGCACAGATCTCATGGTGAGATCTGATTGGCTGCCAACACTTCAAGCAGGAAGTGTTGGTAGCCATCGTGGGACTCAGGTTCAGCCGAGTCTCACAAAATCTTTTTTACATTAAAGAAAAGGGGTCAGGGTAAGAATACACTGACCCCCTAGGTGTGGTGGTGGGGTCCCCTATAACTCCGACTGGGCCAAAAATCACTTTTTGAAAAATATTTTTAAAAAACAAGTGCAGACTCCCTCGCTTGGCCTGAATAAAGCCCCCGGATGGGCCTGGTCCCGGACACTGACCCCTCTCCTAGGGCTCATTGAGACTCAGGGCCCACCACCTCCCTGGGGCTTTATTAAGAAAAAGGAGGGGGAAAAAGGAGGGGGACACATGGGGCCCCCCTCAATGGGCTCTATAAGCCCAGGGGACCACCATCTCTCCAGGGCACAGTAGAGATTAATGGGGAGGCTGTGCAGGCCCTCCCCTAGTCCCAGCGACCACCACCTCCCAATGACTAAATAACACTCACAAGTAAGTCCGCCACAGCGAGATTGCTCAGACCTTGTTGGAGGCCCAGCATCATTCTCAGCTACTCTGCAAACACGCCTCCTGGGGCACTACTGGTTCAGGGATGCAGCCTAGGAGTGAGGGTGTTGGTAAACACCACTCTGCCAGCAGTTGGCAGAGTTTTTGGAAAACTCCACATTCCTAGCAGAGCATGGAATGGCAAAACTACACAAACTCTGCTGGCAGAATGGAGTTTACTACCTACCCCTATCGGAGACTCACACACCCACTCACAGACCCACTTGGACACTCATATACCCACTTACAGCCCCACTCATACTCTCTCACATGCACTTACAAACCTACTCAGACACTGATACACCCACTGAGACACTTATGCACACACTCAGGAGCTCATTATGATGTCGGTCGGAAAGGCTCCGAACGGCATTCGGTTTTTTCTAACCCGTGTCGGAACCCATGTTTCCGACTGACTCAGAAACATTTCCGATCGCCCGATTACGATGGAAGGTAACCGTTCGGTCTTTCAGACTCAGTTCTGATCAACATTCGGAGAAACCGAGTCTATCGGAGCCGACTCGTACAGCTCTATGGACTGCGTTTCTGACCGAGCGATTACGATGTCGGATTCGGACAGCCTTTCCGACTTGGTTTGTCTGACACGGAACAGCTGTCAGAAGCTGACTTTGGGGCCCCGTAGCAGGCACCCCTTCACCCGGAGGCCTCTGCTTGGGGCCTGTGGGGGTACCCATGGGTCCCCTCTTTCCAACCATGCACAGTGTGGCAGGCACCATGGGGTGCCCGACCCAGGGTGCAAGGTTTTCCGCAACCACGCCTGTTTTCAATGGGAGCCTGTGTTGTCGGTCGGAACACAGGCTCCCATTGAAGTCAATGGGAGTCTGATCGAATGGTGTTCGGAACCATTGTAATCGGTCAGTCGGACTCCCCAAATCTGAGTCCTTTGGAAACGATTCCGACAAGGAGTCGGTCGAAATGCTTTCTGACAGACATCGTAATGAGGTCCTCAGTGTCAAAGGTTAGTGGTTACATTCAGGAAATAAAATTAAAAAGTCCTTACTAATTCACTTACAAAACAAATGTTACAGGGACATTATATTTAGGAAATTGATCTTAAAAAACCATAGAAATTCCCTGAAAAAAACAAAGGCTACAGGGACGTTATAGTTAAGGAATAGAATTTAAAAAAATCCTTACAGAGTCACTGAAAAGAACAAAGGTTACAGGGACTTTATAGTTAGGCTCAGATTTCACTCGTACAAAACCAGTGAAATTCAGCAGTTATAGTTACCTGGGCTAACTATAACTTAAGCACATACAATGCACTGCTTATGACCTCACATATTACACCAGTCATGCCGTGGTCAGTGACATCACTGCTGACATCACTGATGACATCTCAAATGACATCACTGATTGCATCACTGATGACACCATCCACAGAACCACTCACACACCTACTCACTCCCCCATATAACTTTTTGCATGCCCGCTCACACACCCACACAACCACTCACATACCCATTCACAGACCCATACAAGTACTTGTACAGCCCCTCATTTATCCATAGAGCCAATCACACATCCACTAACTCACTCATAGAGCCTGATCATACAACCAATCATTCACCCATACAGCCACTTACACAACCACACACTCATACAGGTACTGACACACCTAGTTATTCACCAATTAAGTCACTCATTCACACACCCACTCATTCACCCATACAGTTTCCCAACAGAGCCACTCACTCATCCATATAACCCCTCACACACTCACAAACCCACACATGCACTTACATGCCATCACACATCCATACAATCACTCATACAGTCACTCACTCACCCATACAGTCAATCCCACAGACACTCACTCTTCCATACAACCACTCACATACCACCTTATTTAAACAAACACTCACTCAAACTGCCACTCTCTCACCTATATAGCCACTCACCTGCCCAGACAGCTAGTCACACAGCTACTCACTCACCCACCCATACAGCAACTGACATACCCACTCACTCACCAATACAGCCACTCACAGAGCCACTAAGTCACCCACACAGCTACTCAGACACCCACTTATACACCCCTACAGCCACTCACACACCCATTAATACACCTGTACAGTCACTCAGATAGCTACTCACACACAAATACACAGCCACACAGCCTCTCACATAATCTATGTTAAAAAATAGGAATCACTCATTAGTAGTACACAAAGAATACTAAATTAACTTTGTAGTACCGTAGTGTATATGTTTAACACACAAAAATGTTTAGAAAACACTCAAAATCACTGGAAGGATTTCATGAGTGATGTTATTTGAGATGTCATCAGTGATGTCACTGACCATGTCATGAGTGATGTAATATGTGAGCTCATACGCAGTGCATTATGAGGCCGTAATTTATAGTTAGCTCCGGAACTGTAACTGCTGAATTTCACTGGTTTTGTAAGAGTGAAATCTGAGCCTAACTATAACATCCCTACAACCTTTGAATTTTTCTGTGAATTTCTAAGGTTTATTCATTCTATTTCCTAACTGTAACGCCACTCTAACCTTTGTTTTTTTCATTGAATATAGGGTCATTACTGTTAGGAAATAAAATAAATAAACCTTAGAAATTCACTGAAAAAATCAAAGGTTGCAGTGATATTACAGACTCAGATTTCACTCTTACAAAACCAGTGAAATTCAGCAGTTATAGATACCTGAGCTAACTATAATATACGACCCCGCAATGCACTGCTTATGACTTCACATATTTCATCACTCATGACATGGTCAGTGACATCACTCATGACACCACTGATGACATCTGAAATGATATCACTGATGACATCATCCAGTGACTGTGCATGTTTCTAAAGGTTTACAAGTGTTAAATATATATACTAAAGTACTACAAAAGTTAAATTAGTATACTTTGTGTACTACTAATGAGTGATTCTATTTCTACCATATGTTATGTGAGTGGCTGTGTGACTGTGTGTATCTGTGTGTGAGTAGGTGTATGAGTGGCTGTATGGTTGTGTGAGTGGCTGTTTGAGGGACTGTATGGTTGAATAAGTGGGTGTGTGAGTGACTATGCCTGGGTGAATGTCTGTGTGAGTGGCTGTATGGATGAGTGAGTTGGTGTGTGAGTGGCTGTATGGGTGGGTGAGTGGCTATGTGAAAGGCTGTACAGGTGGGTGAGTGTGTGTGTCAGTGGCTGTATCAGTGACTGACTGCCTATGTGAGTGGCTCTATGGGTGGCTGAGTGCATGTGTGAGTGGCTGTATGGGTGACTGAGTGGTTGTGTGAATGTTTGTATGGGTGAGTGACAGGGTGTGTAAGTGGGTGTATGGTTGAGTAAGTAGATGTTTGAGTGGGTGTGTGTGTAAGTGAATGGGTGTGTGAGTGGCTGCATTGCACAGTAAGTGTTTGTATAAGTGGCTGTATAGGTGAGTGAGTGGGTGTGTGAGTGATTGTATACATGTGTGAATGGGTATGGGGAATGCTTGTGTGAGTGAGTGAATAGGTGTGTGAGTGGCTGTATGGGTGAGTCAGTAGCTCTGTTACAGGCTGTGTGGGTGAGTGAGTGGGCGTGTGAATGGTTATAATGGGTGAGTAAGTAGGTATGAGAGTGGCTGTATGGCTGACTGAGCAGCTGTGTGAGTGGTTATAGTGGTGTGTGAATGGGTATGTGAATGGTTCTGTGGGTGTGTGAGTGGGTGTATGCGAGGGTGTATGGGGGTGTGAGTGGGTATGCAAGTAGTTCTGTGGATGATGACACCAGTGATATCATTTGAGATGTCATCAGTGATGTCACAGTGATGTCACGGACCATGTCATCAGTGATGTAATATGTGATGTCATAAGCAGTGCATTGTGGGGGCTTAATTTATAGTCAGCTCAGATAACTATAACTGCTGAATTTCTATTGTTTTGTGTGTGTACAATCTGAGTCTAACTATAACATCGCTGTAACCTTTCGTTTTTTCAGTGACTTTCTAAGGTTTTTTAAATTCTATTTCCTAACTATAACATCCCTGTAACCTTTGGTTTTTCAGTGAATTTAATTTTTTTTAAATTCTATTTCTTTATTATAACACCCCTATAGCCTTTGGTTTTTTCCATGAATTTCTAAGGGTTTTTAATTTTGGTTTTCTAACTGTAACCTGTAACCTTTGAGAGTGAGTGTGTGAGTGAGCACATGAGTGTCTGAGTGGGTGTGTGTGTATCTGTATGAGTCTGTGAGTGGCTGCATAAGTGTCTCACTGGGTGTGTGAGTGTGTGAGTGGATCTGTGAGTGGGTGCCATAACGTCCCTATAACCTTTGTTTTTTTCAGTGAATTTCTAATGTTTCTCAAATTCTATTTCTAACGTATTATGTCTCTGTAATGTTTAATTTTTTTAGTTGATTTATAGGGTTTGTTTGTAATACTAAGTATAATACAATTTATTTTAATTTTGATTTTAATTTTTTTTAACTATAGAATTTACTTTTTTTTATTAATATACCTTATATATATTTTAAAAGGAAAAAAATCACATATGTACTTAATGTAAAATATATACTTTTTTGGTAATGTAATTACACAAAACATATTTTTATTTTGTATTACTTTTCTGTTCTGCAGTACCTCCGTGGTTCCAAAAACATAGGCGGGCCTGTACTCTAGGGGGCATATTCACAAGAACGTGTGATAACTACTGCAAGTGTAGCTTAACGCAACCCTTCACATCGCAGTCTATCGCGGGAAAACAACTCTGTGTTAACGTGGTATTCACAACACAGCGGCACCATGCGATAGACACAAGATAACACGTCAAATGAACGTGTTAAAACTAACACGACGCAGAAAAAACGCGAAACACGAACGTGAAAATAGTAGCGATGAGGCCAATCGCGATACAAAAATCAGCGATAACCAGTGAGAGGCCTGCAATACCCATGCGTCATGCGTGTAAATGCACAATAAAAGCAGAGTAAAAAAACGGTGAAATGACAATGTTCGAGCACAACCCCACATCCGTGATGTAGGCATCTCCCCACAGTCACAATGTCCATTGACATGCAGTCTGCATGTAAACTGCGCAAATGTTGAAACATGCATGTAACACACAGTGAAACCGCATCTCCCCCTCACATTGCAGAGGGACAAGCAACCCCTCCTGCACACAGACGTGTCATGACCATGACCAACAAATCACGAAAGCGTGGACGAATGTAGGGGCAGTGACTCCCGCTTACGTACATGTTGCCCATTTTGTGGGACCTGAGTCACAGGGCGCATCCCTGCATCATGGTGGTACATATCTGACCCCAAAAGGAGCCCTGTTGTCACCTGCAGGACACAAATGGCAGCCAAAATGGAATGAATCTGGACACACGTGAAACGCCGAAGAGTGGGATTCCCTAATAACTGCGACACACAGAACTGGTAGTTCGAACACGTGACACCCTAAACAGCCTCTCTGCACAGAGGTGACACACCCACCACACATGAACAAATCACAAAAATGTCAGCAATACATGTCGCACTCACACCTGTCTGAGTGATGTGCCTGTACAGATGAGAGACATGCACTCAGGGATAGTGTTCTTCGAATGCATTTATTTGCACATACTTTGCCTGTGGTCATTATGTACTGTCCCAATACTGCCAAAATGTGACGTGCTCATGTGAAGAAATTGTCAATGATGGTGTTCCAACGGGCTATTCCTGCTGCGGCTGCAGTGGGCTGTGGTCCACCTGCCTCATCCCCATCATCATCATCCGGTGCATCTGGCACATGTATCCATGGTGCCCTGCTGCGTACACATATGTTGTGCAACACACAACATGCAACGATCATTTTGCACACGATGTCTGGGCTGTACAGGAGCCTTCCACCTGTGACGTCCAGGCCCCTGAAACGTGACTTCAACATGCCAAATGTACGTTCCACGATGCCCCTGGTGCGTTTGTGGGCCGCATTGTACTGCCTCTGGGCCTGTGTGTTCGGGGCTCGGAGGGGTGTCATCATCCAAGCGCAGAGTGCATATCCTTGCTCACCTGTGACACTGCAGAGAGACATGAGTCAATAGTTGGTTCGGCATGATGTGTTGGCAGGCTCACTGGTTCGTTGGTGTGTGATGTGTGACTTTGTGATTCCTGCATGACATGTACTGCTTGTTGCAAATGAGCGGCATCAATGTGGATTACGTAGCCTCAATGCAGCTTCTCCCTCCCCCTGAGCATATTCACCAGAGTGCACACTATTGTCATGCCTGTCTGCGCATGTCCACAAGCCTGACGACGACATAGTGATGTCCTGCGCTGAAGGTGGATGGACACGTGTGTGTAGGGCAATGGTAAAGACAGGGCGGACACAGATGTAGAGTTCATGCCTGGCTGAACTCGCCATGCGGCCGACGGTAGACCTTTGGCTTATGCTGCGGAAATAGCGACACACACAACAGTTGGCATGTCTGATCCCTGACCCCCAGCGGGCCTGCGCACCCTCATCTACCCCTCGGCCGAGCCCGTACTCCGGGCGCATGCTACATGGCAACATTGAATATTGCGTGACGTGTGGCACCGACACTACACCTGAGACACATGCATTAGTTACTTCCCTGGCAAGGCCTAAACTTAACCACGCCCAGAGCCACCTGTGGAATGACCACACCCCTACGCCGTACTGCCATACGCAGGTCCCCTCCCTCATGCTCACAGGGGGGTCTGACACAGCCACATGTCCCAGGTCAACCCCACTGCCTGAGGTGACTAGGTTGTGCCCGCTGTACATGGCACAACGTAATGTGGTATGGCCCGGGGCCCACATGCATACATAATGACCACATGGACACACTGAGATTATCCGTGGAACTGGCTACGGGCACATGCACCCGGCACCTTTTATTGCCAGGGCCACACGTCCAGTGATGCCTGTGCTGGATGGGAGTTGGGTAGTGTACGCCACCCCTCAGGGGTTGGTTGGTGCTGGCAACAACTACAACAGTGATCAGACAATCAGAAGTTCAAAGTACAAACAGCAAGGTTCCAGGACCTGAGCTGCACAGAGTTGGTGGCCCCGGATGCACAGCGGCCGGCACAGGCACACCGCCACAAGACGGTGACTTACGATGCACTGAGGTAGGGCCAGGTGAGCTGAGCGGGCGCAGATTGATGTCCAAGGAGAGTGTCGCAGAGTGTTACGGGAGACAGTGGAAGGTGTCCATCCAGGGCATGATGCAGAGGGCAGAAGCAAGTAAAAATAGGCAATATGGAGGAGTTGAATGCTACAGTCTCCTTTTCCCCACGATGTCAGTATCAGCTACATGATGATGGAGACAACCCCCAGGCCATAGACTCTGACGCCACCAGAGTTCCACCAGAGAGTGTCCATGACTCCCGTGGCACAGAGTCAGTGGCACCAGAGCCGGAAGGGGATGCAGTCTGCGATGAGGCCTGTACAATGACATGAAGTCTGCAATTGACAAATCAAGACCCTGTTCCAATTGTGTGTCCTACTCGACCGCAGTGTGTGCTGGAGGCAACGGTCAGCGCGGGGTAAGCGATGTGCAGCCAGCTCCTCCTGGATTTCTAACACACAGCGTTGAAATGGCATGTAGAGAAGATTCCTGGTTGACGGAGGTGGAGGCACCAGAGCTGAGCGGGTGTTTAGCCAGCGACGATGCCATGTCCTGCCTATTACGGACTGTATTGGATTGGTGTGAGGCCTGCTGGACCGCAATGTGGGCCGGAGGCAGCGGTCAGCAAGGGTCCACAGACACGAGTGGTCGGAATGCTATGCACAGAGTTGGTGGCACCACCGCGAAGGGAGTATACTGATTTAGACTCTGCATTAACATGTGTACTCTGCCATTGTGTTATCAAGACTCAGTTCCAAATGTGTGGCCTACTTTTCCACTGTGTAGGCCGGTGGAGTACGTCAACGACAGAGGAGTACTGCGAGCCTTGCCCGCGGAGGCCATGGTGGTCTGAGGAGGCTGCCAGGCTTGAGGGCCTCTGGCTTGGTGCGAGCGCAGGCACGTGGTGGGCCCTCTTGGGGACACGCCGGTGTCAGCAGGTGAGCAGTGAGGCCTGGATGCGCACGGCCGGGGCGGGACTGGTTCAGGGTCCTGCGGCCCGGGCTGCGGCGGACGCACAGGATCACGGCCACACCACTCTCGGCAACGGTGTCGGCCTCGTGGCGGGGTGGGAGGCGCCGCCCTGGCAGACACGTTGGGCATTCCGGAAGAGAACCACGCCCAGAGCTACGTGCTTTTTATTCTCACCCCTATGCTGGCCTGGCGTACGCCGGGCCAGCCCACTCCGCACACGCTTGCAGGGGGGGACGTCACAGGCTACATTTCCGAGACCTGCCCCACTGGCTCGGGTGACATGGTTGCAGCCACTGTCCACAACACTACCACCACCAGCAGTATATGTCGACATGGATATGTCTGTGGTCTGCATACTGCAGTCTGTCCAGCACTTCCACGCCACACTTGGCATTGTGTGCATTCTCATTCATGGGTCACTTGCCTCCTTCGCACATGCCTGCTTCCCACCTCTCCCCGCATACTGCTATTGTGTGGCTGAGGTGCCATGCCGGTGATGGCTCATGTACCTGGCTAGCCAAGGTTTCCGCAGTACGTTGTGCAGTCGTGTCTGGTGGGTGGTCATGTTGTATGTGTGTTTGTAACGTGTGCATTCCCAGGGTTGTGAGTTGCATGATTGTGGATTTGAGGTGTGTGGTGTGTTCATTTGGTACTTACCAACGAGCACTGCATTTCCGTAGGTGCCATCCTGGAAGCGCCGGTTGATGATGGACTGTCGGAAGATGTATGAATCATGCACACTGCCTGGGTAGTTTGGGACGACATTGGTGAAGAGTCCCCGGTGGTCGACTATTGCCTGCACATTGATGGAATGCGTGTGCTTTCTGTTGCGGTAATTGTGTGCAGTGTCGGCAGGGGGCACAAGTAGGACATGTGTGCAGTCAATTGCCCCCAACACGTGAGGGAAGCCTGCTATGGCGTAGAAGTCTTGCTTGGTCTCCAGTTGTTCCTGCGCAGTGTGGGGGAAGTATAGGTACTGGGGTACCAAGCTGGTGATGGCATCCAGGACGGGTGTGAGGAACTTGGATAGGGCTGACTGTGAGACTCCTCCAACTCTGGCAGTTGTTGGTTGGAGTGTCCCAGAGGCCAACAGGTGCAGCACGGCCAGCAGCTTTGTCTGAGGTGGGATGTTGGTTGTCCGCTGTGTTGGTACCGTCAGCCTGTGGGCAATGATGGTCAGGAGGCGGAGGATGGCTGACCTTTTGAGTCTGTAGTGGGAAATGACATTCTCTGGTGTCAAGTCTGTGAGGTTGGTGCGTTTCCTGAAGGTCCACTGTCTTTGTCTGCGCTGCCTCCGTGGTGGTCCGGGGGGGGGGGTTGGCGGACCTGGGTGTGGTGGCGGTGGCTGTTGTGGCCCTGTTGGGGCTCCGAGCTGCATGATGAGTAGCTCCATGGCATCTGTTGTTCTTCAGGTGTGGCTGTGGGCTGGGCTCCCTTTTCTGGTGCAGATTGTCGTCCGACTTTGCACCAGGTCAGAGCAGGTGTTAATTTCCTGCTGCTAACGCGCCTTATTTCATGTTTTGTGATCTTATCGCCGATCTGGCTGGTCGAGAATGTTGCATTGTGGTGTTGTCGCGGATTTTTGCACGGGAACGCCTACTCTGCATATCATTAGCGTTAGTTGCCGGGGTCATCTGTGGCAATGTTTTTTGCGGCTGCTATTGCAGGTAAACTGGTGATATCGGCTGTTTGCACCAGCTTGTGAATGGGGCGATGAATTTATCATGACTTTGGCTGAGATAAAGTGCCGTTAACTCGGCGATAGTTCCTTGAGAATATGCCCCTATGTTTTTTAATGAAGATCATGTGATGTGAATGAAACCGCAAAGCCGTATCTGCAGATTTGCCAAACATTCTATCAATTATTTTAAATATGCACACCCCTCAATTTTCAATAATGATATCAGATTGAACATATTTAGAATTATATATAAGGCATCCTACATCTGTTTATCAAGAAAGTTACTCATTTTATGAGTTTTGCTATTCTGCGAATCTACAGATTCACAAATTTGCTGGATGCCACACCCAAATCTTGCATTTTGATTGGGTACATTAGGACCCCACCCATGTACAGGGAAAACCACACCCAATAACATTTAGTTCTCCAGCGAAGTCTCTTAAAAAGAGGATTGAGAACCAGTGGTGCTCTTCTTTCACAGAATGGCTGAAGCTACATTTTCCATCCATGATGAACATCCACAAAGTGTTGAGGATAAGGAGGGAGATACACCACCTCGAAGAAAAGAAAGTAATGTCTGGAAGCACTTTACAATACCTTCTGGGGAAAAGAAGGTCATAGCAAAATATGTGCAGTGCAATATTGTGGCAAGCAGTTATCTAGAGGCACAGCAAAGAAGTATTCATATGGTACAAGTTCCATGTGGAAGCACTCAAAAACAATCCATTAAAGGGGCTACAACCAGATCACGTGGAAGAAAGCAGGTGCAGCAGGACAATACACCTCGACTGCACCCTTGGGAGAACCATCATTAGCTGCAGTCATTACAATACCAGCTGACTGCAAACAAAGAATTAGGTGAGATGGTTACTCACTGTACGAAGTGCCACATGCTTGTTGCTGTAAAAATATCCTCTGTGGATGCATACTTGAATACAGTGAAGAAAGCATCACTGTAAGTTTTGTTTTTTGTGTCTCCAGTTACCACGTAATTCTTTTGAAGACTGAAGTGAGTTACTTCTTTGCATTTCCCCATCCTTACCCTTTTACTACCCTATTCAGTTTTTGTTAAAAAAATAAAAAAAGAAGAACAAATTTAAAAGGTGTTAAAAACCATTCTAGAAAAAAATGGCTCTTGTTAGAATCACCATCTGATCAAACAACGAGCTAACACTGTGTTTTAATGCGTCAGTGACTGTATCAGTGTGAGAGTGGGTTTGTCAGTGTGCGCATCAGTGTGTAGTTGGGTAAGTTATTGGATGCTTTAGTGTTTGGCTGGGTGTGTCAGTATCTGCATTGCTGTATGCCTGGGTGTGTCAGTGTCTGCATTGGTATGTTCCTGGGTGAGTCAGTGTATGCATCAGTGTATGCCTGGCTGTGTTATTGGATGCATTAGTGTTTGGCTGGGTATGTCAGCTTCTTCATTGCTGTATGCCTGGGTGTGTCGGTGTCTGCATTGGTAAGGTCCTGGGTGTCAGTGTTTGACTTTGCATTAGTGTGTGCCTGGGTGTGTTACTGAATGTATTAGTGTTTTGCTGGGTGTGTCAATGTCTCCATTACTGTATGCCTGGGTGTGCCAGTGAATGTATTAGTCTTTTGCTGGGCGTGTCAGTGTGTGTGCAAGTGTGTGCCTTGGTGTGCTATTGGATGCATTAGTGTTTGGCTGGGTGTGTCAGTGTCTACATTGTTGTATACGTGGGTTTGTCAGAGTCTGCATTGGTGAGTCCCTGGGTGTCTCAATGTGTGTGTGCGTAGGTGTGTGGTTGGATGAATTAGTGTTTGGCTGGGTGTATCAGTGTCTGCATTGCTGTATGCCTGAGTGTGTCAGTGAATGCATTGGTATGTTCCTGGGTGTGTCATTGAGTGTGTCAGTGTGTGTCTGGATGTGTCATTGAGTGTGTCAGTGTGTGCCTCGGTGTTTTATCGGATGCTTTAGGTTTGGCTGGATTTGACAGGGTCTGCATTGCTGTATGCCTGGGTGTGTAGGTGAATGCATTGGTATATTCCTGGGTGTGTCAGTGTGTGCATCAGTGTGTGCCTGGGTGTGTTATTGGATGCATTAGTGTTTGGCTGGGTGTGTCAGTGTCTGCATTGCTATATGCCTGGTTGTGCCAGTGTTTGCAGTGGTGTATGCCTGGGTGTGTCAGTGTATGCATCAGTGTGTGCCTGGGTGTATTATTGGATACATTAGTGTTTGGCTGGCTGTGTTAGTGTCTATATGAGTGTGTTGTTGGGTGTGTACTTGGCCATATCAATATGTATATAGGTGTTTGAGATGCTGTATAAAGTTTGGTTGAATGTCTAAGTGGCTGTATCAATATGTGACTTGGTGTGTCACTGGCTGTATGCGTATATGCCTGGATATGTCAGTTTCTCTATCAGAGCTTGGCTTGGTGTGTCAGTAATTGTATCTGTGTGTCCCTGGGTATGTCAGTGGATGTATCTGTGTGTCCCTGGGTATGTCAGTGGTTGTATCAGTGTGAGCCTGGTTCTGTCAGTGGCTGTATCGGTGAGTGCCTTCCTGTGTCAGTGTCTATATTGTTCTGTACATGGATGTGTCAGTCTCTGTGTGGCTTTAACAGTGTATGGGTGGGTGTGTGAGTAGCTGTATTGGTGTGTAGGTATGTGAGTGAGAGTGTCAGTATATAGCTGGGTGTATGAGTGGCTATGTTGGTGTGTGAGTGGATGTATGAGTGTATAAGTGGGTGTGTGAATGACTGTATGGGTGCATGAGTCTATATAAGTAGGTGTTTGGATGTGTCAATGGGTATGTGACTGACTATGGGACTTTGAGTAGGGGTGGGCTGTGAACTCTGCTCCACCAGCAGAGGTTTTGGAGTTTTTCTCACTCCGCGCTCCACTCAGAGCACCCAGTTTGGCAGAAACTCTGCAACCTCGGCATAACGGAGTTTTCCAGTGCCCACCCATAGACATACATCGATTATTTGACTACTGCATGGTCTGTGACACAGAAAACTGACACCAACTCCTTTATTGAGCCAGGAACTGAATCACTCAAGGAACAAAATGGGTGTGTTTTCTTTCTCTCCAGCGTCTCATTGTTTTATTTGTCAATTTGCGCTGGGCTCCCCCTACCTGCCTCACCCATCTCTCTCGTGAATTCCACATTCTTGTAGTCCTGTTTAGGGAGACTAAAACGGCAGTCTCACTTCTCCCTTCAAGTCACTGCGGTGAAGTCACATCCTGCCCCTCCTTCCCCTCCTCTGCACACCCGAGCTGAGCTCTGCTGCCTTCTGGGCTTGGCACACTTGCTGCTCAACATCTCGCAGGATGTGCCTTCAGCACAGCACTGCAGTGAGCGAGGGGCCTGTGAGTGAAGAGGGGGCTCTCCTTGAAGCCGTAACCCATGTCTGGCACCAGAGGTGCCGACTTACACAGCAGCACAAGCCAAGGAGGCGTTGTGAGCGAGGAATAAATAAACTTCATGCCCGGATATGTGGAGGCTCCAGCTGAACCTCTACGGTAAGTGTGTGCATGAGGGCTGTAGAGGAGGAAGGGCTTACAGGGGTTCAAGAAGTTGGTTGTGCAGTTCTGAGAATAGTGTGAGTTCACCGAGGACACACACTCTGCTTAGCTCTGATGACGTCCGTTGGCACCAATTAACTGCATGTTGGAGCCAGGCTCCTTTCAAAAGTGAAATGCCAACTCCTTTCATCAGCCTCTGCAATTCCGTCACCTCGTGGAACTCAGCGGAATTTGACGGAGTTTTCCAGTAACTCCGCCGAATTCCGTTGAGTCAAACTCAGTGAGCTCTGCCGAGGCCTAATTAGGATTGGGTGTGTGAGTGTATGTGTGGGTGTGTCACTGCCTGTGTGAATGATTGTATAGGTGTGTGAGTTAATGTATGAGTACCTGTATTGGTATGTTTGTGACCCATAAGTTAACTTAGTAATATACATTTTTATAACTTTACAAATATATTTTATTAATATATTACAACACAATTTAAATCAAACATATAAACTTATTTATCTATTTACAAGTACACTTTTCGGCACAACCACTTCAGATGCATGCATGTGTATCTTTACACCAGCAAGCACAAAACAAAGTGATGCCTGGAAGCATTTTACAATACCTTCGGGGGAAAAGAAGGTTACAGCTAAATATGTGCAGTGTAATATTTGTGGCATAGTTACCCATGGGCACTGCTAAGAAGTATTCATATGGGACAAGCACTTAAAAACAATTCATGATAGGGTGTATAACAGAATCATGAAGGAGAAAATAGGTGCAGCAGCACAGTCCACCTGTACAGCACCCTTGGGAGAGCCATTATCAGCTGCAGTCATTATAATACCACAACAACAAAAACGCTCCCTTTTGTAATAACACTCTTATTTGCACAACTGTCTATTCGTCTTATTGTGGGGAAACATTCATACACCTCTCAACCATACCATAATCTATACACTGAATCCCGATTGATGCAAACATGTCTCCCTTTATTTATCAGAAAACAATAAAAATACAGTTCATAAAAGTATATTTTGTACCCAGTTGCAGAAAAAATCCCTCTTTCATTTCAAAGTTCTCCGAAAGCATTGTACATAAGATATATATACACAGTATGTTAAAAACAATGTTAAAAACAATATCCTATCTGCTTGTATCTGAGTGAAACAAATTTCTTAATCTTTATCTGTTAATCAAATCCATGTTTATCATGGATATAAGGAAGACAAATTAGTAATACTAATTACTCTCTGATCTTGGTATGCAAATAAAAACCCACCTTATTTTACAAACAGTAATCAATCACAGAAATGTCAGATTATATATCGCACAAAAATACCAAAAATGTCCAGTATTACATCACACAGAAATGTTGATGTAGCATTTCAGTGGTTTATAGTTGAGTAACCCCACCTTCTTCAGGACAAAGTGATAAAATCAATCAGATTCTCTAAAAACAATAATAGAAATACATATTTCACAATTTGAGCCATAAAGGGTAGTCACAGTTACATCAACCGACTCAGTGTGTACCACTAGAATCTGTAATTCTCTCTCAATTCATTAATCCTCCAATGATGTCCCATTAATGGAGGTTATTTGGCTATAGATCCTGTTATGATGGATTAATCAAACAATCATCCATACTTTCCCCTTTGGTTTTATGAGTGCCTGAATATATTTCACTATTAATGACCATCTCATATCTCTATCCTCCTCTTTTTCCTTTATATTTCAGATCTTATCCATAGATAGTGTTGATTTTATACTTATTCGGTCATTGAAGTTTTTCCTTTCTTAACTCCCTCCGTTATATTCTCATCTTTATATCTCAATTCACTTTTTCTCTCTGTCTGTATACAGAAGATTTTTTTCTGGGTAAAAGCTGTCTATAGATTTATCATTGCTTTTTATACAAGTTATTAATTGAAAAACTTACTATTAAAATGTATATATATATATATATATATATTCACTGAAAAAACCATAGGTTTCAGACACGTTATAGTTAGAAATTAGCATTTAAAAAACCTTTGAAATTCACTGAAAAAACCATAGGTTTTAGGGACAGTTATAGTTAGTTGGACATTTCACTCGTACAAAACCATAGGAATTCCCCCGTTATAGTTAGTTCAGCTAACTATAACTCGCGCCCCGCAATGCACTGCTGATGACGTCACATATTACATCACTCATGACATGGTCAGTGACATCACTGATGACATCACTGATGACATCTCAAATGACATCACTGATGACATCATCCAGTGACTGTGTTTCTGTAAAGTTTAAATATGTTTAATATATATAGGGAAAGGCGTATTGAAGAATGAGTGGGTGTATAAGTGTCTGAATGGATGATTTAGTACGTGAGTGACTGACTCTACAAGTGAGTGATTAAATGTATCTTACTGAATGCATGGGTTAGTGACTAAACTGTGTGAATGTCTGTATCCGTCTGTTTGTTGGTGTGTAAGTGGATGCATGGATTTGCGAATAGCTACATGAGTGTCTATATGGGTTATTGATTGGTTCTCTGAGTATCTGTATGGCTGCCTGAGTGTTTGTGTGGGTGGGGTGTGTGTGTCTCTGTACATAGATGTGTGAGTGGGTGATTCACTGGGTGCATGATTTCAAGAGTGCATCTGTGATGGACTGCTTGGGTGGGTGAGTGTGTGTATGGGTGTGTTAGTGAGTGAATGTATATCTCAGTGGTACATGTGAAAGTAACTACATATGTAAAAGGCAGTATATATGTGTGTTAGAGTATTTAAATGGCTATAAGTGAGAGTGTGTGATTGTGAGAGTGGCTGTATGGATGCGTGTGTGCTTGTATCAGTTATTGTATAAGAGCGTAAGAATGTGCTAGTATTTGTATGAGTAAGTGAGCTGGTGTGTGTATAACTGTATAGGTGAGTAAATGGGCGTGTGATTAAGTTTTTTGCATGACTGACTAGGTGTGTGAGTACCTCTATGGATCAGTGGCGGTGTGTGAGTGTTTATATAGGTGTATGAGTGCATATGATAGTCCTGTACTGAGTGACTAAGTATGAGTGACTGTACGGGTGAGTGAGTGGATGTGTGTGTAGACCTAAGAATCAGTGAGTGGGTATGTAGTTTTTGGTGTTGGAGTGTCTATGGTTTTGAGAATGGCAGTCTGTAATTTAGAGTGGGTGTATCAAAAGTTATATTAGGGTGTGAGAAGATGCATGAAATTATCACATGGATGATGTCATCAGTGATGTCATTTGAGATGTCATCAGTGATGTCACTGACCATGTCATGAGTGATGTAATATGTGACGTCATCAGCAGTGCATTGCGGGGCGCGAGTTATAGTTAGCTGAACTAACTATAACGGGGGAATTTCTATGGTTTTGTACGAGTGAAATGTCCAACTAACTATAACTGTCCCTAAAACCTATGGTTTTTTCAGTGAATTTCAAAGGTTTTTAAATGCTAATTTCTAACTATAACGTGTCTGAAACCTATGGTTTTTTCAGTGAATTTCAAAGGTTTTTAAAATGCTAATTTCTAACTATAACGTGCCTGAAACCTATGATTTTTTAAGTGAATTTCAAAGGTTTTTTTAAATGCTAGTTTCTAACTATGCCTACAGAGGAAGGACATGTGAAGAAAGAAGAAAAACGCACAGAAAGAAGCAAAAGATGTGCAGAAAGAACCAACAGAGGAGCAGAAAGAGGCCTTGTTGCAAAATCATCCTGTGCCCACAACTTTTTCAGACGGGTACTGGTGCTAACTGACTCTGACTAACCAGAGCCAGTGCTATGCTAAAAGACACTTAGAATACAGTGAAAACACCTACATACACTAGGGAACACTATGCGTTGGGGTACCCCTGTGATTAGCATGACCTCCTCTGCAAGTCCCTAGTACATAATAGGGCAGGGGATTAAAACTACCTCTTAAAACGCGCTACAGGGCGCGCTTGCACAGTGGTGAAGGGAGGGGGCCTGAGGTGACATGTGTGCAAACGCACCCCGTGGCGCGTTTTAAGTTGCGGGATTAAGTCCCCTTGAATCCTGAGGGTCCCTGGGGCCCAACTAGCCCCCCAGGTACCTACAGTTAGGACCACAGAGCTGAGTTGCAGAGAGGCGTTCCGAGGCCACGCACCTTTTTTCACCTCTCTGCAATGCAACTCTGTTGTGCTTACTGAAGGTACCTGGTGGGCTAGTTGGCCCCCAGGGTCCCTCAGGATTCAAATGGAATTAATTCCCCAACTTAAAACGCACCACAGGGCGTGTTTGCGCACATGTCACCTGAGGCCCCACCCCCTCCCTTCACCACTGTGCAAACGAGCCCCGTGGCGCGTTTTAAGTTGGGGGATTAGGTCACCTTGAATCCTGAGGGTCCCTGGGGCCCAACTAGCCCACCAGGTACTTCCAGTAAGCACCACAGGCCTGCATTGCAACACCTGTAACAAATTTTGCAGTTGTGTTTAGGTAGTGAAGAGGGTCGTGCTGGGGGTAGTGTTTTAGGGTTTAGGGTAGTGCAGTGGTGTTTGGGTAGTGTAGGGGGTCGTGCTGGGGGTAGTGATTTAGGGTAGTGCAGTGGTGTTTGGGTAGTGTAGGGGGTACTGCTGGGGGTAGTGTTTTAGGGTTTAGGGTAGTGCAATGGTGTTTGGGTAGTGTAGGGGGCGTGCTGGGGTGGTGTTTCAGGGTTTAGGGCAGCGCAGTGGTGTTCGGGCAGTGTAGGGGGTCGTGAAGGGGTGGTGTTTCAGGGTTTAGGGCAGTGCAGTGGTGTTCGGGCAGTGTAGGGTGTCGTGCTAGGGGTGGTGTTTCAGGGTTTAGGGCAGTGCAGTGGTGTTCGGGCAGTGTAGGGGGTCGTGCAGGGGCTGGTGTTTCAGGGTTTAGGGCAGTGCAGTGGTGTTCGGGCAGTGTAGGGGGTCGTGCTGGGGGTAGTGTTTTAGGGTTTAGGGTAGTGCAGTGGTGCTTGTGTAGTGTAGGGGGTCGTGCTGGGGGTAGTGTTTTAGGGTTTAGGGTAGTGGTGTGGTGTTTGTGTAGTGTAGGGGGTCATGTTTTAGGGTAGTGCAGTGGTGTTTGGGTAGTGTAGGGGGTCGTGCTGGGGGTAGTGTTTTAGGATTTAGGTTAGTGCAGTGGTGTTTGGGTAGTGTAGGGGGTCGTGCTGGGGGTAGTGTTTTAGGGTTTAAGGTAGTGCAGTGGTGTTTGTGTAGTGTAGGGGGTCGTGCTGGGGGTAGTGTTTTAGGGTTTAGGGTAGTGCAGTGGTGCTTGTGTAGTGTAGGGGGTCATGCTGGGGGTAGTGTTTTAGGGTTTAGGGTAGTGCAGTGGTGTTTGTGTAGTGTAGGGGGTCATGTTTTAGGGTAGTGCAGTGGTGTTTGGGTAGTGTAGGGGGTCGTGCTGGGGGTAGTGTTTTAGGGTTTAGGGTAGTGCAGTGGTGTTTGTGTAGTGTAGGTGGTCATGCTGGGGGTAGTGTTTTAGGGTTTAGGATAGTGCAGTGGTGCTTGTGTAGTGTAGGGGGTCGTGCTGGGGGTAGTGTTTTAGGGTTTAGGGTAGTGCAGTGGTGTTTTTGTAGTGTAGGGGGTCATGTTTTAAGATGCAACGCTCCAATACCTGACCAGTCTGCACTAAATAAAACTGCAAAAAACTTTTGTCATTGGGCTATATGTGGGCTACATCTGGGTAATATTTGTGCTACATTTGGGCTCTTTTTCACTGATGGCCATCTTGGAAGACTTCTTTGTTATGAAGTTTCCTCATTTCCTCATTTACTGCAGTCTCCTCAGTAGGAAATGCTTTCAGTTTTTTACTTTGATTCCATCAAGAAGGCATTCAGATGTGTCTCACATTTGCCATAAATTCAGAATGTTAGCACTCTAGTTGCTCATTAGATCACTGTAGTAAAGCTACTGCTCACCAGGGAGTTAACTGGAAGTCTGCTGCTGGTATTGAAAGTGATTGTTTTCAGAATTTTCTAATGAAATAGAAGAGGATTTGAGATCTCACTTAAAACATGCCCTAATTTTTCTTTCTGCAGCACTAACCATAATTTCTATTTCAAAAAGAACCCCCTCATTTTGTTCCTTTTTAAATTAAATGTTTTAAGTGTTACCAGTTTATTCCAATCAAGATGGCTTCAGGTGTGCCATACTTTTGTCATAAGTAAGGCTGTTAGCGCTCTAGTTGTTCTTTAGAACACTCTGGGAAGCTGCAGTAGAACACAAAGGCATCAACTGACAGGCTGCTGTTGAAATATAACAGGAAGATATTTGAGATCACACTTGAAACATGTCCTAATTTTTCTTTCTACAGCACTAACCATAATTTCTATGACAAAATGAACCCCATCATTTTGTTCCTTTTTAAATTAAACTCTGGGAAGCTGCAGTAGAACACAAAGGAATCAACTGACAGCCTCTGCCCTTGTTGGATGTACATGTTTTACTGAGAATGCTAGACTTCATTCTCACATGACTGAGAAAGATAATGTGAATTTACAGAAAATATGCTCTCATTTTAGCTTCTGGAGCACCTTCCAAAACTCTATGGGACAAGCATGTGAAAATAGTTTTCTCTCAAACATGATTCATGATATCCCAGCAGAAGGTTTTTCACAGGGTAAAATCACCTTAGAACACACCACAATTCCTGAAATTAGTATGGTACATTCAACAAATGAATTCTAATGTAACTAAAATCTGTTATCACCCTTTATAGTTCTCCTTTTGGTAACCCTCAAAATCTTTGATTCACTACAATGCATTTCAATGGGGTACTATCATTTATATTGGTCCCAAGATGGCTGCCAGCAATTCCAGGATGAAGTGCTGACAGCCAATCAGATCTCACGATGACATGTGTGGTTAGGCTCCGCCCAGATATATATGTGTTTTCTTTTTCAAATTTCTCAGGAACTACTGAACAGATTTACACCATTTAAGCAAAAGGCACGACACTGAACCAAGGGCTACCTCTTTGCCAAATTTGGTGTAATTCCGTTCAGCAGTTCGGGCTGTAGCTGCGATGAAAGGTTCCTATGGAAAAATGAATGGGGAAAACACGTTTTGGGACCCCCTTTTTCTCGGCCCCGCTTGACGAATCACCCCGAGACTGTCAGGATAGGAGCGGACCGGAGCGCCTCAACAAGTTGGAAACATTTGCGAAGATTCGTCAACCGGCGCCAACGTTATTTCAAATAGAATGTTGCGGATTTCCTATGGAAAATAGGTCCTAACTATAACTATCTACTGGCGACCGCCAGTAGATAATATATATATATATATATATAGATCACTCCTGATTGAAGTCGATGTGAATGGTCAGTTTTGTAGTCATTATAATACCACCTTCCTTGAAAAATTAAAGTGGGATGCTTATCATTGTGTGAAAAGTCACATACTTGTTACTTGTCAGCATGCAAATATTTTCTGTTGAAGTATTTTCCCTGTTTTACTGTTCTGAGGTTCTATACTCATGCACCAAAAGCGATGTACTGTTGAAAGAATCATCAATGAACAGTTGTGAAAAAACAATCATAAAAATTGTACAAAAAAACCTCAAGCTGCATACTATGTGTATGTAACTAATTACAGGATGGAGAAAAATAGGAAAACCAACTTGGTTGCTAACTCTGAACTGTGCAGAATATCCATCGGATGACGTACATAACCTATTGAGAAAAACAAACTGTAAGAAGAAAGGCATCAAAATCAAGACACCAGGAGAACTTTGCTCTTTGGATCCAGCAAATGTTTGGATGTACTTTAAGCACATAGTTCAAACTATGCTGTCCTTCCAGTGCAACAAAACATATCCAGCTCGTGGCGAAATTACTGATTTCTTTTCATGAATTGTGTACAAAGCAAGAGGTACTCCTCATATTCATTTGCTGTTCTATGTAAAAGATGCACCTAAATTTGGAACAGACACAGATGACTGTGTACTTTCTTTCATAGAGCAATATATTACATGTAGCATTCCCAAAGACACTGAGGAGAAAAAAGCCATAATCAGCAAGTACTGCGTTTCCAATCACATAGATGTAGAAAGTACTGTCAAAAGGAATATTCAATTATTTTCTTAGCTCTCCGTTGAAAATTCATGTTTTTTACAGTATGAAGCTAGTTGCTTCTTCCCAGTTCTTTTTGAAAAAAAAAGAAAAAGTATAAAACTGTCAGAAAAAGCTTCTTAAAAAACAACAGTACTTTTTAGAAACATTTCAAAAGTACCCCACTAAATCCTTCCAGGAGTAGTGACACAGTTCCTGACTACCCCTGAATGTCACCCTGGACTCCTCTGGGTGAATTCATACTTACTGACAAGGGCCTGCTTTTTGGTTAGATACCTCAAACAAATCCTCTTCTCTAAAGCCTGTACATCGTCTCTCCCATATATGGAATATGACTCCAAAGGCCAGATCTCCAATCCTCCTCTGAAATCCTCGGTACCGCTAGAGCTACTTCACATGCCAGAAACCAACTGTGTATATCACCACCCCCCCCTTAAAGCCAGACACCAAGTCTCTGGATATATGGACTCTTTCTTCTGCACTAGACACAGTAGTGGTGCTCCCACCAATTTTGCTAGACTCTAACAACTATTTGGCCTTCAAGTCCAGCTTCTTGACACTAAATTCACGAGCCAGAAAGACTGTTTTCTCCTTCAACGCTCTCTTAGCCTCAGCTTTTCTCTCCTCTGCAGCCAGCTGGGCCAACTGCAGCCTCAGGTCTGACTCAGCCTGTCTGTCCTTGAGGTCCTCAGGGGACTAGGTTTGGGAGGTAACAGTACTTCCTGCATTGTATGAAATAATGAACTCTCTCTGTGGGGGATCCCCTCTCTCCTGTTTAGACTTTGCCCAGTCATTTTGCTGTTCCTCTCCCTAATTCTCAAAGACACTACCCTTTGGGGCTCTGATCCTGGGGTCAATTACCATCAGAGTTCTCCCTTCTCAAGAGTTTTGAAGTAGTCCTCTTCATACTCTTCTTGTGATGTAGATTGCATTCTGCGGACGTCTCTCCGGGCTCTAAGGGTGAACTAGTACTCAAATTTGGACGTAAAGGTGAGTAAATAGATGTGTGAATTGGTTTATGGGTGTGTGACTGGGATTTGCAGTCACTGTATGTCTACATGAGTGGTGGGTACATAAGTGCTTTTGTGGGACTGTAACTGGCTGTGTAAGGGCCTGCCTGACTGTGTGGGTGTGTGCAAATTGCATACTATTAAAGTACATACTTTAAGCAAACACCCGCATCTAATTTCAAATACATTCATTCATACTGACTTAATAATACTACAATACTTTCAGTAACCAATTTCTCTTCCTCCTTTCCTGCTCACTGTATATTTTGTTAATGTTCTCATCTAAGCTACCTTTTATCTTCCCTCCTAGTATAGTGTCTAGAAGCTACACATTTTCTTTCAGCTTATACGCTCTTCCATTTTTTCAATCTAAATATACTGTCATATACTACAACATAATTAACATAGCAGTAAAAGCTTGTTGCTGTTCTCCCAGTTTTATTTCTATGTCTGTTAACATCTGTTTACATTCCAAATCTCTAGTGACAACTCCGGCAATCCATCTCCAAATGGCTGCCTTTCACCATGTGCTCTCACTTCTGCTGCTCTAGTTAAGAAATCACAGGCTTCCTTTCCTCCTTTATTTTAGTTATACGACTTCTAAATGGTCAGTATTTCTTTAACCCTTTCCATGTTTTCTGTGAGGAAGCCCAATTTAGGGCCTCATTACGATGTCAGTCGGAAAGGCTCCGAACGGCATTCAGTTAATCCGAATCCGTGTCGGAAGCATTGTTTCCGACCAACTCGGAAACATTTCCGACTGAATGATTACAATCGTCAGAAACCATTCGGACTTTCCAACTCGGTTCCGGCACGCATCTGAAAGGCATTCGGAGAAAACGAGTCAGTCGGAGACGACTCGTACGGCTCTACAGACTGCGTTTCCGACCGACGCATAACGATGTTGAATTTGGACAGCCTTTCTGAATCAGTTTCTCCGACACGGATCAGCTGTCAGAAACCGACTTCAGGGGCCTATAGCATGCCCCCCCTTACCCTGTGGCCTCCGGTTGGGGCCTGTGAGGGTACCCATGGGTCCCCTCTTTCCAACCATGCATGGTGTGGTAGGCACCATGGGATGCCCGCCACAGGGTGCAAGGATTTCCGCACCCACTCTTTTCTTCAATGAGAGCAGTGTAATCGGTCGGTCAGACTCCCTGAATCCGATTCTGTCGGAAACCATTCCGGGACCGAGTCATGCAGAATGCATTCCGACCGACATCGTAATGAGGCCCCTAGTTGTTTTTTTTCACTAATCATTGTGGTGCTCAGTGTGGCCCCTGTGTAACTTCATGGTGACTTTGCGGATCCACACAGGGTCTGTGAGTGGGTTTGTGAGTGGGTGGGTCAGAGTGTGAGTGGGTCTGTGAGTGAGTGTGGGAGTGTCAGAGTGGGTCTGTGGGTGGGTGTGTGAGTGGATATCTGGGACTGTGAGTGCCTGAGTGGGTCAGTGAGTGAGTGTGAGAGTGTCTGACTCGGTCTGTGAGTTGGTATTTGAGTGCCTGAGTGGGTCTGTCCTGGGTGAGACCGTGTGTGAGTGGCTGTGTGGGTCAGTGAGTGGGTGTGAGATCTTCACAAAACATTATGAACAAAAAGTTCATCCACCTCAGCTCCTTCCTGGAAAGTTTTGGGGTGATCCGTGAAGCGAGGCTTGAGAAAAAAGGGGAATCCCAATCAAAAAGTCACCATGCATTTTCCATAGACTTCTTTAGACAAGGCCACAGCAAAAACTGCTGAACGGAATTACACCAAATTCGTCAGGAGGCTAGATCTTGGTACGCAGATTGTGCTTTTTTTGATTTGGTTTGAATCCTTTCAGTAGTTTATGAGAAATTAAAGGGCATATTTACAATAGAATGGTGGAGCGCGGTGTTACACCATAATTGGTAACGCGGTGCTCTGACATTCTAAAAACGACGGGATGTGCCGAATTTACAATAATTCGGTGGATCCCTGCATTTCCTCTAGTGCTGGAGCTAAATTTAGCTACTTAGCACCAACACTGGCACCCTTGCACCATAGTACAAGGGTGCCTGTGTTGCAGGAAATTATTGCTCATGTGCAGGAAGGTATCCCTTCCTGCACATGAACAATCCCTAATGGCGAATTATAACTTCTTTTTTAAAAAATGTTATCCTCATATGACCTCCATAGATGAAACAACCTCTCGATCTGTGCCACCCCTGTTGCTCTTATCTATGGGGTCCAGATCAGCTGATGTTATTTATGCGAAGCCCAGTCGCACCACACATCATGAGCTGACCAAGAGGTGTAAATCATTGGATAGTATAAAATAGTTTAAACATCATCTGTACAGTCCAACAAATTCCAAAATAACCCCAGGTCTGGTCTATCTCTATTCAGATTAACCTTTTGGTCCAAATCTCTAAAATATCGTACCGCATTCCACCAGGCTCTCCAAGTTGGGGGCACAGCTTGGCTCCATAACTTACAAATCTCCCTTCTTGCTAAAAGAACTAGGTAGCATACCAGTTTACTTTGTAACCCCGAGAGTCCCAGCACCCCTTCGGGTTTCAGTACAATACCAAAAAGGATAAGAGAAGGGCTTACCTCAACCTCCATGCCAAGGACATCGGACAAGGTCTTACCCACACTGCCCCAAAATTCATGAATCATGGGGCAAGCCACAAAAATGTGAACGTCATCTGCTTTCGGGACTCCGCATCTCAAACACTTTGCTTCTCCATTACCCCTTATTTTAGCGAGCTTCAAAGGAGACCAGTATATCCTGTGGAGTGTGAAAAAATGATTCTTCCTGAGTGCAGCAGATTTAATCAAGGGGCATAAAATATCCAAGGATACTTGCCATAAATTTTCCAGATCTTCACTCGGCAAGCACCTCTCCCAGACCAGGTATGGATGCTCCATTTTTCTATCCGCTGCAGCAAGAAGATAATGGTACCACAGTCCTACTTCCTTTTTTTAACAGTTGGGTCTTGTAACTCATCTTCCATGGTGGTATCCGCAGGGGTAGACCAACATTGACTCTTACACCATGAGGAGATTTGATAGTACTTAAATCTGGAAAGAGCTCCACTAGTGAGGTTCCTCCAAACTTCCCAGGGGTAACATTTATTGCCATCCACTATGTCCTTCCAATGTGAGACTCCAGCCTCCTTTAATGGTTGAGCAAGAGCGTCTAAGAGGCATTCTGGTGTTCCTGGGGAGTCCCACACTGGGGCCCATTCACTGTAATAGGGCAATCCCAGACAAACCCGACATTCCGACCATACCTTAGCCGCCATAGATAAAGTCTTCAGCCTGACCTTTTTGAAATATTTAGGGGCACCAAATTTATACATGAAGCCTACCTCATCTAGGTCTAAAAGCATAGCTTTAAACATACTGCCAATCAGGGAGCTATCTGGCTTTAAAAGTAACATCCTGCAATTTTTTAGTTGATATGCCCAACAATACAACTGGAGATCCGGCAGACCCA
The DNA here is from genome assembly GCA_963921515.1 of Calotriton arnoldi. NCBI lineage: Eukaryota > Metazoa > Chordata > Amphibia > Caudata > Salamandridae > Calotriton > Calotriton arnoldi. The sequence goes on from CAWUFW010007733.1 coordinate 126,637, forward strand.
TACCTCCCTGTGACAATTTCCGCCTTAGTTTCTTCCAGGACAGCCTAATCCCTTTAGCTGCCCAGATAAAAGAGGAGATCTTACCCTGTATTTTAAGAAGATCACTTTTATCAAATTCCAAGGGTATATTATTAAAAAGATAGGCATACTTGGGGAGGATACACATTTTGATCAGATTGACTCGCCCAAAATGGGATAACGGCAAACTCTGCCATCTCTTCAATAAGATCTCGACCTCCTTAGTAACTTTCTCTAGGTTTACTTTAGGGATCTTTCCTATGTCCTGGGTTATTATTACTCCCAGGTATCTTAGTTCCTTAGCAAGCCTCACTCCCTGAGCTGGAGTATTCCAAGCCATAATCTCGGTCTTGTCACTATTGACTTGATATCCCGACATTTTGCCAAAAGCCTGAACTTCAACCAGTAACTCAGATAACGTGGGGTTAAAGTTTGAGGACAATAAAATAAGGTTGTCCGCATACAATGCTACCTTCCTAGTGAACCCATTAACTTTAAAGGGAGAAATTTTATCATTCTGCCTTAAACTTTGGGCCAATGGCTCGATATACAGATTGAAAAGAATAGGGGATAATGGACACCCTGACCTGGTGCCTCGCTGAATTGTTACTGCCGTAGTAAGACTTCCATTAACCAAGATCTGGGCCCGGGGGGTTTTATATATTTTTTGAAGGACTTCCCTAAAAATGTCTCCGAAACCAAAAGCCTTCAAGGTGTTATTTAGGTAATGCCAGTTGACTTGGTCGAAGGCTTTTGCTGCGACAGTAATGATGGCGAGAGGAACCCCTTGTGTTGTTGCCAGATCGACCGAGCCTATTAGGGAGTAGACCAAATCCAGCATCTGCCTGCCCGGGAGGAAACCCTTTTGATCTTGATGAATTATTGACCCCACTATCTTGCTAAGCCGAGCATTCAATATGCCTGCAAAGATTTTATAATCACAGTTTAGTAATGATATGGGGCGATAAGATTGACACTGAGTTGGGTCCTTCCCGGGCTTCAAAATAAGGGTGATAACAGCCTCACTCCATGAATCCGGAAGAGAAGAATTTCCTCTAAGGATTTCATTAAACAGTCTCAGCCAGATCGGAATAATTTCATCAGATATTAACGTATAGACTTCTATTGGGATTGCATCAGGTCCTGCTGCTTTCCCTTTCTTGGCTTTATTTAAAACTGCCTGTATTTCACTCCCGTCTATATCTTGGGTGAGTATTTTTTGGTTAACTAAATTCAATTTTGGTAGTTGTTTCTCAGAGAGCCACTGATCTATAACCTCATCCTCGACCTTTAACTCCTCACTATATAAGCCTTGAAAGAATTCCACAAAGGCTTTCTCAATATTCCTCTTTTCCTCCACCATTGTGCAACCTGCCATAATCTTACTGATGTAATTACGGGATCTATCAACTCTACTTTTCATGGCGAGTAGTTTACCGCAATTCTCACCTTGGTCAAAATCTCTCATCTTGCTTGCCTCCCACTTTTGGAGCATAATTGCTTCAGTTTTGAGCCTAAACTTCAACTGTAGGTCTTCGACCCTTGCTAGTAGAGTTTCTTTCTCCCCCTCCGCCACCTGTCCCCTTTTTAAAGCTGTCTCTGCAAGTGCTAGTTGTTTCTCTAAATCTATGATCTCATTTTTTTCTGATCTAGCCCAGCCTGCAACCGCACCCTTTAATGTCCCCCTCAGCCAGGCCCCTCTGCATACAGTGTGGGCGAATTATAACTTCTATGTGTGCTGCAGAATGCAGCACGTATAGAAGTTGCAAGTCGTCATTATCTAATGATTGTTCATGTGCAGAAAGGAAACCTTACTGCACATGAATGATTACAGATGGTGATTTCTCTTTCCATATGTGCTGCATAATGCAGCACACATAGAAACAGCAAAAACTAGGAGAAATTCATAATTTCTCCTTGTTGCACCTGTTTAAGACTAGGTTTTACCCATATTTATCACAGAAAAAGTGGTCAAGTGCACACCAGTTTTTTCAAACATTTCTCTCTTGAAATTGTTTAGTTGTTCTTCCACTTCAGCGTGCAGCCTGGAGGCGCGATCTGCCCTAGTATCGCAGGCTGTATAAACACAATAAAGTTGGAGCGAAGTAACACTCCTTTCCAGGCGCACAGCTTGAGCCAATATTTAGGACAATTACAACACGCTTTAATCCACGTTCAATAAGCTTTATTCCATGTACTCCAATCTTTCGTTTCTCCTTTCTTTTATCTTGTCACATGTGAGGTCCTTATGTACTTCAACGTTTCTACTGCGACAGATATGCCTATCCAGCCTTATTCTGCAGCATGCAGGATACATAAATATTCCTCAGTCAGAAGATCTTTTGATACCCAATGCATTTCGGACTATTCTGAGTCCTTCGTCAGGGGTCACTACAAGTTTAAAACAATACCATTAGATTGAATGTTCAGGACTGTGTGCTTTCACATTGAAAATACATTAAAAATACATAAACATTCATGCCATGTTTTGCAACTACCCCATAATCAGCGTTTTTCCCTCTATGCGCAAACCTGCACACTAAAATTGTATGCCCAAACAAGCCTCTTCCAACCGGCATAGCCATCCCCATTTTGCCTCCACATTCTCGTGTGGAACCACCAGTAAATGTTTCCCATCGCCTCGTGTTCAATATTACTCCATGTTAACCTATGCCCACAATAAACATGACATCCAGATTCTCCCATACCTTGATCGTCTGTTTCAGTGTAATCGGTTCCAAATGTTTTCCTCTCCTTCCGTACAAGCAGTTTTCCCCTCACTCCTGCCGTCTCCCTTATCGCTAGTTCACCGTGGCCCCGCCCCTTATGTCGTCCAATCATATCGAACCAAGCTTATTCAAATCCAAACCTTCAAAACTACGAAACCCATAACCCACTGCTTCAAGCACCTCCTTACCCCCAACTTGTTGTTTAACCATTAACTCTCTGTTGGCAGAAACTCCTCAAACAGCATACTGCAATACCCCGCCCTCCCGCATTTGTTATCTCGAACGCCGATTCTGAGCATGCATTTCTTACTTCAAACATGAACAGTATCTCTAACAATATTTTACACTGTTCCCAATGCACATGTGCTCGCCCTCGATATATTTATATAGTCCAAATATAAAATCCTCTGTATATCTATAAACAATTTGTAAACTTGTCCTCCTGAGGTCACATGTGACAGAATTGAAGTTGATCCTATTTCGCTGATAATCCTGTGGGTGCAACTTGCCGGCAGGGCAGTCAATTGATACTTGTCACAGAAAAAGTGGTCAAGTGCACACCAGTTTTTTCAAACATTTCTCTCTTGAAATTGTTTAGTTGTTCTTCCACTTCAGCGTGCAGCCTGGAGGCGCGATCTGCCCTAGTATCGCAGGCTGTATAAACACAATAAAGTTGGAGCGAAGTAACACTCCTTTCCAGACGCACAGCTTGAGCCAATATTTAGGACAATTACAACACGCTTTAATCCACGTTCAATAAGCTTTATTCCATGTACTCCAATCTTTCGTTTCTCCTTTCTTTTATCTTGTCACATGTGAGGTCCTTATGTACTTCAACGTTTCTACTGCGACAGATATGCCTATCCAGCCTTATTCTGCAGCATGCAGGATACATAAATATTCCTCAGTCAGAAGATCTTTGATACCCAATGCATTTCGGACTATTCTGAGTCCTTCGTCAGGGTCACTACAAGTTTAAAACAATACCATTAGATTGAATGTTCAGGACTGTGTGCTTTCACATTGAAAATACATTAAAAATACATAAACATTCATGCCATGTTTTGCAACTACCCCATAATCAGCGTTTTTCCTCTATGCGCAAACCTGCACACTAAAATTGTATGCCCAAACAAGCCTCTTCCAACCGGCATAGCCATCCCCATTTTGCCTCCACATTCTCGTGTGGAACCACCAGTAAATGTTTCCCATCGCCTCGTGTTCAATATTACTCCATGTTAACCTATGCCCACAATAAACATGACATCCAGATTCTCCCATACCTTGATCGTCTGTTTCAGTGTAATCGGTTCCAAATGTTTTCCTCTCCTTCCGTACAAGCAGTTTTCCCCTCACTCCTGCCGTCTCCCTTATCGCTAGTTCACCGTGGCCCCGCCCCTTATGTCGTCCAATCATATCGAACCAAGCTTATTCAAATCCAAACCTTCAAAACTACGAAACCCATAACCCACTACTTCAAGCACCTCCTTACCCCCAACTTGTTGTTTAACCATTAACTCTCTGTTGGCAGAAACTCCTCAAACAGCATACTGCAATACCCCGCCCTCCCGCATTTGTTATCTCGAACGCCGATTCTGAGCATGCATTTCTTACTTCAAACATGAACAGTATCTCTAACAATATTTTACACTGTTCCCAATGCACATGTGCTCGCCCTCGATATATTTATATAGTCCAAATATAAAATCCTCTGTATATCTATAAACAATTTGTAAACTTGTCCTCCTGAGGTCACATGTGACAGAATCGAAGTTGATCCTATTTCGCTGATAATCCTGTGGGTGCAACTTGCCGGCAGGGCAGTCAATTGATACTTGTCACAGAAAAAGTGGTCAAGTGCACACCAGTTTTTTCAAACATTTCTCTCTTGAAATTGTTTAGTTGTTCTTCCACTTCAGCGTGCAGCCTGGAGGCGCGATCTGCCCTAGTATCGCAGGCTGTATAAACACAATAAAGTTGGGCGAAGTAACACTCCTTTCCAGACGCACAGCTTGAGCCAATATTTAGGACAATTACAACACGCTTTAATCCACGTTCAATAAGCTTTATTCCATGTACTCCAATCTTTCGTTTCTCCTTTCTTTTATCTTGTCACATGTGAGGTCCTTATGTACTTCAACGTTTCTACTGCGACAGATATGCCTATCCAGCCTTATTCTGCAGCATGCAGGATACATAAATATTCCTCAGGCATTTCTTACTTCAAACATGAACAGTATCTTTTACTGGTGGTTCCACACGAGAATGTGGAGGCAAAATGGGGATGGCTATGCCGGTTGGAAGAGGCTTGTTTGGGCATACAATTTTAGTGTGCAGGTTTGCGCATAGAGGGAAAAACGCTGATTATGGGGTAGTTGCAAAACATGGCATGAATGTTTATGTATTTTTAATGTATTTTCAATGTGAAAGCACACAGTCCTGAACATTCAATCTAATGGTATTGTTTTAAACTTGTAGTGACCCCTGACGAAGGACTCAGAATAGTCCGAAATGCATTGGGTATCAAAGATCTTCTGACTGAGGAATATTTATGTATCCTGCATGCTGCAGAATAAGGCTGGATAGGCATATCTGTCGCAGTAGAAACGTTGAAGTACATAAGGACCTCACATGTGACAAGATAAAAGAAAGGAGAAACGAAAGATTGGAGTACATGGAATAAAGCTTATTGAACGTGGATTAAAGCGTGTTGTAATTGTCCTAAATATTGGCTCAAGCTGTGCGTCTGGAAAGGAGTGTTACTCGCTCCAACTTTATTGTGTTTATACAGCCTGCGATACTAGGGCAGATCGCGCCTCCAGGCTGCACGCTGAAGTGGAAGAACAACTAAACAATTTCAAGAGAGAAATGTTTGAAAAAACTGGTGTGCACTTGACCACTTTTTCTGTGACAAGTATCAATTGACTGCCCTGCCGGCAAGTTGCACCCACAGGATTATCAGCGAAATAGGATCAACTTCAATTCTGTCACATGTGACCTCAGGAGGACAAGTTTACAAATTGTTTATAGATATACAGAGGATTTTATATTTGGACTATATAAATATATCGAGGGCGAGCACATGTGCATTGGGAACAGTGTAAAATATTGTTAGAGATACTGTTCATGTTTGAAGTAAGAAATGCATGCTCAGAATCGGCGTTCGAGATAACAAATGCGGGAGGGCGGGGTATTGCAGTATGCTGTTTGAGGAGTTTCTGCCAACAGAGAGTTAATGGTTAAACAACAAGTTGGGGTAAGGAGGTGCTTGAAGCAGTGGGTTATGGGTTTCAGTAGTTTTGAAGGTTTGGATTTGAATAAGCTTGGTTCGATATGATTGGACGACATAAGGGGCGGGGCCACGGTGAACTAGCGATAAGGGAGACGGCAGGAGTGAGGGGAAAACTGCTTGTACGGAAGGAGAGGAAAACATTTGGAACCGATTACACTGAAACAGACGATCAAGGTATGGGAGAATCTGGATGTCATGTTTATTGTGGGCATAGGTTAACATGGAGTAATATTGAACACGAGGCGATGGGAAACATTTACTGGTGGTTCCACACGAGAATGTGGAGGCAAAATGGGGATGACTATGCCGGTTGGAAGAGGCTTGTTTGGGCATACAATTTTAGTGTGCAGGTTTGCGCATAGAGGGAAAAACGCTGATTATGGGGTAGTTGCAAAACATGGCATGAATGTTTATGTATTTTTAATGTATTTTCAATGTGAAAGCACACAGTCCTGAACATTCAATCTAATGGTATTGTTTTAAACTTGTAGTGACCCCTGACGAAGGACTCAGAATAGTCCGAAATGCATTGGGTATCAAAGATCTTCTGACTGAGGAATATTTATGTATCCTGCATGCTGCAGAATAAGGCTGGATAGGCATATCTGTCGCAGTAGAAACGTTGAAGTACATAAGGACCTCACATGTGACAAGATAAAAGAAAGGAGAAACGAAAGATTGGAGTACATGGAATAAAGCTTATTGAACGTGGATTAAAGCGTGTTGTAATTGTCCTAAATATTGGCTCAAGCTGTGCGTCTGGAAAGGAGTGTTACTTCGCTCCAACTTTATTGTGTTTACCCATATTTATGCCAGCCTTGTAAATAGGAGGCAGGGTGAAAACGCAATGGGTATTGCAACGGAACTCCCACTGCAACACCCATTGCCCACCCCTTTCCTCCTAAGTGCTGCATGAATAGGGGCATTAATTACAAGGTAGGGTTAAGCCACGCTAAGTGGCTTAACGTCGCCTTGTAAATAATGTGAAGGGGTTATCGCTACCAGAATGTCAAAAAAATGTATGTTCTGTTGGCAATAACCCCTTCCCTTGTAAATAGGCCCCTACATGGCTTAACGCCTCTTTGAAAAAAGAAAACTTCCAGGAAAAAATGTTAACAAAAAAGAAGAAAAAAAATTCTCTTCAGTACTAACCAAATATCTCAAAAGATAAAGAAGTACAAAATGTTAATTAATATAGAGGTACGGTAAGTGTAAGGTAATTTAAACATGTGCCTTATGGTGGCTTCATAAATTTGAATTCATAAAGAGCTATTTACCATCCTTAAAGATATGTCCTCGCTTGAGAGAACTGTTGCTCCTTCTACCAGTTCACCTAAGTTATGTAACCAGATCGCTGATTTCTTTGCCGAGAAGGTAGTCAAAATATATGATACCTTTCCGATGGAGGCTCGTAATGGGATGCTCTGCCAAACTGAGAGGACCTCTGGGGATAGTGCCAACTCCCTCTCTAAATTCCATCTACTCTCACTTGAAGATCTAAAAGGGGTAGCTTTAGCATTAAATCCAGTTCTCCCATGGACCCAGCTACACCTAAGATTATGAGAGAAGGCCTGGAGATAATAATGCCTTACATGCGGCAACTTCTTGATCTCTCCTTTTCTGGGGGCAGGGTTCCAAATAGATGGAAACAGGCTATTGTCCTCCCATTAAGAAAAAGCCAGGAGCTGACTCGAGTCAGCTGGAGAACTTACGCCCTATTTCGCTTCTGCCCTATTTTTCTAAAATAGCAGAAAAGGTGGTAAATACACAACTAGTTGCACATATTAATCGGCGAAATCTACTCCATCTCACACAATCGGGCTTTAGAGCCATGTACTCTAAGGAGTCTGCATTGCTCCTTGCAACAGAGACAATACGCAGACGTGTGGATGAAGGTCAGACTGTTGCTCTGGTCCTATTGGACCCCAGCGCTGCTTTTGATACGGTATCCCACAAACTGCTCTTACAACGTCTCAGATCAGGAGGGCTGGCCAAAACCGCACTAAAATGGATGACTTCCTTTTTACAGGATTGGAGCTTCCAGGTAACACAACGCCCATATATTTCCAAAAGCAGAGCTCTGTCTCAAGGGGTCCCTCAAGGCTCCATTTTGAGCCCAACTCTTTTTAATCTGTACACTGCACCCTTGGCAGAGATTGTGGAAAGGCAAGGTGTCCCAGTGTGTCATATGCGGATGACACGCAACTTGTTGTTTCTTTGTCACACAACTCTGACACAGCAGGCACCAAGTTTTCTTCCTGCCTGCAGGATTTGGCGGCCTGGATGACAGATAACTGCCTTAAATTAAATGGTAGTAAAACAGAGATCCTAGTGGTGGGACAATCCCCCTCCATTTGGTCATTGGCATGGTGGCCACAGACTCTGGGCTCTACCCCTACCCCAAGACAACAGGTCAAAAACCTAGGAGTCTGGCTGGACTCCACTCTTTCTTTTGAGGCACAAAGCAGAAAGGTGGCAGGGAAGTGCTTTGGAATCCTTAGAATGTTAAGGAAAACTCTGGACGTTCTCCCAATACCAGCTAGAAAAAACCCTAGTCCACGCTTTGGTAAAATCCCAATTGGACTACAGAAATGTCCTATATCTGGGAGCAACAAAAAATGCCTTCGTAGGCTGGAATGTATTCAGAATGCGGTGGTTCGCTTAGTTCTGAAGCTCCCGAGGAGGGCGTCAACTGAGAAGGCTCTTGATGACTTGCACTGGCTGCCGGTTAGGAAAAAAATTCTTTTCAAAGCCTTATGCATTAGCCATCGTAGCCTGCAGGGCAAAGGTCCAAGTTATCTTCATGACTTACTTGCCCCTTATAATCCTACTCGCCATCTCAGATCGACTGGGACCTATCTGGTCAAAGTCCCTAAAGTACAAAAAGTAAGAATGGGCGCACACTCGTTTAGTTATCTAGCGGCCAAAAATTGGAATGCACTTCCCCTCTCTCTTCGTGCTGAACCATCGGAGACGTTCTTCCGAAAAAAACTGAAAACCTCGCTATTCCAGTTATAGGTCCTTTTTTTCCTTCTCCCCTTTTGTAAAGTAAGTCTCAGCACAGGGACACACCTGAGGGTGTAACCAGGCGCTTTATAAGTGATATTATTATTATTTATTATTTGAGATGGTACGTTTATAACAGACTACTACAGTGATATCTGATTGTATTTACAGTGGTGTACACAGTCATAGAATGGAGTGGCATAGAGTGGAGTGTCATAGAGTGGAGTGTTGCAGAGTGGAGTGTCATAGGGTGGAGTGTCATTGAGTAAAGTGTGGTAGGGTGGAGTACAGTGGAGTAGAGTGACGTAGAATGGAGTGGCGTACAGTGGAGTGCTTTACAGTGCAGTGTTGTAGATTGTGGTAGAGTAAAGTGGAGTAGAGTGTGGTAGAGTGGTGTGGTGTACAGTGGTTTAGAGTGTTGTACACTGTGGTAGAGTGGGGTGGCACAGAGTGTCCTATAATAGTATGGTGTAGATTGCCATGGAGTGGAGTGGTGTAGAGTGGAGTAGTGGACTACAGTGAAGTAGGGTGTTAAAGAGTGGAGTAAAGTGGTGTGGATTTTCATAGAGTGGAGTAGAGTGTTGTAGAGTGGCATAGATTGGAGTACAGTGTCGTAGTGTGACATAACGTAGAGCATAGTGTCATATAGTGGAGGAGCTTAGAGTGTCTAGAGTGGAGCACAGTGTCAGAGTGGTATACAGTGCTGTGTCGCAGAGTGTAGTCTTGTAGATCGGAGTGTCTTAGAGTGGAGTGACATAAAGTGGAGTAGAGTGTTATCCAGTGTGGCAGAGTGGAGTGGAATAGAGTGGTGTACAGTTGAAGTAGTGGAGTACAGTGGAGTAGAGTAGTAGTGTGTCACAAAGAAAAGTGGAGTAAAGTAGCATAGAGTGCCCTAGAGGGAGTTGCATAGAGTGTCCTAGAGTAGAAAAGAGTGGAGTAGAGTGTCGTAGAGTGAGATAGAGTGGAGTAGAGTGGTATAGAGTGGAGGGGATTAGAGTGTTGTAGAGTGGAGTAGAGGGGTTCGTAGAGTGTGTAGATTGGTGTGGCATGTCAGAGTAGAGTGGCCTGTTGTACAGTGTCGAAGATTGGAGTAGAGTGGCTTTGAGTGGACGTGCATAGAGTGGAGTACTCTGTTGTAGAGTGAAGTGGCATAGAGTGGAGTGGCATATCGTACAGTAGAGTGGAGTGGTGTGTCATAGAGTGGCGTGTCATAGAGTGTCTTAGAGTGGAGTGGCATAATGTGGAGTGACTTGTCATATTGTGGAGTGACGTGGAGTGTAGTAGACTCGAATGGTGTTTTGTAGAGTGGAGTGGCATGCCGTAGAGTTGAGTGGAGTGGCCTATTGTTGAGTCGTTTAGAGTGGAGGGGCATAGAGTGGAGTAGAGTGTTATAGAGTGGAGTGTCGTAGAGAGGAGTGGCATGCCGTACAGTAGAATGAAGTGGCGTGTCACAGAGTGGCATGTCTTACAGTGTCTTAGAGTTGAGGAACATAGAGTGGAGTGGCGTACAGTGCAGTGGGATGTCACAGAGTCGCGTGTCATAGAGTGGAGTGGTGCATCGTACTGTGAGGTTTCATAGAGCGGATTGTCATGGAGTTTCGTAGAGTGGAATGCATGTCGTACAGTGGAGTGGCATGTCGTAGAGTGGAGTGGCATGTTGCAGACTACAGTGGAGTGACGTAGAGTGGAGTGCTATATCGTAGGGTATAGTGGAGTGGCGTTTCTTAGAGTGGCATGTTGTAGAGTGTCTTAGAGTGGAGGGGCATGGAGTGGAGCGGTGTAGAGTGGAGGGGCATGTTGCAGAGTGGAGTGGCATGTCATAGAGTGGAGTGGCATGTGGTAGAGTGGAGTGGCGTGGAGTGGAGTGGTATGTTGTGGAGTGGGTGTGTAGAGATGGAGGTGATGTGGAATAATTTAAGAAGAAATACAGCTGTATTGCTTTCCAACTGTCAGAGGGCTTCTATGGTTGTTGTTGTTATTTAGTAGTATGGGGCAGTGTTTATAGCCCACTCTGAGTTAATAACCAATTGCATAATATTTTACTTGTTAATTTTATTTCTTATCTAGTTTTCTATTGGTTTCATTGTAATGTTACCGGAAATGAGTGTTTCAAATGCCTTTCTAATACTTGTTAAACTTTATTGCTGCAGACTAATTTATTCTCTTACCTCATTTTGGCTTTTGGTAGTATTGTGCTACATTAGTAGCCCAACATGTATTTATGCCAATAATTGTCCTCCTTCCAAAATTAAGTTTTTGATGTTATGTACTTTCCTAATGCCCAATCATCTAACTCTTTATGTATTTGTTTGTCTGCCTCTGTGTTCCTCATTCTTGTATGTCAGTGTATGAGCAAGATGATTAGGGTTAGGCTTGTTGGGCACGGTTGAATTTTTTGGTCATGAAAGCACGCGAAGATGCAGATGTTGAAAATGATTTAGGTTTGAAAGGAGTTGAAATAACATAGATTGGAGAAAGAGGTTTGAAACTGAATTAGTTATACCCTCTATTTTCTTCTGTTAGCAAATGTGCCCATTCCACTTGATGGTTATCCACTGTGACGGCAATGACATAGGACACTTAGCTGGAGTTAGACTGGAAATTGGAATGAAGGTGACATTTTCCGTCTTAATGTATATGTTTCTGAACACACATTTTGTGTTCTTCAATATGTTTCAGAGACAAAAGTGGAAGTGTTCTACTCTAAATGCTGCTTAGTTCGAAAAGACTAGAAGACATGTCGACAAGGCAGTCTCAGCATTTCTTTGAGATCATGAAATGTTATCTAGTTTTCATTTGAATATAAGCACTGCATGGTCCAAATTGTGTACATTTCTCAACCTATGGAAACCATCTCTTAATTTCAGACCTAAAAACTTGGCTTGACACAATCTTTTTATTGAAGTTTTAGAGAGAGAGATACAAAGCAAAGCATTACAATCCATGCCAAAACACAGTGCAAATCAGTCTTAAAGCTTACTTGGATCACATGTTTAATCAGTAGCCTTGCAAAGTTCGCATCTCTCTCCGGTGTAACTAGGGGGGAAAGGGAAGGATTATGACATGGGGAGACATCCACCCACTAAGACAGATACTGATGGGGATCATGTAGTAGTGACTCCACTCAGGCCCTAATGAGGGCATCATTTGAGCGCAGCATGCAGCAAACTCAAGCCTCAAGCCTCATCTACAGGAGCTCCATTTGCGACAAGGCAAATCAACATCTAATCTGCTTCTCTCGTGTCCGAAACAGTGGCCTCCACCCGCTCCCCAGCCCGTTCGCTCAAATACAACTCCATGGGGGACCAAAAATCTTTAGGACAGGACCTCAAAGGCATCAGTTTCCAGTAGGTGGTTAGTTTTTCCTGACAGTAAGCTGCATCCCAGAACCACTCAACTAGTCACGGCACCGGGCGACGAACCCAGTGCATCACCACCCACCTCTTAGCAGGCAAAGCAGGAGCATAGTTAACTTCTGCATCTCTGGGGGAACTTCCCTGGAAAATCCCCCCACAGTGTGACCTTAGGCGAGTGCTCCAACGGGAGACCTGTAATTTCTGCAAAGGTGTCAAAGACAGTGTGCCAGAATTGCCCCTACCTGAGGCTGTCCCAAGCTAAATGTAAGAATGGCACTGAGCATTGTGTGCAGCGTGTGTCCTCATGAAGCCCAACTTGTGCAGCTGCTCCAGGGTGCGGTAGAGTCTATGGAGATACTAAAAATGCACTAGGCACAGCCGGTAATTGGACAAAAGCACCCAGGATTGAGGGCAACAGAAACGCCACTGATCTTCTGAAATGGGAGTCACAAGGGCATCAGCCCACGCCTGTCTAGCGTCAGGCACCGAAACGGCAAAACTACATAATTTCTTCCTGTACATTAAAACAACAGTAATAACCTATATTTAAAATTAAAACAGTGAACAAAGGCAAAGTGTGATCTAAGCAATATTGCTGTCTTTTACTTTGCAAGGGCTTTCATTAACCAATCATATCGTGATTCTTCATCGTCAGGTAACGCAACATGCTGCAAAAGTACGCCGGTAAACCCCGGCCCAATATATCACTAAGATTTTGTCCCTTTTTACTTAAAAACGACTATATTAATTTATATCAAATAACAAAAAAGGACTCTTTGCACACCATAATCTATATTCCTGACAAATTGTATGAAAATCCTTTCAGCCATTTTGCTGCTAAGTCTATGTAAAAAGTGTATGGAAAATGCATTGGTTGAAAAACGTGTTTTAGGACCCCCTTTTTTCGTGGAGAATCATCAAACGATGGCAAAGTTATTGCCAATCAAAAATCTAAGGAATTCCTATCTCACGGGAGCTTAACTATGACTAAGGAGTGGCTACTGCCACTCTGTAATGCTGTTATTCATTTATATGTGTGTGAGTGTGTACATTGATGACGTCTTTGAGGTGTGGAATGGTTCTATTGAAAGTGCCCATAAATTTGTTGCTTCCATTAACTGTAATGCCTTGAATTTGGAATTTAATGCCCACATCAGTAAGAGTATGGTAGAGTTTCTAGATGTCACTGTCTACACTGAAGAAGGGAAACTACACTCTAAACTCCACCGTAAAAACACTGCAGGAAACTCTACTCTCCACGCCACTAGTTTCCATCCCAAACACCTTATTGCCAGCATACCGTATGGGGAGATGCTCCGTCTGAGGAGGATATGCAGCTCTGAGTCTGATCTTAGAATATGTCAGGAAGAGGCATATGATCGCTTTATAGCTAGGGGTTACAGCAGCAGCTCAATTCAGAAAGCCAAAACCAGAGCCAACGCTATACCCAGGGATACACTCCTAGCTCCCAAACCCCAGATTGCAATGGATGACACCAGTAGCACCCCCGTAACTTAGATCAAGGGCAAAGTAGACACCCGACTGATTATCACCTACAGTAGAGAGGAACGAGCTATCAAGTCCATCATCAACCAACATTGGCGGATTGTTCAATCTGACCCAGTCCTGGGCCCTTTGGTTGCCAATAGACCCACTATCACTTACCATAGAGGTTTCTCCATGAGGGATGCCCTTGTTAAAAGCAGCACTGAGGTCATTAACAGAACAAACTGGCTTTCTGTTGCTAAGGGCTTTCGCAGATGTAACACATGCAGAGCCTGTATATTTGGCGTTAACACCACCACAGTCACTGCTAAATTCTGCAATAAGCCCATCACACTGCAACACAGATACACATGCAGGACGGAATATGCAGTTTACATTCTCCAATGCAGTTGCAACCTCAAATATGTGGGCAGTACTAAGCTTCAGGTACATATGAGGATTTTACAACATCTGAGGGCGATTGTAAACAATGACCCCAGTTACTCCGTGGCCAGGCACTTCAAAGAGGTACATAACAACAACCTCGAGCACCTCCAATACTTTGTGATTGATAGTGTGCCGACACTGAGGCGGGGGGGCAATCGTGAAATAAAGCTGAGACAGCTTGAAACCCGCTACATCCTTGAGCTATACACTAAGGCACCTTATGGGCTCAATAGTAGTGAGGATTTGTATAACTATCTGTGAGTATTTCATGCATTGTGCTCTTTGGTTATAACCGTTCTGTTTCCATTTATTCTCAGTATGTGGGCTATAGTCTGTGCTGATCTGTCCTTTCCACCTCCGCTACTCCATGTCTTTTGGCGCACCTGCTGTGATCCTGTTCATTACTTTTTCTGAGTCTGTTTTTCTTCTTTTATTTCTTTTTAACTCTGCACCTACTATGTATGTCTCTAATCTTACCTCTTTTTTACTTCACCTTTTGTGCTTAGGGCACTGTGTCCTTTATTCACTCCCATTATGGAGTTTAGAAATATAATAATAATATTTTTTGCGCATTAGGTGGTAATATTTTGATCTTTTCTATACCCGGCTGGGTTCTGAGCTTAGTTCCATACTGAACTTTGTCTCTAGAGTAGACTACTATTGTAATCCTTTTTATACGTCGCATTTTGCACTTTGTCACTAATTACTATGTTGCACCACTTTTTCACTGCCATTCCTATTTCACTGCATGGTATCTTGCTGCACAGTGCGTTGGTTTAATGAGAGCGAGTATTTTCGACACTGAGTTAGGCTCCACAGTCAGTGCCGTCTTCTATAGTTACCCAATCCTTTCCTTTGTTTAATACTCTCGTCTCTCATTCAACTATTATCATCAGTTCCATTACTCGCTTCACGTTCAGCTGCCGTACTGGCAGTTTGCCCCTCATTATTGCTTTGGCCCTGCCGGGATTACTGATACTTAGGACGGCGTTATGTGGCCTCATTGCATGTCTGCCTCCCACGTTAGCCCCTTATTGGGCTTTTTGATAGTTTCGCGATCGCGTTTATTTTGCCATCTCCGAAGCACTAGGCAGTCATTTGGCCATTTGTTTCACAGTGTCCCGAGAGTGCACATGCATCTCACCTTCTTTATTCCCCGTCTTTCCCACGTCCATTGTTTGCATGTGGTAAGCCAGGCAAGCAGCGCGCCTTTCTATTCTTGAATTTTCTTTTCCCGTGTCCACACCGCGCCGCCTCTCTGAGTCTTTCCTCTCTCACTCTTCCGGCACCATCTCAATAGATGTCATTGGTAACTCAACCATGGCCTGGGGCATTAACGTGATCTCATGTGTGTTTTCTTGTGTAGTAAAATTACAGTAGACCAACTTGCACTGTCACTGTCATAATATTGCCGACACCATAAAGCACTTGCATTCGTGATTTTTCAACGTATTGCAACACACGTACTTACCTGCCTATATAAGCTGCTACTTGCACGTAGCGTGTTCATGTGATCAAGGCCACAGGTCGGCGGCTGAAACGCGTTATGTGGACCTGTTTATGCTGTGAATAAACTCACCATTTCACCTGCTGCTGTGGTCTGTGCCCGTGTGTTCTTTGCTGCCTGCATCTACTACGGGACCTTCTGCTGATTGATATATATATATATATATATATATATATATATGAGCTTGCAAATCCTGAGCCAAGTTCCTTACGAACAGAAAATCAGGTACAGACCACAAACAGCTTTCAGTGAGATGAGTGCTTTATTGACCAAAGGATCTCCACTGCATGATGCGTTTCGACCGGGTTGCCCGGGTCTTGATCACATGACGTGCCAGTGTATTGACGTGTCTTAAATAGTAACGTGCTATACAATTAGCCACTCCTCCTGTGGTAACAGACATAGAAAGCATACTATATAGCGCCAAAATGGGCATTTGAAACAAGTACATATTAGAGCAACTAAATGCCTAATGTAGTGGCATAAATAGTAAATGCTATTCAATTCCTTGAATTGGCACCAAAGTTATTAGCAAACAAAAAATGCCCTGTCAATGGAAATTAGGTCCTAACTATAACTACCTACTGGAGACTGGCAGTAGGATATATATATATATATGATGTGATCAAGGACACTCTGATGTCCGAAACGCGTCATATGGCTTTGTGAGAAATAAAGATCTGTTTTTGCCACGCATTATTGGAGTCCGTGACTCTCTCTTCGCCGGCTGGAAGTGGGGAGAGCCAGTATCCTGTTCGATATATATATATATATATATATATATATATATATATATATATATATATATATATATATATATATATATATATATATATATATATATATATATATATCAAGCCGCTAAGCAGTGCAGCCGCACTGCCGTTGCCTTTCTCCTTCCACTTTCAATGGCGGTCCTCAGCGAGGGGGAAAACCTCAAATACCAGAACTACGCTGCATTCATCTCATAAAAACAGCTACTGAGGACAACAATTTGCTTTGGAAAGCGGTATTTTTAATCCATAATCAGACCAGCTCGACGCGTTTCGGGATAACTCCCTTGTTCATATTGTTGTCCTCAGTAGCTGTTTTTATGAGATGAATGCAGCGTAGTTCTGATATATATATATATATATATATATATATTTTTTTTTTATACACCAAAGATCCTCAATTCGGAAGCGCACTCAAAGCCGGATTAATGTGGGCAAACAAAACATTGCATCTCGCGGAAATACATTCTTGCCTTACGCGTTTCGGAGTTGTGAACTCCTAGTTCACAGGCATTGCATTGTATCGGCGCAGATTACACAGAAAAGCCACTTACTCCAGCCTGTTGGTATTTATGACGCTCTTTAATTAGCAGCAGGTTATTTCAGTTTGTACTGCACGCTGGGAGTTGTAGTATTACGTTATTTTTGTCTTCGTGAGCTTTGCAGTGTCTTTTCTAAAATTATTTTCCTTAGTAGGTTCTGTGCTCTCATACAAAATTAATGTGCTGTCACTTGCCTTTAGTGGGCCTCCGAGAAATGAAATGTAACATTCTCCTGCCGTCCGATTTCCATTGGGAGACTTGGAACAGTTCTGTGTCTCCATGGCCCCCTCCTTTGGGGTGGTGCAGCTTCCACGGCTGAATTGCCGTTAAATTAATTTTATAAACCAAAGATCCTCAATTCGGAAGCGCACTCAAAGCCGGATTAATGTGGGCAAACAAAACATTGCATCTCGCGGAAATACATTCTTGCCTTACGCGTTTCGGAGTTGTGAACTCCTTGTTCACAGGCATTGCATTGTATCGGCGCAGATTACACAGAAAAGCTACTTACTCCAGCCTGTTGGTATTTATGACGCTCTTTAATTAGCAGCAGGTTATTTCAGTTTGTACTGCACGCTGGGAGTTGTAGTATTAAGTTATTTTTGTCTTCGTGAGCTTTGCAGTGTCTTTTCTAAAATTATTTTCCTTAGTAGGTTCTGTGCTCTCATACAAAATTAATGTGCTGTCACTTGCCTTTAGTGGGCCTCCGAGAAATGAAATGTAACATTCTCCTGCCGTCCGATTTCCATTGGGAGACTTGGAACAGTTCTGTGTCTCCATGGCCCCCTCCTTTGGGGTGGTGCAGCTTCCACGGCTGGATTGCCATTAAATTAATTTTATACACCAAAGATCCTCAATTCGGAAGCGCACTCAAAGCCGGATTAATGTGGGCAAACAAAACATTGCATCTCGCGGAAATACATTCTTGCCTTACGCGTTTCGGAGTTGTGAACTCCTTGTTCACAGGCATTGCATTGTATTGGCGCAGATTACACAGAAAAGCCACTTACTCCAGCCTGTTGGTATTTATGACGCTCTTTAATTAGCAGCAGGTTATTTCAGTTTATACTGCACGCTGGGAGTTGTAGTATTAAGTTATTTTTGTCTTCGTGAGCTTTGCAGTGTCTTTTCTAAAATTATTTTCCTTAGTAGGTTCTGTGCTCTCATACAAAATTAATGTGCTGTCACTTGCCTTTAGTGGGCCTCCGAGAAATGAAATGTAACATTCTCCTGCCGTCCGATTTCCATTGGGAGACTTGGAACAGTTCTGTGTCTCCATGGCCCCCTCCTTTGGGGTGGTGCAGCTTCCACGGCTGGATTGCCATTAAATTAATTTTCTGTGTAATCTGCGCCGATACAATGCAATGCCTGTGAACAAGGAGTTCACAACTCCAAAACGCGTAAGGCAAGAATGTATTTCCGCGAGATGCAATGTTTGATATATATATATCGAACAGGATACTGGCTCTCCCCACTTCCAGCCGGCGAAGAGAGAGTCACGGACTCCAATAATGCGTGGCAAAAACAGATCTTTATTTCTCACAAAGCCATATGACGCGTTTCGGACATCAGAGTGTCCTTGATCACATCATATATATATATCCTACTGCCAGTCTCCAGTAGGCAGTTATAGTTAGGACCTAATTTCCATTGACAGGGCATTTTTTGTTTGCTAATAACTTTGGTGCCATTAGACTAATCTTCATCTACATGAAATTTTGCCACTCGCTTCAGCTGCAGTCTGGAAAGTTTCTGGGGTGATCCGTGAAGCAAGGGCAAAAAAAAGAGGGGGTCCCAAACTGGTTTTTCCAAATGCAATTTCCCATAGAGATTTTAGACACAACTACAGCCTGAACCTCTGAACGGAATTACACCAAATTTAGCAGAAATCTAGATCTGGGCCCAGAAAGAGTGCTTTTGATGATTTGGTGTAAATTTGTACAGTAGTTTTGGAGGTATTAAGGAAAAAATGTATGTTACCTAGAGATACGGTTCGACCGCAGACCCATCGCGGTGGATCCGCGGATCCAAGCACCACCAGCAATGCTGTGATTGGCTGGCCGCAGCCTGAAAGTAAAGTTGCGGGCTGCAATTTTGTGTAATGGGTCTTGGTCCCTGGGGAAAATTAAAAGTTCAAATTGATAGAAGGAGTCAGTGTAGAAGTACCTTGACCCCATGAGAATGATAGAGGGGTCTGTGAGGGAACCCTCATGGACAAGTAATTGCCCTAAATTGTTTGGGGGTACGTGTGAGAATCGACCGATCCACTGCAGTGCTCAGCGTGGCCCCATGTGAATATGCGATGGATCAGCAGATCCAGTGCACAAATAAAAAATACATCTGCTCACAGACACACTCTCTCACACCCCCACACAACCAATCACACACATCCATACACCCACTCACACACCCATACAGTCACTCCTACATCCACTCACAGTCCTAGAGAATCACTCACAGACCCACACAGGCACTCACACATGCACTCACTCAGCCACGTACACA
Organism: Calotriton arnoldi; assembly: GCA_963921515.1. Lineage (NCBI taxonomy): Eukaryota > Metazoa > Chordata > Amphibia > Caudata > Salamandridae > Calotriton > Calotriton arnoldi. The sequence goes on from CAWUFW010007733.1 coordinate 146,297, forward strand.
CGTATACAGACACTTACACACCCACATAGCCCCTTGCACACCTGCTCACACGTCCATACAGCAATTCCACTGACACACCCATACAGCCACTCACATACCACTCATAGACCCACACAGCAACTTATACACCCACTCATACACCCACCCATCATACATTCACCTACCCACTTACACACTCACACAACCATTCATATAGCTAGGCCACTCACACACAAATACAGCCACTTACACACTCACTCAGACACCCAGAAAAAGACTCACATACCCACTTACACAGTCATACATCCTATCACACACCCACTCACACATCCATACAGCCACTCACACACCCACTCACACACCCATACTGTCATTGATATATCTACTCAGATACTCAGAAAACCACTCACATACCCGCTCATATACCCACAATGCACTCACATAACCTCTCCCACACTCACACATCCACATACATACCCACACAACCATTCACACACCTACTCACACACCTGTACAGCCACTCACACACCCACTCACTGTCCCACAAAACCACTCACAAACCCACTGACAGACCCACACAGCCAGTCACACACTTAGACATCCAAACACCCACTCACATACCCACCACATACACATCTACTTACACAACCATCCAAATACCCACTCACACACCTATACAGCCACTCTCACACCCACTGAGAGACCCAGGAAACCACTCACACATCCATACAGGCACTCATACACCCACTCACACACCCACTTACATACCCACTCATATTCCCACCACACACTCACACACCCACTCACACACTAGTACAGCCACCCACACACCCAGTCAGAGACCCAGAAAACCACTCACACACCCACTCAGACACCCTTACAGTCACTCACACATCCAGACACAGACCCAGAAGCCACTTGCACACTGATTTACACACTCACACAGCTACTCACTCACTTACAGACCCAAAGAAGCAGTCACATATCTGCTCACAGGCCCACACAGGCACTCGCACACCTACTTATACATTTACACACCGATGTACACACCTATATAGCCAGTCAGTCACATACTCACAGACACACACAGCCACTTACACACTCACTCACACATCCACCACACTCACACACATACAGCAGCAACAGTTAGGAATAAATCAGTTACAGTAGGTCAACTCCAAAACCTGACACAGAAAAGGAAGAGAGCAGAAACAGAGCATGGAAAGTAATAAAGTATTACATCTATGTGCAAATATATTGTTCATCATACAGTGCATCTAAAAAACCCCATCATCCATTTCTCTTCAGGTAGACAGTGCGCATTACATTTCGCAGTATTCAACAACACTATATGGGCAGTAGCATTCTTTCTGTTTTCTACTAACACTGTATGAAGGTACAGGAAACTATATCATAGGAACAGGTTGCTCTACACTTCATGGGTAGGGGTGGCGATATGTAGTCTATTATAGCACCACAGTGAGGTGGGTTGGTGGTGATACTGGACCTGCAGTGTCCCTGTATCTCAAATAGACCAGTTAAGGTTCCGAAATGTCTCTAGGATAGGACCTTGGAGGCATTGTGTTCCAGAACTGCGACAGCTGGTCGGAGCAATAAACTGCATCTAGTAGCCAGTCATTCACTCTTGGCGCCGGCCTTCTGCCCCAGTTCCTAGCCAGTCTGCACTTGGCCAGGAGAAGGAGCATGGCCAAAAGTTTCCGACTATCAATTGGAACATCTTTAACATATCCCTATAAGCCTATTATTGGTGTGCACTGAATATGTGTTTCGGTTATTGACTGACTTATCAAGAAAACCTAATTCCCGAAAGCTACTTTTTTTGGGGAAATCCCACGCCAAATGAAATAATTTCGCCAGTGGCGCTGTGCATCTGAGGCAACTAGAGTCGCCAGTCAGCCTCGTTTTGTGTAGTTGCAGTGGGGTGCGATAAATCTGTTGTAGAAATTAAAAAATGTATTGGGCGGAGTCTGTAACTAGGTGATAGCAATTCCATCTGTCCAGAGCAGAATGACTAGTGGGCATCCGTCAATTTGGAACCTATATCAGTGTCCCATATTCGTCTAGCACGGGGGGCTGCATCGGGGTGTTACGCTGGACCATTGAGTATAGCCGCATTATCAGTTTGCTTGGTGTTGTCTTGGCGAGGATATGTTCCAGTGCTGTCAGCATCAGGGGTTGTGTTGAGAAAGTGTTGTTCAGTGCACAGCACGTGGCTCTAACCTGATAATATAAAACGAGGTCTAGAGCAGTAGGTGGGTGCGCGGCATCAGTGGGCATTGTTTGTAGGAATGTGTCATCGTGATAATGGTCTGAGGAAGTGTAAATGTTAAGGCAACCAGCCCTCTGCTTTGACCCCTTTTCCTGAAGCGTCGGCATTATAGGGTTGTCATGCAGTGGTATCGATGGCGTGTATAGCTGTGCTAACCCACACCTTTTTCTTTTGCCCTCCCATGCCCACCAGACGCATTCAATGATGTTGAGTTCAACAGTAGGCACAATATAGGGGGCATATAGGGCTCTATTCGAGGCATGGGTCCGCTCTATCATTTTCTATTGCTACATGGGGATGGAATGGAGTCGGGTGGATCCAAAAGTGTAGGAATTGTGCTTGTGCACAAAAAGCGTATAGGGTCATGTCTGGTGCACCCATTCCTCCCTGTGCAAGTGTAGTGTGGGTAGTTCCCAGGAAATGAAGGGCTGTCTCCCTGCCCATACCAAAGAGATCAAGTTAGAGCAGAGGTGTCGCAGGAAAGTGCACGTGGGTGGTAAGGGAAGGTTCTGGAATAGATATAAGAATTTAGGTAGCGCTATCATTTTGGCTATAGCAATGCAGTCAGCCAGCGAGAGTGGTAACTTAGACCATACCGGAATTCTATCTTCTAGCCATTCTATTGCTGGCCGAAGTTTGCAGTTCATAACTCCTGCATATCGCAGCTTAGCCATATTCCAAGGTAATGCACCGGGTCGGTCGCCCATTTCAAAATGTATTCAGTATTGAACACACATGTATGATCTGTGAGTGGGAAGAGCGTGGACATTGCCCAGTTTATATTTATGCCCAAGAGGCCCCCAAAGCGGATCACCACCTGTATTATCGTGACCAGGTTTGTTCGCGGATCGCTTATGTACAATGTATTCTCATACGCATATAGGGAGATTATTAGCCCCCTAGAATTGAACCCAACCCCTCACCGCGCGTGGTGCTGTCGGAGCCTGGCAGCTAGGGGTTTCATTGCTATCGTGAACAATAGCCGAGATAGGGGGCATCCCTGTCGTGTGCCTCGAGTTATCTGTATAGGCTTAGAGATGAGCCCATTCATGTGGACTCGTGTTGTGGGAAGTGTGTGTAGCAATTTTTGTATAACAAATAAAAATGGAGCCGAGTCCTAGCCGTTGGGGCATTAGGAAGAGATAGTCCCACTCTAGAGAGTTGAACGCCTTAGTGGCGTCCAGCAAGGTGGCCACTGCTTGCACATATGGGTCTCGGTGATGCATTATTGCTAAAAGCACTTGCAAGTTGTGTGAGGTGGAGCAACCTGGGATAAATCCTGCCTGATCCGGCTGCACCATCCTGAGCAGCAATGATAGTATGCGATTTGCCAGGAGTTTTGCCAGTATTTTGTTGTCCACATTTATTATTGATAGTGGCCTGTATGAGTGGCATCTGGTGGCAGGTTTGTTGGGCTTGAGGAGTGTAATGATTACACCCTCTCTGAGCATGGGGGAAGAATACCTTCTTTGAGGGAGTCCTCAAACATGGCCAGCAGAGGGGTGCTAGGAGGGCGCCATATTCCTTATAAAAAGAAGTGGTAAAGCCGTCAAGGCCATGTGCCTTGTCACTTGGGAGGGAGCTGATGATCTGCATAATCTCCTCCACCGTGATGGGTATATCAAGAAACTCCCTGTGAGCATTATCAAGCCAAATTAATTGCAGGGTTTCTAGGTATGCAGTTAACTCATCTCTGTTTTGGGTTGGGGTGGAAGTATATAGCTTGGCGTAAAAATTGGACATCGTGCCCAAGATTCCTGTGAATGTGTCCTGGACACAGTCGCCATCATCTAGCAATTCAAGTACATATGTGGAGGTGTGCGGGCTTCTGAGAAGACCCGCTAATGTCTTCCCCGGTCTATCCCACTCACCATAGCGGCAGGCTTGGGCATCTCTGCTCAAATATCGCACTTCTCGGTCTGCCTTATCCGTGTATTCTGATATTTTCTCACGGATAATTGCCAATGTGCTTGGGTAATTAGAACAATGATAGTCGGACACTAGATCGCGTATGGCACTTTCATGTTTAGTTAGTTGTGTGTGTATCACCCTGAGTACCCCAGCTTGTTTGGAAATACATGCACCACGTAGTACAGCCTTAAACGTCTCCAAGAGCACCAATGGAGACGAAACCGTACCCTTACTTTGTTCGAAGTAAGCAATAATGTCTGCTCGTATTCCTTCCCAGAACACCTCATCCAGCAGCGCCCCTGGTGGAAGACGCTACGAGAATGCACCAGGGGGGACCTGCGGAATCAACAGCTCCAAAAGAAAGGGGGCATGGTCCGATAGCATACAAGCTAAGGGTCTAGCCTTTGCACCCCAAAGCTTTACCTTATGAGATATAAGCCAATAGTCTATTCTCAACCACGTGTTGTAGTGAGAGTTGACACATGTACCCTTACGCTGCCCTCTCTGAGCCCATCTCCATATGTCAAGTAGATGGTTGTCCTGTATGAGGATGGATGCTGCACCGGGGTTTGGACAGCGGGACAGACCAGACCTATCACAGCTATCATCCAGGACCACATTGAAGTCCCCTCCCCAAAGCATCACTCCACCCATCCTCCATGCCACCAGTCACCACAGATCAGCGAAGAAGCCGGGGTCATTCATGTTCTGCCCATATACCATCACTAGAGTTAGGGGTTGCTTATACAGTGTTCCTGTTGCAATAACATACTGCCCCTCTGTGTCTACAATGACATCCTTGGAGCACAAGGGCAACCCTTTCTGAAGCAGTATGGCCACTCCCCTAGCATAATTGGAGTATAATGAGGTGTAAGCTTCCCTATACCATCTGGCTTTCAGACCTGAAGCAGTGCATGTGGTGACGTGTAGCAGATGTCTGACCGGTGCTGAGCCACATACATTTGGATGAGGCGGGATTTGTGGTAGTCATTGAGAACACGGATGTTCTAGGTTAGACATTTTATAGACATCTAAGTGGAACCAGTGTATTTTGCTTAAGAGTGTGTTGTCGTGCTGTCTAATGCGTAAGGAATGAAGGGTTGACCATGTAGTGAAATGTCACTGAGTGCCACAGATTGTTTCAAGAACAGAAAGACAGAATATTGCAGTAAGAACAATCCCTGACAACCTGCCCCCCTCCCACTCCAACCCCCGAACATGGTTGAGCTTTAGTATCCTCCTAGAACCCCTTCATTTCCCCTTAACAATACAATGGGAAACATCCCAGGAGGCAGGACATGACCCGGCTTACTCCCCCACCATCAAGTTCGGGTGACGGGATGGGCTCAAGCCCCGTGTATACGCACAGCAAACATGTGAAAACAGTAATACAATAGTCATCTTGGGGTACCAGCAGGCTAAATGCAAAAACCATGTGTCACTTATCTGGAATTAATCCACGTCAGAGCTTCCTACAGTGATATTGCCATTATGCCTGCATATTGGGGTGGTTCAGTCATTTTCAATTAGGGGATCTTCTGTGGGGTCCTTCGCCAATCTCGCCGGGGATGCCTGTTTCTTGTTAAGATGCTTTACAAACTTGAGGGCTGCCCTGGCGTCCGTGAAGAAATGCGGCCTGTCGTCCTGTGTAATACGGAGTTTTTCTGGATAAAGGAGCGCGTAGCGAATGTTCGCTTGCTGGAGAAGTCTTTTAGCAGGAAGAAATTTGAGTTTGCCATTTTGGACAGCATGGTGAAATACGGATGAAAGGATATTGAGTTACCCTGATGGGTTATGGATTGTTTCTCGCTGGCCAGACATAGGATCATATCTCTATCCCTGTAATTCAGTAGGCGTGCCATGAGGGACCACACTGGTGCACCAGGGGGAGGTCGTGGGCCAAAGGACCGGTGCGCCTTTTCTACAATAAATACAGGTGACAGGGCCTCCCCAAACAAATCACGGAGTAGCGACTCCACAAAATTTTCCATGATGATGATGGCGGTGGATTGGGGAAAGCCGGTGATACAAAGGTTGTTGCGCCGTGATTGTGATTCAAGATCTTTGTTCTTAGCTCTGATAAGGTCTAGGATCTTGTCCATCTGCAGTAGATGTTCCTTAGACTCCGCCTGGGCATCCTCGGTATCAGACACTCAGCTTTCCACCTATTCAAGTATGGAGTCATGTTTGTCGACTCTTTGCTTCATGTGATCTAGCCTGGAGGTGAGGGCATCTAACTTAGCATCAATGGCTGTGAGGATGGTTTTGACGTCAAGTAACAGTTCTTTAATGTCGGCATCCTGCATATCGCTGACATAGTATCCTATGGTGTCTCCTGGTCCGTGTGGCGAGTAGCACGTTTGCTCTCGAAGGTTAGTTTAGGCTGTCTAGTATCCTGCTTGCCCATATTTGCCACAGGAATCGAAGTAATAGTGATGGATGTGCCCAGGTCCTCGACATGCAAGGCACCCACAACACAGAGTTCTGGGTACTTCCACCCACTATCCATGTGACCAAGGGCCAGATGTACGACCCGTTTTTGTGCTCCAAACGGGAGATCGGCCCGTTTGTGACCGCAAAAAAGGGTAATGGCATGTACAAACGCTATTTTTCGAGTCACTGACTTGCAAAATAGCGTTTGTGACTCTCGCTATTAGGAAGGGGCATCCCTTCCTAATAGCGAGACTCACTGCCATGTACTATTGTTTTGCAACCGCATTTGCGGCCACAAAACACTCGCAGTTTAACACCTACTTCAAGTAGGTGGTACACCACTCACAAACGGGAAGGGGTCCCCTGGGGACCCCTTCTCCTTTGTGAGTGTGTGAAAAAATATTTTTTAAGCACAGGCAGTGGTCCCAGGGACCACTGCCCACCCTTAAAACATGAAACTGAAAAGTTTTCTTTTTCTTTTTTAAATGCATCCCGTTTTCCTTTAAGGAAAATGGGCTGCATTTTAAAAAAAACTGGCGGTTTGCTGACCCCAGCAGGCCACCATCCCTGGGAGTGCTAGTCATTCCCAATGGGGTCGCAAATTGCGCTTGCCTCATGAATATTGGTAAGGCATGCAATTTGCGACCCCATTGGGAATCGCTAACAGTGTCTGTGACACTGTTGTACATTGCATTTTGCGAGTCGCAAATTGCCAATTGCGAGCCGCAAAGCGACGCAATTTGCGAGTTGCAAAATGTAAGGGTTGTACATCTGGCCTCAAGTGGTGAGTTTGTGACCTGGCGGGCCCCGCCACACCCCGCATCCAGCCGGGGGCACGAGCATGACCTGGCCCTGTAGGATCACCTTCTGCGCTATCTCCGGCCCAGAAGTGTCTCTCGCAAGTGATGAGTCAGGAGCCCCAGGTGGTCCTTGTGCACACTTTCGTCCCAGACTCAGGAGTTGGCAGTTGAATGAAATGGGGAAATTTGAAGGAGGCAATTATATCAAAATAATAGCTGGCCAGGGGTCGATTCCACAGCTGCAAAGCTTGTGGCCAGCTGTCACGCTGGCCTCCGAGTCCCCGCAGGACACGCAAGGTGCTGTCTCGTTGCCTAGACCTGAGCCACGCAGCCAGGCAACTAGCATGACCAAAGACACATGCAGGCCTGTGGTTCTCCCTTCCGACCAGCGCGTTGATCATAGGCCACCGATGACTTCCTCATGGTGCCTCAGGCCCAGAATGCATCTTCCCGCAGCCCGAGGGGCCAGTGGGTATCCGCTGCTGGGTAATCTCCAGGTGTGTGTCCCGTCCCATCAGCCGCAGCCGCACAGCACGGCCGCACCGCAGCAGGCTCAGGCCGGCACACTCACCGGCAATCAAGTCCGGGCTCCAGCGTGCAGAACTTGTCTTCTTCTCATGTCTGCTCCACTGCAGGGACAGTGGCTGCCCCAACGCCGCGCAGCCACCTCCAGGATTGATCCTGTGCCGAGACCCCAACCTCAGCTCTCGGTTGGTGCCAGCGTCTCAGTCGATACGTGGCTCGTTACCCCCCCAGCAACTGTAGCAAGTTTTCCTGTTGCGTAGGTCTCACGAGCCCTGGAAGGCCTCTCTGTTAGTGCATCCGCTGTCCTTGGATGTCTCTCCTGAGATGAGGAGAGTTAGGGCAGTGCTTAAGCCAGATTTTAACAGATAGATTAATCTGGTCAGCAGAGCCTCTCTATTGAGCAGCCATCTTGCAGCTCAGTCAGGCTCTGCCCCTTCTCACACACATATTTACACAGTCACCCAACCACTCAGACACCTACTCATACACCCATACAGCCACTCACACACCCACACAGAGTCCCAGGAAACCACTCACATACCCACTCAGACACCCATACAGCCTCTCACATACCCAGTCAGAGACTCACACAAGCAAACACACCCACTCACACCCACCACACACTCACACACACAATTACACACCCACACAACTATTCAAACACCCACTCACACATCCATACAGCCACTTCTAGACCCACACAGCCACTCGCACACTCACTCAGAGACCTACAAAACCACTCACGCACAAACTCAGACTTACACAGCCACTCACACACACACACACTCACAAATCCACTCACAAACCCACTAACACACCCACTTACAAACCCACACAACCACTCACACGCCCATACAGCCACTCACACACCCACTCACAGACCCACAAAACCACTCAAACACCCACTCATAGACCCACACAGCCACTAACGCATGTGCCACCCTCCCCATAAAATGAGCTGGGAATGGGGTCCTTCGGGGCCAGAAGCAGCCCAGGGAGGGGGGTACAAGGCCCCCTCCCAAAGAAATGCACCAGACCGCAGGGCATAGGTTTCCCTGGGCCATAATTGGCCTGGGGAGGGGGACCTTGCATTGTCTGCCTTTGGGAAGTTGGCCGCAGGTCAGGTCCTGCGGCCAACCCACCTCCAGGCACGGCAAAAGGCCATGTGCATTGGTGGTTGGATTAACATATAGAAATTAAATATTACTTTACATTTTTTTTAAACCTAGAAATTCACTGAAAAAACAAAGGTTACAGGGACGTTACAGTTAGGAAATAGCATTAAAAAGCTGTAGAAATTCACTGAAAAAACAAAAGGTTATAGGGAAGTTATAATTAGAGAATAGAATAATAAAAACCCTTTTTTTACAGTTAGGTTCAGATCTTACATACATAAAACCATTGAAATTCAGCAGTCAAAGTTATAGTTATGTTAAAAAACTATAACTCATGCCCTAAGGTAACTAAAATTACACCCTCACCATACACTGCTACTTACCCCACATAGTCATGATATCTTCTATAACGACATTGTTAATCTAAATGCAACATTTGTAATAAAATTATTGATGAGAAAACTGTGCATTGCGACGGTGTGAGTTATAGTTAGCTTGGGGCACAAGTAATAGCTTCTTGACATAACTATAACTGTAACTGCTGATGTCTATGGTTTTATGTGTGTAGAATCTGAACCTAACTATGATGTCCCTATAACCTTTGTTTTTTTAGTGAATTTCAAAGTTTTTTAAAATTCTATTTCCTAGCTATAACATCCTTGTAACCTTTGTTTTTTTAGTATATATATCGTGAACTCTCATTACGCAAACTAGAATCACGGTATATAATTGATTTTGAGAGCCTAGTACCTAATGGTCTAAACTCTAGTGAGGAACTTGCTATCCATTTGAATGAGTAAAGATGTGTATAGTATATCCTGTATGTAAATATTAGTGCAGTTTCCTGTTTTTAGTGATTTTAACGTTTGAACATTTTTCTATTTCTTTAGGTGTGGGTACTTCTTCTTTCAACTGTGGCATCAACTCAGTGGAACTAAAATCTTTTCTAATGGTATTTTGTTAGATGTCAGTGTGGCATCAATTTTGAAATCAGTTCACTCAGTGGTGATCACTGGGACACTTTGCAGCTTTTTTATGTATTATCAAATACATAGATATGCGGGCAGGTTAGGATATTTTTTGCCCACTGGGGCGGGACCTAGTTCCTATTTGAGAATGACATTCAAATCCTGTGACGCGCTGTTGTCTTGCATGTATTATCAAATGCGTGGGCGTGTCGGGATATTCCTCTGCCCACTGGGGCAAGATTGATTTGCTATTTTTGAGTATGATATTCAGAAATTACGACGCTTGTATTTTTGAGTACGAATTTCAGAAATTGTGATGCTTCTTGTTGTCAAGCACTGGTATATGACAACCTCAATGAGTACTGTGATGAACAAAATGAATTGCAAATATTTAAATAAGACTATGTGTCTGTGTGCCCAGAAGTTTTTGGGCCCGCTAGATAATCCTTAAATAATCCTTATTACATTGAGTTTGATGAGATATTTGATTATTTATTTTATAACTCTAATGAATTCATTGTATGGAAACTTTATGTGCTGAAAAACGGGTGCCACCTTATGTTTTCGTATTCATAATTTGAAATGGATATCTTTTTTACCATGTATTAGAAAGGAAAAGAATGTTACAAAATGGCCGGCATTGATGACACTGTTGATGCATATACACTTTATGGGTGTTAGTCCTATCTTCATGTTTGTTAAAGAAAGTGGATAAAATCACGTGTGATTATTAATGCAACTAGTAGCGTGAGCAAGGCGCAAGTCGAAACGCGTTGTTTTTCAGCCATTAAAATTATATTTAGCATACTGGAGTGTCCGAGTATCTTCTGTTGAATAGCGGAGAACTGTGGAATACAATATATATATATATATATATATATTCACTGAAAAAACCATAGGTTTCAGGCACGTTATAGTTAGAAATTAGCATTTAAAAAACCTTTGAAATTCACTGAAAAAACCATAGGTTTCAGGCACGTTATAGTTAGAAATTAGCATTTAAAAAACCTTTGAAATTTACTGAAAAAACCATAGGTTTTAGGGACAGTTATAGTTAGTTGGACATTGCACTCGTACAAAACCCGTGAAATTCCCCTGTTATAGTTAGTTCAGCTAACTATAACTCGCGCCCCACAATGCACTGCTGATGACGTCACATATTACATCACTCATGACATGGTCAGTGACATCACTGATGACATCACTGATGACATCTCAAATGACATCACTGATGACATCACTGATGACATCATCCAGTGACTGTGTGTTTCTGTAAAGTTTAAATATGTTTAATATATTTAGGGAAAGGCGTATTGAAGAATGAGTGGGTGTATAAGTGTCTGAATGGATGATTTAGTACGTGAGTGACTGACTCTACAAGTGAGTGATTAAATGTATCTTACTGAATGCATGAGTTAGTGACTAAACTGTGTGAATGTCTGTATCCGTCTGTCTGTTGGTGTGTAAGTGGCTGCATGGACTTTGCTGAATAGCTACATGAGTGTCTACATGGGTTATTGATTGGTTGTCTGAGTATCTGTATGGGTGTCTGAGTGTTTGTGTGGGTGGGGTGTGTGTGACTCTGTGCATAGATGTGTGAGTTGGTGATTCACTGGGTGCATGGTTTCAAGAGTGCATCTGTGATGGACTGCTATGGGTGGGTGAGTGTGTGTATGGGTGTGTTAGTGATTGAATGTATATCTCAGTGGTACATGTGTGAGTAACTACATATGTGCAAGGCAGTATATATGTGTGTTGGAGTATATAAATGGCTATAAGTGAGAGTGTGTGATTGTGAGAGTGGCTGTATGGATGCGTGTGTACTTGTATCAGTGATTGTATAAGAGCGTAAGAATGTGCTAGTATTTGTATGAGTAAGTGAGCTGGTGTGTGTATAACTGTATAGGTGAGTAAATGGGTGTGTGATTAAGTTTTTGCATGACTGACTAGGTGTGTGAGTACCTCTATGGATGAGTGGCGGTGTGTGAGTGTTTATATAGGTGTATGAGTGCATATGATAGTCCTGTACTGAGTGACTGTAAGTATGAGTGACTGTACGGGTGAGTGAGTGGATGTGTGTGTAGACCTAAGAATCAGTGAGTGGGTATGTAGTTTTTGGTGTTGGAGTGTCTATGGTTTTGAGAATGGCAGTCTGTAATTTAGAGTGGGTGTATCAAAAGTTATATTAGGGTGTGAGAAGATGCATGAAATTATCACATGGATGATGTCATCAGTGATGTCATTTGAGATGTCATCAGTGATGTCATCAGTGATGTCACTGACCATGTCATGAGTGATGTAATATGTGACGTCATCAGCAGTGCATTGCGGGGGCGCGAGTTATAGTTAGCTGAACTAACTATAACAGGGGAATTTCACGGGTTTTGTACGAGTGCAATGTCCAACTAACTATAACTGTCCCTAAAACCTATGGTTTTTTCAGTAAATTTCAAAGGTTTTTTAAATGCTAATTTCTAACTATAACGTGCCTGAAACCTATGGTTTTTTCAGTGAATTTCAAAGGTTTTTTAAATGCTAATTTCTAACTATAACGTGCCTGAAACCTATGGTTTTTTCAGTGAATTTCAAAGGTTTTTAAATGCTAATTTCTAACTATAACGTGCCTGAAACCTATGATTTTTTAAGTGAATTTCAAAGGTTTTTGAAATGCTAGTTTCTAACTATGCCAACAGAGGTAGGACATGTGAAGAAAGAAGAAAAAACGCACAGAAAGAAGCAAAAGATGTGCAGAAAGAACCAACAGAGGAGCAGAAAGAGGCCTTGTTGCAAAATCATCCTGTGCCCACAACTTTTTCAGACGGGTACTGGTGGTAACTGACTCTGACTAACCAGAGCCAGTGCGCGTTTGCACAGTGGTGAAGGGAGGGAGGGCCTGAGGTGACATGTGTGCAAACGCGCCCCGTGGCACGTTTTAAGTTGCGGGATTAAGTCCCCTTGAATCCTGAGGGTCCCTGGGGCCCAACTAGCCCCCAGGTACCTACAGTTAGGACCACAGAGCTGAGTTGCAGAGAGGCGTTCCGAGGCCACGCACCTTTTTTCACCTCTCTTCAACGCAACTCTGTTGTGCTTACTGAAGGTACCTGGTGGGCTAGTTGGCCCCAGGATTCAAAGAGAATTAACTCCCCAACTTAAAACGCACCACAGGGCGTGTTTGCGCACATGTCACCTGAAGCCCCACCCCCTCCCTTCACCACTGTGCAAACGCGCCCCGTGGCGCGTTTTAAGTTGGGGGATTAGGTCACCTTGAATCCTGAGAGTCCCTGGGGCCCAACTAGCCCACCAGGTACTTCCAGTAAGCACCACAGGCCTGCGTTGCAACGCCTGTAACAAATTGTGCAGTTGTGTTTAGGTAGTGAAGAGGGTCATGCTGGGGGTAGTGTTTTAGGGTTTAGGGTAGTGCAGTGGTGTTTGTGTAGTGTAGGGGGTCATGCTGGGGGTAGATTTAGGGTTTAGGGTAGTGCAGTGGTGTTTGGGTAGTGTAGGGAGTCGTGCTGGGGGAGTGTTTTAGGGTTTAGGGTAGTACAGTGGTGTTTGGGTAGTGTAGGGGGTCGTGCTGGGGTTAGTGTTTTAGGGTTTAGGGTAGTGCAGTGGTGTTTGGGTAGTGTAGGGGATACTGCTGGGGGTAGTGTTTTAGGGTTTAGGGTAGTGCAATGGTGTTTGGGTAGTGTAGGGGTACTGCTGGGGGTAGTGTTTTAGGGTTTAGGGTAGTGCAGTGGTGTTTGGGTAGCGTAGGGGGTACTGCTGGGGGTAGTGTTTTATAGTTTAGGGTAGTGCAGTGGTGTTTGGGTAGTGTAGGGGTTCGTGCTGGGGGTAGTTTTTTAGGGTTTAGGGTAGTGCAGTGGTGTTTGTGTAGTGTAGGAGGTCGTGTTTTAGGGTTTAGGGTAGTGCAGTGGTCTTTGGGTAGTGTAGGGAGTCGTGCGGGGGTATTGTTTTAGAGTTTAGGGTAGTGCAGTGGTCTTTGGGTAGTGTAGGGGGTTGTGCGGGGGGTAGTGTTTTAGGGATTAGGGTAGTGCATTGGTATTTGGGTAGTATAGGGGGTCATGCGGGGGTAGTGTTTTAGGGTTTAGGGCAGTGCAGTGGTGTTCGGGTAGTGTAGGGGGTCGTGCTGGGGGAGTGTTTTAGGGTTTAGGGCAGTGCAGTCGTGTTCGGGGAGTGTAGGGGGTCGTGCTGGGAGGAGTATTTTAGGGTTTAGGGTAGTGCAGTGGTGTTCGGGTAGTGTAGGGGGTCATGCTGGTGGTAGTGTTCTAGGGTTTAGGGCAGTGCAGTGGTGTTCGGGCAGTGTAGGGGGTCGTGCTGGGGGTGGTGTTTTAGGGTTTAGGGCAGTGCAGTGGTGTTCGGGCAGTGTAGGGGGTCGTGCTGGGGGTGGTGTTTCAGGGTTTAGGGCAGTGCAGTGGTGTTCGGGCAGTGTAGGGGGTCGTGCAGGGGGTGGTGTTTCAGCGTTTAGGGCAGTGCAGTGGTGTTCAGGCAGTCGTGCAGGGGTGGTGTTTCAGGGTTTAGGGCAGTGGTGTTCGGCAGTGTAGGGGGTCATGCTGGGGGTGGTGTTTCAGGGTTTGGGGCAGTGCAGTGGTGTTCGAGCAGTAAAGGGGTCATGCTGGGGATGGTGTTTCAGGGTTTAGGGCAGTGCAGTGGTGTTCGGGCAGTGTAGGGGGCGGTGCAGGGGGTGGTGTTTCAGGGTTTAGGGCAGTGCAGTGGTGTTCGGGCAGTGTAGGAGGGGGTGGTGTTTCAGGGTTTAGGGCAGTGCAGTGGTGTTTGGGCAGTGTAGGGGGTCGTGCAGGGGTGGTGTTTCAGGGTTTAGGGCAGTGCAGTGGTGTTCGGGCAGTGTAGGCGGCTGTGCAGGGGGTGGTGTTTCAGGGTTTAGGGCAGTACAGTGGTGTTCGGGCATTGTAGGGGGTGGTGCTGGGGCTGGTGTTTCAGGGTTTAGGGCAGTGCAGTAGTGTTTGGGCAGTGTAGGGGGTCATGCAGGGGGTGGTGTTTCAGGGTTTAGGGCAGTGCAGTGGTGTTCGGCCAGTGTAGGTAGTCTTGCTGGGGGTGGTGTTTCAGGGTTTAGGGCAGTGCAGTAGTTTTCGGGCAGTGTAGGCGGTCGTGCTGGGGCTGGTGTTTCAGGGTTTAGGGCAGTGCAGTGGTGTTCGGGCAGTGTACGGGGTTGTGCTGGGGCTGGTGTTTCAGGGTTTAGGGCAGTGCAGTGGTGTGCGGGCAGTGTACGGGGTTGTGCTGGGGCTGGTGTTTCAGGGTTTAGGGCAGTGCAGTGGTGTTCGGGCAGTGTAGGGGGTCGTGCTGGGGTGGTGTTTCAGGGTTTAGGGCAGTGCAGTGGTGTTCGGGCAGTGTAGGGGGTCGTGCTGGGGCTGGTGTTTCAGGGTTTAGGGCAGTGCAGTGGTGTTCGGGCAGTGTAGGGGGTCGTGCTGGGGCTGGTGTTTCAGGGTTTTGGGCAGAGCAGTGGTGTTTGGGCAGTGTAGGGGGTCGTGCTGGGGGTGGTGTTTCAGGGTTTAGGGCAGTGCAGTGGTGTTCGGGCAGTGTAGGAGGTCTTGCTGGGGGTGGTGTTTCAGGGTTTAGGACAGTGCAGTGGTGTTCGGGCAGTGTAGGGGGTCTTGCTGGGGGTGGTGTTTCAGGGTTTAGGGCATTGGTGTTCAGGCAGTGTAGGGGGTCTTGCTGGGGGTGATGTTTCAGGGTTTAGGGCAGTGCAGTGGTGTTCGGGCAGTGTAGGGGGTCTTGCTGGGGGTAGTGTTTCAGGGTTTAGGGCGGTGCAGTGGTGTTCGTGCAGTGTAGGGGGTCGTGCTGGGGGTGGTGTTTCAGGGTTTAGGGCAGTGCAGTAGTGTTCGGGCAGTGTAGGGGGTCGTGCAGGGGTGGTGTTTCAGGGTTTAGGGCAGTGCAGTGGTGTTCTGGCAGTGTAGGGGGTCATGCTGGGAGTGGGGTTTCAGGGTTTAGGGCAGTACAGTGGTGTTCGGGCAGTGTAGGGGGTCGTGCAGGGGGTGGTGTTTCAGGGTTTAGGGCAGTGCAGTGGTGTTCGGGCAGTGTAGGGGGTCGTGCTGGGGCTGGTGTTTCAGGGTTTAGGGCAGTGCAGTGGTGTTCGGGCAGTGTAGGGGGTCTTGCTGGGGATGGTGTTTCAGGGTTTAGGGCAGTGTAGGGGGTCTTGCTGGGGGTGATGTTTCAGAGTTTAGGGCAGTGCAGTGGTGTTCGGGCAGTGTAGGGGGTCTTGCTGGGGGTAGTGTTTCAGGGTTTAGGGCAGTGCAGTGGTGTTCGTGCAGTATAGGGGGTCGTGCTGGGGATGGTGTTTCTGGGTTTAGGGCAGTGCAGTAGTGTTCGAGCAGTGTAGGGGGTTGTGCAGGGGGTGGTGTTTCAGGGTTTAGGGCAGTGCAGTGGTGTTCGGGCAGTGTAGGGGGTCGCGCTGGGGGTGGTGTTTCAGGGTTTAGGGCAGTGCAGTGGTGTTCGGGCAGTGTAGGGGGTCATGCACGGGGTGGTGTTTCAGGGTTTAGGGCAGTGCAGTGGTGTTCGGGCAGTGTAGGGTGTTGTGCTGGGGCTGGTGTTTCAGGGTTCAGGGCAGTGCAGTGGTGTTCAGGCAGTGTAGGGGGTCGTGCTGAGGCTGGTGTTTCACGGTTTAGGGCAGTGCAGTGGTGTTCGGGCAGTGTAGGGGGTCGTGCTGGGGCTGGTGTTTCAGGGTTTAGGGCAGTGCAGTGGTGTTCGGGCAGTGTAGGCGGTCGTGCAGGGGCTGGTGTTTCAGGGTTTAGGGCAGTGCAGTGGTGTTCGGGCAGTGTAGGGGGTCGTGCTGGGGCTGGTGTTTCAGGGTTTAGGGCAGTGCAGTGGTGCTCGGGCAGTGTAGGGGGTCATGCTGGGGGTGATGTTTCAGGGTTTAGGGTAGTGCAGTGGTGTTCGGGCAGTGTAGGGGGTCGTGCAGGGGCTGGTGTTTCAAGGTTTAGGGCAGTGCAGTGGTGTTCGGGCAGTGTAGGGGGTCGTGCTGGGGCTGGTGTTTCAGGGTTTTGGGCAGAGCAGTGGTGTTCGGGCAGTGTAGGGGGTCATGCTGGGGGTAGTGTTTCAGGGTTTAGGGCAGTGCAGTGGTGTTCGGGCAGTGTAGGGGGTCGTGCTGGGGGTGGTGTTTCAGGGTTTAGGTCAGTGGTGTTCGGGCAGTGTAGGGGGTCTTGCTGGGGGTGATGTTTCAGGGTTTAGGGCAGTGCAGTGGTGTTCGGGCAGTGTAGGGGGTCATGCTGGGGGTGGTGTTTCAGAATTTAGGGCAGTGCAGTGGTGTTCGGGCAGTGTAGGGGGTCATGCTGGGGGTGGTGTTTCAGGGTTTAGGGCAGTGCAGTGGTGTTCGGGCAGTGTAGGGGGTCGTGAAGGGGTGGTGTTTCAGGGTTTAGGGCAGTGCAGTGGTGTTCGGGCAGTGTAGGGGGTCGTGCTAGGGGTGGTGTTTCAGGGTTTAGGGCAGTGCAGTGGTGTTTGGGCAGTGTAGGGGGTCATGCAGGGGCTGGTGTTTCAGGGTTTAGGGCAGTGCAGTGGTGTTCGGGCAGTGTAGGGGGTCGTGCTGGGGGTAGTGTTTTAGGGTTTAGGGTAGTGCAGTGGTGCTTGTGTAGTGTAGGGGGTCGTGCTGGGGGTAGTGTTTTAGGGTTTAGGAAAAGTGCAGTGGTGTTTCTGTAGTGTAGGGGGTCATGTTTTAGGGTAGTGCAGTGGTGTTTGGGTAGTGTAGGGGGTCGTGCTGGGGGTAGTGTTTTAGGATTTAGGTTAGTGCAGTGGTGTTTGGGTAGTGTAGGGGTCGTGCTGGGGGTAGTGTTTTAGGGTTTAGGGTAGTGCAGTGGTGTTTGTGTAGTGTAGGGGGTCGTGCTGGGGGTAGTGTTTTAGGGTTTAGGGTAGTGCAGTGGTGCTTGTGTAGTGTAGGGGGTCGTGCTGGGGGTAGTGTTTTAGGGTTTAGGGTAGTGCAGTGGTGTTTGTGTAGTATAGGGGGTCATGTTTTAGGGTAGTGCAGTGGTGTTTGGGTAGTGTAGGGGGTCGTGCTGGGGGTAGTGTTTTAGGGTTTAGGATAGTGCAGTGGTGCTTGTGTAGTGTAGGGGGTCGTGCTGGGGGTAGTGTTTTAGGGTTTAAGGTAGTGCAGTGGTGTTTTTGTAGTGTAGGGGGTCATGTTTTAAGATGCAATGCTCCAATACCTGACCAGTCTGCACTACATAAAACTGCAAAAAAACTAAAAATAAAAAGTGTTTTGCACACTTTTGTCATTGGGCTATATGTGGGCTACATCTGGGTAATATTTGTGCTACATTTGGGCTCTTTTTTCACTGGTGGCCATCTTGGAAGACTTCTTTGTTATGAAGTTTCCTAATTTCTTCATTTACTGCAGTCTCCTCAGTAGGAAATGCTTTGAGTTTTTTACTTTGATTCCATCAAGAAGGCATTCAGATGTGTCTCACATCTGCCATAAATTCAGAATGTTAGCACTCTAGTTGCTCATTAGATCACTGGAGTAAAGCTACTGCTCACCAGGGAGTTAACTGGTAGTCTGCTGCTGGTATTGAAAGTGATTGTTTCAGTCTGCATGTCAGAATTTTTTTATGAAATAGAAGAGGATTTGAGATCTCACTTAAAACATGCCCTAATTTTTCTTTCTGCAGCACTAACCATAATTTCTATTTCAAAAAGAACCCCTCATTTTGTTCCTTTTTAAATTAAATGTTTTAAGTGTTACCGGTTTATTCCAATCAAGATGGCTTCAGGTGTGCCATACTTTTGTCATAAGTAAGGCTGTTAGCGCTCTAGTTGTTCTTTAGAACACTCTGGGAAGCTGCAGTAGAACACAAAGGCATCAACTGGCAGGCTGCTCCTGTTGAAATATAACAGGAAGATATTTGAGATCACACTTGAAATATGTCCTAATTTTTCTTTCTACAGCACTAACCATAATTTCTATGACAAAATGAACCCCATCATTTTGTTCCTTTTTAAATTAAATGTTTTAAGTGTTACCAGTTTATTCCAATCAAGATGGCTTCAGGTGTGCCATACTTTTGTCATAAGTAAGGCTGTTAGCACTCTAGTTGTTCTTTAGAACACTCTGGGAAGTTGCAGTAGAACACAAAGGCATCAACTGGCAGGCTGCTCCTGTTGAAATATAACAGGAAGATATTTGAGATCACACTTGAAACATGTCCTAATTTTTCTTTCTACAGCACTAACCATAATTTCTATGACAAAATGAACCCCATCATTTTGTTCCTTTTTAAATTAAATTGTTTAAGTGTTACCAGTTTATTCCAATCAAGATGGCTTCAGGTGTGCCATACTTTTGTCATAAGTAAGGCTGTTAGCACTCTAGTTGTTCTTTAGAACACTCTGGGAAGCTGCAGTAGAACACAAAGGAATCAACTGACAGTCTCTGCCCTTGTTGGATGTACATGTTTTACTGAGAATGTCAGACTTCATTCTCACATGAGTGAGAAAGATAAAGTGAATTTACAGAAAATATGCTCTCATTTTAGCTTCTGGAGCACCTTCCAAACCTCCATGGGACAAGCATGAGAAAATAGTGTTCTCTCAAACATGATTCATGATATCCCAGCAGAAGGTTTTTCACATGGTAAAATCACCTTAGAATACACCACAATTCCTAAAATTAGTATGGTACCATCAACAAATAAATTCTAATGTAACTAAAGCCTGTTATCACCCTTTATAGTTCTCCTTTTGGTGACCCTCAAAATCTTCTATTCACTACAATGCATTTCAATGAGGTACTATCATTTATATTGGTCCCAAGATGGCTGCCAGCAATTCCAGGATGAAGTGCTGACAGCCAATCAGATCTCACGATAGACATGTGTGGTTAGGCTCCGCCCAGATATATATGTGACTTTACTTTTGATTTTCTCAGGAACTACTGAACGGATTTACACCATTTAAGCAAAAGGCACGACACTGAACCAAGGGCTACCTCTTTGCCAAATTTGGTGTAATTCCGTTCAGCAGTTCGGGCTGTAGCTGCGACTAAAGGTTCCTATGGAAAAATGAATGGGGAAAATGCGTTTTGGGACCCCCCTTTTTCTCGGCCCCCGCTTGACGTATCACCCCAAGACTTTCAGGATAGGAGCGGACCGGAGCGCCCCAACAAGTTGGAAACTTTCGCGAAGATTCGTCAACCGGCGCCAACGTTATTTCAAATAGAATGTCGCGGATTTCCTATGGATAATAGGTTTTAACTATAACTATCTACTGGCGACCGCCAGTAGATAATATATATATATATATATATATATATATATATATATATATATATATATATATATATTATCTACTGGCGGTCGCCAGTAGATAGTTATAGTTAGGACCTATTTTCCATAGGAAATTCGCAACATTCTATTTCCAATACTTTGACGCCGGTTGACGAATCTTCGCGAAATTTTCAAAACTTATGGCCCGCTCCGGTCCGCTCCTATCTTGAAAGTTTCGGGGTGATTCGGCAAGCGGGGGCCGAGAAAAAAGGGGGGTCCCAAAACGTGTTTTCCCCATGCAATTTTCCATAGGAAACTTTAGACACGGCTACAGCCCGAACTGCTGAACGGAATTACACCAAATTTGGCAAAGAGGTAGTTCTTGGTTCAGAAAGAACCCTTTTTGTTAAATGGTGTAAATCCGTTCAGTAGTTGCTGAGAAAATCAAAAGTAAAAACACATATATATCTATGGCAGCGGAGGATCCGCGCACCCTCCCGATCACGAGCTGTATGCTAATTGGCTGTCAACACTCCAAACCAGGAAGTGTTGGCAGCCATCTTGTGACTCGGTAGAACTGAGTCACAAGAAAACAGTAGAAACAAGTGCGCAAAACGCAAAAAGGGGGCAGGGTAGAAACACCCTGACCCCTAGGCCTGCTCAGGGGGTCCCACAAGGACCCCCAGGGCCAAAAAAAGCATTTTTATTTTTTTTAAATCGGCGGGATGCGCTTTGGATGCGCAGATCCCGCCGAGAAAAAAATAAAACGAAGCGCGGGCTCCCGCGCTTCGTTGTTATTTGGCCCCCGGGTGGGCCAAGTCACGGGGGCATGCGGGGGTTTATTCATAATTTTGGGGGGCCTCTAAGGTCCCCACAAGCCCCGGGGACTGCCACCCCCCAGGGCTTTGATTTTAAAATGGTGCGGGAGGGCACTCGGCCCTCCCGCAGCCCTGGAGACCGCCACCCCCCGGGGCTTCTTTTTTTAAAAATTAGATACCTGTGTGGGGGGGCTCGAGCCCCCCCACATGCCCCGGGGACCGCCACCTCCCCGGGGCACTAAGAATTTTAAATTGGGGGTCCGTTTTGGACCCCCGAAGCCCCGAGGACCACCGCCTCCCCGGGCTTTGAACATGTTGGGAGGGGGCCACGCGGCCCCCCTCCAGGAGCCTGTGATGGCCCTGGGGACCACCACCCCCAGGGCCGGCTCCTGCAGTGTCCCGGGGTGCCCACCCCGGGACACTGCTGTTTGCTATGACAGGGCGGGAGCCTCGCGGCTCCCGTCCTGTCATAGCAAACTTGCTTTGAATTTTGGAAGAGAGAGCAGGAAACCTGCTCTCTCTTCCAAAATTCAAAGCAAATTGCTTTTCCACACGGGGAGCTGCATCTTAGCAGCTCCCCATGTGGAAAAAGCAATGCCGGCTCCCGAGGAATGCGGGGAGCCGGCGGGACCGTGGGGGGATTGGGGACCCCCCCACGGTCCCCAATGGAGAGGGCCAGCCCCGGGGGATGGGGTCCCCAGGGCAAATAAATTACAAACAGAAGGGGGGCCACACAGCCCCCCTTCTTAAAAATAAAAAAAAATAAAAGACCGGCATCGCGCCGGAGGCCACGCCCCCTCCTTGCAGCACTCTGCAAACGCGCCCCCTGGCGCGTTTGCAGATGGGGAACGAATTCCCCTTGAATACTGGGGGTCCCTGGGGGCCAACTAGCCCTCCAGGAACCTCCAGTATGCGCCAGGGGGCTGCGTTGCAGAGAGGTGTTCTGAGGCCATGCCCCTTTTTACACCTCTCTGCAACGCAGCTCTGTGGCGCTTAATGGAGGTAGCTGGTGGGCTAGTTGCACCCCAGGGACCCTCAGGATTCAAGGGGAGTTAATCCCCCGACTTAAAACGCGCCACGGGGCGCGTTTGCACAGTGGTGAAGGGAGGGGGCGGGGCCTGAGGTGACGTGTGCAAACATGCCCTGTGGCGTGTTTTAAGTTGGGGGATTAAGTCCCCTTGAATCCTGACGGTCCCTGGGGTCCAACTAGCCCACCAGGTACCTCCAGTAAGCGCCACAGAGCTGCGTTGCAGAGAGGTGTAAAAAGGGGCGTGGCCTCGGACCACCTCTCTGCAACGCAGGGTTGTGGCGCTTACTGGAAGTACCTGGTGGGCTAGTTGGGCCCCAGGGACCCTCAGGATTCAAGGTGACCTAATCCTGCAACTTAAAACGCGCCACGGGGCGCGTTTGCACAGTGGTGAAGGGAGGGGGCGGGGCATGAGGTGACATGTGTGCAAACACGCCCTGTGGCGTGTTTTAAGTTGGGGGATTAAGTCCCCTTGAATCCTGAGGGTCCCTGGGGTCCAACTAGCCCACCAGGTACCTCCAGTAAGCGCCACAGAGCTGCGTTGCAGAGAGGTGTAAAAAGGGGCATGGCCTCGGACCACCTCTCTGCAACGCAGGCCTGTGGTGCTTACTGGAAGTACCTGGTGGGCTAGTTGGGCCCCAGGGACCCTCAGGATTCAAGGTGACCTAATCCCCCAACTTAAAACGCGCCACGGGGCGCGTTTGCACAGTGGTGAAGGGAGGGGGCGGGGCCTCAGGTGACATGTGCGCAAACACGCCCTGTGGTGCGTTTTAAGTTGGGGAATTAATTCCCCTTGAATCCTGAGGGACCCTGGGGGCCAACTAGCTCACCAGGTACCTTCAGTAAGCACAACAGAGTTGCGTTGCAGAGAGGTGAAAAAAGATGCGTGGCCTCGGAACGCCTCTCTGCAACTCAGCTCTGTGGTCCTAACTGTAGGTACCTGGGGGGTGAGTTGGGCCCCAGGGACCCTCAGGATTCAAGGGGACTTAATCCCGCAACTTAAAACGCGCCACGGGGCGCGTTTGCACACATGTCACCTCAGGCCCCCACTCCCTTCACCACTGTGCAAACGCGCCCTGTAGCGCGTTTTAAGAGGTAGTTTTAATCCCCCTGCCCTATTATGTACTAGGGACTTACAGAGGAGGTCATGCTAATCACAGGGGTACCCCAACGCATAGTGTTCCCTAGTGTATGTAGGTGTTTTCACTGTATTCTAAGTGTCTTTTAGCATAGCACTGGCTCTGGTTAGTCAGAGTCAGTTACCACCAAGTACCCGTCTGAAAAGTTGTGGGCACAGGATGATTTTGCAACAAGGCCTCTTTCTGCTCCTCTGTTGGTTCTTTCTGCACATCTTTTGCTTCTTCCTGCACTTTTCTTCGTCTTTGTGGACTTCTGTTGCTTCTTTCTGCATTTCTTTTGCTTCTTTCTGTGCGTTTTTTCTTCTTTCTTCACATGTCCTACCTCTGTAGGCATAGTTAGAAACTAGCATTTAAAAAACCTTTGAAATTCACTTAAAAAACCATAGGTTTCAGGCACGTTATAGTTAGAAATTAGCATTTAAAAAACCTTTGAAATTCACTGAAAAAACCATAGGTTTCAGACACGTTATAGTTAGAAATTAGCATTTAAAAAACCTTTCAAATTCACTGAAAAAACCATAGGTTTTAGGGACAGTTATAGTTAGTTGGACATTTCACTCGTACAAAACCATAGAAATTCCCCCGTTATAGTTAGTTCAGCTAACTATAACTCGCGCCCCCGCAATGCACTGCTGACGACGTCACATATTACATCACTCATGACATGGTCAGTGACATCACTGATGACATCACTGATGACATCATCCATGTGATAATTTCAAGCATCTTCTCACACCCTAATATAACTTTTGATACACCCACTCTAAATTACAGACTGCCATTCTCAAAACCATACACACTCCAATACCAATAACTACATACCCACTCACTGATTCTTAGGTCTACACACACACATCTACTCACTCACCCGTACAGTCACTCATACTTACAGTCACTCAGTACAGGGCTATCATATGCACTCATACATCTATATAAACACTCACACACCGCCACTCATCCATAGAGGTACTCACACACCTAGTCAGTCATGCAAAAAATTAATCACACACCCATTTACTCACCTATACAGTTATACACACACCAGCTCACTTACTCATACAAATACTAGCACATTCTTACGCTCTTATACAATAACTGATACAAGCACACACGCATCCATACAGCCACTCTCACAATCACACACTCTCACTTATAGCCATTTAAATACTCTAACACACATATATACTGCCTTTTACATATGTAGTTACTCGCACATGTACCACTGAGATATACATTCACTCACTAACACACCCATACACACACTCACCCACCCAAGCAGTCCATCACAGATGCACTCTTGAAATCATGCACCCAGTGAATCACCCACTCACACATCTATGTACAGAGTCACACACACCCCACCCACACAAACACTCAGGCACCCATACAGATACTCAGAGAACCAATCAATAACCCATATAGACACTCATGTAGCTATTCGCAAATCCATGCATCCACTAACACACCAACAGACAGACGGATACAGACATTCACACAGTTTAGTCACTAACCCATGCATTCAGTAAGATACGTTTAATCACTCACTATTAGAGTCAGTCACGCACGTACTAAATCATCCGTTCAGACACTTATACACCCACTCATTCTTCAATACGCCTTTCCCTATATATATTAAACATATTTAAACTTTACAGAAACACACAGTCACTGGATGATGTCATCAGTGATGTCATCAGTGATGTCATTTGAGATGTCATCAGTGATGTCATCAGTGATGTCACTGACCATGTCATGAGTGATGTAATATGTGACGTCATCAGCAGTGCATTGCGGGGGCGCGAGTTATAGTTAGCTGAACTATCTATAACGGGGGAATTTCTATGGTTTTGTACGAGTGAAATGTCCAACTAACTATAACTGTCCCTAAAACCTATGGTTTTTTCAGTGAATTTCAAAGGTTTTTTAAATGCTAATTTCTAACTATAACGTGTCTGAAACCTATGGTTTTTTCAGTGAATTTCAAAGGTTTTTTAAATGCTAATTTCTAACTATAACGTGCCTGAAACCTATGGTTTTTTAAGTGAATATATATATATATATATGTATATATATATATATATTCCAATAAAAGTCCAATAAAGCGCACAATCCGTTTAAGAGTTTGCTCGTGCCATGTTTTTACTCAATTGCAACGCGTTTCGGCAGCAAAAGCTGCCTTGATCACACAACGAGTAGATACTGACGGTGCATTACATAGAAGTGAAATAACACAAAAGTAGGACTTCTAAGTACATACTACAACAATGCATGGGAAAAAGTGGCGGCCATATGATGTCAAGATCGAGGTGATACAAGGTGGTCTGGTGACCAGTCTATACCGCAAGGATACTGCAGGCAACAGTCTTCTTCATGCCCTCAGCAGCCACCTGGAGGCTCTCAAATGGAGCATCCCCTATGGTGAACTGCTGAGGGCACGAAGAAACTGCAGCACAACTGAAGCATATCAGGCAGAAGAGAAAACCATGATCTTGAGATTCAAAGAGAGAGGTTATCCAACGTGGGCACTTAACCGTGTGATTAAGAAGATGGAAAATGTCACCAGACAACAAACCCTAGAAACACACACTAGTGTAACTAAGACCATCAGCACTAGAGTCATTACAACCTTTAATGGCAAGTCACATAAAATACAAAAAATTCTGGCAGATAATTAGAACATCTTAAAGAGTGACCCCATTGTGGGCCCTACCCTGAGTGGCAGACCTATGATCACATATAGGAAAGGCCATAGTTTTCGTGACAAACTGGTGCACAGTGACATTACTGATTCTCGGCCAGGTAATACACACAATCTCACTGGCTTCTACCCGTGCGGACACTGTAAGGCCTGCAAGTATAGCCACATGGTTAAGGAGTTTAACATACTAGACCTTAGCAAAAAGAGAAGCATCACACAATTTTTGACATGCAGTTCTAGCTTCATCATTTATATCCTGGAATGCCCGTGCAAGATGAGGTATGTAGGGAGTACCACCTTGATGGTGAAAAAGAAGATCCTTGAACATCTTAGGGCCATATCCAACCTGGACAGCCAACACCCTATAGCCAGGCATTTCCAGGAACATCACCAGTCCAATAACTCCCTATTGCGCTTCTTTGCCATCGAACAGATACGCATCAGTCCCAGAGGGGGCAACAGGGTACTAGCATTACGCAAAAAAGAATCCAAATGGATACTCGAGCTGGAAACTAAATTCCCGGGGGGCACAATTTGGACGAGGAACTAGCGACCCATTTACATGAGGGTTAGTACGTTCTCTAGACACTTCCTCCATGTGTTTTGCATTATAATATGAACCAATGTATTCGAATGTTTTTAACTTCACTTGTACAATTTGTACACAATTTTTCTACATACTTATTTGTCTTTCTATGTTCCTTTGGACAGGAGGAAAGGAAGGGACCCACCACATGTTGACGGACACTACACGGGTCCCCAAACTTTCCTTACCCGGTTCCGGGTAGGCACACTGCCCTACAGAAGTTGTTTCTCTTCATGTGGTTTTGTGGTAGTTTTGGACTTCTTCTTACATTTTCTGCCACTTGGTGCCTTGCATTTATTCTATTCTTTTGTGCATGGGGCTAGTTCAGGCCAGCCACTCATCGATTTTCATTTCCTCTTTGCCCTACACCTTTGCTACTTGTCCCCCTCTAACTTTGGGGCACGTGATCTGTCGTAACTTTCTGTGGGGGGCCATCTGCCACTTGGTGCGGTTTAGCCTACCTTTGCTCACAACCGGTGTGGATGGGATTGGGTTTATTGCCACTGGGCGTACATCTTTTCCGCACTGCCCTCACACACCTGACTTGGGGCATTTTCTCCCCCATCCCAATGGGGAATTCCCCCACCCCGTATTTTCTCTCTCCACCCCACTGGGTGGCACAACTTGGCGAGGATTTCGCCTTCTGTTGTCAGAAGGGGCCACATGAATTACAACCAGTGGGAGCTCTTCCCTCTTTTTCTCACGTTGCTCATTTATACGAAGGGCCTTATTATATTACCATGGATACGATATTATTGTTTACATTTGCATATCATTTATGTACAATATTGGTTTTTGTCATGTTTTCATGAGTGGCAATTGTATTAAGAATCAGTCAGTATCTACTCGTTGTGTGATCAAGGCAGCTTTTGCTGCCGAAACCCGTTGCAATTGAGTAAAAACTTGGCACGAGCAAACTCTTAAACCGAGTGTGCGCTTTATTGGACTTTAATTGGAATTGGATGTCCGGCTGTGGTTCCGCCGGCCTGCGCACCACCTGACCACGGGCTTGATCCCGGAAGGAACTTTCATTCGTTTTGGCATATATATATATATATATATATATCCCAAAAGAAGTTGCTCCTTCCGAACTGCTCACCCTAGGAAGGTGGCGCACACACCAGCGGAGTGTGCTGGCAAAGTCAATATCGCATAATATCCAAAGTAGGTGCGCTCTCAGGATCATAAGACACGCAAACCAAAGATTGATGCAAACCAAGTTTATTCCACTACGCGTTTTGACTGCGTCCGCAGCCTTGCTCACGTGTACTAAGTGCCCAATACAATCAGTGTATATAACATCGGGTTTGGGAACAAACAAAATAGACAGAGGACATTGTCGAAAGCCTAGTGTGGCGGCCATATTGGAATGGTAACCTATCCACAGAGACTTCTAAATGCGCAATACTGGACATGTAAAACACATAATAGAGTGGTTAACATATGATGAGGTAAAAGTGCCATACAAATAAAACATGTCACAGAAATATAAATTTATCGACAGCGATGTTAAACACTGACACGTGATATGGTAGACTATGCGCGCATGAACTATAGAGTCAAAATACTAGAAACAGTAACGTCAAGCTAAATCCCCATTGATAAAAGTGTCCGAAATTGGTCATAAGTAATCGCATGGTGCACTAAATGGTATTGCAAGCCAAGTAACCCTGAACGATCACATGGTGATCGTCAAGACTATGTCCTAGCTAGTTGCATAATGTTATAAGCGCTGTTACTACGCCGTGTATTGCAGAAGATCGCATCAATGTTCGTCTAGTGATCTAAAACGACATGAAGCGCGTTGTCCAAGGTGTTGTAATAGCCCTTGACTATAAAATATTCGCCTGGTGCTCAAATCTGTATTCGCGCAGTGCTCAATGAGAAGAGGTCCATAGATGAAGGTCAGACTTAAAGGTATTAAGTAAGCACCATATTAGTCGTCCCTAAGTAGGGTAATATGTCCAATGGTCGTTCCCAATCTTACATTAAAAATTACCCATTTGAAAAAATACCACAGTGAATTCGAAGAGAAGGTTAGGTGGCCCGTGTACGTGGCTGGGTTCCTTCCTTCTCTCCTGCAAAAGAAACAAACAAAATAAAATATTAAAATTTGTTAAAATCCAAAAGAAAATTAACAAACAAATTAACGTCACTATACATCTTATAAAAAACAGTTTCTAATGCACATGTTACTATGGAGGAAAGGACATGTAAATTAACATCAGCTAATAAGACATTATCTCACAGCAAGTAAAAACGTGGAGGACAAGAGAGACAGTAGAGAATGTTGAATGACGATCATTCAGTCTTGAGGTGAATGGCTAACTCTTCATCCTGGTTAAGCCCCCATGGGGTCCTAGTTCGAAAATCTACAATGTACCTGGACTCTCTCTGTCTCAGTCGTAGTACTCTGTCTCCCCCTCTATGTCCCACCCTGACCTGTTCCAATATAAAATATTTCATGAGGGAGGAATCAGAATAGTGGTTATCATGAAAATGTCGTGCCACGGGGTATTTGGGATCCTTGTTAGTGATGGCCCTTTTATGCTCCAAAATTCTCTTTTTAGCCATCAGTGTGGTGCTCCCTATGTAGTACATTTTACAGGGGCATTCGATGACATATACCACAAAAGTGGTACTACAGGTCAGAAATTGTACGATTTCCTTTTTGTAGGTTTTGTGTGAAAATTCATTGCGGATACTGCTGGTCAGACATGCCTTACAATGTCCGCAAGGAAAGAACCCTTTCAGGTTGTGTGTCCCTGCGTCTTTCTGTCTGGTGATGTCACTGTGTACCAACATATCCCTCAAGCTCCTGCCCCTTCTGTATGTAATATTCGGTCTATTGGGGATGGTATCACCTATACTGTTGTCGCATTTAAGAATATTCCAATTCTGTGTAAAAATGCGTCTTATATTATCTGCGTCAGAATTATAAGTCATGATGACTCTGGTGCTGTTGTCGCCCACTTCACCCTCAATATCCTTCTTTTCAGTCAGTGTTTGTGTTCTGCTGACGCCCTCTGCTCTACAGATGGCTTTCTTGAGTACCCACATTGGATAGCCCCTTGCTTTAAATCTCTCTATCATATTGGCACTCTCGAGTCTATAGGCTGCCTCGCTATTGCAGTTTCTTTTTGCCCTCAGCAGTTCGCCATAAGGAATACTCCATTTAAGAGATTCTGGGTGGCTGCTGAGGGCATGCAGAATGCTGTTCCCTGCAGTGCTCTTACGAAACAAGGTGATATGTATCTTGTTATGTTTGATCTCTAAGTAAACATCTAGGTATTCTGCCCTGGTGCTGCTAATGCTGCCGGTAAGTTGAATATTACGGTCATTGTCATTAAGTCCCTCAATGAACTTCTCTGCTTCATCTTTGGACCCCCTCCAGATGATGAACAGGTCATCTATGTACCTGAGCCACATCTGTACCTTGTCTAGATTTTGTACCCGGTCAATTCCTGTGAAAATCTCCTCCTCCCAGATGCCCATAAAGAGATTAGCAAAACTGGGAGCGAAGCAAGATCCCATCGCGGTCCCGGTCGTTTGCATGTACAGATTCCCGTCAAATAAGAAAATATTGTTAGTTAGACAGTACTCTGTCATCTCGATAATCATGCGACTGTGTTCTAGGTACCTGACCTGTCTCCTCTTCAAAAAATGCGAACAGGCAGCCAATCCCTGTTGGTGATCTATGATGGTATAAAGCGAGTGGACGTCTAAGGTAATCAGAAGGAAATCACTTTCCCAATCTATACTCTCTATTCTACCCAGAAAATCTTTGGTATCCCTGATGTAACTGGGCAGTGTGATGACAAATTCTCTGAGAAAGTGGTCAACATATTTCGACATATGTTCGGCTACACTCCCTCTGGAAGACACAATTGGACGGCCAGGTGGGTTGACTGGATCTTTGTGTAACTTTGGCAGGAGGTATAACACGGGTAATTTGGGATAGTCCCTTTTGAGATAGCAGTACTCCTCCCACTCAAGGATCCCCTTGTCTTTCCACCTGGTCAGACTCTCCCAAATGGTAATGACACTGGTGTTATATATATCCCTAGAGATAAGTGTGTAGTATTTGGCATCATTGAGCTGTCTATGTGCCTCAGTAATATATTGTTCTCTGTCCAGGACAACAATGTTACCCCCCTTATCAGCCGGGCGGATGACAATTTCATCGTCATCAGCCAGTGACCTAAGGACCTCTCTCTGTTTGTAGGTGAGGTTGGCATTGTGTTTGTTCCTATTGCGAGACTTCTCCTTAAAATCATAGAGTGCCTTAGAGACACTCTCATGGAAAGTGTCTATGCTATCATGTGGGAGAGATGGTAAAAGGTCGATTTGGGTTTAAAATCAGTGGATGCAGCAGTGTCACCCTTGATGCCCAGTTCTTCTAAGATCTGATGTTCTTCTATCCTGATATCATTAGTGTCAGTAGTTTGCAATTCTAGCATGGTAATCAGGGTATCTATGTCAGCCTATATTTAAATCACTGGTGTGATCACCCTCCCCATCTCCAGCATTGTTTTTAGGTCTTTGTCTACGCAGTTTGTGCCATTTCTTAAGTTTCAATTTCCTCACATATTTAAAAAGGTCAATCCTAGTATCAGCATAGCAAAAAGAGGATGAAGGACAAAAGGAAAGTCCTAAACAAAGTGTACGTTTTTCTACTTCGTTAAGCTGTCTCTTAGAAAGATTAATAATCGTTCTATTAACCATTGTGGGGTCCATTAGTATGTTCTTTTAGAGCGTGTGTTGATGTTTCCCATACGGCCCCTTCCTCTGCCTCTTTTGCCATTGTTGCCGAATTCGTCTCCTTCTGTTCCTCCGTCTCCTCGTCCCCTGCCTCGACCCCGACCTCTCTGTCCCCTTGTCTTCTGTACTGGGATCTCTCGCGTTGCTTTCCGTCGGGTTCGGAGTGTCCTGTACTCGTCTAAAAAAGTCACCAGGCGCGTGCTGCGTTCATCTCCAGAGGTATCACCTTTAGATATGTCCGACTCAGTCTCACTCGCCGTTGACACTTCTGCCGTTACACCTTCTGTGACCATTGTCGATGTAATCTCCGTGGGGACTTGATTCTTGTATAGGTGATCGTATTTCCTACTAAACGTGAGTATTCTCCCACTTTCGTAGTCACCATAGTCTCTATTCAGTTTTCTTTGTTTTCGGGCTTTGATGTCTTCCTCATGCTTGCATAGGCGCTCTTTCATCGCCGCCAATGCTTTGTTAAAAGAATCCATGTCCATGATAGTTTTCAGATCATCTTGTAGATCTTTTATCTGTATGATAAGGTTTTCCCGGTCACTCCAGGCATACTTGATGAGTATTTCCAGCATCCGCCTTGAACTCAATGCCGAGTTTCTCAACCATTCTTCCAGCATTTTAGGGTTGGGTGTCTCATACGAGGGTGTTATAAAAATTCTCAACCCTCTGGGGGCCATCTCATGGTCTACATAGTTCTGCAATGAGATGGCCTCCCACCACTTGGATATCTCTGCCCTTTTGCGTTTCTCCAATTTCCTTAATTTCTCCTCGGTAGGTTGGACCACATTGTTTCTATTTTCATTAGTCTCCCTCTGTCCTGCTTTTGCTCCCGATTTTCTCGTAAATAACATAAGAGCCGCTGCTCTCCTGTCCGCTTCCTCCTCCATGGTGCACTTTACTTGGTTGCAGAGTAATATATTCTATATGGATAGCGTGTCTCGCCCCCCTTGCAACTGCAAGGTTCCTTCTGCCGTTTTGTATGAGTATCTGAATCCGTTGTGGCCAGCACTCGTGGAAAGCTCTGTGGCGTGTTACCATCCGTCTAGATAGCACCTGCTGTGTAAAGTGCGCGCTGAATTGGCACTGGTTGTCTATGCGCATATAAATATATATATATATATATATATATATTCACTGAAAAAACCATAGGTTTCAGGCACGTTATAGTTAGAAATTAGCATTTAAAAAACCTTAGAAATTCACTGAAAAAACCACAGGTTTCAGGGACGTTATAGTTTGTTGGACATTTCACTCGTACAAAACCAGAGAAATTCGGCCGTTATAGTTAGTAGAGTTTGGGTGTGGGCTAAAACCAGTGACCGCACAGTGTCCCCTAAAATAAACACGGAGAATGGGTTGAAGCAGGGATGCGTGCTGGCCCCCATCCTTTTCAATTTATACACAGCAGACCTGGGGGAGGCCCTAAAAGGAGCTAGTCTAGTAGTACCAGACTAGGAAGCGTGAGGTTGCCTGTGCTACAATACGCTGACGATACAGCCATATTGTATCACACAAGGGTGGGCCTACAAAGAGCCCTAAACGCATTAAATCGTTTCAATAACCTCAACAACTTGAAGGTCAATCAAGGAAAGACCAAGGTGGTCATTTTTGGGACATATCATCGGAAGAAGAACACACAATGGCTAATGGGAAATCTGCAAATTAACACGGTGGATTCATATAATTATTTAGGAGTTTGGCTGATGGAGCGGGCCAAGGAGAAAGCCCACCTGAAACAACTGAGATCGAAGGCCAGCAAGGTCATATACCTACTAAAACAACTAAGCCACCACTTGGTCAGCCCGTCTGCTGGTCCAATACTAACTGTCCTGAAAGCGAAACTATTACCAGCTATTAGTTACTGCCACCTGGCCTTCCCCGGGCTACTAGATGCCTCCCTCAACTTAGCCCAAGTAAAGGCCTATAAATCTGTGCTACATATTCCAAGGTCAGCTAGGAATGCAAGGCTAAGACTGGAGCAAGGCTTAGTAAGGCCAGACCTGACATGCCAGGGGGAGATCATAAAGTCATACTTAAGGATACTTAGGGCCCCGGTCCACTCTCTGAAACACCACCTGAGAACAATCTTTGAGGGGTCAGGTACAGCCTGGCATATCAGCCTAGGAAAAGCGCTTAAAACACTGAAGATCAAGGAAGAAAGCATACCACGGCTGGACATCTCCCTGAATGCTTGGAAAAGATCCATAAACCAGCAAGTACGCGAAACCTCCTTTGATCTGGACATTAAATCTCTTCGTTCAAGCACCCACTTAGATCCTCTGAATAACTCCTATAAAGCAGGCAAAGCACAACCTTACCTAAGCGAGGCTCTCACTCCACTGGCCCGAAGCAAAATCCTTTACATGAGACTAACTATATTAGGAATTGCTGATTTTAATCCAGCAGGGGCCCGTAAGGGGGATTCTACAAACTGCAGACTATGCCCCTATATGAGGGAATCCTGGCTGCATCTCTTATGCTGCTGCCCGACCAATAATAACGACCGCTGGCGACTCCTGCGTCCAATCTGCATTACTAATGGAATAGACTCCTGCAGTGAAGCGTCAGCTTTGTGTCTATCCACCACCGACACAACGACACTAGCAAGACTGGCAAAATTCATCCATCAAATCAGGATAGCCCTAAAAGCTGCTAATGAAAGCAACAAAACTCTGGTGGAGGGTACCGCAAATCTGGCGGAAGTAAGCTGATTGTTTTTTTTTTTTAAGAAAAAAAAAAGGGCTCAGCGGCCTTAAACATCCCTAGCCCGCCAGTCTAAGACAGCGTTAAAACCAGCGAGGGCCAATTGGAATGTCAGAGGCGTTGTCCACTATTCTGTATAGTTGTTTACCTATCGAGGCTCAAAGGGGACTTCATGAAAGCGCGCAAGGCCATACGGCACTGACTATAAACTCAGGGGAGGGACAATGTGCTGGCACTGGGGTGGGGCGCTTAATTTTATGTAAGATAAATAGAAGTTTTTAGTATCATTGTTTTAGTTTTTACATGCTGATTGTTTTTACTGTAATGATTTTAATTAATTGAACAGTTAATAAATACAAATACAAAATAGTTAGTAGAGCTAACTATAACTCGCGCCCCCGCAATGCACTGCTGATGACGTCACATATTACATCACTCATGACATGGTCAGTGACATCACTGATGACATCACTGATGACATCTCAAATGACATCACTGATGACATCATCCAGTGAATGTGTGTTTCTGTAAAGTTTAAATATGTTTTATATATATATATGCCAAGGTGTATTGAAGTATGAGTGGGTGTATGAGTGTCTGAATAGATGATTTAATAGGTGCGTGACTGATTGTATAACTGACTGATTAAGCATATCTTACTGAATGCATAGGTTAGTGAGTAAACTGAGTGTATGTGTGTATTAGGTTGTCTATTGGTGTATAAGTGGCTGCATGGGTTGGTGAGTAGCTACATAACTGTCTCTATTGGTTATTAATTGGTTGTGTGAGTATCTGTATGGGTGCCTGAGTGTCTGTGTGGGTGGGTGGAGGGTATGACTCAGAGAATATATGCGTAAGAGGGTGATTCAGTGGCTGTATGGGTTTAAGAGTGCATCTGTGAAGGGCTGTATGGATGACTGAGTGTGTGTACGGGTGTGTTGGTGAGTGAATGGATGTTTCAGTGTTGCATGTATGAGTAACTACATATGTTTTAAGGCAGTATATGTGAGTGTTGGAGTATGTAAATGAGTAGATGTGAGAGTGAGTGTTTTGAAGAGTACCTGGATGGATGTGTGTGTTTATTTATATGAGTGATTGTTGAAGAGAGTAAGTATGTGTTAGTATCTCTATAAATTAATTCAGTAGTGTGTCTATGACTGTATAGGGTAGTAAATGGGAGTGTGATTGATTCTTTGTATGATTGAGTAGGTGTGTGAATAACTCTTTGGATGACTTGTCGTGTGTGACTGTCTGCATAGATATATGAGTACATATGATAGTTCTGTATTTACGAGTGACTGCATGTATGATTGACTGTATGGCTCAATAAGTGCATATGTGTGTAGACCTAGGAATTACTGAATTGTTACGTAGCAACTGGTATTTGTGTGTTTATGGTTTTGAAAATGGCAGTCTGTATTTTGGACTGTGTGTATCAAAGGTTATACTATGGTTTGAGAAGGATGTATCAGATTGTCACATGGATGATGTCATCAGTGATGTCATCAGTGATGTCATTTGAGATGTCATCAGTGATGTCATCAGTGATGTCACTGACCATGACATGAGTGATGTAATATGTGACGTCATCAGCAGTGCATTGCGGGGGCGCGAGTTATAGTTAGCTCTACTAACTATAACGGCTGAATTTCTCTGGTTTTGTACGAGTGAAATGTCCAACTAACTATAACGTCCCTGAAACCAGTGGTTTTTTCAGTGAATATATATATATATATATATAACGACAAAAACAAGGAGTTCATGGTACTCACAGGGTCCGGTGCACTCACGGGGAGGGTGTCGGCTATAAAACATCCGCAGACGCGTTTCTGGCGATGGGAGCGCCATAGATATTGCATTAGGCAATAAATAATTAAGACGGCGACGCCCCATTGGCGGCCCTTCATTGGCCAAGGATCCACCTACCATATGGCAGGACCGTTTAAATGACTGTGTTGTTTTATTGACGGCTTTTCCGCACTGATGACGGCAACAGCCAGAAACGCGTCTGCGGATGTTTTATAGCCGACACACACCCTGTGAGTGCACCGGACCCTGTGAGTACCATGAACTCCTTGTTTTTGTCGTTTTATAAGCGGATTCCACCACCGCTTTCCGAGTTCGGCTGGCCCCAGGTGGAATACTGTGCTTTGGATATATATATATATATATATATAAATATATATATATATTCATTCAATCAAGGTACACACATGAGGAGGTAAGAATAGGAAACCTATGTTTACCAGTATACTTACCTTTACGATATTCTGGTAGTAGATATTTAAAATTCAATATTCTGGTTGTAACCCCTCAGTGAGTGACACACAGAGCTTTCAAGATCACCTATGCTGACACTGCCATCAATGAAGTGAGTAAAGAAGGATGACAGGTTAAATTTGCAGCTCCTGAAATTAAGTGTAGCAGTGAGATGAGATAGCCCAATTGCCACTGTTTCAGCAATTATAAAGTCAAATTCAAGTAAAAAGAGTTACAATAATCGTTTCTGGGGTCTAACAGAACAGGGACTGCCGAAATCCGGCCAGAAATATTGAGGAAGCTGAGGATCTTTTAAGGAAGTTTTGGTTGGATAAACAGGCAAGTTCCACAGTGGCCAATTGCATGCCTAAATATATATCTTTAGCTATATTAACTCTTTTAGATTTATACTCTTTGCCAAGGCAACAGTTTCTCGGGGCTAGAGGTGGGTCCCTTTGGTTTCCACTGCGACCCACCACCATTGTCCCCATGCAGCCAAAGGTGGCCTGTATGACATCTGTATACATTTAGACGTGTAAACCATGGAGACAACTGGCTCAATAAATATCTTTAAAAGGCTCTTTGACAGTGACAAACAATGGGAAACATCGCATCGGTCTGTATGTAAAAAGAGGGTGTTGGCAACCTAGCAGCCGGCTAAAAAGATCTTGAACTGTGTAAAAGACGAAGTTTGACTTTCCAAGAATGATTATTTTTCTTCTCCGCATTACAGATCTTTGCGGCGGGACCCAATTGGTAGCACGGAAGCAGAGAAAGGAAGTTAGATGGACGGAAAGGAAGGATGTGTCGGGGTACTTAAAGGTCTCTGTGTACAAGTTAAGAGCATCATCAATTTATGTCGCCTAGCCACAATGCAACAGATGACGTGCTTAAGCACTTCCATGACACCTTCTGTTCTGTGCAGGAAATGCTCTCCTTTGCCAGTCATCTGAAAAGAGGTACTTAGGGGCCCATTAGGATAGCGGGAGGATCGCCACCGCCGGCCCGGCGGTGGCGATCCGCCCGCCACATGTCCCTGGTCCTCCCCCGCCATTAGTATTAGTATGGCGGGGTGCACCACGGCGGACGGAAAGACCGTCCGCCGCTTTTCCGCCGGTCGAACTGTCGACCGGGCGGAAAAGGGTCACAATATGGTGGCGGTGTCTGCATGACACCGCCATTCATATTATGATGTATGCATTGAGTGACCTTTCCATGGCGGCGATGCCGCCTTGGAAAGGCATGCGGTCATTGACATTGGGGGCCCGTTGCGGGCCCCCAGGGTGTTGGGGGGTGCACATGGGGGGTACCTATGGTACCCCCCTCATTGCAATGCACTATGTGGCAGGCACCACGTGGTGCCTGCCATGTTGTGCATGGCAATGCTGTGCACAATCCTTTTACATTGCGAGCGGGGCTGCAGCCAGCAGATCCACCCGCAATGTAAAAGGCCCAGGATGTGCCCGCCAGTGTGGCGGGCGCATCCTAATTTGCATGGCGGGACCGCCGCAACATCGGCGGTCGGTCCCGTGCTCCGTTGCGGTGGCGGGCGGACAAAGTCCGCCCGCCATCGTAATAGGCCCCTTAGTTCCCAAGAGTAATTTGAGTGCTTTTAGATTTGTCCTGCTCTCTGAATAACTTAGCAATCATACAGCTTCCAACACTGGATAGTTTACCAAAACTGGCCTTTTTGTTTTAAGGGGAAGGAAAAAGTGAATCAAGAAGCTTTCTGATATTATATGTTTCATTTTTGAAACAATAATAGTGATCAATCAAAATCCAAAACAAATCTTTTAATAAATACGTTGATTATGTTTCACTGCGGTAAAGCAGTATTGTAATGTAATTCTTGTGCTCACACAGAGGAATGCAAGGACCTTCTGTCAGCCGGGCAGGATGGCTTTAAACAAAGAACATTCGGCACTGCTCAGGTGGCGGTTTCCCAGATACACACTGGGATTAATTTAACAGTTTTACCGCTATGTCCACGTCATAGCTCCAATGTGAAATGTAAGCACCGGCTCACCAGGCAGGGGACAGGGGAAGATAAAATACAATATAAAAGTTTTCAAGGTGGTTTAAGCTTTCTGTAAATAGTCACATATGGGCTTCCTTCTCGTATTTCTCCTTACAAGGAAACGGCATGCTCTCTCCCCTTTTGGCTTGTGTTTTTACTGCAGTAACTGAGCAATGAACACTATCGGCGTGTACATTGTTCGACAAGTAAAGTCTCACCGTGGTCACTGAAGGCATTTCACTGGTAAACAATGCACGACTGTAATCATTAACATAGGTTTGAGAATAGCTGGCAGTGCAGTAAGTTATTGTTCGACTCTATATGCTTACAAATTCCGAATTTAGAGAATAATTCACTCAAAAAAACGTTCTTTTCAGCACTTAAATTGCCGCGTTTCATTATGTTGTTTACAGGTATAATTTAGGGAAAGCTTCAAAAGATCACCCCGGAATCCATAAACTTTTTTAAAGGGCCAGCAAAAAATGTAATGTGAAAAGATGTGAACGGGCTAATAAAAATGTAAAAAGGAATATATTAGGGCTGCTCC
The DNA here is from genome assembly GCA_963921515.1 of Calotriton arnoldi. Lineage (NCBI taxonomy): Eukaryota > Metazoa > Chordata > Amphibia > Caudata > Salamandridae > Calotriton > Calotriton arnoldi. The sequence goes on from CAWUFW010007733.1 coordinate 185,084, forward strand.
AGGTTGCAAAGTTGCAAAAGTCTGTGTTGCTATCTATAAAATTGTGCATTCGTGAGATTTAAGCTGGTTTTCACAGTCACATTTGGATGAAATTAGGACTGTGAGACAATTTGTGTTCCTAAGATCACTATTTGTCACTAACAACCTTGTTCTGAAAAATTATAGAACGCAAAACAGTGTTCTAATCCTGCCCAATACCACAGTGCATATATAAGATACACACAAAAGGTAAAGTTTCAGAGAAACATTCTGCATATATTTCCCGGCTTCGAAAAGAATTAAAATTGTCTCGAAATGCTATGAAAAATAGAAAAATGTGGCCCGAGGAAAGTAAACTGAGAAACATTCCAAACTCCCTGAAGGAAAAAAAATCAGGAAATCACAAAATTTCACTGGGAAATAGTTTGCACACCATTAAGAAGAATATCTTTGGGAACTGTATTTTTTTTCTACATTAAAGCTACATTAAGCACCGTGATGGAGCATACTTTTGTCATTCAGGGGCAGATTTACAAATTTTTGGCACATCGCAACGCAGCAAGACAACATGCTGCGCTGTGTCAAATGGCAAGGGCAGGAATGTGCCATATCTATCTACTAAAATGTGGCACACTCCCGCTTTCCCTCTGCGCTCGCTGGCTCACTTGGGTTCAAACTGAAATGGCATGGGGAGCAAAAAAACGATGGATTTAGGCCCAGATCTCTGTACTGGGGTGAATGTATGACATTGTTCTGCATTCTGTCCATCAATTGTTCTTTTTGCATTTGTCACCCCGAGTGGGACGGTATGCCCAGACGTGCGTCCCGTGCTCTCCATGCCACTGGAGTCAACCTATCCTGGCTGATGAGGGGTGAAACCCCAAAACCGGTCCTAGGATGCTTGTTTCCAGTCCAGGGTGGACCTGGCATGGCAATTCGGGCTGGACTTTTCCCATTGGGCACAGGGTCAAGACTGATTTGCATATGGCTGGGTTCAAACTGGAATGGCATGGGGAGCAAAAAAACGATGGATTTAGGCCCAGATCTCTGTACTGGGGTGAATTTACAACATTGTTCTGCATTCTGTCCATCAATTGTTCTTTTTGCATTTGTCACCCCGAGTGGGACGGGTATGCCCAGACGTGGGTCCCGTGCTCTCCATGCCACTTGAGTAAAGCTATACTGGCTGATGAGGGGTGAAACCCCGAAACTGGCTCTAGGATGCTTGTTTCCAGTCCAGGGACGACCTGGCCTGGCAGTTCGGTCTGGACTGTTCCCATTGGGCACAGGGTCAAGACTGATTTGCACAGGGCTGGGTTCAAACTGGAATGGCATGGGGAGCAAAAAAACAATGGATTTAGGCCCATATCTGTACTAGGGTGACTGTATGACATTGTTCTGCATTCTGTCCATCAATTGTTCTTTTTGCATTTGTCACCCCGAGTGAGACGGTATGCCCAGACGTGGGTCCCGTGCTCTCCATGCCACTGGAGTCAAGCTGTCCTGGCTGATGAGGGGTGAAACCCCTAAACCGGTCCTAGGATGCTTGTTTCCAGTCCAGGGAGGACCTGGCCTGGCAGTTGGGGCTGGACTGTTCCCATTGGGCGCAGGGTCAAGACTGATTTGCATAGGGCTGGGTTCCAATTGGAATGGCATGGGGAGCAAAAAAACGATGAATTTAGGCCCAGATCTCTGTACTGGAGTGAATGTATGACATTGTTCTGCATTCTGTCCATCAATTATTCTTTTTGCATTTGTCACCCCGAGTGGGACGGGTATGCCTAGACGTGGGTCCCGTGCTCTCCATGCCACTGGAGTCAAGCTATCCTGCTGATGAGGGGTGAAACCCGGAAACCGGTCCTAGGATGCTTGTTTCCAGTCCAGGGACGACCTGGCCTGGTAGTTCGGGCTGGACTGCTCCCATTGGGCACAGGGTCAAGACTGATTTGCATAGAGCTGGGTTCAAACTGGAATGGCATGGGGAGCAAAAAAAACGATGGATTTAGGCCCAGATCTCTGTACTGGGGTGAATGTATGACATTGTTCTGCATTCTATCAATTGTTCTTTTTGCATATAGTTTAGACTGATACACCAGAATACATACCAAACTCACAAGGAGCAGTGAGATAATACAATTTTTAAAGCCTCACATTTACAGAGTGAGCCAATTCACAAAAGGACCAGAATAAGTTTACCCAAGGAGGATAAGTTTTGAATAATTTTCAAACTTTAATGGAATTTTAAGGGGCACATTTACTAAATAAATAGTGCAATGCAGCTCAGCAACCACAGTAGTTGCACTGCATTGCAGTTTGAAAAATTAGCATCATAGATGCAAATCAACTAAAATATAATGCTGCTGCATGTTTCCCCACCGCTGGCTTACAAATGGGATGCCTAGTGCCACACACACACCTTTGCACCATAGTGCATATTGCCTTGCATATGCTTTGTACTGGAAAATATCCTTCCCCTTTGAGAATGTAAATAATGTTAAAAGCAGAGAGTGCCTACTCTTACAAAATGAAAATTAAAGGTTTAATTCTTTTTTGAAACACATCTCATTTACCTTTAGTAAAATTGGCTCATTTAAAAAAAAAAAAAAAAAAAGATTGCCTTATTAAAAAGCAATCTCAGACATTGTGGTTTGCTGACCTTAGCAGGCCACCATCCCTGGGATGGGTGTGATTCCTAACGGGTTGCAAACTGCGACCTACCTCATTAATATTCATGAGGTAGGTCGATTTGCGACCCACAATGAATCCCTAAATGAAACTCAATGTGTTTCATACATTAGGAATACTGATTTCCTAATTGTGATTCAGAGAGAATCACAATTAGGAAATCGCTATTCTTAATGTTTGTCCATCTGGCCATTAGTGTGTTCCACTCATTATGGAAATGCAGTTCAGGATTTTATGAACGACACATAGCCAATATTATGTTTTCTTTCTTATGTTGTTTTCTGAGGAGTGCATGGTTTCACATCCAGTACCCATACCACCTTTAAAACCCTTGCTGCTCTCCAGGGCAATTTCTAGCTTTGTACCCCAGCGAACTGATTCTAGTTGGAAACCCGCCATAGGGGATGATGATGTAGAATTACCCCAGCCTATTGGTCGGAAATCGCGTCTTTACTAAAATAATTGAGTCAAGTATGCACCAATTATTGGTGGTCAGAGCAGCCAAGAAATAAAAGTTCTGGTTTCTTCTACCTTTGCTGTTCTTTGCAAAGCTAAGAATCTATTTTGTATTCTGTGATTAGTTACACCTGCACAAAATAACAGTACTTCTACCTAAATTTGTCCTGAACTGCCATGCCACATCCTCTCTGATGTGGAGCACACTCAACTCCAAATTCGTCTGTCCTGCATAGGAGTGTTACGGCAAAAGCAAGATCTGCATTTCTGCTGGGAAATGGAATGATGGCCCCATGAAACTAGGAGGTGATCAGGATGGGAAATATATGCTAACACAGTTTCATTTGTTCCTCACTCCCTCTATGGTATTTCTATGCCTGTGTGTGTTTGTGCTTGTGCATGTGTGTGTTTTTATATGAGACATGCATTCTATTTCCATCTGTGACATTGCGGTGAACATGTCTGTCCGAGATTATTATCACCACTCTCTTTTAAGCACATCATCTTACATCTTATTGCAATCAGTCTTCACCTGATCATCTACGACACTGTCCACTTTCCTAAAATTATAGTCTTGCCACCCTGCATTCTTTCTTCTAAAGGGACCAGGACACAGTTACTCAACAGTTCTAGATCGTGTGCAATTTAGTTCTTCACATTTTTTTTCGGGGGGTATGGGCGGGGGGTAATCTTTTAAATGAATTTCAAGTTCTAACATTCCATGCAAAGTCAGAAATTTAGCCAGCCTAACTGGAGGAGGTCACTGCCAGCAGTCAGGCCAGAGATCATGTGTCTCTGGCTGGGGTATCAGTGTTCAAGGTGCCTACTGCAAGCAGTCAGTTATGAGATGCATGGCTCTCTGGGGGGAGTGGGATAAAGACCTGTGGTGCCCCCAACAGCAGTAGGCTCAGAGCTGCATGGTTCAGTAACTGGGCAACATCATAAAATAAAAGAATGGACGGAGTGTTGAAACGTTTCAAACACTCACCCCCAGTCACAGGGTTTAATCCATTGTTATTTTGCTCACCACATTACCCCAGTTTGGACCCAGCCATATGCAAATCAGTCTTGACCCAGCTCCCCATGGGAACAGTCCAGCCCGAACTGCCAAGCTAGGTCCTTCCTGCATCAGAAACAGGCATCCTGGGACCAGTTTCGGGGTATCACCCATCATCAGCCAGGCTAGCTTGAATCTAGTGGCGCAGCGAGCAAGGTACCCACGTCTTGGATACCCTTAGCCATTTAGGGTGCATATAGCAGCATCAAAAAATAACTGGGGGCCTGGCTGATGAGGAGTGATGCCCCAAAACCAGTCCCAGGATGCTTGTTTTCGGTCCAGGGAGGACCTGGCCTGGCAGTTCGGACTGGACTGTTTCCATGGGGAGCAGGGTCAAGACTGATTTGGATATGATTGGGTTTAAACTGGAATGGCATGGGGAGCAAAGACACAATGGATTTAGGCCCAGATCTCTGTACTGGGGGAATGGTTGACATTGTTCAGCATCATGTCTATCAATTGTTCTTGCATTTGTTATACTGAGTGGGACAGGTATGCCCAGACGTGGGTCCCTTGCTTGCTGTGCCACTGGATTCAAGCTAGTCTGGCTGATGAGGGGTGATACCCCAAAAGTGGTCCCCGAATACTTGTTTTTGGTCCAGGGAGGACCTGGAAGTTTAGTCTGGACTGTTCCCGTGAAAAGCAGGGTCAAGACTGACTTGCATATGGCTGGGTCCAAACTGGAGTGGCATAGTGAGTAAACGAACGATGGATTAAATTCAGATCTCTTTACTGGGGGAGTGGTTGAAAAGTTTCAGCACTCCATCTATCATCTTGTTGTGTTTGCTCATTAACTGGGCAGTCAGAGATCATGGAGCCTCCAGTCATTTCAGAGCGGCACTGCTCTGTGGCTGAGAGCTCAGTGCCCATAGCACTGTCTTTGCAGTAGTCAGTTCAGAGATGCATTTCACTCTGACTAGGAGCTCGAGGTCTGTGGTGCCATCAGCCAGATGTCAGCTCAGAGCAGCATGGGTGTCGGGCTGGGGGCTCAGGGACCATGGTGCGCCCTTATAGCAGTCAGTTCAATGCTGTATAGTTCTCTGAAAGGGTGGATGAAGGCCTGTGGTGTCTCTTACTGGGATGGCTACCTTTAACTCAATGCTGCATGCAATCTAGAATGAATGTAATGTGGGCTTTGTGCACACATTTAATTTTGGAAGTTCTAACACTTTCTATCACTAGATTTTCTAATGCAGTGAGTGCCTAACATCAACAAGCCTTTTTCCTTGGCTTTGCTTTTTCTATAGAGATGCTCTGTGATGTGGTTATTCTGTCTGAAGTGTATTAGAACTGCATTTATATAGCCCTTATTACCTCTAAAGAGGAGCTGAAGCATTTCGTGAATGGTTAACACGTCACCCTGTAGGAATGCCTTGAGTGGAAGAGTGTGTCTGCAGTTCGACCTATATGGGCAGTGAGCGCAGCCAATACCTTTAACAAGGGATAGTCCCTTTGGGTACTACACAGGTCTGGCAAAAATGTTTAGGGGCATATTCACAAGGATTCAACTCCGATTTATCTCCACCTTAACGCAACAAAAGTGGAGATAGATTTAACACCCCATTCACAAGCTGGTGCAAACTGCAGACAACGCCAGTATTCCCGCGATAAATGCCCCAAAATCTAACACCACGGTGGACACCACCAACTAACCCTAATGAGATGCAGAGTAGGCGTTCCCGTGCAAAAACACACGAAAAAACAACACCACCACTTACACAACGAACTGACAGAACTGCGAAGCGAACCAAAAACAGGCGATAAGCCGCGGTAGCCGCAGGTATTTAACACCTGCCTCAAGCAGGTGTAAAGATGGACGTCTACCTGCAGTAGGCAAAGGAGCCCCGCACACAGCCATACCCGAAGAACAAACGACGCCATGGAGCTACTCATCATGCAGCTCGGAGTCCAAACAGGGCCACAACACCCACCGCCACCACCCCCAGGACTGCCACCACCCCCAGGACCCAGACCCGCCCCCCCCCGGACCACCACAGAGGCAGCATAGAGTAAGACAGCGGACCTACCGAAAATGCACCGCTCTCACAGACCTAACGCCCGCGGAAGTCATTGCCCACTACAGGCTCAAAAGGACAACCATCCTACGCATCATGACCCACATCGCCCACAGGCTGACGGTCCCAACACAGCGGAGAACAAACATCCCTCCGCAGACAAAGCTGCTGGCAGTGTTGCACCTGTTGGCCTCTGGTACGTTCCAACCAACAACTGCCAGAGTCGGAGGGGTCTCACAGCCAGCCCTATCAAAGTTCATCACTCCTGTCCTGGATGCCATCATCAGCTTCATACCCCAGTACCTTCACTTCCCCAACACTGCGCAGGAACAGCTGGAGACTAAGCAAGGCTTCTACGCCATAGCCGGATTCCCGGCCGTGTTGGGGGCAATCGACTGCACACATGTCCCACTTGTGCCCCCTGCGGATACTGCACACCACTACCGTAACAGGAAGCACACGCATTCCATCAATGTGCAGGCAATAGTGGACCACCGGGGACTCTTCACCAATGTCGTCGCCAACTACCCAGGCAGTGTGCACGATTCCTTCATCTTCCGACAGTCCATCATCAACCAGCGCTTCCAGGATGGCACATATGGAACGGGACTGCTCGTTGGTAAGAACCAAATCAACACACCACACATCCCACAGCCACCAACGCACAAAGCACAACTGTGGGGATGCACACGTGACCAAACCACATCCGACATGTCAAACTACACGACCACCTACCAGACACGACTACACCACTCCATGGTCATTCTGGGCTACCCCTGAACCCAATACAGACTTCACATGGCACCACAGCCACACAACAGCTGAACGTGTGGAGATGCGGAATGCAGCCATGACACATGTGAGGCACTGCTCTGCCCTCATGACCCTACCCCAGTCTCCCGCAGGTCAGCGTCCCGTGGCGGTGGGCCCGTGTTGGCCGCTGTGCATCCGGGGCGACTAGCCCTGTGCGACTCGAGTCATCCCCCCTTGTAGTTCTGACATTGTATGTCTGTGTGCCTGATGACTGTTGGTGTAGTTGCCAGCACCAGCTACTCCCTGAGGGCTGGCTTAGACTCACCCCACACACAGCCAGCACAGGTGTCACTGAATTGGTGGGCCTGCCATCACATCCTGCCGAACCAAGTATTGACTCTTTTCTCCCTGCACTGTCACAGGTGATCAAGGATATGCACTCTGCCCTTGGATGATGACACCCCTCCGGGACCCGAACACACCCGCCCAGAGGCAGAACAATGCGGCCCACATACACACCAGGGGCATCGTTGAACGCACATTTGGCATGTTGAAGTCACGTTTCATGTGCCTGGATGGCACTGGTGGGAAGCTCCTGTACAGCCCGGACGTCGTGTGCAAGATGATCATTGCATGTTGTGTGTTGCACAACATCTGTGTTCGCACCAGGGCCCCATGGATCCCAGTTCCAGAGGTACCGGACGATGATGGTGGTGATGGGGCAGGTGGCCCACATCCTACTGCAGCTGCGGCATGAATGGCCCGTAGGGACCCCATCATTGACACTTACTTCTCATGAGCACGTCACATTGTGACCATCCGTGGCATTCAAGGGACAGTGGTAGATGTCCAATTGCACTGCATGTGTGAATAAAACATATTTGCAGGTTACAGGTTGGAATTGTACATTGTCATGTTACATGTCCCTGGGGTTTCAGATGTGATTTGCCAGGTTGTGCACATTTTCCAAACCAGTTGTGTCCTGTGTTCAGTTGTGGAGGTGTTGCTGTTTGTACCGGGATGTTGTCAATGTCGAGGTGCACTTCTGCTTATGTGCATATGCTGCACGGTGGGTGTGTCGCTCCTGCGGCTCTGATTTGTCTGCCACTGGTCTCTTTCATGCGTTGTGCCTGTAGGTTCTGTTCTTCCACGGTGCTTGGATGTTGTGGTGTGCATGTTGTCCTCTGCAGTTGGCCAGGGTGCATCCGTGGTACTCCGCTGTTGATGTATTTTGTTCTGTGGCATTTTCTGTATGCTGTTCTTGTGCTTTTTTCTGCATTGCGCGTGAGTATTGCTGCCCTCGCGCTGGTTGTCACTGTTTTCTTATTGCGCTTTGGCCCATCGCAGCTTTTTTCGCGTTGTGGTTTGTGTTTTTATCTCCGTCGAGGTGGTTGTATTGCGAGCATTGGCCACGGTGTCGGCCAACTATCGCATGCTACCGCCGTGTTGTGAATTCCACGTTGTCACAGGGTTATTTTCCCGCGATAGGCTGCGATGCTGAAAGTTGCGTTGCGCTACTCTTGAGGTAATTATCACACGTTCTTGTGAATATACCCCTTAGTTTCTTAATCCTAACTGTAATCCAATTCTAAAGGCTTCTTACAGATGAAATCAAATGAGTTTATTGAAGTCATTTACTGCAAATACATACTTTCATGCTTTAATTTTTGTCAAACATTTAACTTATGCTCAAATATCTTGCCTTTGTTAATGTATTTGGCAATGATCTTGCATCAAGGAATTTCAGACCCTGGATAAGCCCTGCATCAGGGGTTACTTTTGCGCACTCTGTACATTTTGATGAATGAAAAGAAGTGGGTATGCTCCACAAACTAGGGTGAACAAGAGAGAGTAACTGTACTTAAGGTATTGTTGAATAATCCTAAAGCAATGTTGAGTGTCATGAAATAGGAATCAGAGGAAAAAGACAACTAACTCAGAGAATTCATGATCCAAAACCAATTATGTTCAGAAAATAGTGTCTTTCTAATTAAGGTGAATTCTTATAACAAACCAGGTATCACACATGCAACACCCATGTGACCAATTGTATGTGTGGCATTAGAAGACAAAAACAACGAGATCCGAACCAAGATAGTGAAATTCATGTTAACAGCCTGGTAAGAAAACAAAACAAAACAAGCATTGGCAGAGCCAATGGGTCTGGCATTTTGTACCAGCCTTTTGGCAATTCTTGGTTTGTTTTGTCATGGTTTTTGCAAAACTTTATTGTTCAGGAAGCTGCTGGGCGGTCATGAATCCCAAAAGAACAAGCATTGGCAAAGCCAATGGGTCTCACCAATGCAAGAGCTATTGGCTTTGACAGTGTCTTTTACCCATGTGGCATAGCTGCATGGTTAGCGCTGACCACGTCACAGCGCTTTTTTTCCTAACTTATAGCCATGCTGCTGACCAGCACAGCAAAAAGACATTGGCAATTTAAATAGCTCTCTCATAGGCAAAACCTACTGGCTTTGCCAATGTTTGTTTAACCACTTACCATGACAGATACAGTTTGGGTTTATTTGTGTGTTAATATGAAATATAACATGGGATTCGTTGAGTGGGGAAGGATAGCATAAATATAGCATATCAGACTCAAGCTGGTGTGTTAAGGACACACTGGTCATTCAGTTAATTGTGCACCAGGTACTTTCTCAGATGGATTATGTGAAAGAATATGAGCACCAGACGAGTTTGAAGCAAGAGCTACAGGCAAGGGGCACAGGCCGTGCCACTCCCTTCCTCACCTGGTTTTGGAGGAGAGTAGACATGCTGGTTGCAAGGCTGGAGGCACTCCACTTCCTCTTTTTGTGCTCTTTTAGTTTAAGGAAGAGGAGTCCTAGCCAGACAAACAGGATGATAACCTCTGAAATTACATTAAAAAACAAGGATGTGTGTTTCTGTTGCTTGTAGTTGTTCTGCAGTTCGCCAGGGGTCTGGGGTCCACTGGCTGCCTATCCCTGGGGATATTGGATCTGACGATGCTGCACTGTTGATACGGCTCACACAGAACGTCCTCCTGAAGCATGGAGGATACGGAAGAGCCTGCCTGTCAATCACTGCAGGGGGAGGAGGCTGGGTGGTACCGCTCAGGGCTGGACCAGGGGAGGAGAAGGGGCAGAGCTTCCCTATACAGTCAGCAAAATGTTGTCAGTGTATGGCATAGAGTACAGGAGTCACGTAGCTGCCGCCCCAAATGAGCAGAAAGGAGGAGCCAATCTTCCTACCTGTAGGTTCCATGGCCACCTTTAATTGTGTTTTTAACACTATGGCACATGCAGCACATGTGGCATGTCCCATGTAAAACATGTTTGTACATCACATTTGCATCTCCGTCGTGCCCTGATGTTGCATAATTGCATGTACAATAAATTGATTTGGGGCAAATCATGTAATCTTACAGTGCCTAAAAAAACAAATAAGCTCACCACCTGGCCTCTACTTACACGAACAGTAGACAAACTCGGCCCAACATCAGCTGTCTGCTATTGGTGGTTTTCCGGACTACATTTGCCCACAATTGAACAGCAAGTAACGTGGCGGGAGGGGAGAAAAAGGGGGAGTGGGAGGGGCTGAAATGCCTCATGCGCGCCACGGACACCTGGCAGAACAGTACTGTAATGAAAATTAAAAGGAAAAAGGCATCCAAAATGGATACAATAGTCAAAACAAGTCTGCAGTCTGAGAGGATGTGGCATAACATACAGGGCTGCTGACATTGGGACTGGGGAACCGGCATTCGAGCCTTGGCGTCGGCTCTCCCCGTGCCTACAAAAACATGCATATCATAACAAAAAGAATTAAACAACAGGTGCGGCTGGTACAGGTAAGAGTGGTGCGACAATGGGGCGGGGCAGGGGGAAATCGACAGATGGCGGGATAGGAAAATAATGTTAAAAAGTGCGGCGAGCGCAAGGTAAGTGGCTTTATTTATTTATTTATTTTATTTTCCCTATCTAGTTGTCTGTTGACTCCCCCCCGCCCCGCCACACCCGTCTTCCCTTTATCGGCAGCACCTGTTAAACAATGGCGAATCAAAACAAAATACGGAATGGAAACAAAATTACAAATGCCGTTTGGTACTACAGCAATAGTTGAACATCCCTTTGTGAATGCATACAGAATCGGGTGAACAAATAGCACAAGCCAATTCAAAGAAAAAAAGAGTGCACCAACCAAACTATAAATAAGCAAAAGAGTAGGGGGACATGTAACAGAGGCAGTAGCCATGAAAGTGAAAAACACAGCCAAAAGCAGGACAAATAGCAATGTTTCACAAATGAAAAGAAAGGAATTTAGAAAGGCACATAAAGGAACAAATGAAAAGCGATGGGCGTGATAAGCTCATAGAGTAGGTACAGCAGGTCTTGAAGCGAAAGTGCATGCGCTGCCTAGGCGAGACCCAAAAATTGACTAACGGCAAAAATGTTTTTTGTTCTTAAAAAAGACTACATTACCATAGTACCCCCTAGCAGTGAAGGGAACTACTTTGTGTGTAGGATTGCCACTTGGGAAAGGGTAGCATGCCATAACTGATAGTTAAGTCAGCCAATGGCTGAAGTGGGCTGACTTATTGCTCCTTGATACATGCTCAAGTGCGTTGGATAAAAATGTGAATGACACAACCACTGACACCCCCTATAGGTAACTATGCCATATACAGAATTATAGTAAAATCAAAAGGTCTTGGCTAACACAGACCTAAAATAGCTACTCGTTCTGCCACTGGCTGCCAGCCAGAAAGAAAGAAAGAAGAAGGAGGGAAGCAAGGAAGGAAGGAAAGAAACAAGAAAAGAAAGAAAGATAAAAATGCAAGAAAGAAAGAAGAAAAGAAAAAGAATAGAAATGTAGGCAAAAAATGAAGAAAAGAAAGAAAAAAGGAAAGAAAGAGGGAAGGAAACAAATCATTAAAGAAAGATAGAAAGATGGAAGGAAGAAAAAAGAAAAAGGAAAGAAAGAAAGAAAGGAAGGAACAAAGGAAAGAAGGAATTGAAGAGGGGAAGATAAAGTAAATAAAGGATTGGAAGACATAAAGAAAGATGAAAAGAAAAAACAGAAAAAAGAAGGAAAATTGAAATACAGAAAAAAATCAAGAGGGAAAGAAAGAAAGACAGCAAAAAAGAAAGCAAGAAAGAGTTAAAGATATGAGGTAAGAGAGAAATAAAGCAGGAAATCAGGAAAGAAAGAAAGAAAGAAAGAAAAGAAAGAAAGAAAGAAAGAAACAGAAAAATGCAAGAAAGAAAGAATATAAGAAAGCACAGAAAGATGGAATAAAAAGGAAGGATGGAAGAAAAATGGCAAGAAAGAGGGAAGGAAAGGAAGCAGGACTGATAGAAAGATGGAAGGAAGGAAAAAAGGAAGGGTAGAAGGAAAGAAAGATTTGAAGAAAGAAAGAAAGAATGAAAGAAAGAAAGAAGAAGGAAAGAAAGAAGTGGGGAAAGAAGACAAATAAAAAAAGTGTTAAAAGTATTGCAAATTAAAATCAATAAAGTCTGGTTTATTAAAGAACCATTGGGGAAATCGAGACCAGTATTAATGTGTTCTGAAGAATTGTCCTCTTATTAATTCACATGTATAATATTGAAGGTTTCGGTTTGTGTATTGCATGCATACTAAAAAGAGGAAAACTTAACACAGAACAGTTTCAAATGGACTCTGTGAAATACCAGCACTCACATAAAGAAACGACTTTAGAAAGAATTTCCAACATTATTGGCAGGAGACAGAAATGATAAAGCACGAAATGTGGTGTGTGCACACATCTGGTATTAAGCGCCCTACTTTCAACTCTGGCTCGAAACACAAAGGCAACACCAAAGTAATTATAAAGTAAAAACAAGAACACTGCCGCTGAGGTGAACTAACTCCTGTGCAGATGTGCTCCTTGTGAAAGAGCAAAATGCAGTCACTCAAAGTGAAGTTCACCAGTGGCTGAAGTAGGCTGACCCAGTGCCCAATGCAGTATGCTGTAGCGTGCAGAAGCAAAATGTGAATGACACAACAACAGACCAATGGATGAAAAGAGGTGGCTTAAAGGCCCTTTAAGTAAGTATATTGTATATATAATTTTAGTAAAATCGAAAGGTCTTGGCTAACACCAAACATAACAAGCATTTGCAATGCAATAGGTCTCGCAATTGCGAGATTTTGAGCTATTGGAATTCTAAATGACAATGCCTTTTATTTATGTGTTTAAAAAACCTGCAATAATAGAAGGCATTGTCATTTACAATACCAATAGGTCAAAGTTTCTAAAATGCGAGACCTATTGCATTGCAGATGCTTGTTATATCTGGTGCTGGGCAGGATCAGGTTTCTCGACAGCTGTTCGGTATATGGTAAGGCATTTGCGAGAGTTTAAGCTAGTGGCATTGTAAATGACAATACCTTTTATTTATCTGTTTTGATCATTAACACATAAATAAAAAGCATTGTCATTTACAATGCCAATAGCTCAAACTCTTGTAAATGCCAGACCTATTTCATTTCAAATAAGCGGCCACCATTGTCCCGGGCTGTTTGGAAAGTGAAAGCGCGCATGGCGTGCTGAATGTTGCAGGAAAGCATATCTTGCCTGCAGTAGGAGAAATTCATTAAAGTAAATCGTGGTGTCCAGTTAATGCGCATTCACTAGTTTCACACCAGCCTTGGTTTGCATGTTTGTTTACCTCACACGGAGCGCAGCCGGCACTGCCTGAAGGGAGCTAGGAGTATTCCAGCGGGGCCCCCTGTCTGTACACAGCGGGGTCTCGTAGTTAGTAATAACATTTTGCTTGGAGCTTTAAAGATCTGTGCATGGCGGCCGCCTGAAGGCCCTGGCCGTGGGACCCCCCCCAACAGCTGCTGCTTTTAGAGGCCTCATGGAGAGGGGGGCACAGGAAGCGTCACACGGCTGGTTGTACAGTGAAGAGCATCACCCCACCTCACCTCTGCCACCACTACTACCCCAGGGGGGGGTTGGTTATAGATTCTGGACCTGGCCATCAGGCCCCTCAGCAGCTGACCGCCTGCTGCACCTCTGAGCACGAGGCCCCCCCTAGACTGACGGGGTGTGTTGGGATCAGCATGGATGTGCCCTGGAAGAGCTGGAGAGTCTCATTACTGGGCTAGTGGGGTGCTGCGGGTCACGTGCTTTGGCATATACCACTGGATTATCAGAGGGTGACTGGCAGAGCTGCATGGGTCCTAGCGCTGGAATATTAAGGGTCCGGATTAAAGCGCCTTGACAGCGATACGTGTCGATCCCTGTGAGAGCGCTGCGGCTCAGGTACGAGGTGCTTTGTCAACGCTGTCTGTAGGTCCTACAATGGAATAGCAGGGGGTGCTGCAGGTCCGGATTAAAGCGCCTTGACAGCGCTACGTGTCGATCCCTGTGGGAGCGCTGCAGGCCGGGTACGAGGCGCTTTCGCAAAGCTGCTTGCAGATCCTACAATGGAATAGCAGGGGGTGCTGCAGATCAGGATTAAAGCGCCTTGACAGCACTACGTGTCGATACCTGCGGGACTTGCTGCGATTCAGATACGAGGCGCTTTGGCAAAGCTGTTCGGTAAATGTGGCTAAGAGTTGTGCTATATCAAGAACATTTAAAAATAAACTATGTGCTGACAGATGCACTAAGATGCTCCTCTTCCCTCACAATCCTAGCCCCCCCCCAACTTCCCTTCAAACACTGCTTACTTGTACATCGTGTGAAAAGTAGCAGCCTCCCTTGTTCTCCCCCCCGCTCCCTATCTGGGTGGCGGGCGGCTCCCAAGAGTAATGTGTTTGAGCACCGACACGGTTATGATAGCTTAGCCAAACAGCCTCTCAGCTTAGGTGTATTGTGGTAATATTTGTCATTAAATAGCCTGGCACAGCATAACCATGGGAACGTGTTACAGTGGCTCGCGGTATGTGACAGATCGAGTGAGCAATCATTGTGCAGAACAGTGTGTGCGACAGACATCGTCGCAGTGAAACGCACCCGGGAAGGTTCCAGTTGCGACATATTTTCCACATGGAAGCGATGTCTTTCAAGCGTGTGTGTGTGGGGAAGTGCAGGGCTCCCGGGAGAGGCTCTGGCATTGCCATTTCTTCTTAAAATATGTAGAATTGAATACGAGATTCTGAAACTTGGAAGCCAGCCAATAAATTTGTACTTCAATGTTTTTATATTGCTTCCGCACATGAATTGGGAGCTCCGTGAAAGAGCGCTTTAAACAAAGGGCAAACGAACAATGTTTAAAGGAGAAGTCCACGGAAAGCGGCCAGGTCTCCTCTGCCTTACTGATGGCTGGTGGTAGCACAGGCGTTTGAAAACTTGACATATACAACTAGGGAGCAGTAGGTTATAATAGGTTAGAATTGAGGAGGGAGCTGCGCCCCTCATCCCTAATTAAGGAACCGCCCCTGGACGAGAGGGCAGCTGGAGCGCTTGTTTACCTTCTTCGTTTCCCCTCCTCCCCCTGGAGACTCGGCTCGGCATCTGTGCAATGTTGACACTGCCAGTGGCGGGGCCCGAGGCCCAATCCGGAGCATCGGAGCCTGGTGAAGACACGACTCGAGGGAGAGGGACTAATTGAAGGAGACAGTATAATGCCGCAAGTAAATGATCCAGTCCTGATGGGCGGTCCCAAAAGGAGACAGGGCGGTAACAAGGAGGGACTAAGAAGCCTCATTATCAATCGGAAGCCAGCGTTTACCATAGACGATGATGCCAGCCAATGAAAAATAGGGGTGGGGCTTCCACCCCACTTCTAAAATATACTCTAATACAGCATGCCTCGCAAAGCGAAGCAGCGCATTGCGCTGCAACGCTACGCGAGACCTAAAAAGGGTACATTGGAATATTCATTTAAACAATGATGTGCCCAGAGCCTTGCTCAAGTAGTATTCTGGGCGGAAAAAGATTTGGCGCCCTCACTGCTGCTTGTGAATACAATGAGCTAGTAGGGGACCATTTTGTGTTTATAGGTCAATCACTGGGTGATTACATCAAAACAGTAACTGGTCTTTGAGCGTAAACAAGTCAGCACCTCCCATAACTTGTCTGATTGACTCTGGTAGCAAGGTGTTGGTGGGGCGGATGGGATTGTTGGTACATGGTGGCAGGGAGCGAGACGCAAATGGGAGGGGAAGGAAGGTGGTTAAAACGTTGTTAAAATGGTACCTGCAGCAAATAAAAAATGATTAAAAGCTATTTAATCTGAATCACTGGAGACAATTGCGAGGGAAACTGCTGTTTGCGTAAACTTAATTCAGTCAGCTTCGCGCACCACTCTGAAGATCGGTGGCCTGGGACAAGCATGGCCATGCCAAAAGATGGCTCTGAATGTGCTTAGAAGGAAAAGAGCAGTGGTTAATGAAAACAAAATCAACAGAACCGGAGGCAAATGTGCATATGCAAACTTACCTCAAATACAGAAAGTCACAGATATAAACATTCTACGGTGGAGTACATAGGGCGCAACATCAAATGTGAAGTTCTGTGCCACAACACAACTGGACTACCCAAGTGAAATACTGTTTTCATGTTAGTGACTGGACTGATGTAAAAGAAAGTTGGACGTGTTACATTTTGTTAGTGTACATGCCTTGTGTGATGACCAGAGTTGTGCTCTTATCATGTTTTTGTTGCTGCACCAATGAAAGATCTCAGGATTGTTTTTGTGCAGGAAGGTGCCCCTTCCTGCAGAAAAACAATCCTGCATCCAACACAGGCACCCTTGCATCATGGTGCACAAGTGCATGAGGTGGTGCTAGGCAGCCCATTGTGCACCACCACTTCGGAAAGGACAGGAATACACCGTATTGTAATAAATACAGCAAATCCCTGCCCTTTCCTTGTAAAGCAGCTCAGCAAGGTGACTTGCTGTTTTGCGTTGTATTACAATCTCATAAATATGCCCCTTTGCTTTTTCTAAAAAGAGTAGAGGTGCAGTAAACAGTTTTGGAGGCATGAAATTCTTGTTTAGCTGGGTATCATATTTTATTTTGCAAGATTTTATGAAGACAATGGAGCTGGTTTAGAGTTGTATGGGTGGTGTAAAACTATCACTTTGTGGAGGTCCTGGTATGTTCTCATTTACCTGGTTTACTTAGCTGGATGTTGAAGCAGTAACTGACATAAGAGCACAGTGATGATAAAACAACAACCATGAGGATTTTTCCAAATGGACTAGTATTTAAATATCTCTCCGTACCATCAGTGCACTGCTCTAGCAGACCGCATCGATGCCAGCACCAACAGAAGCAAATACATTTTCTCCATTGTGAAGTATTTCACCTCACCAAAGGCTGCCTTCAACTCAATCACCCCCTCGCAGGACAACCTCTCTCAGTTCTTCAGCAACAAAATCACTGACAATTGCTGATACTTCGACCCACAACTAGACACAAAAGACCTCACCAAACACCTCTCGATCTTATCCAAAGAACTGGTGCTAACCACACAGTCTATCATCACCCCGTAAACTGTCTCCACCATGAAGTTTATCTCCTCAAGGGTCCAATTGGACTACATAACACTAGTCCAGCATACCTCAACGATCGCATCTTCTTTCACAGACCTTCCAGACACCTCTGCTCATCTGAACTCCTACTTGCACATATCCCACACATACAGAAAACCAGGTCTGGAGGTCGAGCCATTTCCCACATCTCTGCTAAAGCATGGAACGATCTGCTGTTACACATAAGAGCTTCCTCCTCACTTTTTAGGTCGAGCCTCGAGTAGCGCGCAAGCGCTGCTAGGCGAAGACTTTATGTAAGGGGGTTTGAAAAGCTGACCAGACGCTCGTGCGTCGTGGCCTTTTTCGGGCGGTTACGCGCGCCGCAGACATGTGTTTCCCATTATCGTGCCCAGACGCGGGCGCGATAATTGGAAACACATGCCGGGAAAAGGCCATGACGCACGAGCGTCTGGTCAGCTGAGCAGGCTGCCGCGCTCGCTCGCCCCCGCTCCTCCATTGTTGTCTTTGTTACAATGTTGTGCCGATGTCCTCACAGACAGGGAATTTAGATAGTCTGTAATACTACAATGCGTTCAATATATTTATTATTATTCGTGCCTCATATTTAGTATTCGCTGTTGACCCTTGAGCAGTCCTCGTGGAACTCTGTTTGTACTGTTCTGTTTCTGTAAGTTTCTAGTGCTGTGTGTTTCTCGTGCGGGTACCTTCAGCCGCTATACAGCAGGCTATGCATAGCCAGTCCCCTGCCATCACCCTCTTTGGTACTGTTAGCTTTCTGCGTTGGCAGACCTGCATATCCGTTTGTGGACGCAAGTTGTGTGTGCGCGTTAAAATAAAAGGATCTTGTTTTTATGTAGGTCTGCTTGCCGAGTCTAAGCGCTGTACAGTCAGCGCGCATGCCTATTTTATATACGGTTGTCCAAGCGCACCCAATGTGTATGCTGCATGTTGTGTGGGCATGCTGTGTGTTTGCGTGCCCCGCTCGTTAAACACATCATATGCAGGGTTAGCTTTTAAAGGATGTTTTCCAGGGTAGATATTAAGACGGTTCTATTTGTGTTCCGAATTTGTGGGGGTCTTTGTGTGTTTGTGTAGTGGTGTGCTTATCTTTGTGTGTGGGCCAATGTGTCTGTCTGATTGTGTGTGTTTGTTTTTGTGTACGTGTGTGTCTGCGTTTGTTTCACTGTGTGCCTGTTTGTCTCGGGGTGTTTCTGTCTGTGGTTTATGTGGGTGTCTGTTTACGTATATGCGTCTGTGTGCATGTATGTGTCTTTATGTGTGTTCGTGAGTGTGCATGCCTGTTTGTGTGTCTGCGTCTCTTTCCCTCAATCTGTTGTCTGTGCGTGTGTGTATGTGTGTTCGCGTGTGTGCATGGCTGTTTGTGTGTCTGCGTCTCCTTCCCTTTACCTGTTGTGTCTGTGCGTGCATGCGTATCTCTGTGTTCATAACACCGCGGGCGTGGGGGCATCAGACGGCGGGGGCAGGAGTCGCTCAGTAAAACCATATTTCTGACAGCAGCATCTCTGATGCAAACCATAACGCGCGAAGTGAGTGCCACTGCGGGGCCTGGAAGCGGACTCACTCTGGCGCATGTGCTCTGTGTCTGTGGTTTGTTGTGGTGTTGTACGGACATTGTCTTCCCACAAGCAGGCCTCGTCTCCGCTCCCAGGAGACTGATTCATCCCAGCCGGGGCCGATTCAAGCGTGAGTCTCATATCAAGAAACAAGGAATCATTTTACAATAAAGCATTTTAAGGTTCAGCAGACCCGGGTTACAAGTGTCTCGGAGCGAGGATAAAAACAAATTGTTTCGTATCAGACTGAAGTGTCACTGCCAGCCTCCTGATGTCCCAAATGACGTGCATTGTTAGGGATTCATCACCAAACCTGCGGCGATGGTTCCAAGAAGTGTGGGTTTGGCTTCATCAGCCGGGAGCAGTGTCTGAGAATCAAGGATTTACCCTACTAGTCCACAGCTATGGGGGGGGGGGCTGGGGAGGGGTATTAGGGGATAGCAGTACAGATTTCAAAAGGCCAAACACTTAAAAAAGAAACGCATCTTTATTGTTGAATAGCTCGAGTGATGTTTCCATCAGTGAAGGACTCATCTTCCTCAACTATCAAATGTTTCTAAGGGTAGAGGGACCATCTCCCTGGAGGAAAAAGTCCTCCAGAAAGAAAGGGTTGGCCTTCTATGCTGACTTAAGGGCAGTTTCAGCCACCGAGCCATTCGGTTTACCATTTTCCATCATTTATGGGAGACAAATGTACGTACAGGACAGATAATTCCGCCCTCCAATGTGTATAAAATTCAAGACTTCGTAGTTCAATAAAAAGAAAACTTACAATCGAGTTTTTTCGGGTATCGCCCGAGAATTTAGAAATTTCTGCCCACTGAAATCAGGATGAACCCCTCAACGGCATCTTTCAACAAGCATTTGCAATGCAATAGGTCTCGTGATTGCGAGATATTGAGCTATTGGCATTGTAAATTACAATGCCTTTTATTTATGTTTAAAAAACCTGCAGTAATAAAAGGCATTGTCGTTTACAATACCAATAGGTTAAAGTTTCGAAAATGCGAGACCTATTGCATTGCAAATGCTTGTTAAATTCTGCAAGAAGCTGAAGGCCCAGCTTTTCATGCAGTCCAACTAGGCCCTAGCCTTGGCTAGACTGACACCTGCTTAGTGCCAGGATACCCTTCTAGGAAATATTGTGCTCTGCAAATCTGCATAACATAACATACCATAACATAACAACATAACAGAACATAACATTGATAATAAGAATTATCACATAGATATTATTTCAATCTATTTGGAGCTCCATCAAAAGACTAGTATGATACTTAAGCACATGTCCGCAAAAGGTACAATCTCCACATCCTTTCAACCTCATTGGGCCTTTTGCTGCTCCTGAAAGTGAGAGGGCAGATGCAGCTGAAACATGATTCAGCATCCTGGTATCCCCACTCCCAAGGTGTGAGAACAAATACAGTAAGTGACTTTCAAAACATTAACAGCAAGTGTGAATGTGTGTGTTGAGGGGTTCTCTTTAAGAGCGCACCAGAGTGAGCCATTTTAAAGGTCCCTGTATTGCTAGGGCCAGGCACATTAATTAGCTGATTAAAAGGCCCACCACATTGCAGTCATTCGCTGCCTCTGTCCCAACATAGCTGCTGCATAGAATGCTCTCAGTGTGGTGGATACACACATAGAACATCAAATCACATCAATTTGAAAATTGCTTTGAAATATAACAATGACAATTTATATAAGTTATTGCAGATGCATCATATCGGCAATAGGGCAAACAGTCTCTCTAGTCAGGACTAAAAGGTAGAATTAAAAATGCATACTGTAACAAATGGAAAAAAGGTTGGCATCAAAGATTACAAAATATTGCTGAATCAGTGGCTTCAGTTCAGAGGAATATGTTCTTGAGGGGCAAAAAATATTCAGCCATGTAAAGGAGAGCCTACAACACCAAAAGACTAACATTGAGAAAAATTGGAACTCACGACTAGAGAACAAGGACAGTGTCAGATAAAGTGAGCACACCAACGGCTAAGTTAAGACAGACTGACACAGTTTGGGCTGACTGCAATCTTTAGTAGTTGAAGAGGTGGAACAGCCCTATTTACCCACCTTAGAGGAAAATGGTAGCTTGTTACAGGAGCTTTTATGGCATCAACTGAAAATGTAGCTGCATGTGTTGACATTTCTAAAGAACAAAACATAACACAACAGCATACATAAAGCACAATAACAGCACAATTAAAACATATCTGGGTGTGTTGCTTTAACTTACCGCCAAGGATATGAAATAGCGCCAGTCAAAATGTTTTGTGATTCGACCTTATGCCTCTAAAGGATGCCTAACGTCCAGACATGTTCGTGTCACACATACAAATTGGAAGCCAAGATGCCGAAGGTGAGTTGTTGTTTTTCCACTTTTTGGAAATGATGTGCTAACAGCTACAAACATTGCTGATGTAAGGTGCGCAAGAGTTTCTTTCTTTTAAAATGATAACAGCATACAGGGATTTTGAACAATGCAAAGAGTTCTGAGAGGCGTTTAGCTATAAGAGTAAACGCCTACAGCATTTTATATGTATTGTGTCTCACACGTTTTCAGTAAACAATGGCATATCTCTCCTTCCAGCTGTGCAGTATCAATGCTGCATTTTTGAATGAATAGATATTGTTTCTGCATAAACGTGTGGAAAAAGCATTTGTTATTCTTTGCTTTCTTTCAAACTAGATCTTTACAGATAAATCTCGCATGAAGAATCCCTTTTATTCCTTGAGCCATTGCAGAATTTAGCCAGAAGAGGGCACGTTTATCACGCAATTACCATGCAGCTGCATTCTGTTGTATTTAGAGCGCTTCAGTGTTATATGGCCAGCCGGTTATTAATAGTTTTACATCAGTGCCATTATGTAAGGAATGTACACAAAGCCACATACTTAAGTCAACGCATTACAAGTGAAATCTTTATAATGCACGAGGCACGCTGCACATTTATTATCGTACAAACACAGTTCTCTTCTAAAAACCCAGGTAATCTCCCTAACGTGAAATGTAAACATTAAAGAGAATACTTCACAAAGCTCTGTTAAAAAAATAAAAACCAGTGTTGTAGTTAATTCTTCGTACTAATGTGCCACCCTGTCTGCTGACAATAAGCAATAAAACGTTTTCTGGAACAAAATATTACATGTGGATTCTTGTGAAATAACGATTATTGGAGAAGGCATATGCTCTCATTCTGAATGGCATCTTAATTCACCCAGTGACTTTGCCCCCGCAGAGTCACTGATACCGGAGCTGCTTGTAACTTGGCGGCCAGAGGTATTGAGGAATTTCAAGTTAGAACTTTAGGTTCACCTTGAAATGAGGAATTACCAGGGCAATTGGTAGTTCCAGAGGTGATTACCACGATGATTCCTCATTTCTCCCTGGGGTTTCACACGGAGAATTGAGCTCCTTCTAGCACCCAAAATATCTATGTGAAAATGAACAGATCCACGGTTGTTCCTGCGGAGGTCATAACTCTGAGGGGGCCGGAAACTGGTGTCCCCACTGGAATTAAGAGGCAACTCATAATGAAGGCAAAATTGGTATTTCTGTTCCATAAATAGCAAAATCACCTGCCTCTGTATTCATATTTACTTCATTTTCGTGCTATGTACTCCCCATATTTAATATTCCTAAATAACGTGTACCTTCTCAACAACCCCATACTCAAAGGGTTACTACAATATTTTATCACAGCAATTACCACAATCTTAATCGAATTTATCAATATATCGTTCGAATAGAGCATGGTTCATAATCCCCTAAATTCAGTATTGGTAAAAAGATTAAGTTATATTTAGCCTTGGTCGAATAATAAAGGTCAGTGATCAATTTACTAATATTCCAAAAAAAACAAAATAAATACATAAAAAAGCAATGGTTTCTCCACTTCATAAAGTGTAAAACACCCAATGCAACCACACGTCCATCAAGGGCCTGCCACATACCAGGTAAGCATCTTGAATGATACATTAGTGATTGTAGAAAAAGATAATTGTATAATTCTAATCCGATTGATTCAGTGGATCACTAGGTCCTATTTGACAAACTTTCATTCTGGCCAACTTTACATTCTGCCAAATATTGATTAGCATCATTCCCAGCTACTTAGGGGCATATTATCAAGGGCCGGCGATAAATATCGCAAAGCGCGCTTAGCGCTTGCATATTTATCGCCGGCTATCTCTGGAATTTATCGTCCGGTTAGCGCGTTATTAACAACGCGCATCGCCGAGGCGATAAAAATGTCAGAGATAGCGTGGATATCGCCGTTTTCCATGGGAAAACGGCGATATCCTAGATGATAGGGCCTGTGGTCTTAGCCACAGAATCCACCCCCATGTTAAGTATGCCTTAGTCAGGAATTTAACAGACGTTAAATTCCTGCGTTAAGACATACTTAACGCGATTAAAATAATCGCTTCCCGCATTGTAAATATCGCGAAGCTGCCTTCGCGATATTTACCCATGTTGTTTCCACAGACACGCCTACTTTGCATCTCATTATCGATGCGAAGTCAGGCGTGCTGGAAACGGGAGCAAAATCAGCAAAACACGCGATAGCGTGTCTTTGCTGATAAGGCGATATAATTATCGCCGCTTTTCGGCCGAAAACGGCCGCAAAAGCGGCGATAATTGTTTATCGCCGCCTTGTTAATATGCCCCTTAGGGGCATATCATCAACGAGCAGCGATAAATATCGCCGAGCTCGCTTAGCGCGATTTTGATTAACGCCGGCTATCGCCGGATTTGATCGCCGAGATATCGCGTTATTTACAACGCTTATCTCCACGGCGATGAAAAATCCGGCGATAGCGGCAAAATGCAGGTTTATCGCTGTGAATCCAGCGATAAACCTGCAGCGATAGGGGAATCCTTAGTGATAGGGAGATGTGGATTTAGCTGTACAATCCACCTCCCATGTAAAAGATAGTGAAGTCAGGAATTTAGCAGACGTACAATACCGGCGATAACCGCGGTTAGCACAGCTTTTAATATCGCTATGGGTGTCCTGGGCGGGCTTGTAAATACCGTGAAGGACACATAGCGATATTTGTAAGGTTGTTTTTCATGGGAACGCCTACTTTGCATCTCATTAGAGATGCGATGCAAGGCGTAAGGAAAAACGGTGCTGAGACAAGGAAACACGCGCTAGCGTGTCCTTGCAAATAGTGCGATGCCATTATCGCCGCTTTTCGGCCGAATACGGCCGCTAAAGCGGCGATAATGGGCTTGATAATATGCCCCTTAGTTCTTACATGTAAAACTTGAACAACACTTCTGAGATCTCACCTCGCCAGCATATTTCTGTCAAATGTGTTTTCAGGCTTTTAATAAAACTGAATCGCAACTGAGTGCAAATGTATCCAGTAAAATAAATCACCGGGCGAGAGCCAACACCAACTCCAGCTGGTAGCAGGTACCATCCTCACCAGATCTGTAAAGTGGGTGGAGTAACAATAATAGTTATCAACAGAGACAATTCAGCTTGTGTTTTGAGCTATGCAAATAGTTATTTTAATTATTATAAATGGAAAACCAGTACTAAAGACCCCAGCAAAAACCACAAACAACTCTAAATGCAGGAATGCATAGATGGAAAAAACTTTAAAACTCTCTATGGGAGCCGTCACTGATAAGGCTACTTCACTGTCACAGTGTTTAGTGCTACATGAGTGGTACTGCTGAAGATAACTGTGCTGATGATTGAGAAGGGAAAATTAGCCCATGTACCTATCTTTCCTCACATCTTGAGAAGTGATTTGATTTTTAAATTTGTAAAGCGCAACGAATGCCCCATGGGCATCTTGCTGCTACCATGTCATGAAGGAAAGAACAAAACTTCCAGAGAGATTTTAGATTGGGAGAGTAAACAGCCAAGCTTTGAGATGTTTTCTGAAAGCCAAGAAGTTAGGCTGATTTCTCAAATTCCAAGGCATTTGGTTCCAGAGGCACGATGAGGCATGAGAGAAGCTTCTTCCTCCGCAAGAGGCTTTATGGATAACTTGTATCGTACTTTCTTGGCTGTGGCTGATCTAAACTGTTTATTGAGAATGTACCAAGAGATTTTTTTCTTAGGGAAGTCAGGATCGCTGAGGTGTACCGTTTTGTGGGCTATACAAAGTGTGTACGTAGTATAGACCCTATACTAATGGGAGACCCGATCATTATCTTACTGACAGTAGTTCTGCACGGTTAGACCAACCTTTGCTTGGATGTCAGGACAGTGCCTCACAGCCGCCTCAATGAAATTATTTCGGAGACCAGTTGTGTTATGTCTTGTGAGGAGTGTGGTAAGGCACCTTCAACATACCGGCCTGGTCCTGATAGGAAAACACTCCCACGTGAAGGGTGGTGTTAGACTGCCACAAATTAGGCCATCCTAGGGTGTTTCAAGAAGCATGGTACATCACAATCAGTACTGTACCACAGTGGTAAATTACAGGACCGGTTACTTCTGCATGGTGCAACATATGACAATGTAGACAATGTATAGGTTGTTGCAAATGGAGTGTGATATCGTCCTCAAATTAGGAGCAGTAACACTTGACTGAAGGGTCTGTGAGACAGACAGAGCGGGCATGTCAACGTGACACTAAAATCTGTTAGAATTGTCAAATAATTGCAGTGGATTGAGACATCAGAAACAGTACAGGTATGTAGGGTGGAAAGTAAAAGAAAGAGCTCAAGTCCTATACAGTAAAATTAATGTATGCTTCCTGGTAGTTAGAAACATGTTTTGAAAAGGCCCAACATTACCTTGAAAGTCTGATAGTCTATAAGTATGGGCAAATAGCCTTTTGATGGAACAATTGTCAACATTTTTGTGTTCCTGAGTTCCACATAATATGCAAAATGAGAGATCTCCAGGTGTACATGATTGCTAATGGTCTGTGGACAACGAACTGAATTCAGAAGAACGGTGTGAAGAACAATATGAACAATTTCTGCCAGATTTGACTGCTTCCATTTCACTTATTATGCAAAAAAGCTCTCTTGGGGCATAAATGTGTGATATTGATTCACAAAGTAGGTGTCTGTGGAAACCGAAATGCACTCAGAAGAATTGTCTGGAGACAAGGTGAACTGAGTAATGGAGGCCAAAGGCCCATTCCTTATCATCAGCATTGACAGTTAGTTAGTGAAGTTCCTGCTGTATTCGAATTTGGGGTGGAACTTCATCATACTCAAATACATCATACCCTCTTCTTCTATCATCATAAAACGGAGAAGAGGAAAATTGTGTCTTTAGAATGGCGACCTGACCTCGTCAATTGTACGTTCAACTCGGACATTTTTCAAGTGTTTCCTGTTGCTAACCAGACGGACTTTGAATCAATACAAAATGCACACACGATATGAATCTGTTAGGGGTAATGAAGGTTCCCTGTTATTGGTCACAGCATAGATGTTAATGCAAAGGGCTGTAAACAATTTGACCAGAACTATACAAGTTCATCTGAGAAGAAAGAAGAGAGCACAACAGTTCAGGTAAAGGACAGCATTACAGGACTACACTGTCCAGGAAGGCATCCAGAGATTCAGACACCATCAATGTCGTTCTACTCTTTATCATAGACCTCTCACATCACAAACAGCGTACAGCTACAAAGCTGCTAGGTACACTGTGATAGTATTTCATTCCTGCAAACTGTTGCCGGAGAAAATTGTCATCTCACTTCTTTTCATCGGCAAAGCATTATGGCAAGTCACTGATACATTCAAATCCCATGTGGCATGCTATGTCTTCTTCCTATGCACACCACAGAATATACAACAAGCACAGGTAGATTCTATATCATGAATGGCGTCACCTTCTCCTAAAATACTTCAAATACACAAACATAGTAATCAAGAAGCTTCACACCAGGGGTGTGGCCTGACTGCCGAAGATTGCAACCACAAAGCTGTAAGCTCCACTGACTATCCTACTTTTAATCCGTCACAATCTGTTTGAAACCTCACTTTTGGCAGCAACCTCTACCTGCAAAATACTGAGACACAGCCAGCACCAGCCATGTGTGCCTGGCCTTCCCTTGCCCCAGGAATCCGGATTGCAGTCTGGGCGGCGAGTGCATAGGGAATTGGGCGGCCGGCAGGGAGCAGCTCCCGTGCCGGCAGGCCCAGGATGGGGAGCCAAAAGACTGCTGCAACACACTGGTGAGGTTCTAGCTGGGTCAACAGTTGACCTCCCCACCTCAGTGACAGAGCAGGGAGTGCCCCAGGACATAGTTGCCGCAAACACAGGACTTGCACAGCAATGCAGCAGAGCCCGAGCCCCACCTGGGAGACAGAGAGTGGCAGCAGTCGAACTGCCTGACGTAGGCTTTCACTGGGACATCCTTGGTGGCCCTCCAGAAAGAGGTGGCCCATGAACTAACGCTAAATGCCCCCATCTAGATGAGGGAATGTCTGGCCCGAGAAAGGGCAAGCACTAAGGGCAAAACCACCTCTTAAGCAGACTGGTGGCGACTATACTTCGGAGCTGCGTAGTTGCCTTGGGCTTCACCAGCTAGGCTCTTTGACACACATCAGAGACACCAGCAGCAGTGCTCGGCTTGTGAAGGGACTCAGTGAGATCAGACAGCGATGGCTCCTGGAGACAGGACCCAAAACCAACCACCCGAAATGAGTACTCACCTGAGAGAATGCGAGGAGCCATGGGAGGTCTGGACTGACAAGCTTTGGCTTCTTTGGCAAGAGGCAGGCAGAGAAGAGACTGCCGAACCCTAGGGAGGTCTAGGGACCCTACCTGCCTTGCTGAAGATGCACTCCCCAGGAACAGACCTGAAGCCTGCTACAGATGTCATGTTGTCCCGGTGGGCCAGGGAGCGAGGAAGAGAGGCACATTGCTAGCCCCCCTTACCACACACTTCTAGTAACCACAGCACCATTTGGGGACTCTTCCTCCCCCCTTTACTCAATATAGGGACAGACAGACAGACATCACAGGTCATACAGGGGCATATGGACAAATTTATGAGGCCCCTCCACAGCCCGGAGAGGGAGTCACCAGCTCTACTACAACCCCCCCCCCACCCACCAAGCCACATCCGGACTCCGCACAGGCATCCTCCTGGTGATTCTAGAATCCCAGTCATGCCTGGAAGGGAGGATCAGAGAACTGAGTGTCGACCTTTCCCTTTTACGGCAAGACTTAAACAATGTGGTAGATAGAGTCACAGGAGTGGAGGGACACATTTCCAAAATGGAAGACATTATAAAGGGTCTGCAGAACTATGTAATGCAATTGTGAAAGACCATCCACACACTGGAGAGCCGGGTAAGGGATGCTGAGGGCTGCTTTTGCTGCAACAATATCCATCTGGTGAGCTTCCCTGGGGGCGTGGAGGAGACAAGACCTACGCAATTCGTCACCCAATGACTGCAATCATGGGTGCCAGCAGAAGAGTTGTATCCATGCTTCCTGGTCTAGTGGGCACATAGATCCCTGTCCACCCCACCGCCACCAGGCGTGACCCCAGGCACATCATAGCTCGCATTATCAGCTTTGCAGACAGAGGCACTATCCTGTAGGCTTCCTGAAAAAGGAGACTCTCCTCCACAACTCCTCAAAGATTGTGATATTTTCAGACTATGCGCTACAGGTAGAACAACGTAGATCCTTTCACAATGTTAAACAAAAGCTTACAGTCATGCAAATCTAAAACATGATGATCTTTCCAGCCTATCTCAAAGTTATATATACAGAAAAAAATAATTTCTTTGACACCCCTGAGAATGTGTGTGGCAGAGGAAGGACCAAAATGGTGAAAATGGAACGCCGAAGGTGAACAACGATCCGCCCACAGTGCACTTTCTGGAACTTGGTCGCAGGCACTACACAAAAATCAGAAGATCAAATGCAGGCACCACTTAGCAGAGGTGACGATAGGAGGCCCCAAACATAGATGGCCATCACCTGGCATAGATGATCAAACATCAACGGCATTGGACAATCCATGAGACTGTGGTCCATGTCTCACAGACATGTCTAGTGTGGTTTGCTTTTCTGTTTCATCTTCAGCGGAATGGGACAGCTTTCATTTGATCTTTGTCTTGTTTTTCTGATGGGTTGTTTTCAGGGAATGTTTAAAGGGATGTTGGAGGGTGGGGACCATTATAGCCCCAGTTGTGCAGTTGGGTATCGTCCCCATCATTGTCCGCAACAGATACTTCTAGGTTCCAAAGTATTGGGATGGAGGCGGCATTTCTTACACTGTCCAAAACTATGCCTTCCCTCAGACATAGACCGTTCGACCGACATGTCGGGTTGCTACCGACCCCATTGACTAATCAAACGGTCGCACAAATGACCCCCATAGCCTCTCCTAAAGAGGGCAGCTGGCTCAAGCTCCTCACTTGGAATGTACACGGACTGTTAGATAAAATCATCAGAGAGGCAGCCCTTAAGACAGCCGAACACCTCGGACCTGACATACTCATGCTCCAAGAAACACATCTAGCAGGTGACTACTGTCCTTTTTTAGTAAGGGCCGGATACACACAAGTCTGCCATGCCGGATTCACTATGGGTTCACAAGTGGTTGCCATTTTTATCTGTAATACGATGCCCTTCCAGAAGTCACGGAATCTGCAAGATAAGTGAGGGTAACTTGTCTACTATGGGAAACTCATAATTCCTTCTTCAGTGTATATTTGCCACCCCGTTGTCCGCAGACTTCCTTAAATCCTTGAGAGAAGTCCTGTTACAGCTCCCTTGAGGTTTGTGGGTGCTGGGGGGGAGACCTTAACAGTGTTGGAGATCATGCTCTTGATAATTCCAAGGAACTGAAATCGCGTATGATCTAACTGACACACCTTTCCTTGAGAACAAGAAACTAACAGATGCTTGGTGCTCACACCATCTTAAAATGGCAGGCCATGTTTACTTTTCAGGCATACATAAGGTGTTCTCCAGCCTTGACTATTTCTTGCTCCTAACCACGGAGGCTGCCAGCGTAGCAGAAGCACACATCCTGGCCAAAGCCCTATCTGATCACTCGCCAGTTGAACTTACGTCATAGCTCAGACCCAGGCCCGGCTGGTGCTTCAACATTTGATTTCTGAAAGATCCTATAGCCACGGATCACTTTGGGACAGAGAAAGAATCCTACCTGACACAGAACAAGGAACAAAAAACAAGGGAACCCTACTCACGGGGAGCCTGGGTAAGTAAGTTAGTGGGGAAACATTGGCTCCTGTGGAGTGATAAAAAATTAATTTCTAATGCAATTCTGCACAATGGCAATTTACAGGGTTGATTTGATGTCAAAAAGAAAGCTAGCCACAGACACCGAGGATATAGTCAATATAAGAACTTGTTTATATAGTAAGTAAATGAAGTAAACAATATATACATAGGGCTTAAGAATCAAAATACGTTTATACAACAAACAATAGTTTCAAAAATAGTGAAAGGTGTCCCAGTGAAAAAAACGTTGGAACCTAAACTAGTAGTGACATAATATGTGACATATGTATAAGGTTTCACTTTAAAACATTTTGGCGACCATTGGAAAATTGACAATGTATTGAACAACACTTTATACAATCATAAGTGCTGGATAATAGTTTGCCTTTGTTAATTGTCGACGATGTTTCGACCTTATCTGAAATACAGGGTCTCTTCAGGACCTAAAAAATGTAGGGACACCTGAAGGGAGGCCTGCACTGCCTAATGTGAAGAGCAGTGTCACTGTGAAATAAGTGAAGTGTATATACGCCCTGACTGTTCGCACCGAACAGGGAGACGGACGCTCCACTGTTCCAGCAGCACTCGGGGATATAAACACTCGCTACTTCAGCTTACTCAAGAGCTCCAATTAATATTACTCCCGCATTTATTGCCTAAACACGAAGCAACAACCTGAATTCCACTGCGGCTCTTCTTTTGAACAGTCAGAGCGTATATACACGCACACGGTTCTTGTATATTATGAACATTCAGTGCCCCGAATATCGCCGAGATCTCCAGGCCCCGCCATCCACTCTGCCTGTCTAACACTACCCTCACATGGGTGCCCGGCTGGGTTCCCTGTGAGTTTTTTCTTCACTTATTTCACGGTGACACTGCTCTTCACATTAGGCAGTGCAGGCCTCCCTTCAGGTGTCCCTACATTTTTTAGGTCCTGAAGAGACCCTGTATTTCAGATAGGGTCGAAACGTCGTCGACAATTAACAAAGGCGAACTATTATCCAGCACTTATGATTGTATAAAGTGTTGTTCAATACATTGTCAATTTTCCAATGGTCGCCAAAATGTTTTAAAGTGAAACCTCATACATATGTCACATATTATGTCACTACTAGTTTAGGTTCCAACGTTTTTTTCACTGGGACACCTTTCACTATTTTTGAAACTATTGTTTGTTGTATAAACGTATTTTGATTCTTAAGCCCTATGTATATATTGTTTACTTCATTTACTTACTATATAAACAAGTTCTTATATTGACTATATCCTCGGTGTCTGTGGCTAGCTTTCTTTTTGACATCAAATCAACCCTGTAAATCGCCATTGTGCAGAATTGCATTAGAAATTAATTTTTTATCACTCCACAGGAGCCAATGTTTCCCCACTAACTGACACAGAACAAGGGCATGGTTGCCTTCACTGGGACCCTGTGGAAGGCTCTTAAAGCCACAATACAAGGGGTCATCGTCAGTTAATGCATGAGCAAAAAACAGAACCGCCATCAGGAGGTGGCGGACTGGGTAGCAAGTCTCATTGACCTGGATCAGACTTACACGACCGCCCCAGACCCGACCTTCTCAGAAACATAGCACATATACAATCTCTAGAACTGCAAGTCCTCACGGATCAGGCACGATTGTTATGGCTTGTGATGCAAAGCCGTATACACCCCTGGGGGGGGAAATCCAGTAAAATCCTACACTCCCTCTGCCTTTCTGCCGCCTCAGAGGCACCCATATGTCACATGGACGATTATGAAGAGAATGTCATCACTACTGAGCCTTCGATAACTGCAGAATTTGCAACCTACTATGCTGAACTCTATTTTAGAATAGATAGACCTACTGAGTCAGCCTTAGTCTCATTCATGGCCAATGTTCCAACTGGACACCTTATAGGTGAAGTCCTTACCAAACTCCATTCGGGTAAAACCCAAGGCCTCAACGGGTAGCCTTTAGAATTCTACAAAACATTTTGATCCTGGCTAGGATAGACAATGACAGATAACTTCACCGCTGCCCTTAAGAGCACACAACTCCCACTGGACCATCGACTAGCAGACATAGCTGTTATCCCTAAAAAAAGTCTACCCGCCACATGTTGCTCCTCCTACTGTCCCATCTCCCTTCTCAACATGCAGGTGAAATATGGGCAAAAGCCCTGGCTAATCGCCTGCTGAAAATTGTGGACACTTTGATCCACCCAGACCAATGCGCTTTCATGCTAGGCCGAGCCATAACATCTGGCACGTACAGAGCACCCTGCCATTGGCACCCAGACTACCAGGAGAGAAGTCACTACTCCTGGTAGATTTCCACGAGGCGTTCGACTCAGTGGACTGGACATAACTATTTGCTCGCCTCACTAAAATGCACTTTTGCCCCGTTACATCAGTTTCATCAAACTGCTCAATGACAACCCAATGGCCCACGCCCGCATCGGAATACCCCTTTCGCCCTTGCTCTTTTCACTTGCTATCAAACCCTGGCAGAATGGCTGAAGATTGACATGCTGGTGTGGGTCTTTGAGTGGAACCCCGGTGTGTCAGAAGCGATAGCACTATTCACAGATGATATTCATAATCTTCTTTGCGGACCTGCAATGGTCAGGCCCATGGACCCTCCTGATCCTATGGATCTTTGGGGGCCACTCTGGCTTGCGCATCAACATGAAAAAATCCTTACTGCATTTCCTGAGGCAAAGGGGGGCATAAGAGGTCCACATCCTGGAGACAGTACCTGAAAATAAGCTTGACCAGGTTCCGGTACCTGGGGGTCTATGTTACAGAGGACACAAAAAGGCCTGGGATAAAAATCTACAACCCCAACACATTGCAAAAAGACTTTGACTTTTGATCTACTCTCCTACCTCTCCTTAATGGGCAGATCAGCCATCTTTAAGATGGTCAGCCTTCCCCGCCAAAACTTCCCCTGCCCTGTACTTAGGTCCTTCTTAACTTGCCTCAACATGGCGTTGCATCACTTCCTCCGGGACAGACAACCACCCAGGATAGCGCAAGCCAAATGTTTCAGGATAACCTTTGATGGTGGCCTGGCCACACCCAATATTCTCTCCTATTACAGAGCATCACACCTTGTAGTGCTCAATGAGTGATGGTTTACAGGTGCTGCTTCACCTGCATACCCCTCTGAACAGTGGGCGATGCAGGGAACTTTTATCGCACATGGCCTATATGGAGGTCCAATCCTCTTCCTGTCCCCCTGGTGACAAAAGTAGTATACCAGATGTGGAGTGACACTCTTCGGATGTCGGATTGGACAAGATGCTTGATGAGAGAAATGCTACTGTGGACTGTGTGTTCCCTCCCACAGATGACCACATTAGAGGGGTTTGACAAGTGGGATCTCATCAGTATATCTAATTTGGGGCACATGATGACAGGGACTGACATCAGATCCTTTGCATACCTACAAGACAAATATGGGGTCCACAAAACCTAGTTCTATGGATTCCTTCAAATCAAACACGCACTTATGCCCTATGTCTTCAGACTGAGGAAGCAGCCAGAGTTCAGTCCTTTGGAAGCCCAAGCACTATGAACGCCACCTGTCAGGCATAAATTATCCTTCATATATTAAACATTGGTCCTACATACCCCTGATATATACCGCACATTGCAGGAGGTATGGGTGAAAGACCTAGGATTACTGGATGATGATGATTGGCGAGAAACACTTAGCTCCCAGAGGGACTCGGCCATCGCTACCCAATACAGACTCACACAATTGAAATACTTAGACAGGGCTACCACTCATGAGTCAGACTATGGTGAATGGGAGGAACAGCTTCTCCATTATGCCTACGCTCTACCACACACTAGAGGGACCTACTGCAGAGAACATGGGGATACCCAGCCTTTGTTCCATTTTTGACTAGGGTCCTGACTTGTATTTGGAATGTACTCAAGCAGTCTCTGCCCCATGAGCCTAAACTCATCCTCCTGCACATTACAGATGACTTGGAAAGCAACTGTTAGACCTGTCTGTCCTAGGGTGGCCTTCCCCTAAACGTTTTGCCAACTTACTTAAATTTTTGTTGGATTTCATTTTTGTTGTCCTTAGGACTGTGCACTTTGCCACTGCTAAACAGTGCTAAAGTGCTTGTGCTTTCTCCCCTAAACATGGTTTGATTGACATATTCCTAATTGGCATATTTAATTTACTTTAAAGTCCCTTATCAAGGGTTATACATATACCCAGGGCCTGAAAATTAAAAGCTAGCAGTGGGCCTGCAACACTTAATGTGCCACCCACCTAAGTAGCACTCTAAAACATGTCAGCGGTCTGCCTTTGAAGCCTGAATACAGTGTTGCACTGCCATGTCGACTTGGCATTTAAACCCCCTTGCCAAGTCTTAAACTTCCCTTTTATTACATATAAGTAACCCCTAAGGTAGGCCATAGGTAGCCCTTAGAGCAGGGTGCTCAGTAATTAAAAGGTTGGGCATGTACTTGTATGTTTTTCATGTCCTGGTAATGAAAAATTTCCAAATATTTACATTTCCTAGTAGTGAAAAACTTCCAAATTCGTTTTTCACTTTTGTGAGGCATATCCCTACCATAGGATAACATTGGGGATTCCTTATTACATTTAATAAGCTGTAATTCCTAATTGGAAGCAGGTAGATATATTTGTTTGTTACCTATGAAATTATAATGATAAACTCTCTTTAATGATAAAGTCGGTTTTGTCATTGCAATTTTGAAAATGCTACTTTTAAAAAGTTGGCATTTTCCTGCCCTTAGCCTTTTTGTGCCTGTAGTCTGGCAAGGGTCACATGACTAGTTTTAACTGCCAATTAGACTTTGTGACTCCCTCCAGAGACAGGCCCACAATAGAGAGATTAGGTGTCCCTGAATATGCCATCTGCTGGCAGGATTGGGGACGGAGGTGAGCACAGCCCCATTTACACCTGAATAGCTTGTGCTCTGCCTCCACACAAAGGTCTTAACAACCCTATATTGTCACAGCAGTCAGTATAGAGCCAGGGCATGGGAGGCAGGAAATTCCATGCACTTCAAAGAAACTTTCCAGAAGCTTCTCTCACCTTCCAGAAGAAGGGCACCAGGGTAAAAAAAAAGGACCTTCAGACCCACTCTTTAGTTCACTACTGCACCCATGGAAGGACTCTCAGAGGACTGTCTGCTTCTTTGGCCTGCTGTGCACTCTGGCAGACTGCTGCGGTACCTGGAAGGACTGTTTCGCTGCCTGTAGCCTGCTTTGAACCCACAGAGGCCAGCTTTGCTGTTGAGCCCTGCATCTTCACCTCCACCTACGACTACCAGCAGTGACTCCAATGGCTATTTTGTTGGCGTCCTGTTCAAAGCCACAGGGTAATAAAAGGCTACCATTACCTTGAACCCGCACCTTGACCCAGCCTGAGTGAGCACTGAACCCCCAAGAGGTGTTCCACAAGTTCTTGACCCTTGGTTGTGGTGCTAAATGTGTCCAGATGGCCAGTTTCCAAAACTGAGGACTTAGACAAAATTTGGTCACAAAGTGCTCTGTAAACCAGGAGGAGAATGGGACCAACCTACTTGCCTTTCCGCCCGAGGTGCATCGCCAGTCGGATTGACTTCACACCTTTTCCCCCAATACGTTCTTCTCCGCAGCAGCAAGTCTGTTTCAATGGTCCTTCGGCAAAGGTGTATTCGACATCCTGGAACTATCTTCAGCTACAGCCCTCTGCTTAATCTCGCTGGAGTTTTTCGATGTCCATTTCAGCTGCTAAGTCCGAGCATAAAAATCTTCACCGTAGCTTCGACCCAAGGCCATCCGATGATGACACTCCCCCCTTGGACACCTCCTGCAGCCTTGCCCAGCTGAACTTTACCTTCTCAGACATTTTTCTTCATTAATTTTTCCAAGTCTGAAGATAAACGCTGACCGGTCCCAATCCACTTCTTGTATCCGATCTGCACTCCATCGTGGTCAGCCTTAACTTTTGACTTTGACTTGGTCTCATGCACCTAGATGTCCGCAGTTGGCGCTTTGATCTTTTAGGTGCTAGATTTCTCTTAAAACTTAAACAAATCATAACTTCGGTTCTACTTATCGGATTTTTGTTGTTTTGCTGGTAAATATGATCTATTAAAATGTACTCCATTTTTCTAAATTGGTATGGGATTTCTGTTGCGTTGTGTTTTCACTTTATTACTGATTGTGTGCTGCATAAATGCTTTACACATTGCCCCTAAGTTAAGCCTGACTGCTTTTGTCTCAAGCTACCCAGGGTTTAGCACAGGTTAATTTACTGATGTTTTGAGGTTCACCCTGCAAGGGATTGTTGCTGTTGCTTCAGCAACGCTTACACCCCAGTCAACCAACAACCCTTTTTTTACAGTTTGTTGAACTATAGCATTTTAGGACTGCAAGACAGCCTGGATGGAGCGCCCAGATAATTAGGAGGGACTTCAAGTAGGTCACACAGCTGTTTTACTATTGTTATAAATAATTTATGGACAATGGACAACATCCTTATCACTATGTATTAGTTAAGTGAAAAGCCATCCAAAATTAAGAGGTGTGTTTAATTCCCTCATTTTTGTGATGGGGAACACCAGGTATCACGCACCACTCCAAAGTGAAGTGAGTACTGCTTGGGGCTCCATATTGTGAATTTTTTAGTTTATTAGCTTAGAACAGCCCCCTGCTTTACCTTGATAACCTATGTCAAATTTTGAGATGTAGGTTTTTTGAAGATATTAGCTAACATAATGATGTGCTATGTATTTGCTTGTAGCAAGCTCTTCCGGTGCTTGTGCAAATGGCCAATTCCGAGTTAACACTAGGGGTGGCCAGAATTTGATTCCGCAGAATTCCTCAACGGGTTGGAGTGTGCATTTGGTGCTATTTTCTTTCACAAAATGCACCCTCGCGTCCAAACAATGGATGGGAGGATGCATTTTGCGCTAAGAAATAGCACTGCCTGAGCATACTCCTCAGTGCCCTTACATCCTCTGTATTAATCACTGCAGAATATGTACGCGCACTGAGGGGTATGAACTGTAAGTGCAGTTGGTATTTGGCACTGCTGTGCATGCCGCTTGACACCCTTATATACTCTGCAGTAATCACTGAAGCCTATGTAAGGGTGCCGAGGGGTGTGCACCGCTTTGTATACCCCTCGGCGCCTTACATACTCTGAGTACATAAGGACACCAAGGGGTATGCACAGCAGTGCAGTCAGTGTTTTTTATACAGGGCCAGAACAAATAGCTGTTCTATGTTTAAAAACCACTGCCGATTAAGGTTTAATCTGCAGTGTTTTTTAAACATAGAGGAACTGCTCCCTCATCCAGCCCTGTTCCAAACCCAAACACTGCAGATTAATTTCGCTGGCGGAGTGACAGAATTTATTAGTAATTCCACGTTAAAAGAGTAATGCGGAATTACTAAATTCCTCCAATTCCACCAGCGGAATTAAAAATTCTGCCCACCTCTAGTTTATACTTGGAATATTGGTAGTTATTCCATAGCTTTTTTGCACTAAGAGAGTATTTTACAAAAAGTGCTTTTCTTGTTAGGGGACTAATCCTATTAAAGGGCTTAATGCCTCCTGCATGGACGTTCACTTACAAACAAGTATGCCTCTTTTCTTATCCAAAGTCCCAGGAGTATGTAAGAAGAAAATATGATTGTTGTTGAGTTATATGTGCCTGTCAGTTTGCCCTACCCTTATAAGGTTATGACAAATGTACAGCTATTGCCCACCTTTTTCTTTTGGAAAATATTTTTCCTTGAAATGTATCTATTCCATTATACCTTCTTAACAAGAGGGGTGTTAGATGCACTTTCTACCACATCTTCTAACCCTTTTACACCTATTTAATTTAGGTGCATGTTTGGAGATGAAGTGAGTGTGGCAAGGTCACTTCAGGTGCTTGTGAATACTCACACTTGTGACTTTGTCAGTGTTCACTGTATGTGCATTTCACACTCCCAGAGGAAATCTAATTTCTCCGCCTCTTGGTTACATGTATCACTGCGGTTAAATGTGCATACTTTGAATAAATTCTGCAGTCAGGCGCGCTATCTTTGCACAAATATGAATTTGGGATTTCTGAGTGGAAATGTTGTTTGTTGAAGGCAGGAGATGGAGCTGCCCACCTTGGAACCGGGGGATCAAGGTTTGAGTCCCAGCTTTGGCATTTGGCACAGGTGATTCTGGGCATATATTTAAACTCCTTGTGCCTGAAAGTGAGAAATGTGTGCGCAATACTCACTTGACATACATGATGTTCCAGATCTTCTCCAATGTACAGCGATCTATTGCTTCCTAGCTAGGCCTGTGCTATATAAATACCAATACATACATAGCTTTCATGTACATGCAGTCCTTAATTTGAGCTGGTGGGGCCAACCACACTAATTTCTGAGGACTGGCTCTTATTTTTGCTGAACAGACTTTGGGCCTTATGTAAGAACACTTTTTTCCATAGACACAGAATGGGCAAAACCCTTTAATACATCTGGCCCTTTAATCCAGACCCAGAAAGAGAAAAATGCAAAAGGGGTGAAAAAAGGAGGAAGAGAATGAAAAACAGTGACAAAGAGATAAAGGATGAAAAAGAACCTGCAAGAGTGAGATAAAGAGTCAAGGAGTATAAGTGGTGGATTAAAGAGGCATTCGGTAGAATAAAGTCTACCAGACTCGGTATTCGGAACCCCCTCCCTCAACAGAGCCAGGTGAAGGATTCTGAGGAAAATGTTGGGCCAACACTTAATCTTTTAAAAAGTAAGGACATGCTCAACATGATGTATGAATCAAACAAAAAAAAAAATTCTAATTTTAAAAGTCCTGCTTTTGGTTGGAGCATCATAAAAATGAAATGCTTTGTGTAGCGATATTGGATGGGAGTCATACTTCGGACAGTTCCTTCGCTGCCTAATTTGTAATTTATGAATCACAGTAGGTCATTGAGCTACAAAAATGCATGTTGCTCTTTTCACAGTTGTCTAAGAAAAGCGCTAGGTGACTAACTTCAACCATCCCAAAATTATATTGTGGCCGTGTCATCACTGGTGGACTATGACCAGTGGTTGATTGTTTGAGTCAGTGATTGCCAGTGGGGGCCACTGACATTCGTTTTTTGCGACCGCTACTTATTTTTCTGCATCAGACAAAGAGAGAAACATTTAAAAAAACGAGAAACGAAGGAAGAGAAAGACGGAAAATCCTTCATAAAGGGAGAAGACAGGAACCTGCAAGAGTGGTAAAACAGGGCAGAAGTGTCTGGCAATGAATTAAAGAGGCACGAGGTGGAATAAAGACAAAGCAACCTTAATATTGGACGCGCCAACAATAATTTGCACTGGCCGCGGTACTTTGAGCGGAGCTTTGGGCACCGACACTCATTCTTTTACAACAAAGTAATGAATATGAATTCTGTTTATCTAACTTTACATAACACATAGGGTAAAACTCATGATAATAGTAAATTGCACAATAAGCAAGGAAAACAAATCTATGAAAAATTAAAATATGGCAAGACAATTTTTCAAACAATCACTGTGCATTGCTATAAATATAAATACTTCTACACTTATAATAGCGAAAAGGCTCTTTTTATCTCAGTGCAGGAGCCATTTGCAGTTCAGTTTATCTCCACAGTCATTTATAGTTGTGGACATCAGCCCTGGGTGGGTCACGGCTCCCTGTGTAAAGCTCCAGGAGCAGCACCATGACTCAAAAGAGCGCCTTCCTGCCATTGTGTTCCTTATCCTGCTTCTTTCATGTTAGATGCTGTATTTTGACAAGCTGCTCGCCCGTCCCATCAGCGCTGAATAGGACAGACCCTTTTGGACGCAGGTTTGCTGACACAGCACGCCTCACTTCCTTATCAGGGCTACAGCACAGCGCTGAAGGGCAGCACTCCCTCCCTGCCTGCTCCGAAGTCAGTTTAGCCCATCGCTTATCCTGGGACACACCCTGTACATACAAAGGCTTGGCCTTGGAAAATCGCACAGCACGTTCTTCATCCTCAGGGCTATAACCTTGAAATTAACCTTCTTTCTGAAACATTGGTGGAAGGATTGAATCCTCATTGCTTGTTAGAGCGTCCCAGAAACCCTGTCTCAGTACTATGCTGTGTAATAATTAGTTAGGTAAATGAGCGCATGAACATCAAAGTCTAAGAACCATCCTGATAGCTGGGTTTAGATTTCAAAACGTGAATAGACTATTTGTTCGTTCTACTCTTTATTGACATGGTGCCTCACATGGCCCACATTATTTCAAGATTTCTATTTTTTGTGCTATTGTGCCGCATTGAGATTTACTGTGCAATAAAGTTATTTTCTTTAAAAAAATATAAGCACTAGGCTAGATAATCAGGGCCTCATTTATGAAAAGTGACGCATCGCTGTGTGAAAACACCGATGCGTCACTTTTCATTGCGCCCTCCTTGCG
The DNA here is from genome assembly GCA_963921515.1 of Calotriton arnoldi. Classification (NCBI taxonomy): domain Eukaryota; kingdom Metazoa; phylum Chordata; class Amphibia; order Caudata; family Salamandridae; genus Calotriton; species Calotriton arnoldi. The sequence continues at coordinate 225,695 of CAWUFW010007733.1, forward strand.
ACATACTGGATGCGTCATATTTGCAGTATGACACATCATGTCGCAAGGAGTTACAGATACGTCAGTATTTCTGACGTATCTGTAGGCGCAAAAATGACGCATTGCTGGAGTGTGTCACAAAAGTGACGCAACTCCATCAATGGGTCATTTCACATGGGCAGGTCCCATTTCAAATGTGTCTGCGTCAGTCTTACGCCTGCTGTGAGGCAGGCGTAAGATATTGACGCACTTGCGTCCTAGAAGTGACGCAGTGAAATCTCATAGATTTCACTGCGTCCCTTCTACGAGGCTTACTTGCGTCAAAACGCCCACCCTGCATACATTATACCTGGCGCAGGTATAATGTGGCGCAGGGGTTTACAAAGTGACGCATCTACCTAGATGCGTCACTTTGTAAATATGACGCAACATGGCGCATTTTTTACCCTGCTGGTGCGCCACAAAAAGTGACGCACCGGCGGCACAAAAGTGACGTAAGGGCTCATAAATAAGCCCCTCAGGCTTTTGCACTGGTGTGTCTGTTGAGTGTTGAGCAGCCCCGCACTAACCTCCCTGAGAAGTCTGTGATTGCTCACCATCACTACCACTGACAGTCAAGTGCCGAAGGGTTTGTATTTGGCCCAGTCTGCAGAGCCATAGTAGAATGCTTTGAGAGGCTGTTGATGGTTATTGGATTGGTGAGTCAAGAATCTCGATGTGCGCAGCTCCCTCCCATGGGCTCGTCCACAAAAGCACCCCCCCCCGTGCCAGAGTTCTGCTGCTGACTGCGAAGGCTGCAGCAATTTTTTGTCTTCAGCAGACTACTCCAGAAACTCGTCTAACTGGTTTTGCCCCAAAATGGCAGCTGAGATATAAGAGACAGCTGGGCAGCACCCAACTTCCACAAACACATCCAAATCTGTCAACTTCCTGTCATAACAAACCCCAGTGAAAGTGGCAGCTGCCAGAGCCGGACTGGCTGTACTGGGCATCAGGCGGGTGGGGGCCCAGTTTTGTTACTGGGGGCCAGTTTTGAAGCGGTCCTGCAATATCGGCCTGTAGGAAAGTGGCTCTATATATACTGCACCAAAGTAAGGTACAGTGTGTATAGGGTCCACAGTTCCCCAATGGTAAGGCAGAGGCTAAAGTTAGATATAACCTTACTCTCTAAAGTGGTAGCTTGGTCGAGCAGTAAGGCAGTATCAGAGGACAGTGTAAAGCATTTGTTGTACACACTCAGTCAGCAAATGGTCTCACACACTCAAGAACTGAACTCTAGGCCAATTGTTTGTGTAAAAATATAGTTGTTTTATTTTAGAATCACAATATGTATCAAAATATACTTTCTCAGAATGGGTTACCTTAGTTAAACACTTTTCAAATAGGCAATAGACTTTTTGATTACAGTAGTCACAGTTGTTGCAAAAGGCAACACAATGTCAAACACAATGCAACATTGAGCTCAATGGAAAGTTTTAGTTAAATGCAATTAATTACTTTGTGGATTACTTTTCTAACCACAGGACTGGATCTTGGATTCAGTCCCGGGACACTTCCTGTAAACAGTTAAGTAAAAGCGTTTTGGTTACAGTAGTGATTTTTAAGGAATATTATTGTATTTTAAAAGTTGACACTTAGAAACCTTTCTAGGTAACATTACCAATGTTATCCTATGGAAGGAAATTCAGTTTGCAGGTAAAGTATGTTTACGTTACTTTTGTAATCCAGTGCTGGGCTCTCAGGTTCAGCACTGGGATATCTATCTAAAACAGGTAAGTAATTACGTTTGTATCGTTGGCACGATTTTGAAAGAATATTTGTAAGATTCAGAAATCGACAAACTTTTTCAGCAAAAAGCAGGCAATGATATCTTATGAAAGGAATTTCAAGTTACTGGTAAGTACGGTTAAAATTACTTTTCAGGGTCAGTACTGGACTAAAAGATGCAGCACTGAGGTCTCTCCTGATAACAGGTGAGTAAATTGGAATTCGTTACTGTTGTGATTTTTAAGCAATATTTTGGTATTTCAAAAGTGGACACTTAGAAGAAATTTCACAGAAAACCAGTCAATGGATCCCTATGGAAGAAAATTGAGTTAGCGGTAAGTAACGTTGTGATTACTTTTCAGGGTCAGTGCTGGGCACCAAGATCCAGCACTGGGATCTCTCCTAATAGCAGGTGAGTATTTCCGTTTTCGTTACTCGGTTGATTTTAGGTGAATATTTTAAAGTTGAGAAACTCCACACTTAGAAGAATTTTCCGGTGATGTCAGCCAATGTTACCCTATGGAAGAAAAGTGAGTTATCGGCTTTAGGGTAAGTACTTGACTGGCAAAGTTAAGATTTTGGGCATAGACTCAGGGGTCTCTCAAGGTCAGGTAAGTACAGTTGTTTCACCCCCAGCGGCACAGGGGCGGCTGGGTGCAGAGCGAGTTAGGCCCAATGTTATCCTAAGGCAGGCAGGGGGCCCTTGGTTGGTGGCTGCTGGCTAGCAGGCCACGCGGCTGTGGGAGCTGGGCTCCGGGTCACTTGCTCAGGGTAAATGGGGAAGTAGATTAGGACAAAGGTTGCACTGCCAGGGGCACTCGGGCGGCTGGGTGCAGGGTGCTTTTGAGCCTTTGGGCGCTCAATGGATTGCAATGGAGAAGCTCAAGAACAAACACAGGCTGCAAGCTCGGGGACGAAGATTCTTCAGGTGCCCCCACCACTTCGAGAGGTAAGTTGGGTAGTTGGAGGATAGGTTGGTACCCCGGAATTGGGCACAGGGGGCCGCAGGGCGCCGGGTGCAGGGGTGCCTTTTGGTGTCGGGAAATCTAACCCTCTGTTGATCGTGGTTGGGGGGGTCCCGGGTTCCGAGTCTGCAGGGGTCGTCAGGAGCGTCGAGGTGGGTCCTTGGGGGCCGGATTCGGGATCACAGTCGCCGGGGGGGGGACGTCCTCAGGGTCTTTGTCCACTCCCACACAGGCCTGGCTTGGCGGGTGCAGAGTGTGCAAGGTTCGCGGTTCCTGGCTGCTGCCAGGGGTCAGTTACTTGCTTTGAGCAGAGCCACTGCTCGTGGGAGTCCCAGATGCTCAGAGTCACAAGGTAGCCAGGTCCTCCGGGGTTGGGGAGGTTGCTGGCCACAGGAGTGCCGAGATTCAGCAGGAGCAGGGTCGAGGGTCGACAGGCCGGTAGTGCTGGGGCCAAAGCAGTTGGTGTCTTCCTCTTCTTAGCAGCTGCGCGGCAGGTCTTCTTTCGTCTTGATCTTCTTTGCTGTTTCGGAATCTGGAATCTGAGGAAGGAAGGTTCAGGGAGCCCCTAAATACTGAATTTAGGGGTGGTTACAGGTAGGTAAGGGCAGGGACCAATGGGTCCCTTCCTTGGGGTGGGTACACCCCCTATTCTGCCACTCTCCAGTGGGAGGGGGGCAGGAGCCTGTCCCTGGTTGGCTGGGTCCCCCCATCCTCAAGATGGCGGGGACTCGAGTTTGTGCTTCACCTCGCCTCCCCCACCTTAGGGGTGGAGTTGGCAGAGGTGGGCACAACCCATTTCCTGCCTCTGGTTTTCCCGCCGGTTCTCCCGCCAGAAGTGGGGGTAGAACCAGTGGGGACCAGTTTGCTGGGAGCAGCAAATGGTCTGGGGAAGCTCAAAAGGCGGCAGGCCTTTGAAGCTTCCCCTGCCCATCCTGGGGGAGGAGGCTTTGGCACCTCACCCCAGGATGCGCATTGTTTCAGGCCCCTGAGAGCAGAGGCTCTCGACCCAGGGGTCCAGAAACATGTCTGGTGGTGGCAGCCTGGGCAGCCACTCAGTCCGGACACTGGAGGTCGGGTTGGTTTCAGGGGGCATCTCTAAGATGCCTTCTGGAGTGCGTTTTACATTAAATCCCACACTGGCATCAGTGTGGGTTTAATGTGCTGAGAAGTTTGATACCAAACTTCTCAGTTTTCAGTGGGGCCATTATGGTGCTGTGGAGTTCGTAATGACAGACTCCCAGCACCATATACTCTTAATGGCAGCACTGCACTTACAATGCCCAAGAATGGACTTGGGCACTGTAGGGGCACAGGGCTCATGCCTCTGTGCCCTCACCACTGGCATAGTGCACCCAGCTAGAGGGGTGGCTGACCTAGGCCAGGGCAGTGGTTTGTAGGTATGGCACACAGGGATGTGTGCCATGTCGACTCTTCACTTTTGTTCTGCACCAAGACACGCAGCCTGCAAAGGCAGTGTGTGTGTGTAAAGGTACAGGGTCCCTAAGGGTGGCACAACAAGTGCTGCAGCCCTTAGGGGCCTTCCCTGGTCACAGTGCCCTGGGTACCCATGGTACCATTTACCAGGGGCTGACCTGTGGCCAGGGATGCCAATTGGGTGTAGGCATCAATGCAGTTTTAGGGAAGGAACACAGGCCCTGGGTACCTGGTTGGCAGGAGCCCAGGGCACACTCAGTCAAAGCACATCAGCAATTCAGCAAAAAGTGGGGGCATACCATGCAAGAAAGATGGCACTTTCTCACACGGCCCCAGTAACAAAAGAAGGAAGCAAGCATAATCCACTCACTTACGTTTCCAGCCTCCTGGGGCCAGCCAATGCTTGTGCTCCCCACCCAAAACTCCCCTTGTTTGCTCACTATGCACCGTGTGGGGCTGGTCTGACAGAATTGCCGGGACAGCTTTGGGTTTCCAGTCCGGCTCTGGCAGCTCCACACAAACTGTCAACAGTACTATAACAAAATAAAATGACACTATAAGCACCATATTACCAAGGGAGATCAGTGCAGTCCATATCACTTGTTCATCCTCCTCATAATGGATGTCAACATTCTTCTAGGGATCTTGGGAAACATAGGCAGTGTAAGTGGCAGTGCAAAAAATAAACTTTAATGTGGCATATGCATGTCACAGAGCTTTTGCAAGATATGAGGAAGCTCCTCACGATGAGGTTCAGGTGCAGTCTGTGGGCAGTGTCATAAAGCAGCATGTCCATTAGCGTAGAACACTGCAGTTTATATGCAGTGAACGCAACTGGTTGCAAAAATCCAATCCTGCTGAGGGGTCCAAGGTTGTTGTAGTCTGAAAGGGTCTTGACATTTTTACCAAAATACATATGAAACATTTAAAATCCTGGTGGCCATTCTTTCTCAGTTCCCAATAAAAATAAAACTAGACAGTGATGCCCTTTGAAAGGCAATCAGGTTCGGTTGAGGCAAGGCCTTTGAATCACAGCCTCACACCCGTGAAGTTAGACATACAAACCAAAAGTAATCCAGTAATCCATCACCAGTGTCCCAGAGTTCATTGGTTCAGCTACGATTACCTGGAAACCAGACGAGAACATATAAAGACAAAACACAAGGTTAGTTTGTGAATGTGTAGGAAAGTGCATCTTTTAGACATGTTCGCCCCTACTTTTTGCCCAATGGTACTGATGCTTTTGATTGGAAGTGCACTGAGTCCCTGCTAACCAGGCCCCAGTACTCATTCCTTAAAAATAACACAAATGTTAATTGTAACCCAATTGGCAAGGACTTTAACACTTTTGTAAGACCCTGGGAAATTGTACCCCTGGTACTCAGGGCATGGGTACTAAAGAGAGTCCCACTAGGGCTGCAGCAGGTATTATACCACCCAAAGGTACCCACACTGAAACTGCAGGCAGACTGCCATTGCAAGCCATTTTGAAAACATGACATTGCCCACTCCCTGTTTGCAATGCCCACGTACAAGGCTGGGAAACCAACTGTCATACAGACAAAAGCCCAGGTCCCCTCTCCCCAGGGAGAAGACCTGTCAGCCCTTGAGGGAACTGAGCCTGAGAAACCTGGGCCTTACACGGCGGAGCTCCTAGGTCCAGGAGGATCATCTAGGGAAGATCTATGCCAGGGATAAAAAACCTGTCTCACTCTTGAAAGCTTGAGACAGCAAGCTGCTGCACAGGAAGGTGGTGATGTTGATGGTTCCTACAGGCCCTATTGGGAGTAAGGACTCCTATACACAGAGACGAGAGACCCCAAATCTGGTGCCACTATGAGAGTGGTAGTGCCTCAAATGTACAGAGAGCTTCTACTCACTTTGGCCCATGACATCCCCCTAGCTGGGCATCTTGGCCAGACCAAAACTTGAACTAGGTTGGTTACCCACTTTTACTGGCCAAACATGTACCAGAAAGTGAAGGAGTTCTGTAACTCCTGTGTTACCTGTCAGGCCAGTGGCAAGACAGGTAGCAAACTAAAGGCCCCCTTAATTCCACTTCCAGTGGTTGGGGTTCCCTTTGAAAGGGTAGGGGTCAACATTGTTGGCCCCCTTGCCCTTCAAACAGCTTCAGCCAACAGGTTTATTCTGGTGGTAGTGGATCATGCCACCAGGTATCCTGAGGTTATTCCCCTTAGAACTATCACTGCTCCTGCAGTTGCCAGGTCTCTCTTAAGTATTTTTACTAGAATGGGTTTCCTTAAGGAGGTGGTTTCAGACAGAGGTAGTAACATCATGTCTTCTTACCTGAAAGCAAAGTGGACTGAGTACGGGGTGACTTATAAGTTCACCACACAATTTCATCCAAAAACAAATGGCCTTGTTGAAAGGTTAAACAGACTAAGCATAATTATGGGACTCCTGGAAAGCTCAGAAAGAGATGGGATACCATGTTGCCAGGCCTGCTTTTTGCGTACAGAGAGTAGCCACAGAAAGGAGTGGGATGCAGTCCTTTTGAGCTTCTGTCTGGCCTTCCTGTTAGGGGTCTGGTTAGGGAAGGCTGGGAGAAGCCTCTCAAAGAGCCTAAACTGGACATAGTGGACTATGTACTTGGCCTTCGTTCCAAGATGGCTTGGTACATTGAAAAAGCATACCACAACCTTGAGGCAAGCCAAGAGCTCCAGAAGCAATGGTTTGACCAAAAGACTGCACTGGCCGGATTGCAACCAGGGCAAAAGGTATGGGTATTGGAGCCTGTGGTACCCAGGGCCCTCCTGGGCAAATGGAGTGGACCCTACCCTATCCTTGGAAGAAACGGAGAGGTCACCTACTTGGTCATCAATGTGGATCACCTAAAACCCTTTTATGACAGGGCTGATGTGACTATGATCATGGTCACTGATGAGGGACAGGAAGAAGACAGTGAACCTCTCCCTGACCTCATCTCTAATAACCATAAAAATGGGTTTGTTGGGGGAGTTGTCAGACACGCTCACTGCCCAACAGAAAACTGACTGCAGGCAAGTCCTGGGACAGTATGCTGAGCTCTTTTCCCTAACTCCTGGTCAAACAACCTGGTGCACACATGATGTGGGCACTGGGGACATCCCCCCGGTCAAAAATAAAATTCACAGGCAGTCTCACCAAGTTAAGGAAAACATCAGAGCTAGGTCAGTAAGATGCTGGAGTTATGGGTGATTGAACCCTCTGAAAGTACCTGGGTCAGCTCAGTGGTCTTAGACCACAAACCTCATTCCAAGAGAGGAAAAACAATGCTTTGGTTTTGTGTGGACTACAGGGGTCTCAATGCAGTCACAAAGACAGATTCTCACCCGATTCCTAGGGCAGATGACATTATTGACAGGTTGGGTGCTGCAAAAATGTTCAGTACCTTTGACATAGCATCTGCCTACTGGCAAATTGGTCTCACTCCTGGAGTCTAAGAAAAGTCAGCATTCTAAACCACAGATGGGCATTACTGGTTTAGTGTGATGCAATTTGTTCTAAAGAATGCCCATATAACCTTCCAGAGGAAGGTGAAGAAAGTCCTGGCTGGGCTGCAGTCATTTAGTGCTGCATATCTAGATGATATTGCTGTCTATAGCTCCACTTGGCAGGATCACCTGATCCACACTGGGAAGGTCCTTGAGGCTCTGCATGAGGCAGGTCTCACTTTCAAGGCCAGCAAATGCCAGATAGGGCAGGGATCAGTTGTACACTTGGGCCATCATGTAGGTGGAGGCTAAGTTCAACCCTTACAACCCAATATCCAGACTATTGTGGAATGGATGGCTCCAACAACCCAGACTCAAGTCAATGCATCCTTGGCTTGACTGGGTACTCCAGGAGGTTTCTGAAGGTGTATGGTACTATTGTGGCACCCCTCACAGAACCGACCTCCAAGAAACAACCAAAGAAGGTTAACTGGACAGTGAGCTGTCAAAGGGCTTTTGACACTCTTAAAGAAGCAATGTGCTCAGCACCCATACTCAAAGCTCCATATTACTACAAGCAGTTCATTGTGCAGATTGATGTCTCTGAGCACGGGATAGGGGCACTACTATCCTAGACCAACGATGAAGGCCAGGACCAGCCTGTTGCTTTTATTAGCAGGAGGTTACTCCCCAGAGAACAGCGTTTGAGTGCCATAGAGAGGGAAGCTTTTGCTGTGGTCTGGTCACTGAAGAAGCTGAAACCATACCTCTTTGGTACTCACTTCCTTGTTCAAAGTGACCACAGAACTTCCAGGTGGTTAATGCAGATGAAAGGCGAAAACCCTAAACTGTTGAGGTGGTCCATCTCCCTACAGGGAATGGACTTTACAGTGGATCACAGACCTGGGACTGACCATGCCAATGCAGATGGCCTTTCCAGGTTATTTCACTTAGACGATGAAGACACCCTTGGGAAAGGTTAGTCTCATTCTCTTTCATTTGGGGAGGTTGTGTAGGAAAGTGCCTCTTTTAGACATGTTTGCCCCCACCTTTTGCCCTCTGGTACTGATGCTTTTGATTGTTGGTGCACTGGGTCCCTGCTAACCAGACCCCAGTGCCAGTGTTCATTCCTATAAATGACACAAATGTTAATTGTAACTCAATTGGCAAGGACTTTAGCACCCTTGGAAGACCCTGGTATATGGTACCCCTGGTACCCAGGACATGGGAACTAAAGAGGGTCCCTAAGGACTGCAGCATGTATTATGCCACCCAAAGGGACCCACACTCAAACTACAGGCAGACTGCCATTGCAGGATGCATGAAATGGTGCAAGCCATTTTGAAAACACGACATTGCCCACTCGCTGTGTTCAATGCCCATGTACTACATGTAAGTCACCCCTACAGCAGGCCTTCAGAGTCCTAAGGCAGGGTGCATTATGTTAAATATGAGGGTACACCTGCACGAGCAGATGTGCCTCTGTGAAGCCTAGTTCTATTGCTAGACACTGCAAGTGCTCAGGAAGCCATTTTGAGTAAATGTACTGGGCATGGGTCATTACGAGTTACCTAGCTACATAATGGCTTCACTGAGAGTAATGGTGTTTGGTATCAAACATCTTGTCTTATTAAATCTGTAGTGATGCCAGTATCAGATTTGCTGAGACATGCACCCAAAGGGAACCTTAGAGGTGCCCCCTATAGCCCTACTAGTCTCTTAGTCTGTTGGCTGGCTGGTATCGTCCAGTCTGCCACCTCAGATGGGCTTCTGACCCCCTGCAAAGGAGAGACAGATTCAACTTCCTGGGAACTGAAAAAGTACAAAGAAGAGACCACACTGCGAGAACTAAGGACCTGCACAGAACCTGCTACCAAACCATGCCTTGCTGCTTGCTCCATAACAATTGCAATACCCGACTCGTCCTGCATCTGTGCATCATCCCCAACCTTTTGAGGATGGTCCACACTTCAACAACCAGCTATCATCTCCCTTGGGGTGGAGGAGCCATCCCCTGCATCCGCAGGCACCGAAGGCATCTGTCTGGTTCATTGTGTTGCTGCCCATTGGGCCCACCGAGGGAGCATCACATCAGGAGGAGGTCTTGGTGACTCTTGAAGGCCCCCCCCATGTATCAGCAAAGTGCTGAGACACTAGCCCCTCCAGGAACTCCCTGAGTACTGGGGCACTTGCACCAGCCAAGGATTGCTTCATGGCCAGCCCGGACACCACCACCTTTGAAGCCTACCTGAACATCGAGGGACATCTGGACAGATGAGACCTATGACCAGAGTGGCCCTGCTGCCTTATATTCCTCCCCTCTGCAGGCATAGCGACATTCGTGAAAGCCTCAAACTCAGGTGGCCATCCAGGCGCCTCTTCACCCGAGCTCCCCATCTCGGGTCTACAACTTCTGAATTCTCCCTCTTGGCCTTGGGGTCCCCATGACCTGGGCCCCCATTGGGTTCTCCTGGACTTGCCCCTAAGTCTCGCCTTGCAGCCTTTTCTTCAAGACCCATTGACATTAATGGTGTAGCGTTCGAGGCTATCAACTCAACCAGCCCCTCTGCACCTGGACACACCGGGCAGGTACAGTAAAACTGCTGGTGGTACTTTGAACCTTGTCCCCCTACCACCTTAAGTCCCAAAGGGCACCTCTGAACTTTGCTTGCAAGTACCTGATTGATATATGTGTTTCTCTCCGTTCGGATAACATTGTAGCGTTCGAGGTGCATGCCTCAAAAACCGTTATTTTAGCTATTTTTCTTTTTACTTCAAAAAAATCGATATTGATGCTTGTACTAAAGTTATTCTAATGATTTTGGTGTCTAAATTCTTGCAAAAATGTTTTTTACGTCAAATGTCATGGAGTTGCAGCACTCATTTTGTAAACAATTGTTCTGTTCTTGCAGCTATATCTTTGCATGCATGCATTCTGTAGGAAGCTGGCTTTTTATGTAGTGATACCAAAGTAAGGGCACACCATACAAAAAGTCCAGATGACCCTTATATTGTTTACAGGGTTTACTTTAATAATCCAAAGTGCTCTATTTGTGGTAGTGTGGTCGAGCTTGAGTATGTGAACCATTTATTGACTGTGTGTGTACAACAAATGCTTAGCACTGTCCTCTGATAAGCCTTAACTGCTCAATGTAGATGTAGGGAATTGACCATCTTTTGCATGATGTTCCAACCGATGTTTGCTGCATCTGCTTTGCTGGCTTTAAAACTCTGCCTTTTACAACTGCTAACCAGTGTTGAAATGCCAATGGTCCGCCTTTAATCATGGTTGAATTGGCACATTCCTATTTGCCATCTTTAACATGCCTATAAATGCCTAGTACATAGTGTAGAAAATGCATCCAGGACCTGGAAGTTACATGCCAGTTGTGGACTGCAGCACCTATTGTGCTATCCACTACAGTGACAGGACAAACATAATTCCAGTCCTACCCTGTGTAGCCTCACTGCTCAAGTGTAAATCCTACCATGTGACCTGTCAAAATAACCCTTTTTGGCAGGATCAAATGCTCCTTTTAAATATTAATAAGTCACCAGTATATAGGCCTAGCAGCTCACAAGGCAGCGTGCATGAAATGTAAAAGTATGACATGTAGAAATTTAAAGCTAACATATCTTTACAGTGACTAGCAGCCAAAAGCTCTTTTCCCTGTAAGAAGGATCTGGCTGGACATTAGGACTCAATGGGAAGCAAGATTAAATGTTAATTCTGCTATCTCTGGATTGGGACCAACTCGAAATTTGATTACACCACTCTTTTAATATTTATTAAACGCCCAACCTATTGGTGAAGTCTGATTTTCAATAAATATTAAAGGAAAAGTAACTTTTAGAAATGTACCTTTTTCCTACCTCAAACCCCTGACGTTTAATCTGCAATAGGTCGCCAGCTCAGTGGGTGATTAGCACAGATGAGGTGTGGAAAATGACGCCAGAGCAGAAGATATGGCTTAGAGTAGAGAGGTTTTAACTCCCCTGGCACGAAGAGCAGTTGGGGTGCACCCAGGAACTTAAAATGCTTCAAAGGGACCTGTCCTGTCACAAGCAAATGTAATGTGATACCTGGAAAGGTCCCCACCTTTGTCCTCCCAGTCAGGCAGGCAGCCAGGCACCAAACCTAGTGGGGGGAAAGCTGCCCCCAGAACTGATTTGAATTGACCACACAGGAAGAGACTCCTCATTAACCTGACCACACACTTTGGTGGGCACAAAGGCCCTGTACAAGGGGCAAGCAATTGTTCCATCTTGGATTTTAGGAGTGAGGGGTGCAGTGGGTTTGTTTGCAGTAGGACAAACATGAGCAGTTGCAAAAGAGGGTAGGGTAACCTCTTGGAACGTTTACCCCATTGTTTAGGGAGGAGCTAGTACTCGACCCTCACCCACTAGTTAGTGCCAGGTATAAATGTAGCTTCAAAAAGCACCCTCTTCAAAACACTTTCTTGACCTACGGAAGAACAGAGGAGGACTGGACCTGCTGGCTGTGACCTGACAGAAACTGGAAAAGGCTGGACCTGCTCCCTCTTGCACCCAGAACAAAGATGCACGCTCCAATGGTTGATTGGCTGACCGCCTCTTTGGCTGCAGGGCTGCAAAAAGCCGCAAGGGTCCTTTTCCTGAAGTTCCCAGCTGGCCAGTACATACTGGATCTGACCTGGCCCTGCTGGTGGCCTCAGCTCGAGTGAGTCATGACTCCCAAGTGGTGTTCCTCTGGTCCTGAGACCATTGGCTGTGTCTAACTGGACATCTCCTACAACCCCTGAAAACCTGGAACCTAGAAAATGTTCACACATCCAGACCTCTACAGGAGTGGGGCAGACCACCCTAGCTTGTCCAACCAAGGTGTGACCTCGCTGGGCTCAAAAGTGAGTTTCTCTGCAACAGCAAATCGAATTCAGGTTCCCTTGGTGAGAAGGCATCCGGTGCTGTGAAACTCAACATCGGAAGCAGCAGAACTTTGCCCCACTGATGGATTCCGAGCTCATAAAAAGAGGCTAAGGGCCTGATGTAGATCTTGGCGGATGGGTTACTCTGTCACAATGGTGACAGATATCCAGTCCGCCGAAATATAAATTCCATTCTATCCTACGGAAGTTACATTTAGGCGGATAGGATATCCGTCACCGTTGAATCAGGCTCTTAGTCTGAGTATAAAAATCTTGACTCGGCGAAGACACCAAAAGTATCCTACTAGTGAGAGGACTTTCCTGGGTGTGAAGTTTGAATTTCTCCCACTCAAAGTTTTTCCAGCCAAAACCAATCGCTTCAGCGGTACCTCTCCCAACTCATATCCACCTTCGTGAAGTCATCCTCAAATACAGCCTGCTGCCTTGCTCCGCTGATGGATTTTGACTTCCAGAAAAAAGACTAAGGTAAACCAGATTGGTGTATTAGAGCCGGGCTGCATCGCGGTTGGCTTCACATCATGCCTAGGTCCTGGTCTACTGTGACCATCTCAATCCAAAAGGTGGGTTACTGTTCCTAATGACACACAAGTAGTGTCTGTCAAGAAAAGAAAGAAGAGTGGGTATCTAGGTACTATGCTTTTCAACAGGAGAGAGTCAAAGGTTATGTCTCTTGTTGCCCTCACACATCCCAAGGGATGTCATGCTTCATCATTGGGCGGTGCTCCTCATTGGGCCGGCGCTGCAATGCCATACTGTAACCATCTACAACCATTGGCGCTTTGCACTTTTTAGCGCTATTTTCAATTAAAACTTAAAAAATTCATATCTCCAGTTCCCCTTATCTGATTTTTGTAGCATTGGTGTAATTTTGTTCATTACATTTTGCTCGATTTTTCTAATTCATTTCGGGATTTTTATTGCTTAGTGTTTTGACATTATCACTGTTTTGTACTGCATAAATACCTTACACATTGCCCTAAGTTAAGCCTATCTACTCTGTGCCACATCTACCGAGGGTTGAGCTCATGTTCATTTGATGACTGTGAAGGTTTGCCCTAACAAGAGGTGTGGTTATTCCTTGAGGTGGACAGTCACCCACCCCATATAATCCAATTTTCTTTTGAGGAGTATTCGAAACATTTTGTAGCAAGCTTGCAGCTGTGCTTAAGCATGGAGTGAGGCAAAGAAGTGCAAGAGAGATACAGTGGCATATTCCATGTACTTAACATCTTTGAATATGATGATACTCTGTTCACTATACCTGGGCTGAAGCACATGGGTTTATAGTCTGTCATATGTGGGAAGAATCTTGGTGTTATATTTGAGATCAGGAGGCTGCCTCAAATGTTTGGCCGCAAACAAATTGCTATGCCTAAGTCTCAAAGCCATAGGGTCTTTTCTCCAAAACTTTAGTGTAAAAGTTGGTGCTGTGAACATTTTGTGGGTAGTGGATGGCAAGTTGCCAGTGGGTATATAGTGGTAAATCAGACTGCTCAGGTTTTAAGAGCTCCTTTCCAATTATCTTTTCAAGGTCGTACTAAACCCCTAGAAGGTGGCTCAACACTCAGTGGCTGTCAGTGAAAAAATTATAGCACTGGTGATGTGTTTTATACCTTTTTCAGTCCAAGGACTAATATTTGTATTTGTGGAAGGCATATCAAGGTCTTTTTCAGGAGACCATAGTCCACAAAATTGAAAATGTTCAAGAAAACTAACACCAAGGCTAACACTAGGTCTATCTTCTGGTGAAAGAGAAACATAGGCAGTAGCGGCCAGTGGTGGGAGTGCTGCCGGGCGCTGACGTGGGGAGGGGGGTAGTAAACTACGGATTACGGCCCATTAGAGGTAAGTAAACATATAAATAAATAAAACGAATTTCGTTGCGCACGCTGCATCGCATTTGGCGATGCAGCGCGCGCAACGAAATTCGTTTTATTCATTTATATGTTTACTTACCTCTAATGGGCCGTAATCCGTAGTTTACTACCCCCCACCCTGCCCCTCCCCCGCCCCACGTCAGCGCCCGGCAGCACTCCCACCACCGGCCGCTACTGAACATAGGTATGACTTTGCTGAGCTTGTGTAATTGAAGACGGGAACTCTTGGTTACTGAGGCCCAGATATGCAAATGTATTTTGCTGTTGCAAACCATGTGATTTGCAAAAAGACTGGGTATGTGACAAAAAAATCTCTTTTTCAAATGGACAAATTCCATTTTACAAGTTGGAAAATCATACGAATCGCAATTTGTAAGGGCCTAAAAGAGGCATGTTTTCCAAACTGCAATTTGGTTTGCAATGTCTCAATGGTTTGCAACTGCAACTCCAGTCGCAAGCAGTTACTGAAATCTTAAAGGAGATGATTTGTAAATAAATCATCATGGTAATCATGTCGGCAGCCTCAGGGAGAGTATTCAGTGATCCAGAGGACCACTTCCTGCTACCCCTGTTATTTCTTTTGTTTTAAACAGCACCAGTTCCTTTAAAGAATACGGTCGCTTTTAAAAACGGTTTTCCATTTGGAGTTGCAAACACAGGGATGCTGCTCACCATCCCTGTGTTTACAGCCAATCACAGGGGGTTGCACATTGTGACCTACCTAATTAATATTCAGTAAGAAGGTAATTCTGTGACCCCCTGCTAAAAGTGACAGGTTGCTTTGCAAAATCGGAGTCCATTTGCAAAAAATATATTTTCAAATTCTGTACATGTGTTCACTTGTCGGGTGAAGAAGAGAGTAGGGTCAAAGACAATTATCAAATTTCTATTTCTGGCGGCAGGAAGTAGTGGATTCATCATGAACATGCTCACCTTGCTAAAGAGAAACACTTCTGTCTATGATCTGTTGAAACATAGTTTACTTTTTCGCATAATCCATTCTTCAACAGGGGTTGAGAAAAGCTGATATCACTGGGTCAACTCACACCCCTCAACCATGGATCACAATGATCTAACTTTATAAAATATATTTTATTGTACTTTTTTGGACTATTTTTCCCCTTCTCTTTTACCACATATTTCAAATGGTTCACGCTTTTGATTTTAGTAGAATTTGTAAAATTCTATATATAGTACTCTTATTTACAGCAGACAATTTACAAAGAGGCCTTAGACACAATACCGCACCTATTATATCAGTGGGAGTCTATTTTACATGGTGCAAAGATCATGAGAAAGAAGACCTCATAATTTCTCAATAGTGAATGAATTGACATGAACAATTACCACATGAATAACCAGGCATAAACATACCTATGAAATTTCAATGAATTACATTCCTTACACTATATATAGTAATAGTTTCAAAAACTGGTTGGCATACCTTCGAAAAAAGTAAAGTAATTCAGAGAATCCAGTCATTCCAAGGCAAGTTATATTCCCATTCAGATTTTTCAGGCCAATGTCGGTCACTGCATCTAAAGAAGCATAGTATATAATCAAAATGAATTGCATATATAATAGAGCTCATTTATCCAACTACCAATAGTCTACTAAAATAAAATGTGAATGAACCTATTTCCACAACTAGTGAAGTTATAGAATAAAAACGACCTGTCTTATCAGCCTTTATGTAGGACCCCAAAATATTTTACAGGCTGGTCCACATGGGACAACAGTTGCAGGCTCTGTTTACCAACCACATTTTTTTATATATAAAATTTTCTTCATTATCAATCAGTAATGACCTTATAAAATTAATCAAACATGATTCCCATTACTCTTCAGGATGATTGGACAAACATCAAATTTTTTATCATATAAAAATGTGTTCAACTTATACCTGTAATTTTGAAGCGTTATAGCCTCTAACAGTGAAAATACACGGCAAGTTTTTAATACACTGCCAAATACATTCACTACATTTGTATGAAGGAAACACTTTCAACATAGGTGCCGCGAGTTATTTATTGGAAGATCTCGCTACTCTAAAGTCTATATGGCAGTCCATGGCTATTCGCGCATCCTATATATCAAAACTCATTTTATTTTAATATTTGTTATTCAGCCATGATGTTATCATTTAAACTGAATACATTTATTCTGCATGTTTTTAAATTCAGTGCCCCTAGTATTATACGTGTGTGTTCCAATGGAATACATCTCTTGCTCTCCCCTTGCATTGTTTTCTTTGTTTCTCTCTTCTTCTCCCGTTCAGATTTACATTTAGATTGCCAAATATGACATATTTGAATGTTGGGTTTGAAATGTTCATTATTAATCTAGATGTGCAATGTCTGCTCAATAGGGAATTTTCCCTGGTCTATACAATTGTCAATAGCATGGTTTTACGAAATATAAGGAAGTCCTATACATCTAAAACGCTCATTACCGCTAAAACAATTCTTCATGTGGGAATATATGGGGATTTGTAAATTTGTAAATATATAAAAATTGTATAAAGCTATAAATAGGTTGCAATGATTTTAATGAGAGTTGTATATTGTATTGTGATTTTAAAATGTATATATGTCATCTATGTCTTGTAGCCCTGAAGAAGTCCATTGAAAGGACGAAACACGTTGGCTACTCTGTGAAGATAAAAAGAATAAAGGATTATTTAAAATTCCACCGCATATGTCCAAGAGCATCATTTCTTGTAATTTTTGACTTCATGAAAACAATGACTTTAGTAAACTGACTTATGTCTGGAAATAAGTGTGTGCTGATTTTTTGGTAATTACTCTTATTTACAGTAGCTTTGAGCCAGCCCTCTTCATCCATTGGTCTATTATTGTATCATTCATAATTTTCTTCAGTCTGCACACAGAATAGTGCAATGGGTCAGCTTACTTCAGCTATTAGCTAACTTTACTGTGAATAACAGCATTCTGTTCTTTCACAAGGAGCAAACACATTGTCCTGAAAGTCGTTCCTTCAGTTACAGGAACTACTGTTTGAGCTCAGATTGTTCTTTTTTTGCTTTCATCGAATGTTTATTTTGTTTATATTGACGAGGGCCACGCAGATTCTGAAACATTCAAAGTTTACAAAAATCATGATAAAACAGAACAGCATTGACAAAGTCAAAATGATGTCAGCCAATGCCAGACATATTGACTTTCTCATTGGTTGTTGCTTTGTGTCAATATGTCTCAACAATGATAATTTCAACAACGTTCGAATTCAAAGGGTCTTTTTATTCATGAATATGCCAAGGGGCATTTTCAAGACAAATGTTAGAAATACCAAGGTCACATTCTGCAGGGCAATTTTCAATAATACTGTTATATCTTATAACACTAACATCAGCTGAGTGATTTCAGGAAAGCTTTATCAGTTTCTAAATGTTTTTCCATTCATACGTGACCTGCTGTGAAATGAGGGTTGATAAATTACTTTTTGTGACCTTGATTCCTTGAAGTATTTACATTAACCACAGATGACAGACTAGGCCATTACAAAGTATACTTTTTTGGGACGTTTTCAGGAGTTAGTTGTGGATTAGCCAAATCAAGAAATTGTTTAGCAATATTCCAATTGCTACAGTAATAAAAGGCACAACTATGAATTGAACAGAGAAAGTAGGAAAATCTTTTTATAGATCATCACAGGGTTATATAAAATTCTGTCACACTAGTCATGTAAGGTGGCAGTTGCTCAAAGGAATGCATTGAATCTTCAGTGCAATCACATTCACATCAGCTCTCTGCTGTGACAGGGTTGTTTTTATTTTGCAGACTCTGCTGAATGATGCTCAAGCAAACACTTTTTCAGTAATTGCAATGGCACACAAACCTGCAATTTTTAACAGAAATCGCGCTCAGCAAAGATAGAATTTCCACCAGATAAACACAGACATGTGTTTATTTGATGGCATATTAAAATGCGGTATCAGTGGTGTAACGTTACAGGACACTCATAATTAAAGGTAGCTATATTGAGCTGACCATTGATATGTGTGGTTTTGTTTGTGGAAAACATTCTTGTTCGCTCTCCTGCTCTCTTTTATAGTAAGCAAATATATTTGTCATAAGATGAGCACGATACTGAGGTTTGGCCAGGCTAGGTCTAGTCTGCAGGGAGTCCCTGCGGCATCAGTGGAATCAGTGTTGGAATTGAAAGAAATTTACTCTGGGAATCCATAATTTGGGGGTGGGGGGTGTTTGGGCGTGCTACACCTACTTACTAAATGTATTCTGTAGTAAATAGTTGGCTACAGGTGCTTTAAGTTAGGTACGGTAAGGTTTTTATCAGATTTCACTTAGGATTTTTCCATGCACATGCAGACAAAAACACACACACACACAAAATCTTTTATCTGTTTTAAAGGTCTTAAAAAATTGTTATTTTACAAAATATTGAGTTATAAATACCTCTCACAATCCGCTCTCCTCTCCCTTCCTACTGCTCCTTAAGCCCCCCCTCCTATCCTGCTTCTCATATAACGTATTTTAATCAGCCTGATTGTTGGGAAATATGAAGCTCACTCGTACCAATCTTACTGACCAAGCTACGCCCCTGGGGTTAAGGTGTGGTAGAAGAAAGAGTGTGGAATCACGAGGGGCAGGGCATGAAAAGCAGAATCTGACAGTCATATATTTCAAAGAAAATCTGCTGCAAAGAAATTGGCAACAAGGATATATGCGACAGTAAATATGTTCTAGATTACTTAATTGGCCACAAAGAGGGCTGTATTTTACAATATCTTAAAGGGTTAAAACACCTACTGTAGAGATCATTTTATCCCCCGAAATTTAGAGGGGATTATAACAGTGGTAAAATAAATTATGGTTTTTAATGTGACTTTTAGAGAGTTCTGTATTTTGTCCAGTCACAGTTTTGACTCATAAAGTAGCATGGAGTGTTAAAGGGCCTGCTGCATAGCACATCGTGAAACATGCAGATCACAGATCTGTATTTTTTTAGATAGGTATGTGAGCTAGTACTGAGATCATTTTGTTACTTCCAGTTCATAAATTGCAAGCCTTCTAATATAGCACAATGATGTATTTACTAGGCCCAGCGGAATTATAATTCCGCTCGCGGAGATGGTGGAATTCAATACCTCCGCGCTACACGTGTTTGCGGAATTCCTGCTAAATTCTGCCATCTGGAGCGTGGCGGAATTATAATTCCGTTGGCACGCGTGAAGCTTGTCTTAGCACGCGCTGGCAAGCACGACAAGATTTAACGGGCCCTAGCATGGCTTCCGTTCGCCACAGAGCCTTCCGGCACCATTTTTGTGATGCTGGCAAGCACAAGGGGCCACGGTTGCTTCTCGAGCAGATTCTGTACTCAAGGAGAAGCTAAATCAACTCAAAAATACCTTTTCGAGTGAATATTCTACTCCAACGGACCGCTCAGGCTGTTTTATAGTGTGAAAAGCATTTTTTAAATTTTACTTCCTCTTCCTGTTCATCAGGCTCCTCCCAGTGCTTTGTTCATCTCCTGGTCATTTTTCATTTGGATTTCAAGGTGAAAGGATCACTCTCTTTGTCTGCAATTCCAGGGACATATATACCATTGGATTTTAAGGACTTTGTGAGATCACAAGTAAGTTCAAAAACTTTGGTATGAGGGTGTTGTTTGTTTTATGGAGGTCATGCACCAGTATTTATTTGTAACTTTATTTGATTTTTAAATTTGATTTTGGTTGTGGTGGGTGGCCTGGAGTTGCAGTAGGGGCCTAGTATATTTTTGCATTTGCAGATCATTTTTTATCTTATGTAAGGCAAAAAGATTGCACAACTCAGTAAATTTTCTCCATATTTATTAAATTTGCACTATTCATTTATTTTACCATGTGGCCTAGTCTGCGCAAGGGCCATCCATCCAGAACTAGTCATTGGGTACATAAAACAACAGTTTCTGTGGTATATGTTGTTTTAAAACATCATTTAGGCCAGGGATTGCTTTGGATTAAATTTTAAATTGGGGTTTTCTTTTTTTTTGTATTTCACGTTTTTTTCTGCAAAACGTGTATTTTGGTGGGGTAATATTTAATGCTTTGGGAGGATGTGCGTTGTAAAATTTGTAAAGCTCACTTAATATTCATTTTTGGCATTGCTGAATTAATGGTAGTGTTTTCTTCATTGATTACCATGCCTCCTTTGTCTGGCCAGTGTGTGTGTGTGTGTGTGTTTTTGTCATAGGCCACCATTTTGGCTTTGTTCTCCATGCCATGTGGCTGGCGGCCACTTGTGTGGTCAGTGTCCATAGGCCTGCCTGTGTTCCTCCTTGTCTATGCTTCCTTGCTTGTTGTTTGACCATCTGGCTGGCTGCCATTTTGTGTAGCCAGCAAGTGCGTTTTTCCCATATGCCTGCATGCGCTTTTTGTTGTGTCCCTGTCTCCTTGCTTGTTGTTTGACCATGTGGCCAGTGTCCATTTTGTGTTGCCATCCAGTTTGCTTTTGCTATAGGCCTGCATGTGTTCTTTGTTGTGTCCATGCCTCTTTGCTTCTTGTTGTCTTTTGACCATGTGACCAGCAGCCAGTTTGTTTAACCAGGCAGTGTGCTTTTGTCATAGGCCTGCATGTATTCTTTTGTGTTCATGCCTCCTTTGCTTGCTGTTTGACCATGTGGCAGGTGCCCATTTTATGTAGCCAGCCAGTGTGCTTTTGCCATAGGCCTGCATGTGTTCTTATTTGTCCATGCCTCCTTGATTGTTGTTGTTTTTGGCCATGTGGCCGCCAGCCATTTTATGCAGCCAGCCAGTGTGTTAAATCATTTTTTCAACTTTTCAAAGCCATGTTCCAGGCCGATTGATAGAAGAGAGCTATGCCTTTTTGGTTTTTGTTAATTTTTTTCCGTTTTTCCCCTGATGTCAGTCTAATGTGTGTAAGTATTATTGTAGTATATGTATATATGAACAATGTTTAATATTATATGAATTTTTTACACCGCCTTGCCTCTCAATGGATTTCTTATAGTCCCTAGTACACCAGGATTTTTTTTTCATTTTTAATCAACCCCCTGCCTGCCATAGGCACCTGGTGCACACCAGCATTTATTTTGTATGGATTGTCATTACTCATTTTCCCCTGGACCCCCTGCCTGCCATAGGCACACACCAGCATTCAGTTTTTAAGGGTTATTCCATTTTCCTCTGGACCCCCTAACTGTCAAAGGCGCACACCAGTATTCATTTTTTAAGGATCATTCAATTTTCCCCTACTCCCCCTGCCTGCAATAGATGCACAACAGCATTCATTTTTAAGGATTATTCCATTTTCCCCTGTACTTCCTGCCTGCCCTAGGCACACACCAGCATTCATTTTGAGGGATTATTCCATTTTCCCCTGCATGCCATAGGTGCACATCAGCATTTATGTTTTAGGGATCATTCCATTTTACCCTGCACCCCTGCCTGCAATTGGTGCACACCAGCATTAATTTTTTAGGGATTATTCAATTTTTTCCAGCTGGACCTATTTTACCAGAGTTGCTGTTCCAGCACTCCATCACGATATGCTGCAATTAGTTGGACAAGCTTTGCAGCAGAGTGCTGTTCACACTATCTACCTGATCACAGACATGTGGATCAGTTGACAAGCAACTGATTACATGTATATCATTGCACACTGCATCTCTTTTGTGGGGGTTATGCAACAGCTATCTACAGGTCTGAGCACTGAAGAAACTTTTTAGGGCATTCAGTAGCATGCATCATTAGCGATGTTCACCACAGAGAAATTCCATACAGCTGCAAACATCTTGGAAGACTTTAACAGCAAGGTGTTCGAATGGCTGCAACCTAGAGGTCTCGGAATTGGACTTGTTGTCATGGAAAATTGGCAGTTATATAGCCAAGGCCATGGCAGATGGAGGGTATTTCAGGGTCCTGTGTTTGGCGCATTGCATCAACCTGATTGTGAAGGAATTTCTCAAAAAAGAAGGCATAACAACATATTGGCCACCTGCAGAAGTTCTTTTAAAGCCTGGAAGCAGTTGAGGATCATTCAGCATGCTAATTGAGTACCAGTTAAAGCCCTCATACAGAAGGTGCCAACACGTTGGAACTTTGCCTATTACATGTTGCAATGTCTGTTTGAGCAGGACAGACTGATTTATGACTATGTCCTTCAAAGTGGAGGGGATGCAACTGGGAAAAGCATACCCATGGAGGTAGACAAATGGGGCCTAGTCAAATGCCTGACACAGATGCTACTTCCTTATGAGGTTTTCACACAAGAAGTCAGCAAGGAGAACAGCACAATAGGCCAAGCTATCCCGTTGTTGCATCTACTATAGGACCAGGTTAAACAAGGGTTGCAAAGGTTCACCGGTGTGAATGGAGAAGTGCATCAGTTGGTTGAGAGCTTAATCTTTAGATTGGCTGTTAATCCAAAGCAGCAAATTGTGTCATCCAAGGAGTACATCTGTGCCACAATACTTGATCCACAGTACAAAAAAATACTCACCACTTTCATTCCTATTTCAGAAGGGGATGTTTCATTATAAAAGACATGGATTGTTGATCAAGTGAGAGACCTGGAAGAAACACAGCTGGAAGTTAGAGTCCTGGGTAGAAGTTCTGGCATGCAGCCTTCAACCTCTAGAGAAGGCAGTGCTGTTGTCTCACAGTAGCCAACACCAGCAACAAGAATACTGGCATCAACAACACCAGCCACAGAAGAATCAGACCCAACCTCTGCAAATGGCTTGCTTTCAAGTGCCAGGGCTGAAGTCAAGTGCAGAGGAGATGGCAAAGGAGGTCGAGCAAGTGGCAACACCAATGACCATTCAGTGGATGGTCCAAGGCTATCTGAATGACCCACAAGAGGTCTTCGTGGATCAAAACCCATTAGTCTATTGGTATGGGACGATATGCCAATGGCCAGAGCAGCTGGCTGGCAATATCTGGATTGTCGGGTTGCCAGTGTGTGTTCAGTGTAGCTGGCACAGTTGTCACAGTCACAAGGACCAGCCTCTGGCCTCAAAACGTGAAGAGATTGACCATTATTAAAATGAATCAACACTTCATAACACACAATCACACTGTTCCTGAAAAACCAGAGGAGGAGAAGGATGAGGGTGACTGGTCAGACTCAAGTGCGTTAGCTGACCAACGTCTGGGGGAAACCCCTGATTTAAAGATGAACTGTACTTCCCTGACATAGTAGGTCACCATAGAACTTTCAGATTATTGTTGAACTGCTGGGTATAGCTAAAGGAAAATTATATATTTTGTGTCTGATTTATGCAGCCCCACCATTTACACACATGTATGGCTGGATTGGAGTTGGACCAGTGTGTAGTAAAGAAGCCTCCCAATTCCCTTCAAAGACATTGAAGACAATGCCTGCCTCCATCCCATGCCTATCCTTCTTTTTTTCATTCTGTGGCAGGGCTGCCCCAGAAGTGATCATTAATTCACAAGACTGTCATTGTGTTGCTTCCATGGGAACAGAGGAGATACAACACAACAATTGTGTACCACTGTGCTTGGACTGGAACGGGTGACTATGGCACCAATGAGTGATATATATTGAGTGAGTGTGAGTGATGATGATTCATGTGGTGGCAGACAGTGAGAGTGTTCAACTAAGTTGCAAACTTGATTCTGATGATTTGCAATGTTTGGGGGCTGATGGGTGATTTTGCCTGAAGGTGATTGGCCCTTTCACACTTAACTAGATTTACTTGCATGGTCCACTACTTGCTGTACTTTTTTCTGGTTCTTCAGAGACCAAACCAGTCAGTTTTGTTAACAAATACAAAACTACACAAAATGCTCAAATTATTTTGGTCTTTTTGTTCATCAACAGCAGTGCACTACAGGTCTATCTCTCTCAAACACATTGGGAGTTTGACTTGGAGTCAAAACTCAGGGTGGGACTACCCAGACAGTGTCACACTGGTTACGGGGTATAACTGGACTGCAGGAAGAGGTTAGTAACCTACTAAAGAATAATACCTGTCAAGGAACTTCAGGTAGGGAAAGTTTAGGGGGAAAAGTTGATGCATAAATAATGTGTGAAACTTTGATAAACAATTTCAGAGGGCAGCTTCATGTCACACTCTCTTGTCGACAGTACACTCAGCAATGCTATAATAATACTACACCATCTAGCAATAGAAAGATAGATTATCATGACAAAGCAAAATAAGTAAAACCCATTTATTTTTAGTACCCACCCTCTCCACCTACAACAGGCCCACCCTCTCCCCAAGCCAAAATGTCCCAAAAGCCCAACGTCCAATTAAATACCCAAAATCCCCAAACTCTTTCCTTAACTTTGTGTTCTTCCCACCGTCTCCACCTGCAACATGCCATCCCACCGAAAGAAAAAAGTTATTAAAAAGTGCCTTGAGCACATCAATTTCACGGGCCAAGTCCTGCTGCCCTTGCTGGAGCAGGGCCATCTCGTTCGACAGGTGTACCTGCCATCTTAGGAGGCAGTGGAGGAGGCATTTAGTTGGATCAGAGGAGGGGAGGGTGTTGGTGGTACAGGTAGCAGTGAAGGATCCTGGCTGCAGTTGGTGGCGGCAGTGGTGGAGTGACTGAGTTGGAGGTGGGCCTGGCTGGCAGCCCGAGGTGCCTTGGGGCTGGCCCTGGGGCTGTGCTTTCTGATCCACTAGTTCCAGGGCCACCAGCCTGTGATATTCAGAGGCCACTGCCTCCAACTTTAGCTGCTGCAGCTGGGCTGCTATCTCCTGCCGTGCTGGTGGTCAGACTGGCGCTGGTTGCTGCCTGTCGCCAGCAGCTGAAGTAGCTATATTAAGAATGTAAAAAGAACAAAAATACAAAAACATAAATTGTGATGCTTAGCACAAACACTTGTTTATACTGTCTATAGTAGCACAGTACAGTATAGAACATTGCTGTTCCCCTAAGGCCATTAGGAATTTATGTGGATGTGAAAATTGATGATATTGGTACAAGTCAGTCACACACAACCTGGGCTAAGTTTGTACCACCCATGCATCACATCATAGCTAGTAATCAATAGTAGCACTGACTGCGAGGAATAATTAAGCCAGAACACCTACATAATCAATAGAAAAAAGACAACATGATTTTTCTAAAGGATTAAATTTAATAGTACAACAGAACACACACTTTGTGTGTTAATAAATTGATTACCTGACATTAATGAGCAAGGCATATACAATTATGTATGCTGCACAATTACCATTTGACCAACATAGAGTAGTCATGCTGTCGTGTCTGGTTATTCTCCCCAGCATGTTTTTGGGGCAGCCCAGTTGTAGCATGTAATTATGTGAACTTATAATTCCAATAGACCTGATCTTCTCCAACTCCCTCCTCAATTTTATTACCCTAAGTCCAAACTTAGGTTATAGGCTTAGACTGATAGACTCTGGCAGATGGGACTCATTTGCCAGATAACAGATATCCCATCCACTGTATTTCATTGGACAGTGCATAGAAGAATATGATGAACTATAGATCAGCAAATGGGATATTTTATTTGTCAAAGAATATCCCATCCGCCAAACTCAAAATCAGACCCTTAGTTTCAAATTACACCCAGGCCTTCAACACAGATTATTCTCAAGAAATATCTTCACTTGGCAGTGAGGGAAATTAGTCCACAGGGAGGTAATTTATAGGGATGGGGCTAGGCAGAGGTTTAGCAATGGAATAGTTGGTTGAATGTCAATAAATGATCATATACTACAAATTGAGGGTTCAAATTGTGTTCCTCCCATCAATCAATGTTACTTAGAAGAACTTCAACATCACATTGATTGATGGGAGGAATAGTATTGGAACTGTCAATCGATAATGGAAGATAAGATAACTTCACTTGGGCAGAGAAATGTAGCATAGGCATCACATGCAGAGATAGAATTTACTTTTTTAGGTAGGCTGGGACAGAAAGACAAAAAGATGAAGTGAAGCACTAGTAGGTGACTGAGTGGGTCCTGGGACACACCTTGTCTTCAGTTTGGGGTTTGTCAATTGCAGACTTAGTTCTGCTGTGCCGCAGCAGATGCACATGAATTCAATCACTGCGTGCACTCACTGCAGCAGCAGCACCAGACATTACACCACGTAGCAGTTTTAGGTGGCACGTGATGCCAAAAGCAGGGGCTGGGCTCTAGAGGTGATGGATGGAATATTTGTCTCACTTAACAAGTACTGCACATTGTCAATAATAAAGTAAGGTGACTTGCCACTCGTCCCTACCACGACTGGGACAACTCCTCCCTCTCCTGGGTCTCCTGCACCTCCACCGATGTTCCTGCTTCAACAGCACTGCTGGTGGTGGCCTGTGCGCCTGGTGAAAAACCTAATGCACCCATTTTAGATACCAGATAGCCACCTAAGTATTAATTTTGCACAAGATACAACAGCAATACCTCACTACACTCGGCTATCTATCAGTATCTTTTTCTATCAAAAGTAATCAATTTGTGAGGTTTGTGTTATTTATTGGTTGACAACATTTTAAAAACCAGGTAGCTATTGCGTAAACCATAAACAACCTTCTCCTAATGGAGAGATAGGGATCGGGATTAGGAGGATTTAGGACTAATGGAAGGGCATAAGGTAAGGCTGCGATTCTACGAATGGATAAGGGGTAGAAGTGAATGCAAAAGACAAATGTTATAGGCAGTGTACGTGGTATTTCATTCCTGCTGTGGTGAGCTGTCATGGAAACTGGTATTATAAGGCAACATTGGGGATCCATGCCCATGATGACCACTCTGTCTCTGCCCCTGTACTTTTTGACTGTTTGTTTGATCATGAAAAACCACTAACATGTTTGGTGGCAAGAGTACTGCTTAGGCCTGGCTGTGCAATCCTCTTTACGTCACCAAAAATGAATCTTTTCACCTCTTTGGTACTACACAACAACAAGACATGCAATTGTAAAAGAGGGGCAAGGGGAAGCTTACCAAAAAAAAGCAGAAGAAAGGTACAGAAGAAGAAAGCCAGATACAGAAACAGGAAATATAGAAAAACACAGGGAAATGCAGAGATAACAAACAACATTACTTGAAAAGAAACCAGTAAGTATACAGTAGGGCATAAATGAGTAGTGGGGAATAAAAATGACTTACAGGGGGGAGAAGATCCATTGGCTGTGGCTGCTGCACTGGTGGTGGGGGTGGTGGTCATACCCGCCGCAGTGCTGGTGGTAGCCGGAACTGATGACCTCTTGCCCTTGGGTGCTTAAGAAAGAAGATAAAAAACAATGATTGGTGGAAGTCTGTACAAACATATTTATTTTGACAGGCACAGCGTCATTGTATTTTTTCAATCAGTTAGCCTATCCCTTGTTTTGTAATCCTAAACCGCAAACCATAACATTTTGAACTATTCATGCATTTCAAACAATGATCTTTGCTTCTCTGCCCTCTTTTGATGAGTCAGATCGGTCCCCCTTTGCATACTGCACTCATCTGGGAAATTGTGACTATAAGCCACATAAAGATAAAGCCACAGAGAAGAAAGCAAGTTAGTTACGCAACAGCCCTGATATACTACCATTGTAAGAGTGAGTGACATGAAGTGTTGATAAAGACGCCTTAACTCATCCTAAATGAGCACCTGCCTTGCTCACGCTGGAACAGAATCCTGGCAATAGCATTCACGTGACTTCCACTACCCTCCTACATTCCCAACCTTCTACATCCTCCCCATCAGGGTAGCACCATGCACCACTACTCTAACCTATCAAGGGATTTTGTTGTCCTTGCCTCTAAGGATTGTTTTTGTGCAGGGAGGTTTGCCTCCCTGCACAAACCAATTATGGGTGCTGTGGCATGTGAGTGAGTGTAGGTAGTTATAGTTAGGACCAAATGTTTAGGGGTGGGCGGAATTTGCGGAGTTGCGTTCTGCAAAATTCCGCAAAACGGCAAGAAATCTCCGCGAGCAAGCGGAATTTCGCGTGCTCGCGGAGATTTTGCTGCGCCCGTTGAATCCTGCCCTGCATATTTATCCACGAAGATGCCACCGTTTTGTGCAATACCTCTACTCAACTGGAGTACTTTCTACTGGCTAATCGGTAAGTGCTACCTCGTTGGGTAAATGTATAGTGCCTTTCCTACACTACAGCTGCGTAAAGGTCCAGAAGAATTGACCCCAGTGACCTGTGTGTCTGTAACTTTGCCACCGCGCCGAAAGCGCCGGGGTCCTTTGATTAAGCTGTCCATCATTCTGGGGAAAGGGCGGGAAGACGGTGCATACCACTAGTGTACGTGGGGCGGGGGAAAACGGGCGGGGCTTCTAGGCCTGTTCACATGCCTCTTGTTTATAAAGGGTCAGAGCAGGATCTGAGCAGCAGATGAGGAGGAAGAACCTCCTTGTCACTGGACCTACACGGGGATTGCGCTCGAGAAAATCAAGGATGCAAAGACCTCCATCGGGGATTACAGCTAACTTTTCACGTTGGAAATGGAGAGAAGGCACATCTGCTTAACCACGCTCACGAATTCTGCACACCTGCCCTGCATATTTATCCACGAAGATGCCTCCGTTTTGTGCAATACCTCTACTCAACTGGAGTACTTTCTACTGGCTAATCGGTAAGTGCTACCTCGTTGGGTAAATGTATAGTGCCTTTCCTACACTACAGCTGCGTAAAGGTCCAGAAGAATTGACCCCAGTGACCTGTGTGTCTGTAACTTTGCCACCGCGCCGAAAGTGCCGGGGTCCTTTGATTAAGCTGTCCATCATTCTGGGGAAAGGGCGGGAAGACGGTGCATACCACTAGTGTATGTGGGGCGGGGGAAAACGGGCGGGGCTTCTAGGCCTGTTCACATGCCTCTTGTTTATAAAGGGTCTGAGCAGCAGATGAGGAGGAAGAACCTCCTGGTCACTGGACCTACACGGGGATTGCGCTCGAGAAAATCAAGGATGCAAAGACCTCCATCGGGGATTACAGCTAACTTTGCACGTTGGAAATGGAGAGAAGGCACATCTGCTTAACCACGCTCACGAATTCTGCACACCTGCCCTGCATATTTAGCCACGAAGATGCCTCCGTTTTGTGCAATACCTCTACTCAACTGGAGTACTTTCTACTGGCTAATCGGTAAGTGCTACCTCGTTGGGTAAATGTATAGTGCCTTTCATACACTACAGTTGCGTAAAGGTCCAGAAGAATTGACCCCAGTGACCTGTGTGTCCTACACGGGGATTGCGCTCGAGAAAATCAAGGATGCAAAGACCTCCATCGGGGATTACAGCTAATGTTTGACGGTAGATATGGGCAGAAAGCACTCCTGCTTAGCCTCGACCTTGCTCACGATTTTTTTGTGCTGATTAATGCGTTACAGAATTTGAGCTTCAACTCGGGCACCTGCTTCAGTGCTTTCTTGCACCCAAATTCCGTTCCGCCGCGGATCGCGGAAGTTTTGACACTTCCGCGTTCCGCGCGGAATGTGGAAATGCCGAAATTTTGCAAGTTCCGCGAGCGGAACGGAATTTGCCGCCCACCCTTACAAATGTTTCATTGGAAAAGCATTTTTTTGTTTGCTAATAACTTTGGCACCACTTGATGAATCTTCACAATATTTTATAAAAACTTCCCCTTTGCAGTTCAGCTGCTGTGTTGAAAGTTTCAGGGTGATCCATCAGGTGGGGTCTGAGAAAAAAGGGGGGGGTCCCAAAACGCATTTTCCCCATGTTATGTCTATGGGTATTTTTCATTTTGTGAACACGACTACAGCCCGAACCGCTGAATAATAGTACACCAAATTTGTCAGAAAGCTAGATGTTAGTCCAGAATGCATACTCTTTGTGATTTGGTGTGAATCCCTTCAGTAGATTCAGAGATACTGAAGTTTAACAAATTTAGATATCTGGGGACACGAGCACTTGCAGTAAACTCGCAGATCCTACAGAAATTTTATTGGCTGTTGAAACTTCAACCAGGAAGTGTTGGCAGCCATCTTGGGACTCGGCTTGAAGGCGAGTCCCACAAAAAAGTAAAAAATAAAAAAAAAGGGGGCAGGGTAAGTATACCCTGACCCCCAGATATAGTGGGAGGTCCTCACAGGGACCATGCCATGCATAAAAAAAGATTTTCTTTACATTTTGTACATTTTTTTCAATTTGGGGGTGGATCTGCGGATTTGTGGCAAAATTGGACAAAAAAACCAGCGCAGGCTCCCGCGCTTCATTTAAGGGAAGCCCCTGGGTGGGCCAAATACCTGGGGCATATGACAAATAAAGGAGGGGGGCACATGGGACCCCCTCCTAGGGTTTAATCAAACCCCAGGGACCACCAACTTCCTGGGGTTTTTGATTTAAATTATTCAAGGGGTCCCTGCATGGCACCCCGCGCCCTGGGGACCACCACCTCCCAAGGATTTTTTATTTATTAAATGGGGGGCCTCTCAGACCCCCCCAGCCCTGGGGACCGCCACCTCCTTGAGGCTTTACAGGTAAAAATGCAGGGGTATGTGCAGACCCACCACCTCCCTGGGGCTTTAACTTTAATTAATGGTGGGTGTGCAGAATCCACCCCAGCCCTAGGGACCGCCACTTCCCCGGGCTTTTTGTTTGAAGAATGCATGGGGGCCGAGCAGACTCCCCCGCTGCCCCGGGGGCTGTCAGCTCCCTGGGGCTTAAAATATAATTAATGGGGGGACACACGGACTCCCCTCCAGCCCTGAGGACCGCCACCTCCCCGGGCAAATTCAAAGAAAGGAGGGGGCCTGCATGGCCCTCTCCTGGAGCCATACATGGCCTTGAGGACTGCCACCCCCCCCCAGGGCCGGCTCCTGCTATGTCCCGTGGTGCCCACACCTGGGACATAGCTGTTTGCTATGGCTTGGCAGGAGCTTTACCACTCCTGCCAAGCCATAGCAAACTGTTCTCCGCTTTGAGCATGCAAGAGCATTTGGCTCTCGCTTGCTCAAAGCAAAGCGCAATTGCTTTTACACACAGTTGCATGTTAGCAGCTCCCTATGTGTAAAAGCAATGCCGGCTCCTGCAGGAGGCGGGGAGCCTGTAGGGACCACGGGGGCCTTGAGACTCCCCCCATGGACCCCAACACTGCTAAGTGGGTGCCCTGGGTGGGACCAGGGCACCCACAACAGAGGTCGGGCTCCCCTCACATTATTATTATTATCATTGTTATTATTTTAATTTAAAGAAAGAGGCTGGGCCCCTGGGAATGGGGTCCTGGGGCCGAAATTGGCCTGGGAGGGCGGCCGCTCAGCCTCCCTCCCTTTAATATAATACACCTATTTCTTAAAAGTCCAGGCCCCGGGCATGAGGTCACCGGGCCAAAATTGACCCAGGGAGGGGGCTGCATGGCCCACCTCCCATTAAAAAAAGGGCTGGCCCTGGGGGATGGGGTCCCCAGGGCCAAAAATGGCCCAGGGAAGTGGGTCCACGTGGCCTCCCTCCCCTAAAAAATAAAAAACCCACCCCGTTCTCCACCACTCTGCAAACACGCCTCCTGGTGCACAGATGGTTGGGGGATGAAGTCCCCGTGGCTGCAGAGGGTCCTTGGGAGCCAACAAGCCCACCTGTTACCTCCAGTAAGTCCCACACAGTGGGATTTCTGAGAGGTCTTCGGAGGCCATGCCCCCTTTCTCCACCACTCTGCAAACAAGCCTCCTGGCACACTGCTGGTTGGGGGATAAAGTCCCCTTGGTTCCAGAGGGTCCTTGGGGGCAAACTACCCCTCCTGTTACCTCCAGTATGTCACACACTCTGGGATTGCTGAGAGGCCTTCAGAGGCCATGCCTACTTTCTCTACCACTCTGCAAATGTACCTCTGGCACAGTGCTGGTGGGGGGATGAAGTCCTCTTGGCTGCTAAGGGTCCTTGGGGGTCAACTACCCCTCCTGTTACCTCCAGTAAGTCCCACACAGCAGGATTGCTGAGAGGTTGTCAGAGGCCATGCCCCCTTTCTCCACCATTCTTCAAACGTGCCTCCTGGCACACTGCTGTTTGGGGGTTGAAGTCCCCTTGGCTCCAGAGGGCCCTTGGAGGTGAACTACCCCTCCTTTTACCTCCAGTAAGTTCCACAGAGCATGATTGCTGTGATGACTTTGCACTCCTTTTCTCCATCACTCTGCAAACGCGCCTCCTGGGGTAATACTGGTTGGGGGATGAAGTCCTCTTGGATGCTGAGGGACCTTAGGGGCCAAGAAGCCCTCCTGTTACTTCCAGTAAGCTCCACAGCAGGATTCCTGAGAGCTGGTCAGAAACCTTGCCCAATTACTCCACTACTCTGCAAATGTGACTACCAGTTAAAAAAAACATAGAAATTCACTTAAAAAAACAAAGGTTACAGGGACGTTATAGTTAGGAAGTAGATTTTGAAAAACCTTAGAAATTCACTGAAAAAACCTAAGGTTAAAGGGGCCTTATAGTTAGGAAACAGATTTTGAAAAACCTTAGAAATTCACTGAAAAAAACAAAGGTGACAGGGGTGTTGTAGTTAGGAAATAGAATTGAAAAACCTTAGAATTTCACTGAAAAAAACAAAGGTTAAAGGGCTGTTATAGTTAGGCTCAGATTTGCCTAGTGAAATTCAGCAGTTATAGTTACCTGAGCAAACTATAACTTACGCCCCCGCAATGCACTGCTTATGACCTCACATATTACATCCCTCATGACATGGTCAGTGAAATTACTGATGACATCACTGATGACATCTCAAATGACACGCCGTGTAAGATGTAGCAGCTCAGGTAACTATGACTTTCACTGGTTTGGTACGAGTAAATTGTGAGCCTAACTATAACATCCCTGTAGCCTGTGATTTTTTTCATTTAATTTCTCAGGTTTTAAAAATTTATTTCCTAACTCTAAGGTCCCTGTAACCTTTGCTTTTCAGTGAATTTCAAAGGTTTTTCCAAAAACAAAATCCACAACTGTAACCTGCAATGTTTCAGAATGGTTGCATGAGCACCTGTGTGGGTCTGTTAGTGGGTGTATGTATTAGTGTGTGTGTGTGGGTCTCTGAATGGAAGTGTGAGTGTATCAGTGGCTATCTCAGGCAATGTATTAGTGTGTGAGTAGGTCTGTGAGAGACTGTATGAATGTCTCTCTGGCTTTGTCACTGGTTGTATCGCAGCCTGTATCTGTGAGTGGCATTGCAAGTGCTTCTTTGGATCTTTCAGTGCGCAGGTTAGTGAGTTTCTGGGTGTACAGTTGGTTGTCTGAGTTATGCTATTGTTTTTGTGCTTATCCATACTTAGTGTATTTAAAGGACGAATCATGCTTTCTGGTCTTAGAAGGAGATGTCATTAAAGAATTTAGTTGTCACACTCACTGAAGTTCAGATTTTACTCCAATGTACTTTCAATGTATTCACTTTTGTTAGTGATTTCAGATCATTTTTCAATGTGGATTTTTAAAGGGAACATTGTTGGTTTCTATTTGCCCAGCCTGAGGAGATATAATCATTTCCATTTTTCTCAAGTGGAGCTTTACCTGGGGCACGTGCTATGGTTATATTTCTAAATGTTTCTTGTTGTGGTTGAATTTTTCTAAAATGAACATGACTTTCTGATTGAAAACTCAATTTTTTAAGAAGTGTGTACGGTTCTGTGGAAAATGCGTACTTATCTGTGTTACCTTGTGATTTATGGACAGTTACAGCATATGCTAGAGAAAGTGGGAATTGCTGGTGCCGCACATATTAGTCTTTCACTAGGAAAAAAGGTACAGCACAATGGCCAATCTGCTTCACACCGTCAATCTGATCAAATTTTATGGGCAAGTATTCAACCTCATCTATATTTAGGAAATTAATAAAATCATTTATTTTACCCATTGCACCATTTACTAACCCTTCCTTACCTTTAAATCATGGTGCAATATTACTCGACACATTTTGCTGACGCGTAAACGCTATTATACTACTGCACTTTTCAATACAGAATTCTCCAAAGTATCCTATTTTGCTTGCAGTTTATCTGTGAGTAGTATTGTGACTCCCTGATGTTCCATTTTATCAATAGCTGTAATTTCCAAAATATCTTCTTTCTCCAGTTGTAGTAATTGCTCATTAAACTTGTAGCACTCTTCAAGTGTAGGCATTAAGCAAACTTTACACTTCTGTTCTTCAATGAAATTGTGTATTTCAGCTGCTGTAATATTAGATGGAAATAGTTTCTTCATAAGTTGACTTTGCAATGGATCTTTCCCCTTTTGGTTAGTACTCCTATTCTAATGTCCTTCAGTATTTCTACATAATTTATATCAGATGCTTGACGCATATTTTTCTCTATTTCCTTGTATTCAAAGTTTAACCAAATATTTACATTGCCAATGCTCTCCAGAGAATTTCTTATTTTATTATGCACAGTGTTTTTAAAACAGGTTATCCTTTTACGGGGGTGAGTTGCAGTAGGTCACCAAATACAATCAAATGTTTTCCTCCAAAGAGCACATCGTAGTTTGTTCTCAAAATTGTCTGCATCCTTAAGTGTATGAATGCATACATTAAGCTGGCTATGCTGATCAATTATTAAAAGCATTGAAATTATTACATCAAGCTGCAGTTCCACTAGTCGTTACTAGGTGTCCCTCATGAGTCAAATGCAAAAGCATTGAAACCCTTTCATGAAGCTGCAGTTCCACTAGTCGTTACTAGGTGTCCCTCATGAGTCAAATGCAAAAGCATTTGACTTGAGGGACACCTAGCAACGACTAGTTGAACTGCAGCTTGATGTAATAATTTCAATGCTTTTGCATTTGACTCGTGAGGGACACCTAGTAACCACTAGTTGAACTGCAGCTCTTTGTAGAATTATTTTGATATTGGATACTATAATATTCACTGCCCACTGCTAATCTCATCCCATAATGCTTTGCAGGGCCTGTTTAATTGGGATTGTATTTTTGCCCATAACTGTGCTTGGGGTGGTCCTAAGAGGATGGGACCACCACTGAATCGTTCAGCATGATATGCTCTTTGTGTTCAAGGCATCTGCTTGGTCCTCCCCCTAGGTTAGGGGGGACCCCAAAATCATCACCTCTCTCATTGCCTAATATTTTTCATTTTCAAAGTTCACTTTTGTGAATTGGTTATATGCTTTTTAGCATGTAAAGTTGTTTTATCAAAGCATTTGTGGGTGCAGTTTAGTAGCTGACTCCGCTATGTGGGTTTTCGTGTTAATTAACAAATCTTCGCCAGCGGAGTTCATTGCCCAGGCCTACTACGTGTAGTCAGGCCCTAAGTGTTCAAAATCCATAGTTTCCTCTCCTGCTTGCTGCATTGCAGTCTATTCCTCATTCATTGCTATAGTTCGTTCACTTAGAGCAATACGATCTTGACTCACTGGTGCAGAACCATGGTTGCTTTGTAAACTCTCTTTCGCTATCTCAGTAGCGATAGTTTCTTCTTGTCCAATCTCATATTTCAACATGAGTGGGTCTGTGATTCAGTGTATGAGTGTCTGAGTGGGTCTGTGAGTGGGTGTGTCAGTGTCTGAGTGGGTCTGTGAGTGGGTGTCTGAGTCTCTGACAGGGTCTGTGAGTGGACGCTTGAGTGTTTTCAGTGTGTCTCTGAGAGGGTGTATGAGTGTCTTAGTGGGCCTGTGAGTGAGTGCGTCAGAATATCAATGAGTCTGTGAGTGATTGTGTTAGTGTCTGTATGGGTCTGTGAGTGAGTGCATGAGAATATGAGTGGGTCTCTGAGTGAGTGCATGAGTGTCTGAGTGGATCTGTGAGTGGGTGTGTCAGTGTCTGAGTGGGTCTGTGAGTGGGTATGTGATTATCTGAGTGGGTACATGAGAATATCAGTGGCTTTCTGGCTGGGTGTCTGAGTGGGTCTGTGAGTGGATGCACAAGTCTCTGCTTGGGTCTGTGAGTAGAGGTATGAGTCTCTGACTGAGTCTGTGAGTGGGTGCATGAGAGTCAGAGTGGGTCAGTGAGCGGGTGTGTGAGTCTCTAAGTGAGTCTTTGAGTGGGTGTATAAATGCCTGAGTGGGTCTGTGACTGAGTTCATGAGTGTCTGAGTGCACCTTTGCGTGTGAGTGTCAGTCTCAGAGTGGGTTTGTAACTAGGTGTGTGAGTGTATGAGTGGGCCTGTGAGAGGCTGCATGAGTGTCTCATTGCATCTGATAGTGGAACCATAAGCCTCAGATTGGGTCTGTGACTGAGTGTGTGAGTGTATGAGTTAGTTTGTGAGTGGGTGCATCAGTGTCTGAATGGGTCTGTCACTGGGTGCATCAGTGTCTGGGTAGATCTGTGAGTATATGCAGTAGTGTTTCAGTGGTTCTTTGAGTGGGTGTGTGAGTGTATTAGTCAGTATGTGAGTGGGAGCATGACTGTTTCAGTGGGTGTAAGAAGTGAGTGCATGAGAATATGAGTGGGTCTGTGATTGAGTGCGTAACTGTCTGAGTGGGTCTGTGAGCAGCTGCATAAGTGTCTGAGTGGGTGTCTGAGTCTCTGACACTGTCTGCAAGAAGGAACATGAGTCTCTCAATGGGTCTCTGAGTGGGTGTATGAGTGTCTGAGTGGGTCTGTGAGTGAGTACATCAGAATATCAATCGGTCTGTGAGTGAGTGTGTGAGTATCTGTATGGGTCTGTAAGTGAGTGCATGAGAATATGAATGGGTATCTGAGTGCATGAGTGTCTAAGTGGATCTGTGAATGGGTGCATCAGTCTCTGAGTGGGTCTGTGATGGAGTGTGGGAGTGTATGACTGGGTTTGTGAGTGGGTGCATCAGTGTCTGAGTGGGTCTGTGAGAGGGTGTCTGAGTCTTTGACTGGGTTTATAAGTGGGCACATGTGTCTCAGAGTCACTCTGTGAGTGAATGTGTACGTGTCTGAGTGGGTCTATAACTGGGTGTGTAAGAGTCTGAGTGGGTCTATAACTGGGTATGTAAGTGTCTGAGTGGGTCTGTCTCTGGGTGTATGGGTATCTGAGTGCATATCTCAGTGGGAGCATCAGTCTCAGTGTGGGTCTCTGAGTGGGTGTGTGCATGCCTAAGTGAGACTGAGGGTGGGTGTATAAACATATATATTTTTTCAATTATATAAGAAAAGTGGTTGCAACGTATATTTGAGAATTTGTCACAATGATACATGGGGGACGCACACTGACAGTCACGGCAAATTCGCAAATATCGTGAGTGGAAAAAAACCTTGTTTTCGGCATATTATACTCATAAGGGTGTTGTGTAGTTCCTATATTACCCATACAGGACCTATGCATTCGGATAACATAAACTGTGGGTTTGGTGGCAGACTGACTCTGAGCACCCCCACAGAGAAATGTTAGCCTGTTTGCATAAGCTAGCTCACAGTGCCACTAGTGTCTCCTCTTATTGGGGAGAGAATAGTTTCTGGCAACCTCAGAACATGACAACCCTGATCCCTCAGGATCATGGAAACAATGTACTACTTTTTGCTCAGTCACTCGTGCTTACTTCTCTTGTCTCAGAGATACACAGAATAAAACAGCCTGGGCGTTTCAATAAGGGTTTATTGAACAGTCGTTATTCTTGTGTAGAATATATGAGCTGCAACAACCATTAGACAGTAGCAGAGATATATGATTAGCAGTACAGTGAATATAAATGGATAGTACAGATCTACCATTTTGCAATAAGCATGAATAAATACATGGATATAAAATGCATGATAAAAGAAAGTGCGTACTCCTACGATGCCTATCTAGATGTACCTGAGTGTACCTAGCATGTGAGTAGGTGTGAAGACAAGAATCCCTCTAGGATTTAGTTGAACCCCATTACCTGAAATGTGAAAATGTAGGAGCCCTTCTTGGTCTCGAGTTGGAAACCACGCGAGGGATGTTCAGACCACTGTCAGCTGGAGCGTCTGCATGCAGGAGCCTCAGCGTCTCTGGTCAGTGTGTCGGCCTGGAAGTCTCGGTTCCCTCTGCCCAAAACTAGCAAGATGTGCTGTATTTATGCAGAAAGTATCTAGAGCTCCTTTGTCCCTAGTCTCATGTATTAGCCATTGTTGGATTTGAGGATGACGTATGGGATGAACCTTGTACTTAGATATGGTGGGGTAGGTGGTGTAGCCTCTGCCTGGTTTCCAAGAACCCTTATGAATATTCATTCATACTGTGTGAGTCTATTGATGGAGTTATAGGACTCTATTGTTCAGGAGAAACCCTCCTTCTGCACCCAGGACTAGAACTAGGTAAAGGTTCAATCTTAAAAGGTCCATTACTGTGTAGTGTTGGGGAGGTAATGTAGGTGAAGGTGTATGATATTACCCGGGCCTATATTAGGGTACCTATAAGAAACATAATAAGGGGTTCCTCAAAACCCCCTAAATTCCTTTCATGGGTCAGGGCAGGTGCAACCTGTCTCCTTATGCCATCATCTGCCATTTGGTTTGAGCCCTGGGTACTATTCCGATGAGGTAAAATGGCAAACGCAACTCTCTGCTCAAGTTGTGGCCAGCCAATCATGGCATTCCTGCTGGTGCATGCATTTATGATTAATCGTGAAATCATCGCAAATTAGCCACGATCTCAGCTATCCTAATTTTAATTTCCTTATATTTCTCAACAACTACTGAATGGATTTACACCAAATAACTAAAAACGTGATCTGTGAACCAAAATCTACCTTTCTGCCAAATTCTGTGTAATTCCGTCCTGCGGTGCAGGCTGTAGTCGTATCTAAAGCCTAAATCACAACAAGTACTCACTTAGTAATACGTACATATAAAGAGATGGTGATCTGAAAGAATCCCTAGATGAAAACTACACTGCCTATCTCTGGTTAGTGGGAAAGGAAACTAGTCCTTTTGGTTTTATTTACCCTCACACACCCTAGTGGTGTCATGCTTCATCATCGGGTCACCCTGACGCCTAAAAGTCAGGGTTGGCTCAACCAATATTTCAGGGAGCTCTTAAAATATGTAAAGACCAGGGGAATAAAGATAAAAAACTCAGCGAAGTCCCAGTTTCCCTTTATTCTTGGACCTCTACTGTATTATTAAAATAATATTTACCAACCAAGGGTCTTCAGGAGTGTTATGGTCCTAGGACCCTTGTGCCGACATGTTTCAGTCATTAATCGCCCCTAATGGGTGCAAGACTTTCTTCAGGGTATCGGTAAGTGTATCCCCTGGATAGAAGTAACGGGAAAGGCCCTATTCTATTTTAAATTAAGGGCAGATAGCTGCTCCTTATATGTTGAACTGAACAAGATATTACTTGATTGATCATTCCATCCCTATATGGGGATTGAAATGCATCTCCTAAGACCACACTTTCGGGGTAGTCCTGTAGTCACACTGCCTCCAAAGATCCTGCCCCACTGGAAACCTATTCGGTGGTGGTCCTAACGGCTTTCTGCTCTCGTATCTAAAGCGCCATGGGAATTAACATGGAAAATGCACTTTTTTTGACCCACTCTTTTTCTCTGCCCCCACTTGACAGATCGCCCCAAAACTTTCCATGCACAACAGGATTCACAGGGGCACTTTTTGGGAAAATTTTGTGAAGATTCATCAAACGACACCAAAGGTTTAGGCAAGTCAAAAAATGCTTTTCCTACTGGTAACTGCTAGTAGGTAACAAGCGCTTCCTACTTGTAACCCAACTGCATCCACCTCCCGGGACTGGTACTTAGCAGCAGGAGTATGCCCCACTTCAAATGCAAATATCACCTTTGACAACATCCATCAAAGAAAAAGCTGGCACTCCAAGATGCAATTGTACAATTACTGTCTATTCCGTCATCTGACACGTCTCGACCTTGCGGTCTTTGTCAAAATCACGTACATCAAAGGTACCAGTAGGTAGTTATAGTTAGGACCTGGGGGGATATTAGCAATAACTTGCGATAATTATCGCAAACCGAGCTTAGCGCATTTTTTTTTATCGCCGCCTATCGCTGGATATTATTGCAGAGATAACACGCTATTAGCAACGTTTATCTCCAATGCGATAAAATATCCAGCGATAGCGGCGAAATGCGTGAATATCGCTGGAAATCCAGCGATATTCACGCATTAACGCCATGGGGGACTTAGCCTGACAATCCACCTCCCATACAACAAACAGGTAAGTCATGTTTTTAGCAGGTGTTAAATTCTAGCGATATTCGCGCTTAGCGTGAATTTTTTTATCGCTTCGCCTGCGTTGCTAATAGGGGGAAGTTGTGTTAGCGACTGTTTTCAGTCGCTTTTAGTTGGGAACGCCTACCTTGCATGTCATTAGCAATAATTATCGCTGGCATGCAAGGCGATGGGAAAACGGGCCGCTATCGCCAGAAAGCTGTCGCTAACGCCTGTTAGCAACAGCTTGCTGATAGGGCGATAAAAAAATCGCCGCTTTGGCGGCAAAAAGTGCCGCTAAAGCTGCGATAAAGCCCTTGCTAATATGCCCCCTAGTTTCCATAGGAAAAGCATTATTCTTTTGACAATATCTTTGGCGCCGTTTGACGAATCTTCGCGAAATTTTTAAAACTAATTGTTCACTCAGATCAGCTCCTGTCTTGAACGAAGGTAAAAAAACAAAAAAAATTATGTTTTCGGCGGGATTTGCTTGATTCGTGTAGGGCCTGGAAATCACGGCGGGAAAAGAAAAACGAACCGGGGTGTTGCGCGCTTCATTTAATTAAGCCCCGGGTGGGCCAGTTCCCGGGAACAATGTTTAGTTATGAGGCGGGGTTTACTTCTGTCACGGGGACCGCCACTTCCTCAGAGGAAATATAATGATATGGGTGGGTATGGGGGGGTACACGTCTTCCCTCCCCCGGCGCTCCGAAGAGCAGCACGTCTTTTGAGGTACACGTAAAATTTAAGTGTGGAGGGGTGAAGCCTTCCCCACACTGTCCCGGGGGGCACTACTTCCCCGGGCATTCATGAATTAAAATGCGGGGGTCTGTTGCGAACTGCCGGCCCCAGGGAGTACGGTGTTCATGGGCCTTTAAATTGGATGGAGTTGTATCGTCCAATTTCCCTTGAGGAGCTTTCCATGGTGCTGGGTATTGTTATGTCTGAGGGCCGGTTTCAACAATGACCGGTGGTGGCTACCCCTGGGACATTGTAGTTTGCTATGGCAGGGCGGGATCTATGCAGAGTTCCCGCTCTGTCATAGCAAACTTCTGCTTCGCTTCATGGAAGGGAGAGGAGGAAATTTGCTCTCGCTTTTATGAAGCGAAGCAGATTTGCTTTTGGGAAAGGGAGCTTACATGGAGCAGCTGGCTTTGTTCAAAAGGAATGCCGGCTGCCGCAGGAGGCGGGGAGGTGGCAGGGAGTGCGGGGGATTGGGGCTCCTTGCGCGGTTCCCAAACATTGCGGCCAGGCTCCGGGGGATGCGGTTCCCTGGGCCTAAAATGACCCGGCTGAGTTTTGAGTTATAGTGTGGCTCTAAAAAGAGCCCTTGTTTTGATTATGAGTTTGTTGGAGCTACATGTAACTGCGGATGCACAGCTTCAGGTTGTTGAGAAAAACTCTGTTTCCTTGATCTGTGAAATGAACTCCATCACTTCTGTATATGTCATCCATATGAAAACGTAGATTGTTGTTGTAGATGGACCCCATTCTATGATCTCTGAGGTATGCAGACACAGCTTTATTGACATTCTTCCTAGTTTTCTCAATCTGAGGACAGAATTGATTTGACCATTTCCACTTTTGTCTTTGGCATATATTGGAGTATACAAAGACAGTTTGAGGCAAAAGCAACATCAATTGTGCAAAGGTATCCTACATGAGCATTTCCAGACCTACCCCAGTCAATGTGCCTAGGTCGTTGCCACCACAGTGCACAACCATGAGGTCAGGGTGTTGGAGATGCAAAGAGGTTTTAACCAAAGGCAACAATTGGTGTCACTTTAATCCTCTCTGTGCAAACATTTAATGTCCACATTTTGTAAACCTAGGTCTTTGTCAATACGTCTGTGTTCAGCATACCTTTTGCACCAGAAAACATAGCTGTGTCCTACGATCCATACTAGCATTTTGAAGGTATGGCTGGAAGGAATCAAAAGATGTCTGTAGCTCATGTAGTCCATTGGTAGAATGAGATATATGTTGAAAGGTGGAGAAGAAGCTTTTTTTTGAGAAAACGATAACTGATTGGCTGATGAACATTATGCAGTGAAAACTAGGGTGCATGTTAGTTTCGTGAAAAAGTATGTTTCTGATTGGTTAATAAAAAATGTTTGAAACGTACACTACATAGGATACGATCAGACGTGCAGAAGTCAACCACACCTGCTACTTGCATTTGGAAGGTACTGTTCTGAGCTTAAAAAAATTGTGAACTTGTGACATGCACCTGCCGTTGTATGTTGCAGAAACTGTTGGTATGGAAATTGGCAATAAGCTGATTGGGGGAGGAGTAGAAATAACTGTGGTATTAACATATGAAATGCAAAATTAATTACAACTGATAAGCTATTAAAGTTAGTTTTTCAAAATGAGTAGTATGTTTAGAAGAAGTGTGCTGTTTAAAATTTGCAGTAGTATTATTAGAAATAGGCTTCTGAATTGTCGTAAGGGTTCGGGCTGTATGGCGATGTGGCAGTGTGGGGGAGTCTCCAAACCACAAAATAAGAGAACGTGGTGGGGTGTTTTAGAAGAGAGTTAGAGAGGGTTAATATGAGTAACCAATAGAAATGTGTTTTGCAATTTGAAATAATGAAGGAAGGATTTTGATTTGCTATTTACATCTATTTCTGTGCGGAAAGAGAGGGACATTTTGCCATTACTGGTTCTATTCTTGATGAAGTGAGCTGTTTCACATTTGTTACAAAATGTGCATAGAGTGTGGATAGTTGCTGAACAAGTACCCCATATGTTTTTAGGTGTCTTCGAGAAAGAAGAAGTGTAGTTTGTCATGTTCAAAGGAGTGTATAGTTTTGAAGGTGAGGTACACGGTTAATTTGGGTTCCAAAATCGACCCGGGCAACATAAAGGAAATGTCGCACGTTTGCAGATTGTGTCTTGTCGAAAAATACTGGGGAAGGGGGGGGGGGGTGTTTTTAAAGAGGCATGTTTTATTAACTTGAGGGAGATGAAAAAGCGTGCAGACGTTGTGCTCGGACTTTTGACACTGGTGAGCTATATTTGAATATAAGTGAAGGCAACTGTCACACTCACTGGCTGTGCAGAATGTGCCGACATTAGAAGGCCGGCAGATCGAGAGACTAAGAATGACACGTCCCTTTCTACATGTATTTTTACACGTGTTCTGCATTGGAAGATCCGATACCAATAAAACACTAGTATATATCTATTTGGATGTTTCTTTTAAGTATGTGCTACTAGGAAAAGGCACAGCCAGATGTACGCATGCTTTTAGTAATATGGTGAGACTTTGAACTGTGATGTGGAAAGGGTTTCTGCTTTACATTTGGGTAGAGTCAACACTGTTAGTAGTTGCTGAGTAGTGAAGGTGCAAAAGACAGATGAGGTCAAAGACATGCTGGTAAAGGGATTAGTGATTACGGTACTTCGTATGAGTCTTTGGGACGGTATTGTTGAAGTGCGCCGTATACATTTAAGTGTCTTTGTGAAATGAGGAATGCAGTCCCTTATGTTAA
Organism: Calotriton arnoldi; assembly: GCA_963921515.1. Lineage (NCBI taxonomy): Eukaryota > Metazoa > Chordata > Amphibia > Caudata > Salamandridae > Calotriton > Calotriton arnoldi. The sequence continues at coordinate 269,572 of CAWUFW010007733.1, forward strand.
AAGGACTGCATGGTGTTGTGACTAAGGTACAGGGTTGAATTAAGATCGAAAATCGGCCCGGTAAATGTAAGAGAAATAGGGATGTTTGTAGATTGTGCCTTGTCGGAAAATACAGGGGGCGTTTCTTTACAAGAGATATGTTTTTTGAATGTCTGGTAGATAAAAAAGAAATGGAAATGTTTCCTGCATATTTTGTGTACGGATTTGTTCACACTGGTGAAGTACATGTGAATATAAGTGAAGGTAATTGTCAGGCTCTCTCCCTGTGCTGAATCTGTGTATATTAGAGGGCCGGCAGATCAAGAGTTTGGGAATGACACATCCCTTTACTCCCCCCCCATTTCTCACCCCCAACGGTTCCTCCCTCTCCTTTTTCTAAAAAGAAAATAACAGAGGCCCATCTACCGGGAAAAATAGCACTTAGACCTTCACTGGCCTGTTGGTGGCATCTGTAGAGCACAGAGAAAGTCACAATCGGTTTGAATGCTACACGAGTGCAGTGTGTCATGTTGCAAGGACTACATGGTCTTGTGACTAAGGTACAGGGATGAATTGGGGTCCAAAATCGGCCAGGGAAATGTAAAAGGAATGTCCTTCTGCAGATTGAAGCTTGTGGGAAAATACTCGGGGGGGGCTTCAACAGGGACATGCTTTACTAACTTCAGGGAGATGAAAAAAATGAAATGTTGCATGCACACTTGGTGCACTGGTTTGCGCACACTCGTGAAGCATACGTGAATATAAGTTAAGGTAATTGTCAGGTTTCCTGGTCGTGCTGAAGCTGCGTACATCACAGGGGCGGCAGAGCGAGAGACTGGGATTGGACACATCCCTTGACCTCCCCCCCTCCTTCCTCCCGCTCTCTAACGCTTCCTCTACCATTGTTTGTAAAAGGAAGGTAACAGAGGCCCATCTACCGAGAAAAATAGCACTTAGACCTTCACTAGCCTGTTGGTGGCATCTGTAAGCACAAAGAAAGTCGCAATCGGTTTCAATGCTACACGAGTGCAGTGCGTCATGTTGCAAGGACTAAATGGTCTTGTGACTAAGGTACAGGGATGAATTGGGGTCCAAAGTCGGCTCGGGATATGTAAAACAAAATGGGCTTCTGGAGATTGAACCTTGTGGGAAAATACTGGGGGGGGGCTTTAACAGGGACATGCTTTATTACCTTGAGGGAGATGAAAAAAATGAAATGTTGCCTGCACACTTAGTGCATGGGTTTGCTCACAGTGGTGAAGCACTCGTGAATATAAGTTAAGGTAATTGTCAGGCTTCCTGCTCGTGCTGAAGCTGCCTACATCACAGGGGCGGTACATCGAGAGACTAGGAATGACACGTCCCTTGACCCCCCTCCTTCTTCCCGCTCTCTAACGATTACTCTCCCCTCGTTTGTAAAAGGAAGGTAACACAGGCTCATCTGCGTTGACCCTCACTGGGCTGCTGGAGGCATCTGACGAGCACAGAGAAAGTCGTAATCGACTTCTATGCTACACAAAAAAGCTGCACACAGTTGCAACTTACATATCGGACCAATTTACTTTACTCAACGATTCGTCTTAACAGTTTAACTTTGCTGAGGTATGTCTATGCTTCAACATGTATTTTCACATGAGTTATGTATCGTAAGATGGGATACCTATAAAACACAGGTATAGATCTATTTGTATGTTTATTTTAAGTATGATACCACTAGGAAAAGGCACAGGAAGATGCATGCATCCTTTCAGTAATATGGTGAGACTTTTGAACTGTAACATGTAAAGGGTTTCTGGTTTACATTTGGGTAGGCCCAACATTGTTAGTAGTTGCTGAGTAGCGAAGATGCAACAGGCAAATGAGGTTAAAGACATAGTGGGAAAGGAATTAACTGCCAGTATTGTATTTGTAACATATGACACAGACATGAAACATTTAAAAAAATGTATTTTAAATTACATGGCGTAATGTGCAGTATATGTGCCACAACAAAAATAAAACTGTATGATAGAATTCGTAAAGAAAGTCAATATCTGAAAATCCAAATAGGAAGGAAAAGCGAAATGAGTAAAAGGAAAAAAAACAGTGTTTTTGAAGTGTAAAAATAAGAGGCCGTCAAAGCAGGTTACCATGCGCACTTATGGAGATCCATCGAAGTTCAAGAACTCAGAAGCACCGTGATATGCAATCAGCTCCAAAAGGTTATCTGCACCTCTCCAAGCAAAGAGGGTCGCCATCCAATTCAGCAAGTCGAAAGAACAGACATGGTCATCGTAATCTTCTGCAAGCAGGAGCATGTCAGGGCAACTTGCATCATATTCGATGATAGTGTGCTGCAAGAGGCGCTGCGCATGAGCACATGTACTCCATCTCCCCCTTATTGCATTATTAAACGCATCCATCAAGAGTGTGTCTCCTGAACAGTCCTGGTCATGAGCCAGCAATGGTCGCTTTAACAGTTCATAATCCAGGGGATCGCGTGAAGTAGTAGAGAGGCAGACATGCAGGTCGCATTCAAAGGGGCACCGGAGACAGTAGAACACAGGTTGCATGCAGGTGAAATATACGTAGTGGAAATTCAGCCTATATCTGATGCCAAATATCGCCAATGGCAAGCATTCAAAAAGTTGTAGCATCCATTCGCGGTACAGCTGCAATTGACGTGGATGGGGTTGAAGCACAGGACGGGCAGCCATTTCGTAGTAGGAGCTGAAGAACGAGCACTGCGCAAACCAGCAAGAGCAGCAAGGGAACCCGCAAAATGTGCTTGCAAAATTAGAATGAATGAAATCCGGTTTTACTATAAAAATAGTCTGAAAAGAGATAACAAGGTGGGAGTGGACTAGTTTAAAAAATGTGGTAGGCCTTCGGTTTCAGAGTAATTAAATATTTGGAGTATAAATTGTGCAAAATGTAGTGGGATATTGGTATAGAGGAGTGAGTCAATGTCACTTGGTGGTTTAGTCACCTGCTATTTGAAGGTCTCACGAGCTGATGTGTGAGCCACTTGTTGTTGAAACAGTAGCGCTTTGAGTTAGTGTTCGCTATTAAAATCTGTTTTCAAAGTAGAAATGGAAGGCCAGACCAAACTATCTCCAAACGCATGTGGGGGAGGATGGAAGACATTGGTGCAACATGTTACATGTTGTGAAAGAGTTGTTATGTACGGGACGCCTGCCTGTAGGCAATAGCACTTGCGGTTATTTGGAATATGATAACTGCTTTTGAAAAGCACACTGAGCGTGGGAATAACAGCAGCTACTAGAGTTTGTTTAAAAAAACAGTTTACATTAGGGGCGGAAAGTTACAATTTCCGTTTAATTTAAGTTGTGTACAAACTAAAGAATATTGAACAGAACAAACAGTGTGGTTCTCTGTTAGGAAAACTTACTTATCTTCATTCTGACAGCAAAATGCAAAACCAAGGAATCCAATTCATGAATAAAAGTAGTTTCAAGGTAATTAAATGTATGAACAGGGTAATGTTTTATGCAATCATGGAGGCTGTGCTATACAGACATCAATCAATCAGACATTACCAACACAATTATGCAAACTCCCCGATTCTATTCTTACACTTAATTAATGACTCAGGCAGTATCAAAGCAGTCATCGATTCCCTCAGGTACTACCCATGCACTCCCACAATGACCCCGAAATTACTCTTGAAGTCATCTTTTTACTCAGGCAGTTTCCATGCAGTGTTGTAAACAGGTAGGTATTATCTTTTTACTGATATAGTCACTTAGGCAGTAGCCATGGACTCATACAATCAAGTAGGCACTACTACCACACAAATTAAATCAATCATGGATTATTTATGCAGTTATGCAATGAGCGAGGGAGTACTTTTGCACTCAAGCATTCACTCAGACACTATGTATGCAGAGATGAATTTCTTGAAGTACTATCTATGAACTTAACCATTCAGTGATGTACAATGGAAGCATTTCTCCAATTATTCTGGGAATACACTGCGACTCATAGAAACTGTGAGGCAGTACTGTTACAGTCATTTTTTCACTACAGGAGTATGCATGTATTTATGTAATCTGCAACACAGTTTAGTTATAGTCAGAGAATGCCTTACAGGAGTACAAAAGAGCTTATGCAATCACTGAATACCGCCTCACCTGCCTTTCATATTTTTAAAAGTAATTATGGGCAGTTGGATGTAGCAAATAATAGTAAAAAAATAGGTTGAAATTTTTTTTCTTAAATTTGTTTTTAATTTGTAAATTTCAACAAATACAAGTTTGAATGATTCATGAGTGTAGTGTGTCATGTTGAAAGAACTATATGGTCTTTTGTCTGAGGTACTGGGATGAATTGGGGTCCAAAATCGGTTCGGGGAACATGGATGAAATGGCCCAAGTTTGCAGATTGTTCCTTGTCGGAAAATACTTTGGGGGGAGAAGGGGGGGGAGTTTTAGAAGACACATGTTTTATTAATTTCAGGGAGATAGAAAAAAATGTAATGTTGCCAGGAGACTTGGTGCACAGGTTTGCTGACACTCGTGAAGCACACATGAATATAAGTGAAGGTAGTTGTCAGGCTTCCTGCTCGTGGTGAATTAGCGTATTTTACAGGGCCGGCAGATGGAGAGACTGGGAGTGATATGTCCCTTGACCCCCCCATGTACCGCCCCTCCTGCCCCTTCCTAACGCTTTCTGTCCTCCCGTTTATAAAAGGAAGGTAACACAGGTCCATCTGCGTTGAAAGAAACCACTTAGACCCTCACTGGGCTGCTGGTGGCATCTGACTAGCATAGAAAAGTCGCAATCGCTTTCAGTAGTATACATAAAAGCCGCACACTGTTGCAAGTTACACAGTGGACTATTGTATATTGCTCTAGTGTTTGTTTTAACATTTTGACTTTGCTGAGGTATGTGTATGCTTCCACATGTATTTTCACATGTGTTATGCATTGGAAGATCCGATATGTATAAAACAGAAGTATAAATCTATGTGTATGTTTCTTTTAAGTACGATGCCACTAGGAAAAGGCACAGAGAGATGCATGCATGCCTTCAGTAATAAGGTGAGATTTTCAAGTGTGACATGGAAAGGGTTTCTGCTTTGTATTTGGGTAGGCATAACACTGTTAGTAGTTGCTGAGTAGTGAAGGTACAAAAGAGAAATGAGGTCAAAGAGATGCTGGGAAAGGTAATAGTGATTATGGTAGTTCGTATGAGTTTTTGGGAAGGTATAGTTGAAGTGGGCTGTTTTATTTAAGTGTCTTCGTGAAATGAGGAATGCAGTTTCTGATGTTGAAAGGACTGAATGGTTTTGTGAGTGAGGTACATGGTTAATTTAAGATCCAAGATCGGCCTGGTCAACGTAAGAGAAATGGCCACATTTGTGCCTTGTCGGAAAATACAGGGGTAAGGGGGTTTCTTTACAAGAGATATGTTTTATGAATGTCTGGGAGATAAAAAAGAAATGGAAATGCTCCATGCATATTTTGTGTACGGATTTCTTCACACTGGTGAAGTACATGTGAATATGTGTGTAGGTAATTTTCAGGCTCTCTCCCTATGCTGAATGTGCGTATATTAGAGGGCCGGCAGATCAAGAGTTTGAGAATGACACGTTCCTTGACTCCCCCCCCACCCAATTTTCTCCCCCCCAATGGTTCCTCCCTCTCCTCTTTCTAAAAAGAAAGTAACAGAGGCCTATGTACCGTAAAAATAGTATTTAGACCTTCACTGGCCTGTTGGTGGCATCTGTAGAGCACAGAGAAAGTCGTAATCGGTTTGAATGCTACACGAGTGCAGTGTGTCATGTTGCAAGGACTACATGGTCTTGTGACTAAGGTACAGGGATGAATTGGGGTCCAAAATCGGCCAGAGAAATGTAAAAGGAATGGCCTTCTGCAGATTAAACTTTGAGGGAAAATACTGGGGGGAGGGGGCTTTAAGAGGTACATGCTTTATTAACTTCAGGGAGATGAAAAAAATGAAATGTTGCCTGCACACTTGGTGCACGGGTTTGCGCCCACTCGTGAAGCATACGTGAATATAAGTTAAGGTAATTGTCAGACTTCCTGCTCGTGCTGAAGCTGCGTACATCACAGGGGCGGCAGATCGAGAGACTGGGAATGACACGTCCCTTGACCCCCCCCTCCTTCCGCTCTCTAACGGTTCCTCTCCTGTCGTTTGTAAAAGGAAGGTAACAGAGGCCCATCTACCGTGAAAAATAGCACTTAGACCTTCACTGGCCTGTTGGTGGCATCTGTAAGCACAAAGAAAGTCTCAATCGGTTTCAATGCTACACGAGTGCAATGTGTTATGTTGCAAGGACTATATGGTCTTGTGACTAAGGTACAGGGATGAATTGGGGTTCAAAGTCGGCTCGGGAAATGTAAAAATAATGGCCTTCTGGACATTGAACCTTGTGGGAAAATACTGGATGGGGCTTTAACAGGGACATGCTTTATTAACTTCAGGGAGATGAAAAAATAAAATGTTGCCTGCACACTTAGTGCACAGGTTTGCTCACACTGGTGAAGCACACATGAATTTAATTTAAGGTATTTGTCAGGCTTCCTGCTCGTGCTGAAGCTGCCTACATCACAGGGGCGGCAGATCGAGAGACTGGGAATGACACGTCCCTTGACCTCCCCCTCTTTCCTCCTGCTCTTTAACGGTTCCTCTCCCCTCGTTTGTAAAAGGAAGGTAACAGAGGCCCATGTGCGTTGACCCTCATTGGGCTGCTGGGGGCATCTGACGAGCACAGAGAAGTCATAATCGACTTCTATGCTATACAAAAAATCTGCACACAGTTGCAACTTACATATCGCCCCAATTTACATTGCTCGATGATTCGTCTTAACAGTTTAACTTTGCTGAGGTATGTCTATGCTTCAACATGTATTTTCACAAGAGTTATGTATCGGAAGATCCGTTACCTATAAAACACAGGTATAGATCTATTTGTATGTTTGTTTTAAGTATGATGTCACTAGGAAAAGGCAGAGGGAGATCCATGCATCCTTTCAGTAATATGGTGAGACTTTTGAACTGTAACATGTAAAGGGTTTCTGGTTTGCATTTGGGTAGGCCCAACATTGTTAGTAGTTGCTGAGTAGTGAAGATGCAACAGGCGAATGAGGTTAAAGACATGGTGGCAAAGGAAGTAGAGATTATGGTACTTTGTATGAGTGTTTAAGAAGGAATTGTTGAAGTACGCACTATATATTTAAGTGGAATGAGTAGTGTTTTGATATTTGAAATCAAGAAAATAGTAATGTAAATAATGTCTTGGTAGTTAATATCAGTAATCATATGTAATTATTTTAAAATATTGAATAGATGTAAGAAACTATTGAAACTGTTGTTTGTTTTTCAGAAAATTGTTTTGTCTGGATCACAAATTCAAGTTGCCAAGAAAAGATGAAAAGAAAAGGAAACAAAAAAAGAGATCTACTTAAAAAACTAAAAACCTGTGTTACAAACAAATGAGAATGTTACTAAGGATAAAGTTTGTTTAGGTAAGAGCACTTAACACTTTCTTAAAAAAGTTGTGGAGAAATTACATGAAAAAAATAGGAATGAAAGGAAAAAGAAGAGTTTTTCAACTAAGGAAAAGGAGAATGACACTTCAAATGGTAAAAAAAATAGTTTTTGGGAAAACAACACATGTTACACGAAGACAAAAACACTTTCAACAGATTCGACAACGACTCTTCCGAAGTAGAGTAATTCAGAATTTATTGAAAGATTGTAAGAAGTATAAAAGTCGATTGCTAGCATATAGGCAGAAACAACAGATTGAAACTGTAGTAGATACTGCTTTTAATTTGAAACAAAAATTATTTATTTTAGTATTGAAGAGAATGAAACCATTGGATAAAACAATGAAGTTTCTGAAAGACAAAAGCAAAAGAAAAAGACTTGTTAATAGGAGTAACTTTTGTAAAAGTTTCAGTGGTGAATGGAAACACACTTCTACTAGTGAGCCTTTCTTTAATGAAGAAAGCTACTTTCAACAGACTACATTAGCCTTCGCAGTTGATACTCGAGGTCGCTGTTATGAATTTCGGGATGGTTGTCCTATTCCAAAAGAAGAAATAGTTGTTAGGAGTGCAGAAGAATTAATAGCTGAAGAAGTGCAAGGGAATCGCACACAAGTTCCTGTATATAAGTGGGATTGTAGCAGTATTTGCAGTATTCGACAGGAATCTATTGACATAATGCGAAATCTTTTACGACAATATGCAAACAAAAGTGTTAAACAGAAGATTAGGTTGTTACAAGGACTAGATCCATGTAAGGTAAGACAATATACTAAGTTGCACGGACATTCTCTGGCTTGTCTTTCAAGAAAAGTGTGTAAAGGTATTTTTCATCACTTAAGAATGTTAGCAGTACACCACTCAGGAATACAGACGTTTGTAAGGAAAGTGTACTATGTAAAAACTCCAGCATTATGTTTAAGTGAATTGAACAGAGCTCTTTTACACAATTGTTTATCAGATGTAGAAAAAATGTGTGATGAAATTGAGTTTCGTTTTTTGGTTCAGACCAGCAGTGTGTAGAAAGTGAAAGCTTGACAAGTGCAGATGTTGAAGAATATGGGAAAGAGATTAGCATTGATCAGTTTGTAGAAGAAATTAGAAAGTTTTAGACAGTGTGTTCTGAAAAACCAAACTATATTTGTATTTCTTGTCGATGTACTCATTATAAAAGTCAAACTAGGAATGTTAATTTATATTTAAAAAGTGAAAAGGAGAACAATGATAGGTGGCAGCAATTTGGAGCTTACTTGTTGGTGGAAGGCCGATTTGAGTTGTGTACTGATCAACGTATTTGTAAATATTGTTAAAACAAATTAGAAGAGAACAAAATGCCAGCTAGAGGAGTACATAACAACTTAGAATTAGTAGCTATTCCAGAGGAACTGGCAGATTTTAATACATATGAGTCAGTTCTTATTCAATCTGTTCACCCATTTCAGGCTATAATTCGTATGGAGCCTAAAACAGGTAAACTGCCACCAACAGATTTACAAAGAGGTCTGAAAGGAAGAGTTGTGTACTTACCTTTAGATTTTAAGAAAAATATTGAAACTAGTGGAGACAGAGAGGAAAATGAGCCAGTAGTTATTCTAGTAAACGGTGTACCAACAAAGAGTCGGAAAATATGGCAAGAGTTTGTAGATGTTAATGAACTTCAAAAGGCTACGTTAAATCTTGTAGAGAACAATATTTATTATAAAACTGTAAATGTTGATGAACAGGTAATATGTTTAGAAGATGAATCAGAAATTTCAAGTGGTTAAATAGAGAAAGTGGACAAGTTGAGGAGTGAAGAGATTTATGAACATTACATAATATGTCCTCTACATTCAAAAGAAATAATAGGAAACAGCATTGAATTATTTCAAATGAAAAAAACAAAGAGAACTCCAATGAGTGTATGGGAGAAAAGCTTAGAAGCTTGTTGTTTTCCACAGCTGTTCCCCACTGGACAAGGTGGACGATTTGATGAGCGACCTGTACAGATTCCAGCTTCAGAATATCGCTCAACAAGATTATACTCTGAAGATCCTAGATTTCGACAGTGCATTCCATATATATTTCACCTTTTGTTTGAAAGTGATTTGTCTTCTCTTTCGTATGCAGTGAACCACATACTTAAAACGGGAGTTCATCAATCACTTGTTTCAGCCAAAGAATTTATGGACAAAGTTCAATGAACTGATGAAAATTTAGGAGCACAGTTAATTAATTTGATGGCATTTCAGCGTGGAACCAATGAGTATTGGTTTCGTCGTCATGGTGAACTTAAGTCTATGTTAAGAAACTTAGGTACACCAACATGGTTTGTAACACTTAGCTGTGCTGAGTATGCATGGGAAGATTTACTTGAATTTCTACGAGAAGCAAATTCCAATATAAAAAATATTGAAATGAAGACACCTGGAGAACTGTGTTCATTGGATCCTGTAAATGTGTGCAGGTATTTTAATCATCGGTTTCAAACTATGATGTCTTTTATCTGCAATAAAAATATTTGTCCTCTTGGAGAAGTTATTGATTTTTTTTGGCGAAAAGAGTATCAAGTGAGAGGTGCTCCACATATACACATGCTATTATTGATAAGGAATGCTCTGAAATTTGGAACGGATACTGATGAAACAGTATTGTCTTTCATCGAACTGTATGTTACCTGTGAGATTTCAAGAGAAGGAGGAGAAAAAAGCTTGAGACAACAAGTTTTACGTTTCCAAAGTCACCGTTGTGGAAAGTACTGTTGATGAAAATACAAGTCTAAAGGAAAATTTTATACTATCGCTTTGGATTCCCACGTCCAGTAATTTCTAAAGGAAGAGTAAATTCTTTTTGTCTGCTGTAAGGCATACAATAACTCGGAAATCTCCGAAGAATACGTACAATTTAAAAAGAACAGAACAGTCAAAGTATATTCATGACTACAATCCAGTGATTTTGAAAATGTGGAATGCAAACATGGACATTCAATATGTTGCAGATAACTCAATTGCCGTTGCACGCTATGTTACATCATATATAACAAAATCAGAATAGACAGAGATGAAAGAAATGTGGGAGGAAATTTCACAAGAGAAGAGCCTTAGCAAAAAATTGTACAGCTTTAGCTTGAAAATGCTTTCCCACAGAGAAATTGGATCCTATGAATGTTCGGATCGCTTGTGCTCTTCCAGTTTATATTCAAAGTCACGAGGAATAATTTGGGTAAGTTTAGGTCTTGCCTGCACCTGTAATAGAGTGTTGAAAACATTAGAAGAAATTGAATACTTAGCAGTCAATGAACCAGAAAGTACAGAAATTCTTAAAAGTAATATGTTGGATACATACTATCCCAAAAGGAGTCCACATCTGGAAGAGCTATGTCTTTATGAAATACTTCAACATTACAGCTTTAAAAAAAATGTTACACAAATATAAAACAAGGAAAATATGCAGTAATTGGATGTGACTGTTGTTTAGTAAAACATGCCAAAGGAAATCTTATTAACCACAGAAAACTCAGTTGCGAAACTCCAGATAAGAGAGAATTTTTCTATTTAGCACTTCTGCAACTGTTCAAGCCATGGCGAAGCGAAACTGAATTACTTGGACATTTCGACTGCCATGAAGATTCTTTTAATGCATGTAAAGATAGCATTGCATGTGCAATTTTTCCTACATATCTACAAATGTTAATTGATGAAATTGAACAAAAAAAGACTATTGCAGCTGAAATAGCTAATGACAGTTCTCAAGATAGTCAAAGTTCTGGTCCACCTAGTGAAGATCCACTGGGACAACCGATAATCGAAAATGAAGCAGCAATAGCCATGAATGAAGTCAAAATTGCAATGCAACAAGCACAACAGGAGAATACAACGTTGGAAAACTTAGAAGAACAACTAAATATTGAACAGAAAGAAATATATCTACAAGTGACAGAACAGATACAACATGGTTTGTTGCATGAAAAAAAAGAATGTCTATGTTCATCATTTAAACCGATTCTTATGTACATCAGTGGTCAAGCAGGAACAGGTAAAAGTTTTTTAATGAAAGTTTTGACCAGTTATCTACAAAAAACTACAGATTCACATTTATCTTGTATTGTAACCATTCCGACTGGATTAGCAGCGCACAATATTAAAGGAATTACTTTACATAGATTACTTATGCTACCAGTTGAACATGATAATAAATTGGAATATCAGAAGCTGTCTGGAGATGCTTGTTATGAAGTGTCAAGAGTGCTGAAGAAAATGAAACTTTTAATCATTGATGAGGTGAGCATGGTCTCAAACTTAATGCTTGCCTTTGTACACTTGAGAATGCAACAAGATTTAAAAACAGATTATGATGTTCTGTTCGGAGGAAAACATTTAATTGTATTTGGAGATCTACTACAACTAACTCCTGTAAAAGGACAACCAGTTTTTAAAACACTTGTGCATGAAGACACTAGGAACTTTTTGTGAAGTATTGGAAATGTGAACATGTGGTTACATTTTGAATATAAAGATCTTATAAAGAATATGCGACAAGCTAGTGATGAAGATTATGGAAATATTCTCAAAGATATAAGAATTGGTGTCCTAGCAAAACATGGTAAACAAGCTTTAGAAAGTCGGCTACTAAGTAACTTGTTTACAACTGAAAACACAGCAGCTGAAGTAATGTACAAGAAGATTGGAGAAAAGAAGTCAATAGTTTGCCTAATGCCTACACTGCAAGAGTGTTGAACATTTAATCAAGAGCTTCTGAAATTGGAAAAACACGAAATAGTTCACATTGAAGCTATTGATAAAATAGAGCACCAGGGAGTGACTAATCTTCTTTCAGAGAAACTACAGAGTAAATTGCACTCTTTGGAAAAGTCTGTATCTAAAACTGCTGGCTTAGAAAAAACTTTAGATGTATGTATAAACTGTCGGGTAATTTTGTGGCGTAATTTGAATGTAGAAGAAGGTTTAGTAAATGGAGCAATGGGGAAATTTGTTGATTTTGTAAAGTATCAGAACAGAGATGGAATAGAATTCTTGAAAATAAAATTTGATCAGATTACAGAGGTAAGACAGATTGGGCGCTGTACTGTACGTTTTTTGCTCGTAAAAGACTTGTATGTTCGCAGAAAACAGTTTCCTTTGTCTTTAGCATATGCAGTAACTATTCATAAATCTCAAGGTTTAAGTATAGACAGTGCTTTGGTAAATATTGGAAGTACTGTGTTCAAAGAGGGAATGGCATATGTTGCATTATCTCGAGTAAGAACAACAAGATTAGTGGTGATGTAAATTGTGTAAGAGAATATAATTGTTTAAGAAGACTTTATACACCAGATTTAGGTGAATATCCCATTTATGAGAAATGTGTTGTGTGTTCAAAATGAAAATATGTTGAAGAATCAAGTGTGGTTGAAAAAAATTTAAAAAATTGAAGAGAAAGGAAAAGGTGTAAAGAAACAGAAAATGGAAAGTTTTGATGACGTTGTGGGATACCAATTGGAAAATAGTTCAGGTATCAACTGTTACGCTAATGTGGTTCTGAATGTTGTATTTTATCTGCAAGATCTTCATCATGAAATCATAGGAAATCATGAAAAAGATTATGTTCTGCATTACATTCTGTATTTCAACAATTGACAACTGACAGAAGTAAAATCCATACTGCTTGTGGTATTCGCCAACTCTTGGATATATGTACTGGTTATTTGACCTTCAGTCTTAATATACAACAAGATGCACAAGAATTTCTAATGGTTATGCTTGGAGTATTAGAAGATGAAGGAATACAGATTGAAAACTTATTTGGACTAAGTTACAAATGGGATCATAAATGTGAACAGTGTTCATTAACTTCAAGCACTGAAGTCAACACAGAACGATTCATATACTTAACAATACCAGACTGCAAATCTGTAGCTTTCAACAAATTAGTAAAAGCTGCAAATCATGATATGAAATGTTCTCATTGTCAATCAGAGATGTTATCTACATTACATATAGAAAGATATGGAAAATATCTGATTTTAATGCTACAACGTTGTAGAGCAAATGGAAGAAAAGTGGAGACCAGAATTAAAATTTTTGTTGCCAGTCAAGTATCTATTTCTGGAAGAACTTTTACAACAGTGGCTATTATTTTCCATGCTGGACCTACTACAACATCTGGACACTATACTGTGTATTTAAAGTGTAATAAAGGATGGACACATTGCAATGATGCACACTTGGAAATAAAACCCAGATTGCCTTACGAATTACCAAATTCATATTTGATAGTTTTGAAGCCAAAGTTTTGGATACATCATTCAGCCTATTGGGAAGATGTAAACATGCTTTAACTAATTTATATTGGATATTTTGCAAACTAAAGTTTTGAATACATTATTCGGCCTATTGGGAAGATGTGAACAGAAAGTAGAGAGCACTGGAAATAATTACTAATTTTAACTAGTGTTGGGACTATTATTTGTGCTTATTGGTATTACATTTGGAAAAATTGCGTTGAAATGCAAATAGTTTACATATTTGGTCTGTATATTGTAGGAGATGTAAATGAGTGTACATTTTGAAAATGTTCTTGAGATAAATGAAAGACATCCTGTAGAAGAAGGATGTAATGAAAAAACTTGTAAGGAGGAACACGTATAGGTACAGATATTGAAAATAATGTTGTACGCCAATTTGTTTTTTTTTCCAACAATCTAGTTGATTGTTTTTTTCCCCGCTGTTTCATGATTATACAACATTGACATCACTGGGGCATATTCCCGAGAACGTGTGATAACTACAGCAAAATCAGCTTAACGCAACACTTCACATCGCAGTCCATCACGGGAAAATAACGCTGTGTTAACGTGGTATTCCCAACACGGCAGTACCATGCGATAGTCACACGATAACGCGTCAAATGAACGCGTTAAAATCAACGCGACGCCGCAAAAACGCGAAACCCCAACACGAAAATAGTAGCGATGATGCCAATCGCGATACAAAAATCTGCGAAAACCAGCCACAGGCTTGCAATTCCCATGCGTCATGTGGGAAAATGCACTATAAAAGTAGCAAAAAACATACAAACAAAAGCCAAACAACAGCAAAGCACAATGGAGGCATCCGGAGCAAGTACAGAGGACAACCAGAACCCCACAAGCCCCCCGGAGGACCAGCCTGTGACCTCGGGGTCAGGGAAGGGCAAGGACAAGAAGAGTAGGAAGAAGCGGTTCAGTCCACAGGAAAACAGGATCCTGATAACGTAGGTGATAGAACACCATCAACCACTGTTCATCACCTCCACTGTGTCACTGGCAACTAAAAATGGAATATGGCAGACCATCGTGGACAAGGTGAATGCAGTCGGAGTGCTGAGGAGGACAATGGACGAGGTCAAGAAGCGCTGGAATGATGTGAAGCGCAAAACCAAGAAGAAACTCGCAAACAACCGGAAGGCAGCAATGCAGACTGGAGGTGGGAGTCCAGCGCCACAGGAGGAGCTGGACGAGATGGAGGAAATGGTGTCCACAGTCATCAGTGAGGAGACGGTGGCAGGAGTTGGGGGACCGTACACTGCTCAACATGACCGGACACAACAGCAACAGGGTGAGTAACGACCATGGACTGGGGGAGATGGGCACAATGGCACACATGCACAATTAAGCATAGCACATCTGTGGACAAACCATGCCCCAGACCCCCAAATCCCATCAAGAGACCAATGCACACAGGTATGCAACATCTCATCCCCGCATAAGCACAGAAGCCTGAGGCACACCGCATGTAAGGGATAAGGGGCAGCTAAATCAGAGCTGCAGGGGCGACTCCCCCAAAATGCGGCTCACACACATTACATGCAGAGCACATCAACATTGACAACGATGTGGTACAAACCGCAACACGTCCACAACAGAACAGAGGACACAACCGGTGCCGCATGTGCATAGAAACTGGCCAATCACATATGGCATTGCAGGGAAATGTGAGTTGACAATGTACAAGTACAAACACACATCCATGATGTAGTTGGAATGTCCACTGTCCTGCATCAAATAGGCAGCTCCCCCCAAACAGTCACAATGTACACTGTCTTGCAGTCTGAATGTAAACATGTACAATGCGTCAACATACATGTGAACACAATGTTAAACTGCATCTCCCCTTCACATTGCAGGGGGAAATCCAACACCTCCTGCGGAGCAGTCCGAACCTCTCTTCTCTGATGACGAAGAGGACCACCACACCTTCGACTCCGACGCCCTCCAACAGCTCGTGGAGAGCCTTTGCAGCCCACTTCCAGGAGCAGGGCAGCCCAGCTGCCACGAGGAGAACCCACCCCCTGCACAGAACACACAGCAAGCAGCACCCACCACCACGGCTGCCTCCCAGGACCCCCAGGACGAACACATGGCCTTCCAATGCCGTGTGTTGGGGTGCCAGGAGAAGCTGGCTGAACAGGTGCCGGTGGGGTTCGACTGCATGGCAGCCAAACTAGTCACCATACGTGGGTGTCTAAGTCCCATCAGGGACCACTCACAGTCCCTAACGGACATCCACAGTCCGCTCCATGCTCTCCAATGGACCATGGCTGACATCGCTCGAGTCCTGACTCTGCGACAAGAACGACTGTCTAGTCAGAGTGCCTCCAGCGATCTCGCCCGGGAGTTGGGACACATGCGGAGGATCATGGAGAACATGGAGCGGACGCAGGTAGAAAGAGCGGCTGCCACGGCTGCACACCAGCGAGAGGTAGCTGGGTCTCTCAATGCCCTAAAGACCCTCCTCATGGCATTGCTGCCACAAGGCCTGGTGCTGATGCATGCTGCTGCTACCACCCCATCAACATCTCCGGCCCCTGAGGTGTCACTGCCACACTGTGCTGGAGACAGAACACCACCACCCACATGTGAGGCACATGCAACAGCAGAGGATGAAGATGCGGATGAATCTGCCTTCATGGTCAGAAGGACGCAGTATCATTCATCTCCGCCATGTGGCCTGTTTCTGCTTGGTTCTGCCCTCTGCATCATCACCTTCCACTGTCCCCCAATGCACTCTGCGACACTCTCCTTGGACCTCGACATGGACTGCCATATTCTGTTTGGTCACCAATGACACAGTTATCAGACTGCGGACTGAACTCCTCCTCTCCTGATGTACCTGTCATTCCCGAAGGTCTCTGGCTGGCACTCCACGGGCCAACAATGTAAAGTGGTGTTGGCTAACCCTGGGCGAAGTACTACGCTACGCTCGCGTAGTTTGCGAAGTTTGCGCTACTTCGCACAACGCGAATTGCACGTAGCACAGTGCAAACACGCGTAGCGTAGCGTAGTGCCGCGGTCATTTTTTGCTTGCTCGCGGTCCTCAACGTCAAGTTGGCGACCGCGAGCAAGCAAAATGACATCCCGGCGAGACTTTTTCCTCGTTCGCGATCAGCAACATCAAGTTGCCGATCGCGGCGTGGAAAATAAACCTCCCGGCGAGATTCTCAACGCGGGGAGGTCAGGTTTCTCATTGCGAGTGGTCGCGTATGCTCGCGACCGCTCGCAATGAGAAACTACCAGTCCGCGTTGAGAAAGCTGCCGCTCGAGTAAAAATCTACTCGAGCGGCAGTAAAGACAGCTCGCACTGTGCAAGTTGCCGTTTTCAATGATTGCACAGTGCGGACAAGCATCCGGCACTGTGCAATCATTGCGAACACGCACTACGCAGTTCGCGTAGTGCTACGCGAAGCTCGCGTAGTGTGAACTGCACTTTGCGTAGCTTCGCGAAGCACTACTTCGCGAACTACGCCCAGCCTTAGTGTTGGCATGGCCCTGTACTGCTCCAGCTGCAACACTCCACTGAATGTGCAATAAACATTCATATTTACACAGATGTGTCATGTCTATGATCTTTCAAGTGTGGAAGTATGGATGAATGTAGGGTCAGTGATTCCCCCTTACATCCATGTTGCTCATGTTGTGGGACGTTTGTCACAGGGTGACACATTGCCGATTGCGGTCCGGGTGGCGCCGACACTACAACAGAGACACATCCATTAGTCACTTCCTTGTTCAGCCCAGGACGGAACCACGCCCAGAGCCCCGGGGTCATTGTTCACACCCTTACGGTGGACTGGCATACGCCAGGACAGCCCACTCCACTTACTCACACGGGGGGACGACAACGCCACATGTCCAAGGTCTTCACTGTAGGGATCTGCAGCTCACAGGTCTAGTTGTCAGCATGCCACAGCCACTCCCTCACGGCTGGTGTACACCCACACCACACCCATCCAGCACAGGCGTCACCGGACATGTGACCCTGCCAATAAAAAGGGCCTGGCGCACGTGCTGGACGCCATTTCCACTCTCTAACTGGGTGTCTCCGTGTAGTTTTCATGTATGCATGAGGGACTGCATCACTCCCAAAGCTCTTTACCCCAATTCCCCTGCATTTCTCGCCCAAAAAGTCGTGATATCCGGAGGAGCCAGAAACTCCCGATCTGCCAAAGACCTGTTGCTGCAACCAACACACTTCCGGAAGAAAAAAAACTACAATCGGGCCTTCTCTGGGGCCGCTCCAAGAATTTGGAACTCTCTCCCACCCGCCATCAGAAGACTTCCGTCCTTGGCACACTTTAAAAAGGAGACCAAAACCTTCTTAATGGGCAAATACCTCGTCTAACGATTACATTACAATCACCTCAGCGACATGTTCCACCCTCCACCTCGGCATTATTCGCCGCTTCTATGGATGATACCTATTCCTGCACTCCTGGGCATCCCACCCAAGAGTTGAGACTGCGTGCCTTCTTTTATAATGTATCTACCTGTTTTAATTTTTTTTTCCCCATATGTAGCCGGGACCTTAGACTGCGTGCTTTTTTTCTTGTATTATGTATCCACCTTTTTTACCCAATTGGTCCCTCCCTTCCTAATGCTTTGTATACCACCCTTAATCCTGTAAAGCGCTCTGATACCCTCACGGGTCTGGTTCGCGCTCTATAAAACTATAAAATAAAATAAATAAAAATAATAAAATAAACTAGGGCCCTGCCACCTCACATTGCCCCATGCTAGGGGTGACATGATGGCATCCGCACCACGGAACTCAATCATTAAGGGTCCATGGCTGACGGTGCACAGACTTGGTGGCACCGGATACACTGCGGCAGGTACAGGCACACCGCCACGGGATGGTGTCTTGCGGTGCAGTGAGATAGGGGCACCTAAAGTGCTGAGCGGGTGTACAGCCTGGGATGATGCCGTGTGCACTGATGTGGTCTCTGCCATTGTGAAATCAAGACCCAGAATCAGGTGTGTGACTTGGTGGCCCGCGGTGTGGGGCTGCATGATGTGGAGGGTGCCATGGTCACGGGCCCCGGATTTGGAGATCCCACCGGAATGTGGTGGGCCCTCTTAGAGACACGCCGGTGGCAGAAGGTGAGCAGTGAGGCCTGGTTGCGCAGGGGCGGGCAATCACTGCTGGGCGGCGGGAGGGGCTTGTGTGCAGCAGCCTGTGTGCGCAGGGGCAGGCAAGCGATGATGGCGTGTGCAACTGTATGGACTCTGCCATTCATGTCTCTGGATACTGTTTCAGATAAGGGACCTGGGGGACTGCAGTGTATACCTGCACGTGGTTGGAGACACACCGGTGGCAGCAGGTGAGCAGTGAGGCCTAGGTCTGCAGTGTCAGCACTCTCTCACCCTCTCTTTCTCTCTCCCTCTCGCTCTCTCTCTCCTCTCTCCCTCTCTCCCTCTCTCCCTCTCTCTCTCTCTTTCTCTCTCCCTCTCTCCCTCTCTCTCTCTCTCTCTTTCGCTCTCTCTCTCTGTACTTTGATGGGCGCATGGCACACCTTCTTATCCAGATTTCTGTTTTGCAGTCTGTGACTTACAGAATGTCCTGAGAAAACCCACCATGCCTCTTCAGAATTGTTGTTTTTGGTTTATTCTGTAATAAACGTATTATTTGGATATTATGACATGAATGTATGATTTCCCTTTTTCTGACAACACATGTATGTTAGGTGTTGTGATTGTGCGACTTCAGGTGATTTGTTTGGTTCATGATTTCGTGGAGTTGATGTGCAATATCTTCGTCCAAAGGGGGGGATTGTGGGGAGTGCCCGGGGTGGGGGTCCTGGGATAGTGGCGGTGGGTGTTGTTGACCTATTGGGGCTCTGGGCTACATGATCGGTTGCTCCAGGGCATCTGTTGTTCTTCATGTGTGGCTATGGGCTGTGCTCCCTTGTCTGGTGCCTGTTGTCGTCCGACTTTACACCAGGTAAGAGCAGGTGTTAATTTCCTGCTGCTAACGTGCCTTATCGCATGTTTTGTGATCTTATCGCCGATGTGGCTGGTCGTTGAGAATGTTGTGGAGTGGTGTTGTCGCGGATTTTTGCTTGGGAACGCCTACTCTGCATCTCATTAGCGTTAGTTGCCGGGGTCATCTGTGGCGATGTTTTTTGCGATTGCTTTCGCAGGTAAACTGGTGTTATGGGCTGTTAGCGCAAGCTTGTGAATGGAGTGATGAATTTATCGCGACTTTGGCTGCGATAAAGTGCCGATAACTCGGCAATAGATTTTTGAGAATATGTATAGTGAAGTTAAGTGGAATCTGAGAACAGCAAAAAAGGAAACATTAAATGTTATGTAAATCTTAAATTATGTTGTAGTCTTAAAAAAGTAACAGTGTAATTTGTGTAATACATTACAATACATTACAGTTTTTTTTGGTTTATTTTATTGTACAAAGTGGTAAATTTTGAAAAGAGTTTTATTGATGAATAGCACAATAGTACTTTGATATTTACTGAAAAAACCATAGGTTTCAGGGACGTTATAGTTAGAAATTAGCATTTAAAAAACCTTAGAAATTCACTGAAAAAACCATAGGTTTCAGGGACGTTATAGTTAGAAATCAGCATTTAAAAAACCTTTGAATTTCACTGAAAAAACCATAGGTTTCAGGGACGTTATAGTTAGAAATAAGCATTTAAAAAACCTTAGAAATTCACTGAAAAAAACCCTAGGTTTCAGGGACGTTATAGTTAGTTGAACATTTCACTCGTACAAAACCAGAGAAATTCAGCCGTTATAGTTAGTTGAGCTAACTATATCTCACGCCCCCGCAATGCACTGCTGATGACGTCACATATTACATCATTCATGACATGGTCAGTGACATCACTGATGACATCACTGATGACATCTCAAATGACATCACTGATGACATCATCCAGCGACTGTGCGTTTCTTTAAAGTTTAAATATGTTTTATATCTATATATTCGCCAAGGTGTATTGAAGAATGAGTGGGTGTATAAGTGTCTAAATGGATGATTTAGTAGGTGCGTGACTGACTGTATAAGTGAGTGATTAAACGTGTCTTACTGAATGCATGGGTTAGTGACTAAACTGTGTGAATGTCTATCAGTGTGTCAGTTGGTGTGTAAGCGGCTGCATGGGTTGGTGAGTAGCTACATGAGTGTCTATATGGGTTATTGATTGATTGTCTGAGTTTCTGTATGGGTGCCTGACTGTCTGTGTGGGTGGGTGGGGGGTGTGTGACTCTGTGCATAGATGTGTGAGTGGGTGATTCACTAGGTGTATGGGTTCAAGAGTGCATCTGTGAAGGCCTGTATGGGTGGGTGAGTGTGTGTATGGGTGTGTTGGTGAGTGAATGGATGTCTCAGTGGTACATGTGTGAGTAACTACATATGTGAAAGGCAGTATATGTGAGTGTTGGAGTATATAAATGACTATATGTGAGAGTAAGAGATTGTGAGAGTGGCTGTATGGATGAGTGTGTGCTTGCGTCAGTGATTGTAGAAGAGAGTAAGTATGTGTTAGTATCTGTATGAATAAGTGAGGTGGTGTGTGTATAACTGTACAGGTGAGTGAATGGGAGTGTGATTGATTCTTTGCATGACTGGCTAGCTGTGTGAGTAACTCTATGGATGACTGGCAGTGTGTGAGTGTCTGTATAGGTGTATGAGTGCATATGATAGTACTGTATTGATGAGTGACTGAATGTATGAGTTACTGTATTGGTGAATGAGTGGATGTGTGTGTAGACCTAGGAATCAGTGAGTGGGTATGTAGTAACTGGTATTGGTGTGTCTATGGTTTCGAAAATGGTAGTCTGTATTTTAGAGTGGGTGTATCAAAGGTTATATTAGGGTGTGAGGAGGTGCATCAGATTATCACGTGGATGATGTCATCAGTGATGTCATCAGTGATATCATTTGAGATGTCATCAGTGATGTCACTGACCATGTCATGAATGATGTAATATGTAAAGTTATCAGCAGTGCATTGCGGGGGCGCGAGTTATAGTTAGCTCAACGAACTATAACGGCCGAATTTCTCTATAACTATAACGTCCCTGAAACCTAGGGTTTTTTCAGTGAATTTCTAAGGTTTTTAAATGCTAATTTCTAACTATAACGTCCCTGAAACCTATGGTTTTTTCAGTGAATTTCAAAGGTTTTTAAATGCTAATTTCTAACTATAACGTCCCTGAAACCTATGGATTTTTCAGTGAATATATATATATATATATATATATATATATATATATATATATATATATATATACACATATATTCACTTAATAAAACAAAGGTTACAGGGACATTAAAGTTAGAAAATAGTATTTCAAAAACCTTAGAAATGCACTTAAAAAGCCAAAGGTTGCACGGTCTTTATAGTTAAAAATATAATTTAAAAAATCCTTAGAAATTCACTGAAAAACCAAAGGTTACAGGGACATTATAGTTAGGCTCAGATTTCACTCGTACAAAACCAGTGAAATTCAGCAATTATAGTTACCTCAGTTAACTATAACCTATGCCCCCCAATGCACTGCTATGACCTTACATATTACATCACTCATACCATGGTCAGTGACATCACTTATGACATCACTTTTTTTTAAAAAGAAGCCTGGGGAGGTGGTGGTCCCCGGGGCATTAGTAAGCCCCAGGAGGGGGGGCAGTGCACCCCCTCCTATAACATCCAAATGCTTCAAGGACCTGGCCCACCTAGTGGCCGATTAGAAATGAAGCGCAGGAGACCGCACTTTGTTTTTTAAAAATTTTCGACAAGATTTGCAGATCCAGCAAGACTCCTGCGGAATTTTCTTTTTAAAAAATTTTGTTTTTGCCCTGCAGGGTCCCTGTGGGACCCACCCGAGAGGCCTAGGGGGTCAGGGTATTTCTACCCTGCCCCCTTTTCTTTTTTTTAATGTTTTTTTCTGTGACTTGGTTCAACTGAGTCACAAGATGGCTGCCAACACTTCTTGGTTTGAAGTGTTGGCAGCCGATCAGATCTCACTGCGAGATCGGGGATGGGTCGCGAACCCTTCGCGTCCCCAGTTGTATATCTGAAAAACCTTTAAATACTCTGCAACTAGAAAACGGATTTACACCAAATCACAAAAAGGCACTTCCTTGAACTAACATCTGCCTTCCTGCCAAATTTGGTGTAATTCCGTTCAGCAGTTTGGGCTATAGCAGTGTCTAAAAGTCCTGTGGAGAAAACGTGTTTTGGGACCCCCTCTTTTTCTGGGCCTTGCTTGATGGATCACCCTGAAACTTTCAACACAGCAGCTGAATTGAGTCGAACTAGTTTTAAACATTTTGCAAGCATTCGTCAAACGACGCCAAAGTTATTGGCAAAACAAAAACACTCTTCCTAAGAAAACTAGGCCCTAAATATAAGTACCTATTTTATTTACTCACTGAGCCCTGTAACCTCAACACCCAGCAGGACGAGCAGGTCTTGTTCCTGGTCAATGACGTCTGCCCAGTGGTGCATCAGCTGCTGCTGGGTGTGAGTGATTCTGGTGCTGCAGCACACACTGCCACACTTGCCCCCACAGCAGCTGCCGCTCCAACAGGGCATAGCCCTTGCTGGGCCTGCCGCCTGCTGCTAGCATGCGGGGGAGGTGGCGCTGCACCCAAAAAAAGAATGCTGCCAACTCACCCTCGCTAAAGATGGGGTAAGGGTCGCACAACTGCCCTTCTGCGAGGCCCACATGGGGTGCGGGTGGAGCCTGTGCTGCCTACTTCTGCCATCTATGACTCAAAGGAATAAGTGGGACTGGAGGAGAACAGACAGAGTATAGGCTAGGAAAGGAATAAGGAAAAACAATATCAAAAAAGTCACCAAAACGTAACAGAAACACAAAAGTAAACAGGGACAATGACACAATAACAAACTAAGTCTAAAAATGTTGGGCTGGGGTATATGAAAGAGCAGATAAGCTGTGGGTGGATTAGGATTAGGATTCTGCAGCCAGCAGGGAAAGACAGAAGCAAGCAAAAGAAAATGGCTGCATCTTTACACATGGCGTGGTGCCATTCACACAAATTTTTCAGTGTGGATTACGCTATTAGCCTGAAACATGCGGACAAGCATTCTTCCGTGCATTCTGGAACTCCATGGAATTCCGTGGAGTAAAACTCTGTGAGTTCCGCCAAGGCCTAGTATTTGCCGGCATTAAGGAGCTGCATGCAAACTGTAGTTCAAGGGCTTAGATCAATTATTATTTCTTTCTCAATATTCTGTTACTCTAAGATTGCAAAAGAAGGGTTCCTTTGACAGTCATAAATTCTTGTTAGTACAGACAACCACAATCACTGCGTTACGTTTATATCCTGATTTGTGTTTCTTCCAACCATTCACTCTTAGCGTATAATGTCCACAAGTATTGATGATATGTGATTCCTACACCTTATAACCCTCATTGACTTATGTAACATTTCCTGTACATTGATTTAAACACTTGCATGATGATTTATTGTGCCTCTGTATGTGATGTATAGTGCTTTGACTTGCAACACTGTCATGAGTAGCACTATAAAA
Source organism: Calotriton arnoldi (assembly GCA_963921515.1). Classification (NCBI taxonomy): domain Eukaryota; kingdom Metazoa; phylum Chordata; class Amphibia; order Caudata; family Salamandridae; genus Calotriton; species Calotriton arnoldi. Next base: position 293,889 of record CAWUFW010007733.1, read on the forward strand.
GAATTACATGAAAAATAATTAGTAGTTGCCATTTAAATCAACATTTGTGTAATTACTCTTACATACACATACATCTTGCAGTCTTACAGTGCAAGCACATCTCTTATATAGAGAGTTGAGCAAAGTTAAAAACTTGCCTCCAAATCATAGTTTCTTTAAAGTGTTTTAAAGCACTTTAAAGAGAAGGGATAACAAGCTGTATGCCTTTGTTTCCTTCCATTGCATTGGTGTCTAGGTTTTAAGCTCCAGATGGCTCCCAGCCAGGATAATAATTGAACAAAAGCAGTGCTGAAGGACCTTTAAATCAGGCCTTTGTTTTGAGGCTCGGCAGGTTCCTGCTCCAAACACAATGAAGACTGGGTGAAGGCACTGCTGAATTATGTCCTGGTGATGGAAAATGAGACCAGGACAAATTCAGCATGTTTCTCTGAGTCGGCCGGATCCCAGATCCAGCAAAGAAATAGCTCTCAGAATGGTGATCCGGTGGGATCTCCCCACTTTCCAGCACTGAGTGGATGACATGTCACCACCCTGGTAAAGCATAGTGTTGGCCACCTTTCATAATATTACAAAAACATGTTTCATCTTAGAAGCCCCGCCCCAATGCAATTAAAGTTCATTGAAGGCAATGCATATTACATATAAAGATAGAGTAAATGTATTTAGAGAGAAGAGATAGTTTGTAGAGGGGCCAGTGGATGAGTCTGGGCACTGGACCCATCCAGGACTTGGAACAGAGAGCAGCTCTGAAAAGGTATGTGGGAGCCATGAAATTAGGTAGCCAAATTCAGTACAATTATATGACTGGGGGCAGAAACTTAATCTTAATATTTTGGAAAGCTTATAAACCTGAATATTATTTTTTTACCAAATGTAATAAGGTACACACCATTTATACTTCATGTGTGAGGTGTGTCATACATGCACAATGTGAATTTGCAACTGTACCAATGCTCCTTATCCCCCAAAACTAACCTATGTTTGTATGGCTAAGATAATGAAATGCCGGTACCTATGGATCTCACATATTCTCGACTATTTAAAAAATAAGAAACCAGGATACATTTGGTGACATTTCATACTTTTTGGTTCAAGACTTTAGGGCCTATCCACAAAGGTAAATTTGACTGTAAGTATAGGTTTATGACTGAACTGACATTTTGCATCTCTGCTAATAATTCACAAAGGGATTCCTGGCAGGCGTAAATGGTTTTAAAAGTCTTGATTTCTCCACCATGAGTGCATGGAAATCCACACTCAATAAACCTACTTGTGGGGTGAGGACGTTCTACGGTGCGCTTTGCCTTGGTAGATTGGGAAGGTTCAAAAGGAATATAGCATGTTACATCGCATGCTATTACATCGCGTTCTACTACAACGCTGTCGTTATAACGACCGCGTTGTTAGAACGTGATACCTTTACATCGCAAGTCAGTAGATCGACTTGCTGTACGGGGTGCACTGGACTCAGGAATAGTATAATTTACTATTCCAACTCCAGCGTGCGCAACAGTAGGGAAGGTGTTGGAATAGTAAATTATACTATTCCTTAGGTTAGAGTGCCCCCTACAGCAAGTCAAGCTAATGACTTGCGATGTAAAGGCATCGCATTCTAACAACGCGGTCGTTGTAACGACCGCGTTGTAAAAGGAACGCGATGTAATGGCAGCGTTGTAAACGCTGTTTCCAGTTCAAAAGCATGTATGTTTGTAGATTTGTGGTCATTTCAAAACTCCTTTTATTCTCCATTTCATTCTATCCTGATAATGATTGGAGATTTACTCCTACTCAAGAGTGGAACAATTCGCCTTTAAGGACAAAGAGGGCATGAGATCACCTCCAGATTTGCTGGGTATTTATGGGAAGGTCTTTATCCTTGGAAAAATGATCTCTCATAGAATGATATATCCCCTTTTGCAGACCTCCACATTAGCGAACTTCGCATAGTGGGAATCTTTTTAAAAAGCCATTTGACTTCCCCAGTAGGAAGCATGGAAACTTGCTCCTGGTACATCTTACTAGGGTTCGTAGTGAATAGGAAATAAACAGAAAAGTATACTTTTCCTTCTATTTTTTTAATTGGGCCCCATGAATATAGATTCAACCTATCGGGATTCAACAGTGGGCCAGGCTGCAATCACCACAAATCTTCCTCAGTGGAAAAATCATCGGAATGCTCTGAAGTTCCTCTTTGTTGGTTGGAATGATCTGCCTTGAAGCAGGAATCGGTACAGAAATATGGCCATGAATTAGGTGCACCCATGGGTAGCAACTGCTATCGGTGGTATGCTTATTGGCACCTATGTCACTGCCTTTTCAACCCCCGGCCTCTAAGGTTAAGGTGACAGTAGCAGGAAAAAAGCATTAAACATTTCTTTGAGATCTTTGTTTATTTTCTGTTATCCACCCCCCCTCCCCCCATAGACTTTCAGAAGCAAACAGGGGACAGTAAGGTGGAGTCTGTAATTAAAAATGTGCACGACGTTACATTCTCTATCCTGAGTAATTAGCAGTGGCGAGATAAATAGGGTATTTCTGTAGCTTATTTAAGGGCATGGACAGAAATAGGACCACATTTTTATCAAAAGAAGTCAAAGCTCTGGCATTACTTCTTACAGTAATAGGCATAATACTGAGGCTTCAAAAATGGAAGACATCACTAGAGGATGGGCATCCAGAGACACACAATAAAAAATGTAGCCACCTATTTACTTCTGTTTTGTTATGCGCTTTGTAATTATTGGACATGAAAAACAGCTCTATTTCCCCAGGAATAGACCTGCAACAAAATGCCTTTTATTCCACCCGACTTTCAGGTTAAGCAAAGATGCCAGGCTTTAAGCAAGAAACATCTGTTGCACCGGAGGTAGATGCCAATCTGGAATAAATAAATGCAAAGAGCTAGATTTGGACCTCCAGCTGGAAGGAGCGATTGTTTAGAAGAAACCCACCTAGAAGATGTAACCAGAAAAAATTGAATATGATTTTGTCGATAGTGGATGCCCATCCAGCAGGATTTGACAGTTTATTTTCCCTTAAGTGTTACCAGAAATTAAACTTCAACAAGTTAGTGTATTTATCTGTGAAGGTTTGCGCCATGAACAGCGCATGAAATGCCCACCTATCGTCTCTGGCCAACAAGAGGATATGTGGCATAATCCGTTCTGCTGATTGGGCTGTCTAGAGGCGGTCTTGGTTTTCAAGGTGGTGTCCCCAGAACTTCTAATTTCTGACGTGAGTGATATGTGGACAAGTCCAAGAAATAATTTAATTCAGGAAGAAATCGTGATCAGAGGATTCTGGTAGGAAAAAGATTGCTGGTGAGTCATTAATAAAGATTACTCACAGTGTCCTGGTCTGTGTTCCAGTTTTCCAGTACACTCACTAAATCCCTTTCCCTTTGAACGGCTGCTTAAAAAATCCGTTGAGTCAGTGCTCCCAGAATGTGTCCTTAGGAGGCATTGTTCCTGATGACGTCGGCTCCGACACTGTCATCTTTGAATGCAGGGCTCAAGGACTGTGAAATATATCTGTAGGAAAATGATTGCAGGTGAGCGCTTAACCAAAATTATTCAAAATGTTCCTGTTCTCTGTTCCGGGATCTCAATTCTCTTGAAAGGTTTAATAATTCCATTGTATTATCTATCTTCTAATTTTGAAAGTACATATTTGTCTTTTCCAATTCAGATATATTGTACAGCAGCAGGAAAACGTAAATCAATATTCCCCCAAATTACCAAGGAATGCACTTTGCAGAGAACGTTTTTCTTTTAACAGAACCATCTCAAATTTGAGGTGACCAGTGGCCCTCTGAAAGGGGTTCTGATAATTGGTGGCACTGTTGGCATACCTAACGTCATAGGAGTACCGGAGTGAGGAAAGTATACAACCACTTCCAATTCGCATCAGCAATCCAATATGTTTTTACACAAACAGTCTGCATAGTAAATATTGGAAAACACAGAGTTGGGAGTAGGCCCTAGCACCATGTATGTAGAGTAATAATCTATGTAAGGACAAAGGATGGAGGGCTCCTAGAAGCATTTCATTAGCTTGAGCAACTGGGTGAAAGGGAGGAGCCTGTACTTAGGGGAGTGGGACATGAAGGGAAGTTAGGAAGGGGGCACCGTGGAGTCAGGGTTTAGGATCCACTTAGCACGGATCCATCCCAGACACACTCAGAGTGTGTCCCCTAACACACTTTCCAGGATATCCTCAGTACCACACAACCTTTAGTTTTTATTGTTCCACTGTCACCAATTCCAAAAAGAAATTGCTTGGGAGGGTTGAGTCAAGTAGAGACCCTAAACTTGCAGTTGGCTCTCCAGAAAGCTAAGGGTGAGAAAGAGGTTTGAAAGGGAGAAGCTGAGGCTAGCTTGCCAGGTACAAGAGGAATGAATTAGGTGTTTTTAGGCAGCTGTTTTATTTTGCTGGTTGTCTTTGGAAGGGACAGCTGTCATCCGAAGTATGCCTGTGGCAGACCAGATGATCTATGATTGTAGGAAGGAAGCTCTGATCAGGAGGTTTGTGCTGAAGCCAGCTGAGCACCTTCAGATGATCAAGGAATGCAAGAGGGCCGATTTTGTTCCAGTCGAGACATGGATTATTGGTGTATGGAATGAGTGGGTTAGAGGGATGGAGGCCAAGGGTTTTCATTCCCTGAAATGGTTGATAGGGACAGAATGACTCAAGGAGGAGTGCTCTACCCCACTTAGGCAATACCTTTTGGACCTGACAGAAAGGGATCCACAGAAACATGCTGTATTAGCTGATAAGTGGTAAGCTAAAGGGGATTACAAGGGGCTACAGCAGCATGGTTCAGTATCAAAAGGGGAGAGGAAATCTCAACAGACTGGTTCCAAACCAGAGAGTAAGTGACAGGGTAATTCCTGAGGCCCCCACAAGTGTGTCCTTCCAAGTCCAAGGTGGTGACCTGCAATAAGTGTCATAGAATGAGACATTATAAAAGTGACTGTCAGGTGAAAGACCCTGTATCAACTGCACCCATGATAACTAGTATGTTACTCACGGGTGAAGAGACCCACGGGGACTCTGTTGCACACAACCTAGTGGCTGTGGACATCTGGGAGAAGGATCCAGATGCTCTGAGGCACACACATTATATACGGGCATATATACCAGCTATGGCCCACGATAATATTAAGACCATAATGTACAGCAGTCAGTAGCAAATTGAAACTTATATCTCTCACTTAATACATATCTGCGATGAGTATTGTCCATCACCAGCCCTACACAGCCTAAAACCAGACCTCACCATATGAACAGGCATGGAATAACTGAAGAGATCTGTCATTCACTGCTGAACAAGTCGAAGGACTTTAATATATATTAATACTGCAGGTCTCACGCACCTATACACTCTGACCACTTTTTTACTGGGGGATAAATTCTGCTCCACTGGCAGAGTTTTGCCCACTCCACATTACGCTTCTAATGTCTAGTTTGGGCAAATCTCCGACAACACCACGTGGCTGAGTTTTTTTTTGTGCATGGCTTGCCAACAGTAAATCGGTGAGTGAGAATTGGCATTCCTCGCGCAGTGAAAACGTCATGAGTTATGCCCACACCTATTTTTTACATCTCACTGTTAAAAATTGGATTTCTGATTGGCACCCTGTCCAAGCAGGAACCACAATCCTAGTCAGGGTAAGTCAGATACACATCCTAAATTAACCTGTGCTCACACTTTGGTAGTTTGGTAGAGAGCAGTCAGGCTTAACTTAAGAGGTAATGTGTAAAGCATTTGTACACCATATAAAACAGTAAAGCAGTAAAAAACACCACACAAAAAGATATCACACTTGGCTAGCAAAATAGAGCTTAATTTATTGAACAAAACAAGAACAAAATAATCATGGCATATATGGATGAGTTTAATGTTCTCTTGTAGTAGCTCCAGCCAACACGTCTTTCGTCGATCGGGACAAGAGACCCGCGACTTCCTCAGGGCTGGAAAAACATATACAAAACAGAGTATAAGCCCCTACATGTGGGCACAGTTGAAGCATTTAGTAAATATGATGTGCAAGTGGTCCCAAATGTGCACACGTATATCAAACATTATCCTACAGGAATGCAAGACCTGATCCATGTGATCAGTGACTCCACCGCGTAAGTGCCTATTGAAGCAATACAATATCTCACAATGTCTGGTACATAGATCCATAGTGTTGCATAATACCTGACGTGGTGGACAAAACAGAATTAACACCAGAAAGTAGTGGGTCAGGGTGGGAGGGCTGTCTGATGCGGCGGGGGGAAATTGAAACATTTATAGAAAGGGGGGACAAGTGCGCATAATAATTATGTCAATGTTGTGAATGGGTGGTAAATAGTTACTGGGTGTAGGCCCAGGCCTACCTGTATGTATACCGGAATACGTTATGAGCCTGAAAGACGTATAAGAATATTAGGGTCCTGTATACCTATCTTGTATATATACATGAAAAGGAAGAGGGAGGGCCAATCTAGGCCCAAAACTATGTAAGAGACATACCTTCTGGCTGGTTCTAATTCCGTCCCAGCCTAATCATGGCTGGGAAAGTCCAAAGATGTGTAGTTGTTTCTGTCCTCAATATATCTGTCAATTCAAAACGAGGATAATCAGAATATTAAAGACCCCAGGTTTAAACTTGCAAAAGCCCGCATCCCAAGTGAACGGTCCACCTCTATGGCAGTATAACGTCGTAGCATGCGAGCTATGAGTTGCAGCAACTAAATTAGGCGTGGTGATAAGGACAAAGAAAACGTGCAGCCTCTAATCGGTAATGAATGGGTAGGCATGCGGGTGTTATGCTTGACTGTTAAAGACCGAGGCGTGAGACATGATATAGACATTGCGTGCATAGTGAGAGTTATCATTGTCTTTGCGTGTCTTGTGTTAAATAGATCGATATAAGTAAAGAGTTAATGCGGTATATGCCGGCGAAAATAAACACGGTGGAGCAGTAAGATGCACCGATATCAGCAGGAGCGGTTCCGAAGCAGATCGTATTTGTGCTAACCCATGTATGTGAAAATATAAGGGTGGGCGATCGAGAGTATATAAGGGGACATCCCCGTGTCTTGTGTTCCCCGATTGAGTGGCGGCATTAGGTGGAATTAGCAAAAGGTGATTACAAGTGTATAAATCTCTGCCACTTACCCGACACCCACTTATTAGTGTTGTGTCCTTAAGTCCGTATTTAAGCGGCGTATTTAGATAAGTCCGCAATGCGGGGTAAGCAGAAAATACTAGTATGTAGCTATCGGTATAGAACTGCCGAATCCGTAATATGTTGCTATATTGTTCAGCGTAAATACCTGTGTGTGGCAGCGTCTCCGATATCATCCGACCACGGCACCACGGTATGGCTGTGTGGGTGTCGGACCCGGAAGTGAAGGGCCATAAAATAGCCCCATCAACTAGCACGCGAGCTATCGGAGCTGTTAGATTAGTATAGCCGCCATGATAGGTGTGGGGTCCTGCCCGTATTGCGGTAAATGCCTACGAGAAAACTGCTCCAAAACCACGAAAATTCACTAGCACGTATCTGTGCAAAACTCAAAAGAAATCCCTAACGTCATACCCTACATAAGGTCATTATTGTACAATAAAATAATATGTGTGGCGATATTAGCCTATCAATCACTAATTGAAACGTCATTCATATCTGTGCATGAATCAAATTCGTCACTATGTGATTGTTACAAGTATACAAAACTCCCATAGTTGTTTCTAGCACGTGTTTAAATAACAATAGGAGGAAAACCCATAATGTCAAAGTAATCATCTGGGTCGTTATAGTATATAAACTCGTGTTGCATCGAGATAATAGCTAGTCGATCACTAAATAGAGCTTCGTACGTATATGTGCATAAATATAATTAGATTAAAATTTGATCACTATAGTAATCGAGATGGTAGCTTGTCGATCACTAAGTAGTAACTTGTCAATCATTAAGTAAAGCTTCGTACGCATCTGTGCATGATTAAAGTTAGATCACTATAGTAATATTAAGAGAGCTGCACTACCCATAGTACTTATGGTGTTAATATCAATACGTCACCCAGACTCATAGTGTATATGGTGACAGAGAATATGTGAATATGACTATCAATCTGTAAAAAAGGGGATGCTCGAGAGATTCAGGAAGAGTAGGGTTTAAGTTAACCAAGGGAGGGGGACAAGGCTCATACGTTCTTGCATGCGCCAAATGCAAGTATTATAAGGTTTCATGTTTCTTAACCAGGTCACAGGTCCTTATCATAGAGATTTCTAATCCATGATATATGTACATTTTGTGATATTACATAAATCTGCAGTCTGCTGCCGTACATTATCTATACAAATCCTATACTTTGGACGTCCAGTGACACATGTCTGTCCAATCACATGCCTGTACAAACGTTGGTACTTTATAGTGACCTGTCTCCGTCTACTATTCCTTGCACAATATCATCTAATCTATCAGAAACATTGGTACAATCATTACATATATTTCACAGTGTTGCATGATACATATAGACGCTCTAATACAGTTCAAGATACTTTATCTTCCCAGTCTGGTACCAAGTCAGAAAAGATATATATCTTGTGTCAATGTTAGTGTCGATCCGTAAGTAGATGGGTCTGGGTTATGGTTAGAAGTTTAATCGCCCAGGAAGTAATGTAATTCGTGGTCTGTATTCATACCATGTTCTACCGCCTGGAGCTTCATGATCCATAGTGCCTCTCTACGTCTAAGGTGTAATTCTTTAAACAGTATGAGATTAGACAAATGATCAATTGTAATAGTCGATATGTGGTATACATGCTCAAATGCAAATGTAGTCGTTTTTACATTGGCAGCACAATCAGGCCACTCAAAGAGAGAATCAATGAACACCTTAGGGCCATTAAGCACCACGATCCCAGATACTCGACAGCGACACATGTCAATGAATGCACATCACAAGGGACACACAAGACTTTGTCTTTTTGTGGGATTGATCAGATTGATCTGGACCCCAGGGGTGGGAACAAAGAATTACACCTTAGACGTAGAGAGGCACTATGGATCATGAAGCTCCAGGCGGTAGAACATGGTATGAATACAGACCACGAATTACATTACTTCCTGGGCGATTAAACTTCTGACCATAACCCAGACCCATCTACTTACGGACGATACAACATTGACACAAGATATATATCTTTTCTGACTTGGTACCAGACTGGGAAGATAAAGTATCTTGAACTGTATTAGAGCGTCTATATGTATCATGCAACACTGTGAAATATATGTAATGATTGTACCAATGTTTCTGATAGATTAGATGATATTGTGCAAGGAATAGTAGACGGAGACAGGTCACTATAAAGTACCAATGTTTGTACAGGCATGTGATTGGACAGACATGTGTCACTGGGCGTCCAAGGTATAGGATTTGTATAGATAATGTACGGCAGCAGACTGCAGATTTATGTAATATCACAAAATGTACATATATCATGGATTAGAAATCTCTATGATAAGGACCTGTGACCTGGTTAAGAAACATGAAACCTTATAATACTTGCATTTGGCGCATGCAAGAACGTATGAGCCTTGTCCCCCTCCCTTGGTTAACTTAAACCCTACTCTTCCTGAATCTCTCGAGCATCCCCTTTTTTACAGATTGATAGTCATATTCACATATTCTCTGTCACCATATACACTATGAGTCTGGGTGACGTATTGATATTAACACCATAATTACTATGGGTAGTGCAGCTCTCTTAATATTACTATAGTGATCTAACTTTAATCATGCACAGATGCGTACGAAGCTTTACTTAATGATTGACAAGTTACTACTTAGTGATCGACAAGCTGCCATCTCGATTACTATAGTGATCAAATTTTAATCTAACTATATTTATGCACATATACGTACAAAGCTCTATTTAGTGATCGACTAGCTATTATCTCGATGCAACACGAGTTTATATACTATAACGACCCAGATGATTACTTTGACATTATGGGTTTTCCTACTATTGTTATTTAAACACGTGCTAGAAACAACTATGGGAGTTTTGTATACTTGTAACAATCACATAGTGACGAATTCGATTCATGCACAGTTATGAATGACGTTTCAATTAGTGATTGATAGGCTAATATCACCACACATATTATTTTATTGTACAATAATGACCTTATGTAGGGTATGACGTTAGGGATTTCTTTTGAGTTTTGCACAGATACTGCTAGTCAATTTTTGTGGTTTTGGAGCAGTTTTCTCGTAGGCATTTACCGCAATACAGGCAGGATCCCACACCTATCATGGCGGCTATACTAATCTAACAGCTCCGATAGCTCGCGTGCTAGTTGATGGGGCTATTTTATGGCCCTTCACTTCCAGGTCCGACACCCACACGGCCATAACGAGGTGCCGTGGTCGGATGATATCGGAGACGCTGCCACACACAGGTATTTACGCTGAACTATATAGCAACATATTACGGATTCGGCAATTCTATACCGATAGCTACATACTAATATTTTCTGCTTACAGCGCATCGCGGACTTATCTAAATACGCCGCTTAAATACGGACTTAAGGACACAACACTAATACGTGGGTGTCGGGTAAGTGGCAGAGATTTATACACTTGTAATCACCTTTTGCTAATTCCACCTAATGCCGCCACTCAATCGGGGAACACAAGACACGGGGATTTCCCCTTATATACTCTCGATCGCCCACCCTTATATTTTCACATACATGGGTTAGCACAAATACCATCTGCTTCGGAACTGCTCCTGCTGATATCGGTGCATCTTACTGCTCCACCGGGTTTATTTTCGCCGGCATATACCGCATTAACTCTTTACTTATATCGATCTATTTAACACGAGACACGCAAAGACAATGATAACTCTCACTATGCACGCAATGTCTATATCATGTCTCACGCCTCGGTCTTTAACAGTCAAGCACAACACCCGCATGCCTACTCATTCATTACCGATTAGAGGCTGCACGTTTTCTTTGTCCTTATCACCACGCCTAATTTAGTTGCTGCAACTCATAGCTCGCATGCTACGACGTTATACTGCCATAGAGGTGGACCGTTCACTTGGGATGCAGGCTTTTGCAAGTTTAAACCTGGGGTCTTTAATATTCAGATTATCCTCATTTTGAATTTCGCATTCAAAAACAAGAACAAGATGACAACAATCCAATTAGTAGAACTAGAGTTATGCATTTTCAAAGTATATCTTGAAATATAGTGCTTAAAAGCTTACAGCTCCAACCGGGGCTATCAGTTCGCACTTGACAGGGTCAAATCTGAAAGTTCAGGCTGACCGCGATCGAGCGCAGGTCAGATACAGGATCCAAGTTGGTCCGTCTGAAAAGTACCCTGGTTGCTCTGTCAATTGAGCTGAGTTGCGTGGTCAGGAGTTGATGTGCTGGTGCTGAAGTACAGAATTCGGAGGTGATGAGTCATCGTTGAGCCACGCAAATTGTGGATGCGTCATTATCGAGCTGCAAACCATAGGTGATGCGTCGAGAACTGGAGGTGAAGAGCTATGCAATGTACACAGTCCTTGTGTTAGCGGTGATGCGTCGGCATCGAGAACGTTGCATTGATTCTGACCGGCACAACATCGTTTATGCGTGGATTTAGGTAGTTGCAGCACTTTATACCCACTTCCAAGGGCCCAGGATTGGATTGATACCACTTGGCAGGGCAAGAATCAGAGCAGGCAAAGTCCAGGTGCTGTTGCAGGTGGAATATGAGTCTTTGATATCCCTAAGACTCAGAACAGAAGGTAAGCAGACAAGCCCTTGGAGTCACTGTGGTTTCAAGTGGTGTAGGTTCAGTCATTTTCACCCAGGCAAGGAGGGCAGCAGGCAGGTCAGCACAGCAGAAAAGCAGTTGTTCCAGAACAGCAGTCCAGCAGAGCGGCATACCTTCAACAGCACAGCAGTTCTTCTCCCCGGCAGAGTATCTACTGGCCCAGAAGTGTACTGTGTTAGTGGTATCAGAGGTCCAGAACTTGTAGTCAGTTGCGCCTTTGCAGTGGGGAAGACTTCAAAGATGGGCTTTGAAGTGCACAGAGGTCCTCCCTTTCCTGGCCTGGTTCCAGACTCACTACAAGGGGGTTAAGCAGTCCTTTGTGTGGGTACAGGACACATCTCATTCAGGTGTAAGTGTGAGGCAGTGCCCAGCTCCTCCCTCCTATGCTGCCCAAGGTGGCCCATCAGGATGTTCATGGCCTGTCAGTCACACCAAAACTCCCTTTGCGTGTGGCTGTCTAAAGGGAATGCACAAGGCCCAGCTGTCACCCACCCCAGATGTGTATTGGAGAAAGGCCACAGGTACACAGGGGTTAAGAGCATGAAACTGTCAACTTTCTAAAGTGGCATTTTTTCAAGTTGTAATCATAAATCCAACTTTACCATTAAAGAGGATTTATTATTACAATTCCTTAGGTACCAAGCATGAAAGATCTAGTCCCTCTCAATCAGGAAGTATACTTATTAGATGTAATACGAAATCCCCAATGTTAACCTATGAGAGGGGTAGACCTCGCAGTAGTGAAAAACAAATTTGGGAGTTTTTCACTACCAGGACATGTCAAACTTAAAAGTACATGTCCTACCTTTTAGTTACACAACACCCTTCCCCATGGGCTACCTAGAGCCTACCTTAGGGGTGACTTATATGTAGTAAAAGGGGAGTTTAAGGCTTGACAAGGATTTTTAAATGCCAAGTCGACATGGAAGTAATACTGCACATACATTTTCTGCAGTGGCAGGCCTGAGACATGTTTAAAGGGTTACTAGGGTGCCTAGACGCCTTCGGGCAGTTGCGCGCTATATAAATGTTTAAATCAAATTAAATCAAATCACTTATGTGGGTAGCACAATCAGTGCTGCAGACCCACTAGTAGCATTTAATTTACAGGCCCTGGGCACATATAGTGCACTTTACTAGGGACTTATAAGTAAATTCAATAAGCCAATTGTGGATAAACCAATTTCACCATATTTAGGGGAGTGAGCACTTGCACTTTAGCACTGGTTAGTAGTGGTAAAGTGCCCAGATTCCTAAAACCAACAAAAACAGTTCAGCAAAAAGTGAGGCAAACAAGCAAAAGGTTTAGGGGAAACCACTCAGATATGGGATGATAACCATGAACATCCCAACAGATCCCCACTTCCCTTTCCCTCCAACCATGCCAGTTCAGGACCAGAACTATTCACAAAGACTCAGATTTTACACCTCAGTGCATTAACCAGCTTAGGAAACTATAGTCATAAGAAATACTATAAAGAGACCTGCAGAGCTGTTCAGAGCTACCAGCATACTGAAAACCATAATACTGAGCATCTGTCTCTCACACTTTATCATTCACCACACTGCTAGGCACTGCATCCCATAACAGGATAACCACACCTCAGTGGTCATCACAGACAAGATGGAAACACTTCCCAGATACGATCCAACACAAAGACATCATACTATCAATCACACACCCCGCACGGTGTAGCATGCTACTCATCTAGGCAAGCACTTCAGCACCCCGCAAAGAGACAGTAAGCGCTATATAAATGCTACAATACAATACAATCTACAGTACCCTCCCTATAACCCTTCCCCTCATCTGTCACCTCTTCTTAAAAGATGCGCTGAGTCAATGCTGTCAGAAGGTAGCCTTGTGATGTCCTCTTCCTGATGACATCAATTGTGTCATTGCTACCCTTGAATGTGGGGCTTAATTATTGTGAATCATTTCTAGGTGAAATCATGGTAATAAACCTGCGGCGTGTATTCTTCATAACCTTGTGTTATGGTCTGTATTACTGAAACTTAGAAAGGCAAGTGTGTGGGAGTGCTGCATCTATGTCGCTGGCTATATGAAAGTATTTGAATGTGAAAATATATCTCAATTTTTTCCAAAGAATAGGCCTGCAGTAGAATATGCGTCTGTGAGAGAAATTATCCTGTTAATCAACAGTGCCAAGGCAAATGGCAAGGTACCAGATACTGGATTTTTATTTTATTTATTTAATATACATACATAAGTGAACAAGCACATGGGAAGCCTTAATGTGCTTTGCATCCAACAACAACTTATATTTAACCTTTCAACAAATCAATCGGCAATAGAAGCAGAACACCTAGGATAGGGAATCCAAACAAATAGGTTTTATAGAAGCTCAGTAAAGAACAAGCAGGAGTAGATGTAGGGAGAGGATGTGGTGTAACAGCCAGCGCTGCCAACTTTGGAACTGGGGAACCAGATTTGTGTCTCAATATTGGCTCAACATCCTGTGATTCTGGGCAAATCACTTTATCTCCCTGTGCCTTAAAAAAATAAGTGTGTCCTTGTGTAATGTAACTGGTGCTCATGTAAGGAGCTACAATACCTTTGGGTTAAGTTTGCACTATTGAAAACTGCAAACAGAAAAAATGGGTGGGAGGGTGAGAAGGCAGAAGGAAATTAGTGAGAGAAGTTTATTTTAAGAAGAGACAAAATAGATTTACTTTTAGGTATTTTGTGTATTAGAGGATGATGTGAGGGGATGGTTCTGACAGTTGTAGGAACAGAATTACAAGCTTGAGTAGCATCTCTCAAAGAGGACTTAATTCTCAAGTCATTGTTGCTACGGAGGTTTCTTTGGCATACAGAAACTAGAAGGAGGGTTGAGAGGTAGGAGGCAGTATTTGAATCTCCAACATTGTATGCTATGCATGATCATTTGAAAATTACCCTTGATATAAGTGGTAGCCCACATAGTTCACATTGTATTGGTGATATGTGGTCATACTTTCTCGATGAGGTCACTAGCCTGGCTGTCGAACATAGAATTGCCTTTAAAAGGGCTAAGTATTATTGATGGACACCAGCTAAGACACAGTTTGGGATCAGCTATAGAATAACTTCTTTCACTCCAATTGTAATGTAAAACCCTCTTTAATTGTGAAGTCGGATTTTGAATTACTATTTAGGAAATGCTGCTTCAAAAAAAAAGTTGCTATTTTTCTGCCTAAATCAAATGTGGCTTTCTGACAGTGTCTAGGGTCACCTGCCGGTTATTGGATCTTCTAGGGGTTGGTTTGTATAACTCCTAGACAATGGCAAAAAGCCCTTTGGTGTGGGGAAAAGTGTTTCTTTCCTGGGCAGGATGACCTGGGGGCTGTGCCCAGCCCCTTACTGGGCTTCAAAGGGTAGCCTGAGGGCTGTACACAGCCCCTTTCTGACTTCAGAAGAGGCCTATCACTCGCAAATGCAGCTCAACCTAGGCCTGTCAGCGCTTTGTTTCACTAGACAGACTGGAGCCAATCCCCAGGGAAAGTGAAGAGCTGACCAGAACACGTTTAGGGTTAGACAAAGGTCGTGCTCCCCACCCACAAGCTGGCACTGGACATAAAAGTGGCATCCCCACAATCTGATGTAAGAACACTCTGGACCTAAGAAGATTCAGAAGAAGGACTGCCCTGCTGTCTGAAGCCTGAATGAAGACTGGACCTGCTTGCCTTGAACCCAGGACCCCAGAAGTGACTCCAGTGGTCATTTGGCTGGCCTCCTTTTTGAGCTACAGGGACACAACATGGTTCCAGAGGCCTTTCCAGCTGACCAGACCCAATTGGACCTGACCTGATCCTCTCTTCTGGCCGCTGTGGAAGTAAGTCCTGACCCCAAGCCCTGTCCTCATGGTCCTGGACTGTTTGCTGGAGTCAGAGTGCACTTCTCCCTATTAACTTAAGGTTTCACCAGATTCGAGTCAGAACGGTGCAGTGTGACACAGGCCCTCATATCGTAGTACCACACAGCTCCTAATCTGGGGCTCCACCAGATCCAATGAAGAGCCTCACATCACAGCACTGCATAGCTCTTGATCATCAGTTTCACCAGATCCGATGCAGTGTGATGCAGATCCCCGCATAGTCACACTGCACTGGCTACACATCATAGTCAGAAGGTAAAACTTCTAGTGGGACAAACCTAATCCTGTATCCGGCCCACATTCCATCATTGTTGGCCTAAACTTGTGACTTTGTCCCAGTCAGTTGCGGCCAGATACCTGCAGTTGGCTCTTCACGTCTTTTGACAATATTTTGATCTAAATTATAACTCTGGTTCTACTTATTTAATTTTGTTGTTTTGGTGTCATTTAAGTTATTAAAAATACGCTCCATTTTTCAAAGTAGGGATTCTTCTTGTGTTGTATTTTCACTTTATTACAGTTTGAGTGTTACATAAATACTTTACACATTACCTCTAAGTTAAACCTGGCTGATTTTGTGCCAAACTACCAGAGGGTTAAGAACAGGTTTATTTAGCTACTTTTGTAGTTCAACCTGACAAGGATTGTGATTATTATTTGAAGTGAATTCTCACCCCTTCAACCAATATTCAATTTTCTTACATGAGGGATAAAACTTCATAAGGAGTCCAAATAAAACCAAGTGAGCCTGAGTGGGGAGATAAAGCCATTTACTTTCAGAGATTCAAGAAGAGTGGTGCTCAACTTGCTTTTGGGTGATAGTGGGAAGAGGATAGAAGAGTATGGTGATACAGAGGCAAAACAGATATGGTACTGGTGGGATTCAACCAGTCAAGTGAACCTAGATCATGGATGTTTAAAGGAAGAAAATATATGATTAAATGATGAATATTTTGGAATGCAGAGAGTGCATTTAACAGCATTTCATGAGCGTTTTTTGGCCCTGCACATTGGACAGTACGGACGTCACTCCAAAATTAACACCCATATAGAATTTACAAATACAGTGTTTGCAGGTTCTGTCCATATTTATACGGATGATAGAGAGAGGACCATGAGTGCTATTGAAAATACATTACAAGAGTCCAAGAGTATTTAGGATATAGGAAGTTCAGAAAAATGTAAAGGAATTTTAACAGGGAAGTTATTTAGAAAATCATGTATGGAGACCATGCAGGTAGAGTTTCTCTGGGTCAAGCTGGATAGCCAAATGAACTTGTTGATCAAGTTCATGCCCTATTATTAAAGGAGACTTTGGTCCAATGCCAACTAAGAAAACTTCCCAATTTAATTTTGGCCAAAGGATGCATCACATTTTGCAACTACATTTACACAGTAAATCAGGCTGACAAGCCAATGGGTGCAAAAAGAAAATTATTGATATTGCCTCCATGAGATTGGCTATGTTATTCTCTTTTATAAAAACAGCTATACACATATGTTACCTTTTCTTAAGACAGGCATCAGCAGGAATTTCTTTGCAAGGAAAAGGGAGCACCTTTATCAAGGACACTGTCAAAAATGTAGCTTTCTGCCTTTGTATAAACAGCAGCAATTTTTACATTATTCGTACAATAATGTTTTCCATAATAGTTTTCATTCTTTCTTTCTTTCTTTCTTTCTTTCTTTCTTTCTTTCTTTCTTTCTTTCTTTCTTTCTTTCTTTCTTTCATTCTTTCTTTCATTCTTTCTTTCTTTCTTTCTTTCTTTCTCATTGAATCAAGCTTTATACTTCCATTTACTGGCTGTTACATAGGCTCAGATAGATTTGATGAGAGATGATGGGATATGAAATCATGACATACTCACAGCCCCCATAATAATAGAAGAATCACACAGACACACACACACACACCGCCCCACCACACCAAAACACCAGTACACATCATTACAGCATCACACACCACCACAAGCACCACCATATTACAGAGAAACATAACAGCTGACACCAACACACAGCAGCCTGTTACCAAAAAAATGGCACTCAAACACACATTCTGTGAAGCTTCCACTACTGCAATACATACTAAGGGGCTGATTACAATGCCGTTCGGAAGGGCTCCGAATCGGATTTGGGTTTGACGAATCCGATTCGGAACCCTTGTTTCCGACTGAATCGTACACAGTTCCCAATGACCGATTATGATGCCTGGATACAGTTAGGGCTGTCCGAATCAGTTCCGAAAGGCATTCGGACAGGTCGAGTCTTTCGGAGCTGAATCGTACAGCTCTATGGACTCGGTTTCCGAGCGAGCAATTACGATGACCAATTTGGACAGCTGTTCCAATTCGGTCTGCCCGAATCGAAACAGCTGTTGGAATATGTCTATGGGGGCCCGTAGCAGGCCCCCTTAACTCGGGGCCTTCCGAATCGAATCGATTGGGGTGCCTGCCACAGGGTGCACGATTTTTCCCAGCCACCCCTTTCTTCAATGGGAGTCCAGCCAAATCATATCCGGATGCATTGTAATTGGTCGGTCGGACTTGCAGAACCTGAATCGTTCGGAAACGATTCTGAAACCGATTCGGTCGGAAGAGTTTCCTAATCAGATCGTAATCGGCCCCCAAGTATTTTCTTTGTTTAGAAATTATGCACTGCTGCAGTCTTTGGTAATATGGCTCAACGTGAGTAGGAACTTGTGCTGTCGCTGCAATACCTGTAATTTATGTCAATGTGTGTGTAGTCAAATACACATACATTCATACATACACACATCCATTCAATGAAGCACTTACTTGATGGGCTAAAGTGGTAGAAAGAAGGACCAGCGTGCGTCAGATGGCAGAAGGAAAAGCATGATGGCTCTGGAAGTAGCTGGAGGCTTTGCGAGGAAACAAGAAGCGGAAGAACCCAGTGCCTCTTTTCATTGGCTATCCTTGACAAGGATCAGGCAATGAGAGGGTGCCTTTCCCTAACCCATCACAGGGTGGTGTAGAGGTCTGTGAGACATGCTGATCCCACCTCACTCTATAAAGATTGAGATAAGGTTGTGTGGGGTTTCACGATTGACAGCCAGCCTTGGGCACATCAGAACTTACAGTGGTGGCATGCATGACTCTTGGGTGGCAGGGCTGGGGTGGACGTGGGGGGATGGGGTAGGGGGCATGGGGACACAGAGGGGAGGTGGGGGGTTTGGGGTTCCGCAATGCAAAACAATATTCAAAAAAATATACACTTACTTTGCCGCCGGGTCCCATGTCTCTGCTCCTACTCTCCTCGTCGGACTTGAGGAACAGGAAGCCAGGAAGAACAGCCAGGCTCCCCTGACCAATCACAATTTTGTCTATAATACCACATGGATCCCACCAGTACTTTCCCTCAGATGGAGGCAGTACTCACCTAGGGAAGCGAGTACCTAAGTGCAAAATGCAATGAAGACGCCACCCAATAACACACCATAGTAGGGATTACTTTACACCACCAGTGGCCAAGATTGAATGAGGATTTTGGGTCAATCCTGATTATAACAAAAAAACAAAATTAGGGAGAGAAGAGATAGTGCCCCGAGGGACACTAACGGTGGATACGTCCTCCTCAAGTCAGTAGTTAGCAAAACATCAAGATCCACCATATGGGTAATGATCTGAATGATGAAGTAAAGGGCCTATAGTGGATGGGGAAAGAGTTGTGTTCCTATTCCATGATAGGACATACACAAAGTTGTTTAAATACCCCTCACACATCAAAAGGACCCTTGATGTCATGCTTCATCATTGGGGTCTTCCCATCCCACTGTGGGATGGGGCGTGCTGCGACCAGCGACTACGCGGGAGCACTAATCTAAAATACTATGTGTGGTGCAGGGGTGGTGAGAAGAAGGGTTAAAAAGTGAAGTTTAAAAGGAACTGGCCTCATGGACATAAAACAATTTAATAGGTCATTGAGGCTGAACCTGTTAAAAATAGTGATTTGGAATGGTCATGCATTTAATGAGCTGACCTTCCTAAAAGTCGACATGTTTCGAAGCTCAAGGCTTCTTCATCAGGACTAAGAAGATCCCTTCAGCGCTCACTTGTTGTTTAAAAAGTGAAAATAGTCATATACAAAAGTGAAAGAAATTCTTGCAAATATTCATGCAGTATAAAGTACCTGTTTGTACTCCTATATGTAAATCTGTTAGTATTACTATATGTTAATCTGCAAAAGGGAACATTTTTGAAGTATTAATTGCGCCACACACGGCGTTGTCTCACGAAGACCTGAAAAGACAACACATGTGTCAAAGTGACTGTTTTATAAAAACATAGTGCTATAGTGGTGCAGGGACCTGTGAAAGAAATTGGGAAAAAGGGAAAACATACAGTGACACACTACATATAACATAAAACACACACTCTATTTGGTGACTATTGTAATAAAAGAGGCGGTGTGTATAACGGTGTATATACACAATACATACAATGTATGAATGGGTGTATTGACCCATGAGCCTCAGGTACAGATGAGCAGGAAGTAGTCACTCGTTACTGTGAGGGAATTTTTTTTTGTTGAAATGAAGAGAGAAACGGTCAGGTAGTGCTCGTCCTCTTTACCGAGTAAACAATGAAAAAAACGAAGAAAAACTCGGACCATGACGGCTATGCCGTACTTACATGCTGCTAGACAAAATTTTGCCCCATACTGCTCACCCGCGGCTCCAGCTGTATGACTAGGGAGTGCGGGAGCGGCTATTTACTACAGAAGTAACGAGAGCAAACAAGATTCACCTGCGAAACTGGCGCGAGACAAACAAACAAACCGGAAGAGAGCTTACAAGTTTGATTATCAATGAGCACTAGAGCGCTGACTCCAGTGCACTGCGGAAGTGAGTATTCCGTACGTGTTCAAAAACCAAAGTGTATGTCATTAAACCAGAGTTCTGTAAATCAGCGGCATAGTTGCCCAACATTACGTTTAGTTTTCTGAATGAAAAATGAAAGTGAAGGTAGTAATGAATTTCGGTAACCAAGTATTGCATAGAAGATGTAATTCTGGAGCTTGACCTTAACCTGTAGTCCATTATCCAGCAGTTGGGGATACCGAAAATTGCAAAAGCAAAATCAGGATTCTATAAAACAGTGTGGTTGATGCCCAACACTGCGTGTGGTTATCTAAGAGAAAACGCGAGACATGGAGATAGGTGATACTCAAATGGTCATTATAATCGAGTGAGGGAAGTGAAAGCACTGAAAGTGTATCAATGCGTTTTAAGAAGCAAAAAATAATAAATATTAATAACGCTCATTGAACAGCACATGTCACAAAAGGTATCTGATAATATAAAGGGCCAGAAAGATGATACTAATGGAAGGAACGCTAGCGAAATCAGGCAAAATCAGGTTTAAAGGAGATTGCTGATGTATCATCTGGACCTCTATACACAGGGACCAAAACACTGAGATACAGTTTGTGCCCTGTATATAGTAATGAAGGAAGTAGGCAGGTGTAGTGACTACTTTTGAATGACGAAATTCCGTGGGCCCAGTTAATAGGTTGAAAGTAGTCACTACACCTGCCTACTTCCCTTCATTACTATATACAGGGCACAAACTGTATCTCAGTGTTTTGGTCCCTGTGTATAGAGGTCCAGATGATACATCAGCAATCTCCTTTAAACCTGATTTTGCCTGATTTCGCTAGCGTTCCTTCCATTAGTATCATCTTTCTGGCCCTTTATATTATCAGATACCTTTTGTGACATGTGCTGTTCAATGAGCGTTATTAATATTTATTATTTTTTGCTTCTTAAAACGCATTGATACACTTTCAGTGCTTTCACTTCCTCACTCGATTATAATGACCATTTGAGTATCACCTATCTCCATGTCTCGTTTTCTCTTAGATAACCACACGCAGTGTTGGGCATCAACCACACTGTTTTATAGAATCCTGATTTTGATTTTGCAATTTTCGGTATCCCCAACTGCTGGATAATGGACTACAGGTTAAGGTCAAGCTCCAGAATTACATCTTCTATGCAATACTTGGTTACCGAAATTCATTACTACCTTCACTTTCATTTTTCATTCAGAAAACTATTCACTTTCATTTTTCATTCAGAAAACTAAACGTAATGTTGGGCAACTATGCCGCTGATTTACAGAACTCTGGTTTAATGACATACACTTTGGTTTTTGAACACGTACGGAATACTCACTTCCGCAGTGCACTGGAGTCAGCGCTCTAGTGCTCATTGATAATCAAACTTGTAAGCTCTCTTCCGGTTTGTTTGTTTGTCTCGCGCCAGTTTCGCAGGTGAATCTTGTTTGCTCTCGTTACTTCTGTATAAATAGCCGCTCCCCGCACTCCCTAGTCATACAGCGGAGCCGCGGGTGAGCAGTATGGGGCAAAATTTTGTCTAGCAGCATGAAAGTACGGCATAGCCGTCATGGTCCGAGTTTTTCTTCGTTTTTTTCATTGTTTACTCGGTAAAGAGGACGAGCACTACCTGACCGTTTCTCTCTTCATTTCAACAAAAAAAATTCCCTCACAGTAACGAGTGACTACTTCCTGCTCATCTGTACCTGAGGCTCATGGGGCAATACACCCATTCATACATTGTATGTATTGTGTATATACACCGTTATACACACCGCCTCTTTTATTACAATAGTCACCAAATAGAGTGTGTGTTTTATGTTATATGTAGTGTGTCACTGTATGTTTTCCCTTTTCCCAATTTCTTTCACAGGTCCCTGCACCACTATAGCACTATGTTTTTATAAAACAGTCACTTTGACACATGTGTTGTCTTTTCAGGTCTTCGTGAGACAACGCCGTGTGTGGCGCAATTAATACTTCAAAAATGTTCCCTTTTTGCAGATTAACATATAGTAATACTAACAGATTTACATATAGGAGTACAAACAGGTACTTTATACTGCATGAATATTTGCAAGAATTTCTTTCACTTTTGTATATGACTATTTTCACTTTTTAAACAACAAGTGAGCGCTGAAGGGATCTTCTTAGTCCTGATGAAGAAGCCTTGAGCTTGAAACATGTCGACTTTTAGGAAGGTCAGCTCATTAAATGCATGACCATTCCAAATCACTATTTTTAACAGGTTCAGCCTCAATGACCTATTAAATTGTTTTATGTCCATGAGGCCAGTTCCTTTTAAACTTCACTTTTGACCCTTCTTCTCACCACCCCTGCACCACACATAGTATTTTAGATTAGTGCTCCCGCGTAGTCGCTGGTCGCAGCACGCCCCATCCCACAGTGGGATGGGAAGACCCCAATGATGAAGCATGACATCAAGGGTCCTTTTGATGTGTGAGGGGTATTTAAACAACTTTTGTGTATGTCCTATCATGGAATAGGAACACAACTCTTTCCCCATCCACTATAGGCCCTTTACTTCATCATTCAGATCATTACCCATATGGTCAATCCTGATTATATCCAGACCCCGTGGAACCCATGGAGCTCACTCTCCTTTGATTATGGACTACCCACCCATCTCCCTCCCCCCCTTCGCGGCCAAAGTCACTGAGAAGACCGTCAACCCCCAACTAACAAAATTCATCGAAGAAAACTCCATCCTTGACCCCTCCCAATCCGGATTCCGCAGCAACCACAGCACTGAGACCACCCTACTCACCGCCACAGACGACATCCGCACCCTCCTCGACCAAGGACACACCGCGGCCCTGATCCTACTTGACCTCTCCGCAGCATTCGACACCGTCTCCCACCACACACTCACCGCCAGACTCCACGACGCCGGCAAACAGGGAACCGCCCTCGACTGGCTCCGCTCCTTCCTCACCGGCAGAACCCAAAGAATTAGACTACCACCCTTCCTCTCCGAACCCACGGAAACCCACTGTGGAGTACCCCAAGGATCGTCGCTCAGCCCCACACTCTTCAACATCTACATGGCCCCCCTCGCCGCCATCGTCAGACAGCACGGACTCAGCATAGTGTCCTACGCCGACGACACCCAGCTCATCCTCTCCCACATCAAGGACCCCGTCACCACCTGTCATGGTGGTCTCTGGCAGATGGGTCATGTATATAAGGGGTACACATAGCTAGCCCTTTACCCCTGTCTTCTACTGTGGTACGACTGGGAGGCGTGTATGCTTGGAACACTACAACTCCCAGCAGCCCCGGGTATGGAGACGGGAAGAGACACCTGCAAAGACTCAATAATCGAGGGCAGAATATAAGGAACCCTGGGCGTAGTTGGCGTAGCGGGTCTACGCGGAGGTCCACGGAGTTGGGAACAAACTCTGTGGAACTCCGCTCTGCTCCGCTCCGCCACCCACCTCCACCCGCCTCCACCCCCTGTTAACAATGAATTAGACTTTAATGAAAAGTAAAATAAAAACCACTTACCAGTACTGCGGCATCCCCTGGCCGCCCTCCTCCTCTTCCTTGCTGTCTCTGGGTAATCCTTGCGAAAACTGCGCATGCGGGGCTGGCCAACTCCGCTCCGCTGCGGAGTGTGCAGAGATTTGCCTACTCCGGGTTCTCCGCGGAACGCGGAGTAGGCAAATCTCTGCACACTCCGCGGGCGGAGCAGAGTTCTCCGCCCGTGGTTAGATATAAGCCCCTCCTGAATACCGGTCAGGTGCTTGACAACCTGATTTCAGTGTTCGCTGGCCGCACTGGGAACTCCGATTTCTGGCGTCTCCTGGAAATACTTACACCTTGGGGATTATCGAGCAGGTGCTTATCACTCGTCTCCCTGTGACCGTTACCGCGCTGGATTGTGTTGGCGCCTTCCTGGGTTGACGGATTCCGCATCGGATGCACTGTTGTCCTTCAGAGCGTCCTGTTCTTCGTGGCAGCCTTCAGCTGCGCGGGTTCTTACCCGTGACTCGGCGGAAGAAGTTGTGTCTTCCTTGCAGTACTGCAACCAGGACATCCACAGAATCAACGCTGGGCGGCGCCCGGATTACTAGCTGTTTCGCTTCTATGGCCACGTAATGGGGACTGTATGAGGACACAGAGGTGATGTGTCTTTCGTGTAACCCTAACCTTTAATCAATCAATCAATCAATTAATCAATCAGGGAATTGTAAGCGCGCTACTCACCCATGAGGGTCTCACGGTGCTGAGGAGGGGGGGGCCCGCAGATCTGTTTAGCCGAAGAGCCTGGTCTTGAGGGTCTTCCTGAAGGTGTTCAGGGAGGGGGTGCGTCTGATGTCTGCCTGTAGCTCGTTCCAGGTCTTGACTGCAATGTGAGAGAAGGATCTTCCGCCTGCTCTGGCTCTGTGGATGCGCGGGGTTTCGGCCAGTGCGAGGTTGGAAGATCGGAGGTTTCTTTTGGGTACGTGGAAGTTGATTCTGTCGTTGAGGTATTTGGGTCCGTTGTTGTGTAGGCATTTGTAGGCGTGAGTGAGGATTTTGAAAGTGACTCTTTTCTCCACGGGGAGCCAGTGGAGACTTCGTAGGTGTTGGCTGACGTGAGTACACCCGAACTAGAAGGGAGTGTTGTGTTATGACAGTGTTATCTATGAGTGTTTGTCTTCTTATCTTCTGTTTCCTGTATTACACACAGGTGTATGGTCGGAGGGTCCCTGACACTTTAGCTGTCCGCACCGTCCAAGAGGGTTTCCTGACAGCGCATCTCCGAAGCACATCACAGCCTTTATTATTTTCTCCCATTCCCGTTTTCTGATGCGTTTCCTTGCAAAGTAGTGATCATAGAAACACTCTTTGGGAGGCAACGAAAAAAGGAGCAGAAGAACTAGCTTCTCATCACCCCCACTGGGCATTTACGAAGGTCAGTGGTATCTCTAACTGACAGCCTGACAGCACCAGAGTCAACTTCCAGGAAGGAATGAAGGATGTCCCATCCAGCAGCTGCCTGAAGCTCAACTCGGAGAAGACAGAGGTCCTCGTCCTCGGAACCCCCCCTCTGCATGGGACAACACCTGGTGGCCCACCGCCCCGGCAGCCCTCCCACCCCCACGGTCCATGCCCAAAACCTCGGCATCGTAGTCGACTCCTCCCTCTCCATAACCCGGCAGGTCAACTCCGTCGTCTTCAGCTGCTACAACACCCTCCGCATCCTCCGAAAGACCTTCAAATGGATCCCCCCCGAATCAAGGAAGACCATGACCCACGCACTCAGAACCAGCAGACTGGACTACGGAACCGCCCTCTAAGCTGGAATCAACAAGTCTCTGCTCCACAAATTCCAGACCATACAGAACACCGCAACCAGACTCGTCCTCTGCATCCCTCGACACGAACACATCACCCAACACCTGCGGAACCTCCACTGGCTCCCTGTTGAGAAGATAATAACTTTCAAGATACTCACCCACGCCTACAAATGCCTCCACAACACCGGACCCCAATACCTCAACGAGAGAATCTCCTTCCACGTACCCAAGAGAAACCTCTGTTCTGCCGACCTCGCCGAAACCCTGCGCATCCGCAGAGCCAGAACAGGGGGAAGAGCCTTCTCCTACATCGTGGCCAAGACCTGGAACGAGCTCCCGATCTACATCAGACGCACCTCCTCTCTGAACATCTTCAGGAAGACACTCAAGACCTGGCTCTTCCACCAAATGGAGCTGCTTACACCCCCCCAGCGCCTTTGGACCCTCACGGTGAGTAGCGCGCTTTACACCTCCCTGATTGATTGATTGATGGATGTCTACGAAGTGGAGTGAACTCTACACATAACTTTGACCTACCCCATCTTGATTCTTACTCTGTCCCTGACTATGCAAGGTCCTGGACCTGTCTTGTGACCTGGATGGGCACACCAATCATGAGTTCATAATTGACAAAGGACGATTGTTCCTGTCCTGAGTATAGTACATAAAGCAGTGTTGGCAGCACACCATATTTTGAGATTGATAGTGTGACCAGACCTTTTTATCTATGTCACTGAGAGTGTGGCTTACAAGCCACTTTGTATAAGGTCCCTCTGTTATGTAAATGACAAGAACTTTGCACTAACATCCTGTGTGTACATTGAGTGTGGGTACATGTACAGTAGTAAGACTCTACATGTGAATGAGTTTGAATAATGAAGCCAGTGAGAGCCTGCATTCCTGCGGCTGGAGGGTACAGTTCCAGACACTGAAGTGAGGGGAAGTTCCTTGAAGATTTATGTTAGCAGGGGCTATTGATTAGATCTTCTTGAACACTGCCATTTGCCTGATGGTAAGAGTCATGGGTGGAACTGCAGTTTCTGTTGTGGAAGATTCTAGGTCAGCCATGCCTTTTTGTCTGTCTCTGATTACTTCTTTAGAGAGGCTGGTAACAGCCAGGTGCAAACACCTGGGTGTTCTAGTTTGGAGAAAACATGTGTCATCTCCTGTGAGAAGCATCACGCTATACAACGACTATGTCTGGAGACCAACCTGAAGATACTTGAAAAGAGGACCAACCCAAAATGGTTTTGAAAGCTGAGACAGTGATTCCACATTTCCTATCTTGAAAATGAATGCAAACATGGGACACAAACGACCCCACTTTGTTCCAATTCCAATACCTTGAAGGAAATGCTCTGAAGAATACTCCAAGAGTACTCCAATGAAACCTGTGTGACCAGAGTGGGTTTCTGACTGACAGACAGTCTTCCAGATGTAAGGGGATGTCACCTGAAGTCTTCAGAATGATCTGTAGGAGTTGAGAGCCTGCCTAGTGCATAGAAGGCTGACTGCAGGAAAAGAGAATGGTCAGGAGGAGAAGCCTAGCATGTTTCTGAAAAGATCAAAACCCAGAGAAAGCGTACAAAGTGAGAGCAAAGCCTGGAATTACTTTTGCTCCAGAGGGTCCCCTGGTCACTCTGAAGATTCCTGGTGGGAACCGCAAAAAGCCAACTGAACACAATGGCATGGTCAGAGCTGCAACTGCCATGGATAATTCTGCCAGCCCCAATGGTGCTGCTGCTGCCTTTGTGAACTCATCAGCCTGTTCAGGACTCCAGGTGCCCATCTGATCTTATCGGTCAGGTCTGGGCTGACACCTGCTTTGGCATCAGTCAACGCCAAAGTGAGACTGCAGCAATTACATTTGCCAGAAAGGGTTGCAGAAGCCAGGTCAACACCTGTGCAGAAGCACCAGGGCTACTGAGTGGCACTGGATTGAACATGGGTGGTGGCATGAAAAGAGACACAGACGTGCCTGGCCTGCTAGTTGGCTACTGAGCACTGTCTCCAACTACCATGGGCCTCCATCTGTGGGGGAAAGACTAAACCACTGGATCCAGGACAGTTGAGAGGGAGAGACTAACTTTCTAATCATTGTATCTTATCTTCATGAGAGAATACAATTGGAACAGCTTACTCACTCGAAAATATGGACTTTCAGCACTGGAAAAAGCATTTGAAAGAAAACCCATAAATGGAGTAACTCAAATACTTCGATGTAACATATTTTCAAAGTCTAAGTGACAGATGCCCAGTTTAAATATTCAACGTAGGAATGACTTTATGTTATACCTGTCAGCCTTAGGGTGGTCTTCCCCTAACTTTTTGCCTCCCTCCTCCATTTTCTGTGACCTCATTTTTGCTGGCCTTAGAACTCTGAGCACTTTACCACTGCTAACCAGTGCTAAAGTGAATGTGATCTCTCATCTAAACATGGCAATATTGGCTCCTAACCAATTGACATATTTAATTTACTTATAAGTCCCTAGTAAAGTGGGACTATAAGTGCTCAGGGCATGTACATTAAATGCTACTAGTGGGCCTGCAGCACTGCATGAGCCACCCACTTAAGTAGCCCTTTAAACATGTCTCATCCTTGCCATTGCAGAGTCCGTGTGTGCAGTTTAAACTGCCATTTTGACCTGGGAAAATAACCCTTTTCACAACATAATGTAGAGGGGGGACCGGGAGCTGACTGGAAAAGAGAGGTCCAGTACTGGTGCTCCCAAAGAATCACGTAGTAATCACTAGGGGGGTAACTGTTCCTACTGGAGAGAGATAAGAGGCAGCCTATTCGGGTTGCTGAAAGAAAGATTCAAGAGTGTGGTCTCATTTGTGGTGAGGGTTGGACCTCGATGAAGGTGGGGGAATTTCTCCTATTAGAAAAAGTGCCCTCACACACCCATGCGGGTGTCATGCTTCATCATCGGGCATGTGCTCCTCGTGGGGGTGGCGCTGCTGTCCCCCACGGGCCCCGCGAGAGGGCTCTTTGTCGGAGATCTTTTAGGAGAGACACTGCAGTTGTGCGTGTGGGTGTGTGGGTCTAAAAGCTGTGTGAGTGAATTAAAATTACCCCCACGGTACCCAAAACAGAATATTATTCAGGGGTCCGGGTGGTAAGATTAAAAAACAGGGGATAAGAAGAACCTCTTTTAAACAAATATAGTAGAGGAGTGAGTATTATCTTGCTGCTCTCTTATCCGCAAGTGTGAGTGAAAGTGAGGTTCAGGTCGACATGTTTCGTGCTCAGGCTTGGTCCCTAATGGATCCCGTTGCGCTTCTTCAGGACCATGATGTGAAATGAGAAAAATAAAAATAGGAATCAGAGAAGACGACACTCTGTATTCCTATGGTACCTAGAAATCTGGTGTGTGGCGTCTTTGCGCCTATCAGAACGTCTGATTGGCATTCCTGATTCCAACCTGATGGGAAGACAAAAGAGACACACAAGTAGTAATAGGGTGGATAGACTCTTTCACTTGCTGTGGAATGCAATCAACATCTTGCACTTCCATTAACTGATGTTTGTGTGGAGGCATGCTTAGTCAGACGTGCCCATTTCAACATCATTCAACACTATAGTGCGTGGCAGATTCGCTGCACTCGTGTAGCCCGTGCAGAGCAAGTATCACAGGCGGTGTGGCACCTCAATCTAGCAAAGAAACGCCAGAGGTAACTGGTATTAAGCATGCAATACCGTTCTCGTGGACCCCATGGCGTTCATGCGATGTCTATGGCGTGTATTAAAATAACCCTACCAAAAGGTGCGACATTTGCGCACCCAGCTGCTGCACTGCGGAAATGAGGAAAACTCTCCTCTTAAAGTGAACCATATTTTTCAAAGTACACCAAATTAATCCATAGTATATCAGTCAATATTTCGATATCAAGTAATCCATATATTCAATGCTTGTGAAATCACTCCGGAGACAGCTAAGTTGAGCCAGAGTTCTTTATTCCGCATTTTCAAATGCCTTATGCTGCCAATCCAGGCTTATACATAGACACGTGCTGTCAACCATCCCTCGAGTCAACGCTTTAAAAAAACAATGCATTTCGAACCTTATTGATTCTTCATCAGGGGTTGCTGTAATAAATCAGAAAGAACTACATAAACACCAATTCGAGGATGAGATTCGCTCAATATCTTAAAATCATACTGTCAGCCCAACACTCTTCCCAAATTTACCCATAACACTCCCTCATTGACACCCCACATAAATGCACATTCTGAATCAAAAAAGTAAAATAAATCGAACACAACAGCCCCTTCTACTTGCATCCACAGAAATGAAACTGTGCTCATTTACCTCGTAAAAACGCGACCGGCTGTTTAGCATGTTCATGACGTCCTTCGTTCAGAAAATCTTCATCTCTTCTCCCTCCCGCCCAAACAGTTCTTAAAGCCTGCTCCCACACGTTTACCCAATGAATCACCTAATTAAAACAAAACCCCGTGACCTACTGTGTCCTATGTTTACTCGTAGTGAAATAACTAATGCCTACAAGTCCCATAGTGCACTAACCACATCATCAGAAACAGTGTGCCCATCTAAAGTTAACCAAAAATCCATGCTGAAAAAGAATAACATTAAACATGTAAACATGTATAATCATAAAAACCAATAATTATGTGTGAGATATTACAATGCCATAATCTTAATAAAAATCATAATAAAAATCACGTTCTTCTAATCAAAATCCTAAATGTGTTGAACGTCTCTCAAGTTTTTGATTTAATTTCCTCTCCAAACAAATAATATGCAGTCCAAACGTAATTTCCCTTTCAAAGTTCCACTCGAAGTCTTCTGCTGTTATGCTGTCTCCACAGCGATGCTTTTAAGTGATTCAATTTACTATTCAATAATCTGTAGACCACTGGGGTGCAAACTCGCGTTGGGACGATAAGAAATTGCATTGCAAGTGTAAAGATGGCGAGTGCACTCCTTCCCTTAATTCATAATTAGTTTTTTGCTTGGACTGCCAAATGAATGCGTGCATACCAGCGCCGTGATTCGTCCCTCCACAGCATGTCAATGACCCTACCAAAAGGTGCAACATTTGCGCACCCAGCTGCTGCACTGCGGAAATGAGGAAAACTCTCCTCTTAAAGTGAACCATATTTTTCAAAGTACACCAAATTAATCCATAGTATATCAGCCAATATTTCGATATCAAGTAATCCATATATTCAATGCTTGTGAAATCACTCCGGAGACAGCTAAGTTGAGCCAGAGTTCTTTATTCCGCATTTTCAAATGCCTTATGCTGTTAATCCAGGCTTATACATAGACACGTGCTGTCAACCATCCCTCGAGTCAACGCTTTAAAAAAAAACAATGCATTTCGAACCTTATTGATTCTTCATCAGGGGTTGCTGTAATAAATCAGAAAGAACTACATAAACACCAATTCGAGGATGAGATTCGCTCAATATCTTAAAATCATACTGTCAGCCCAACACTCTTCCCAAATTTACCCATAACACTCCCTCATTGACACCCCACATAAATGCACATTCTGAATCAAAAAGTAAAATAAACCGAACACAACAGCCCCTTCTACTTGCATCCACAGAAATGAAACTGTGCTCATTTACCTCGTAAAAACGCGACCGGCTGTTTAGCATGTTCATGACTTCCTTCGTTCAGAAAATCTTCATCTCTTCTTCTTCAATAAGGTTCGAAATGCATTGGGTTCAACACATTTAGGATTTTGATTAGAAGAACGTGATTTTTATTAAGATTATGGCATTGTAATATCTCACAGATAATTATTTGTTTTTTATGATTATACATGTTTACATGTTTAATGTTATTCTTTTTCAGCATGCTTTTTTTGGTTAACTTTAGATGGGCACACTGTTTCCGATGATGTGGTTAGTGCACTATGGGACTTGTAGGCATTAGTTATTTCACTACGAGTAAACATAGGACACAGTAGGTCACGGGGTTTTGTTTTAATTAGGTGATTCATTGGGTAAACGTGTGGGAGCAGGCTTTAAGAACTGTTTGGGCGGGAGGGAGAAGAGATGAAGATTTTCTGAACGAAGGAAGTCATGAACATGCTAAACAGCCGGTCGCGTTTTACGAGGTAAATGAGCACAGTTTCATTTCTGTGGATGCAAGTAGAAGGGGCTGTTGTGTTCGGTTTATTTTACTTTTTGATTCAGAATGTGCATTTATGTGGGGTGTCAATGAGGGAGTGTTATGGGTAAATTTGGGAAGAGTGTTGGGCTGACAGTATGATTTTAAGATATTGAGCGAATCTCATCCTCGAATTGGTGTTTATGTAGTTCTTTCTGATTTATTACAGCAACCCCTGATGAAGAATCAATAAGGTTCGAAATGCATTGTTTTTTTTTAAAGCGTTGACTCGAGGGATGGTTGACAGCACGTGTCTATGTATAAGCCTGGATTGGCAGCATAAGGCATTTGAAAATGCGGAATAAAGAACTCTGGCTCAACTTAGCTGTCTCCGGAGTGATTTCACAAGCATTGAATATATGGATTACTTGATATCGAAATATTGACTGATATACTATGGATTAATTTGGTGTACTTTGAAAAATATGGTTCACTTTAAGAGGAGAGTTTTCCTCATTTCCGCAGTGCAGCAGCTGGGTGCGCAAATGTCGCACCTTTTGGTAGGGTCATTGACATGCTGTGGAGGGACGAATCACGGCGCTGTTATGCACGCATTCATTTGGCAGTCCAAGCAAAAAACGAATTATGAATTAAGGGAAGGAGTGCACTCGCCATCTTTACACTTGCAGTGTATTAAAATAAGGCATCTCTGCCAAGGTGAATGTGGCAGTCCGTTATCTTTATTAACTAAAAATTATGCTCTCAAGGACGTCAAGCGAGTGCGCAAACATGAGATCAGAAACGATTAAAAAGGTACAGTGCAACACATAATACACACATGATAATCGGATCTCTCGTACCCCTCGATTAGTAAAGGTTGGCCTCCTCTGCATAACCGTGCGGTCGTCAAGAGGTTAACCTGCGAATTATATAATCATAATCAGCTCGCAATGCAACTGACTGCGCTGGTAAATACCTGTGTCCGTGAGCGAGTCAGCTAGAAAATACTCACTTAACTTCTCCGTACTAGCAGCCCATTACCTGCCCCTCCGCTGTTTAGTTTGCCGGAAACAGTGAACCCGGCAGCCTGCCATAAATGTACCCCTGTTCCGCTCTTGCGCCGAAGTGACGTGGAGGCGGAGGGAGCTCTAAGTGACAGTAGTCACGGGGGCTTTGGTGTGGCAACTAATGTGTGCCCAGAGTGGCGGCCATATTGCCATATTGAAAGGGTGTAGGAAAAGTGCAAAGTTACCGGCCAAATCGTGATGTTAGAGAGGCCAGATATGTCGGGTAATGGCAATATTGCATTTTCGGTTGTATTGTATAGCAATAAGTGGGAGAACTCATGTAAGTATGGCTGAGAACCGTGCAGTTCAATGTGATCACCAAATAAGCGATGATTGTTGTGTGAGGTCTTGAGCTGTAATAGAGGCTCTATTTGGGTGAATTGTGATGACTATGCATATGTCGTATGATCCAAGAGGACCGGTGTCTATGTCCTTTGACATAATGTGGTCTAGGTCGTATTGGGAGGGTGTGTCCGCATAATATATCACATAATTTTCGTGTATATCAGTGAGCGTTTTTGCTTCAAGTGGTGTGTACATTTCCAAAAAACCATTGGGCTTCTCACAGTGGGTGTGGTGAGATGTCGCTAGGTCATCAGTTCTAGGTCATTAGTTCCCTCCACGGTATTTCATCATTGAGGCCTCTTAAGTTGCTCTTCAGAAGGAACACCCAGCGTTGTTCTTGTCTGAACAATGTACTGGTTGTCCAACTGGGGTTAGATTCGATTATGGTCCATTTTAGACTGTCAGGGGTGTGGTTCTTTTAAAAAAAGTGACTCAGTAATTTTATACTCGTTTTTCTACAGCGTATTGTACTTCTATGCTCCCCGATTTGAATTTTCACGGGTCTTGTTGTCATACCTACATATCGTTGGTCACAAGGACACGTTAAAAGGTATATGCAATTCTTAGTATTGCAGTTCGTGTGTCTTTTCTGATACCACGGTCTGGCCAAACCTAGATCTATGTGTTTAGTTGTTCCCGTGAGGAGACACACGGAGCATGATCTGCAAGGATAGTGGCCCTCTACCGGGGGGAGTGCCCATAGGGTAGGTTGTCTTGTGATTGTGGATTTTGGACGTGTATGGACCAGAATGTCCTTCAGATTCTGGGTACCTTTGAACACAAAAAGGGAAACTGCCCCTGGAGTGAAACCACCCGTCTCTAGGATCCCCCAGTGTCTCTTAATTACTTTCTGAATCTTATTAGAGTTGGTTGTGAATGTGGTCACACATGTGAGTGCCTCAGTGCTAGTTTTTTCCCTACTCTCCAAAAGGGCTTCTCTGTGGTTGTTTTTGGACCGCTTTTGTGCCTGTCGTATCACTCTTCTTGGGTAATGTCGTTCCGTCAGATTATCAGACCGGATTTTTGCTTGCTTTTCAAACTCTGTCAAGGTGTTAAAATTATGGCGGAGGCGTAGGAACTGCCCTACTGGGAGGTTGTTCCATAAAGCTTTGGGATCATGGCTGTCGTACATCAGGAGGCTGTTTCTGTCTGTGGGCTTTTTGTAGTTCGTCGTGAATATTGCCCCCTCTTGTAGGGAGATCAAGAGATCGAGGAAAGGGATGCTTATTCTTGACCTGGTGCCCAAAATTTCAGGTAAGGGTCTAAGGTTTTGACCCACTTACAGAAAGATGCACATTGTTCTTCCTCTCCCCTCCAGAACAGGAGAATATCATCATCAATATCAATGATGCGGAATGTCGTCGCCAACTGACCGATACCAAATATTACCTCCCCATAGAGGAAGATCCTGCCGCTCGCCTGACCACCAAGATCAAGAGCCTAGTCACCGAAGCAGAGACTGAAGGGTGGATCTCATCGCAAGAAGACACAGAACTGCAATACTAAGA
The DNA here is from genome assembly GCA_963921515.1 of Calotriton arnoldi. Classification (NCBI taxonomy): domain Eukaryota; kingdom Metazoa; phylum Chordata; class Amphibia; order Caudata; family Salamandridae; genus Calotriton; species Calotriton arnoldi. Next base: position 328,775 of record CAWUFW010007733.1, read on the forward strand.
ATTGCATATACCTTATAACGTGTCCTTGCGACCAACGATATGTAGGTATGACAACAAGACCGGTGGAAATTCGAATCGGGGAGCATAGAAGTACAATACGCTGTAGAAAAACTAGTACAAAATTACTGAGTCACTTTTTTTAAAAGAACCACACCCCTGACAGTCTAAGATGGACCATAATCGAATCTAACCCCAGTTAGACAACCAGTACATTGTTCAGACAAGAACAACGTTGGGTGTTCCGTCTGAAGAGCAACTCAAGAGGCCTCAATGATGAAATACTGTGGGCAGAACTAATGACCTAGAACTGATGACCTAGCGACATCTCACCACACCTATTGTGAGAAGCCCAATGGTTTTTTGGAAATGTACACACCACTTGAAGCAAAAACGGACACTGATATACACGAAAATTATGTGATCTATTATGCGGACACACCCTCCCAATATGACCTAGACCGCATTAGGTCAAAGGACATAGACACCGGTCCTCTTGGATCATACGACATATGCATAGTCATCACAATTCACCCATATAGAGCCTCTATTACAGCTGTAGACCTCGCACAACAATCATTGCTTATTTGGTGATCACATTGAGCTGCACGGTTCTGAACCATACTTACATGAGTTCTCCCACTTATTGCTATACAATACAACCGAAATTGCAATATTGCCATTACCAGACAAATCTGGCCTCTCTAACATCACGATTTGGCCGGTAACTTTGCACTTTTCCTACACCCTTCCAATATGGCCGCCACTCTGGGCGCACATTAGTTGCCACACCAACGCCCCCGTGACTACTGTCACGAAGAGCTCCCTCCGCCTCCACGTCACTTCTGCGCAAGAGCGGAACAGGGGTACATCTATGGCAGGCTGCCGGGTTCACTGTTACCGGCGAACCAAACAGCGGAGGGGCAGGTAATGGGCTGCTACTACAGAGAAGTTAAGTGAGTATTTTCTAGCTGACTCGCTCACGGACACAGGTATTTACCAGCGCAATCAGTTGCATTGCAAGCTGATTATGATTATATAATTCGCTGGTTAACCTCTTCACGACCACACGGTTATGCCGAGGAGGCCAACCTTTACTAATCAAGGGGTACGAGAGATCCGATTATCGTGTGTGTATTATGTGTTGCACTGTGCCTTTTTAATTGTTTCTAATCTCATGTTTGTGCACTCGCTTGACATCCTTGACAGCATAATTTTTAGTTAATAAAGATAACGGACTGCCACATTCACCTTGGCAGAGATGCCTTATTTTAATACACGCCATAGACATCGCATGAACGCCATGGGGTCCACGAGAATGGTATTGCATGCATAATACCAGTTACCTCTGGCATTTCTTTGCTAGATCGAGGTGCCACACCACCTGTGATACTTGACTCTGCACGGGCTACACGAGTGCAGCGAATCTGCCACGCACTATAGTGTTGAATGATGTTGAAATGGGCACGTCTGACTAAGCATGCCTCCACACAAACATCAGTTAATGGAAGTGCAAGATGTTGATTGCATTCCACAGCAAGTGAAAGAGTCTATCCACCCTATTACTACTTGTGTGTCTCTTTTGTCTTCCCATCAGGTTGGAATCAGGAACGCCAATCAGACGTTCTGATAGGCGCAAAGACGCCCACACACCTAATTTCTAGGTACCATAGGAATACAGAGTGTCGTCTTCTCTGATTCCTATTTTTATTTTTCTCATTTCACATCATGGTCCTGAAGAAGCGCAACGGGATCCATTAGGGACCAAGCCTGAGCGCGAAACATGTCGACCTGAACCTCACTTTCACTCACACTTGCGGATAAGAGAGCAGCAAGATAATACTCACTCCTCTACTATATTTGTTTAAAAGAGGTTCTTCTTATCCCCTGTTTTTTAATCTTACCACCCGGACCCCTGAATAAAATTCTGTTTTGGGCACCGTGGGGGTAATTTTAATTCACTCACACAGCTTTTAGACCCACACACCCACACGCACAACTGCAGTGTCTCTCCTAAAAGATCTCCGACAAAGAGCCCTCTCACGGGGCCCGTGGGGGACAGCAGCGCCACCCCCACGAGGAGCACACGCCCGATGAAGAAGCATGACACCCGCATGGGTGTGTGAGGGCTCTTTTTCTAATAGGAGAAATTCCCCCACCTTCATCGAGGTCCAACCCTCACCACAAATGAGACCACACTCTTGAATCTTTCTTTCAGCAACCCGAATAGGCTGCCTCTTATCTCTCTCCAGTAGGAACAGTTACCCCCTAGTGATTACTACAAAATAACCCTTTTTCCAGGCCCAAATCTTCCTTTTTAATACATATAATTCACCACTAGAGTAGGCATTGGACAGCCCAGAGGGTAGGGTGCAATGTATTTAAAAATCAATCAATCAATCAATCAATCAATCAATCAATCCAGTCGTACTTGCATAGCGCAGCTTATCCCTGACAGGGTATCCAGATGCTGTGCTGCAGGGTTCAGTCGAAGAGACGGGTCTTGAGTCCATTCCTAAAGTGGGTCAATGAGGGTGAGGTGCGGAGTTGGAGGTTATTCCAGGATTTAGCAGTGAGGTGGGAGAAGGAGCGTCCTCTGGAGCAGCAGCAGCGGATATGTGAAACTGGTGCGAGGACAAGGTATGTGGAGCAGAGGTTCCTGGTAGGTCAGTGGAAATGCAGGCGGTGGTTCATGTAGGCAGGGCCTTGGCCATGGAGGGCTTTGTAGGCATGGGTTTGAAGCTTGAATTGGCATCTCTTCTGGACCGGGAGCCAGTGGAGGCCCTGCATGTGCTGGGGGATATGGGTCCTCTTGGGCAGGATATGTACTTTTGAGTTTAACATATTCTGGTAGTGAAAAACTCCTTATTCGTTTTCCACTGCTGCAAGGCCGATACCTCCCATAGGATAACATTGGGGTTACCTTATTACATTTTATAAGTGTAATTTCCAAATTGGAAAATATGACTGAATCAAGTTTGGTGTCTCTTGAAATCTTAATTTCAAAATTCTAACTTATGGTGAAGTCAGATTTTTAAGTACCATTCTGAAACTGCCACCTTTAGAAAGCCGTCCATCATCTTGTGTGTTTTGCATTTCGCCCTAAGTGGGAAGGGTATGCCCAGACGTGGGTCCCGTGCTCACTACGCCACTGGAGTCAAGCTATCATGGATGATGAAGGCTGATAGCCTGAAACTGGTCCTAGGATGCTTGATTCCGGTCCAGGGAAGACATGGCTTGGCAGTTCGGTCTGGACTGTTCCCATGAGGCACAGGGTCAAGACTGATTTGCATATGGCTATGTCTGAACTGGGGTGGCGTGGTGAAGCAAAATAACGATGGATTAAACCCAGATCTGTGACTGGGGGTGAATGTTTGCCAATGTGCAGCATTCCGTCCATCATCTTGTGTGTTTTGCAATTCACCTTTAGAAAGCTGGCATTTCTTCCCTTAGGCTTTTTGTTCCTGAAGCCTGTTTCTGATCACTTGACTAGATGTAGTTGTTCAATTGGGCTTGTGTATTCCTCCTAGACAGCCACACACATTGGGAGCTATAATGGGACTAGATGGGCCATCGCTACAGGATGGGTGGGAGGAGCTGGGCCCAGCCTCACTCCTTAATAGGCTCCACACAAAGGGCTCCATACCACTTATAGTTAGTCTGGAGCCAGTGCAGGGAAGGCAGGGCATCTCTGCACTTCATAAGCAGGATCCTAGAAGCTTCTCCTCACTTCAAACGCACAAATGTGTATAAAAGAAGGACATCAGATGCCACCACTTCAGTACACTTCTGAACCTGTGGATACTCTGCCAGGAAGAGGAACTTCTGCACTGTAGATGGACTGCCACTCTGCTTGAATGGACTCTGCTGGACTCCTGCTTTGATGTGTTGACCTGCTGTCTGCAGCCCTCTTGCCTGGGTGAGAAGGACTGGACCTGCATCTCTTGAACCCACAGTGACTACAAGGGCTAGTTGGCAAGCTTTCTGATCTGAAGTCTCAGGGACATAATAGGTTTAAAACCTCCTTGCACCTGCACCTGGACTTTGCCATCTGTTAGTCTAGCTGCCAAGTGGTGCCATACCAGTCCTGGATGACCTTATATATAGTAGCAACTTAGCAGCAAGATTGCTAAATAAATACTGATTAACATACCACAACAGAACTTTATTTTTTCCCATTTAACTACCACACAGGCACCTGTGTATAATTATCAATACTCTGCTCAGGAAAAGATTACCTTGCCAGTGTAGCACATACTTTTACTTCTGGTTCCCATAACAAACCCTCCCAGTCTTCAAACTGGTGATTGTGCATCAGAAAAGAATAGTTTCAGACTTACACCAATGACAATGTCCATGAAGATATAGGTTGGCTCTTCATTTTCACATTCTATCTGTCCAGTGAGCCTTTCTAGCCATAATAGACTTTGGAGATCAATTCCAATACCTGTACAAATTGGAATATGCACAAGGATAATAATTCCAAGTTCTGTAGTATTAGTTTAGGGGTGTGTGAAATTTGCATAATTTGCTTTAATCTATTCATGCAAAATGTTGGGAAAAAATTATGCATAATTTTGTGACATGCACATCCATCATTTAGCACTATGGTTTAGCACCAAATGCGCTCTTGCATCACTTTTTGATGCAAGGATGCATTTCATGATAAAAAGGATTGGCTCAACAAACACAAGTAGCACAAGCATGTGATTTAAGATTTTACAGCGAACAGCATGTAATTATGTGACGTGGCATAACAGCATAATTTCAGGTATTTTGAGTATGAAGCAAATGTGAAATTCCGAAATTACCTGAATTATGCCTGCGTGATTAAAATTTTGCCAGAGCCTAATAAATACTCCTCTGACAGATTTTGGCAGATCACACCAGCCAAACATTATTGGGAGAAAAATGTGCGGTAAATATTTAAATAATGAATCCACATGTTGTGCCTTTTGTTGTCCTCTAAAAGTCAAAATCAAAGGTATTTACCACAACCGGTAAATACCGCACCCCAGAGACGTGGCTTTCATTGGTGCAGCAAGTGCAGGGGACAAGGGCCCAGAGGCCTGAGGGGCCAACTGAACCCTGATTATTGCTTCATTTCACAGTTCAAACAGTGGCCAGGGGAGCCATTTCCTTCTCTGCACTGTTCCCTCAATACACTGGCTATGACACTGCCTTACCCTAAGGGTATCAATATTAAAAGAGTGTGTTAAATACCAGCCCCTAGTCTTGCATACTAAGAAACAGGTCCTAAATGTAGATTAGGGGGCATATTCTCAAGGAGCTATCGCCGAGTTATCAGCACTTTAACGCATCCAAAGTCGCGCTAAAGTTATCGCCCCATTCACAAGCTGGTGCTAACAGCCCATAACACCAGTTTTCCTGCGAAAGCAGTCGCAAAAAACATTGTCACAGATGACCCCGGCAACTAACGCTAATGAGATGCAGAGTAGGCGTTCCCGAGCAAAAAGCCGGGACAACACCACAACGCGACATTCTTAACGACCAGCCACATCGGCGATAGGAACACAAAACAGGCGATACGGTGCGTTACCAGCAGGAAATTAACACCTGCTCTGACCTGGTGCAAAGTCGGACGTCAACCTGCACAAGAAAAGGGAGCCCAGCCAACAGCCACACCTGAAGAACAACAGTTGCCATGGAGCCACTCACCATGCACCCCGGAGGCCCGAGAGGGCAACAACACCCACCGCCACCACCCCGAGGACCGCCACCCCCCAACAGACCCCCCCAGACCCCCCGGACCACCACAGAGGCAGCGCAGACAAAGACAGCGGACCTTCAGGAAATGCACCAGCCCCACAGACCTAACACCAGACAATGCCAATGCCCACTACAGGCCCAAAAGGACAACCATCCTCCGCATCCTGAACATCATTGCCCACAGGCTGACGGTACCAACACAGCGGACAACCAACCAACATCCCTCCGCAGACAAAGCTGCTGGCTGTGCTGCACCTGTTGGCCTCTGGTATCCTCCCAAACAACAACCGCCCGAGTCGGAGGAGTCTCACAGCCAGCCCCATCCAAGTTCCTCACACCTGTCCTGGATGCCCTCACCAGCTAGGGACCCCAGCACCCATACGTCCCCCACAATGCGCAGGAACAGCTGGAGACCAAGCAAAGACTATACGCCATAGCTGGATCCCCACACGTGTCGGGGCAATCGACTGCACACTTGTCCCACTTGTGCCCCCTGCCAACACCACACACAATTACCGCAACAGAAAGCGCACGCATCCCATCAACGTGCAGGCAATAGTGGACCACAGGGGACTCCTCACCAATGTCATAGCCAACTACCCAGGCAGTGTGCATGATCCCTTCATCTACCGACAGTCCAACATCAACCAGCGCTTCCAGGATGGCACCCATGGGAATGCACTGCTCGTTGGCAAGTACCAAATGAACACACCACACACCTCAACCCCACAAACATGCAACTCACAACTCTGGCACTGCACACGTCACAAAATCACATACAACATGCCAAACAACATGCCCCCCCACCAGACACGACAGCACAACTTACTGTGGCAACCTTGGTTAGCCATGTACATGAGCCATCAACGGCATGGCACCTCAGCCACACAATACCGGAATGTGGGGAGAGGTGGGAACCAGGCATGTGCGAAGGAGGCAAGTGACCCATGAATGAGTATGTACACAATGCCAAGTGTGGCGGAGATGTGCTGGACAAACTGCAGTATGCAGACCACAGACATAGCCATGTCTACATGCACTGCTGGTGTTTGAAGTGTAGTGGACAGTGGACGCAACCATGTCACCCCAGCCAGTGGGGAAGATCCCGGAAATGTAGCTTGTGACGTCCCCCCCTGTAAGCATGTGCGGAGTGGGCTGGCCCGGCGTACGCCAGTCCAGTGCAGGGGTGTGAATAAAAAGCACGTAGCTCTGGGCGTGGTTCTCTTCCGGAATGCCCAACGTGTCTGCCAGGGCGGCACCTCCCACCCCGCCACGAGGCTGACGCCGTTGCCTTGAGCGGTGTGGCCTGCGATCCTGTGCGCCTGCTGCACCCCGGGCCGCCGGTCCCCGGACCCGTCATGCCCGCCCCTACGCAGCCAGGCCTCACTGCTCACCTGCCGACACCGACGTGTGTCAAAGAGGGCCCACCACGTGCCGGCACAAGCTCCAAGCCCGAGGCCCGCAACCTTCGCAGCCTCCTCAGACCATCACGGCCTCCGCGACACAGGCCCGCTTTACTCCTTTTTCGTTGACGTACTCCACCGCTGCCTCCGGCCTACACTACGCTCAAGTAGCTCACACATTTGGAACTGAGTCTTGATTATGCTATGGCAGAGTACACACTTCATGGCAGCGTTTATATCACTGTACTCCCTTCGATGTGGTGCCACCAACTCTGTGCATAGCATCCCAACCACACGTGTCTGTGGGCCCCTGATGACTACGCCTTCGGCCTACACTGCAGATGAGTAGGTCACACATGTTGAACTGATCCGTGATTTCTGCATGGTGGAGTTCATATCATTGTATGCAGGGAGACGAGTAAGAGGAAGACGCGGTTCAGTCCGGAGGAGAAAATGACCATCATTACGGAGGTGTACGAACACTGCCGACAACTGCCCTGGTGTCACCAACCCTGTGCATAGCGGGCCAACGACACGTGGCTGTGGGCCCCTGCTGACCGCTGCCTCGGGCCTACACTGCGGTCAAGTAGGTCACACATTTGGAACTGAGTCTTGATTACACAATGGCCGAGTACACACTTTATGGCTGAGTTTATATCACTATACTCCCTTCGATGTGGTGACACAAAGTATGTGCATGGCATCCCAACCACACGTGTCTGTGGGCCCTTGATGACAACGCATTCGGCCAACACTGCGGTCGAGTAGGTCACACATTTGGAATTCAGTCATGAATCATTTATGGCAGACTTGACATCATTGTACTGGCCTCATCGCAGACTGCATCCCCTTTCAGCTCCGGTGCCACTAAGGCTGTTCCCCGACATCCATGGACACTTTCTGGTTGAACTTTGGTGGTGACTGAGTCTATGGACTGGGGCTTGTCTTCATCATCATGTCGGTGATACTGACTTTGTGGCAAAAACGAGGCTGTACCATTCCACTCCTCCATTTGCTGCTTCCGGCCGGCTTCTGCCCTCTGCATCATGCCCTGGAGTACACCTTCCACTGTCCCCCGCAAACCTCCGCTACATTCACCTTCGACAAGGACCCGCTCACCTCGCTTGGCCCTATCTCACTGCACCGCAAGTCACTGTCCCGTGGCGGTGTGCCTGTGCCGGCCGCAGTGCATCCGGGGCCACTAACTCTGTGCAGCTCAAGTCATGGCCCCTGTCTGATAGCATATTGGATGGCCTCTGGGTCGATGGACTGGGGGTCATCAAGGCCATGTGTCTGTGGCCCTGCGCTGTCCGCTGCCTCCGGCCTCAACTGCGGCCCACCTGGGCTCACACATAAAATCGAGTCCTGGCTTTCCCGGATGTCGCATCACCGCAGGATGCACACGCCACCACCGCCAGGACCAACTCCAAACAACAGGTGCCAGAGTCGTAAGTGTCTTACTGCCAGACTATCAGAGTTGCTCACACCAGTCGTGGGTGCTGTTAGACCTGGTACCATTGGCGTGAGTCTCCCTTCCATTTTTTCACTGATTGCCTCCTCTGTTTTTGATATGTGTTGCTGGTTTAGATGCTTTGGGCACTGTGCCACTGCTATTCAGTGCCACAGTGCAAGTGCTCCCTATTGTAAATTGATGTATGGATTAGTGACTCCATGATTGGATTATTTGATTTACTTGTCAGACCCTAGTATAGTGCACCATGGGTGCCCAGGGCCTGTAAATCAAATGCTGCTGGTGGGCTTGCAGCACTGGTTGTGCCACCCACAGAAGCAGCTTGTAAAGTGTAGCTCAGGCCTGCCATTGCAGAGCCTGTATGCAGTCTGGGACTGCCATGTCGACTTGGCAAGTGCACCCACTTGCCAGTCCCTAAACCTTCCCTTTTCTACATATCAGTCACCCCTAAGGTAGGCCCAAGGGCAGGGTGCATTGTATGTAAAAGGTAGGACATGCCCTGATGTGTGTAGCATGTCCTGATAGTGAATTAAAGCCAATTTCGTTTTTCACTAATGCAAGGCTACCTGTCCCCATAGGCCAGAATGGGCAGCTTGATTATAACATCTTATAATCCTAAATGACCCAGGGAACATGGTAGAAATTCGAATTTAGTATGCCTGAACTCAGAATGATAAAATACATCTTTTAGTGAAGTTGGTTTTAACATTCTGTGTTTAAAAATACCACTTTTAGAAAGTAGGTATTTTCTTGCCTAACCATCCAGCCTGCCTCTGCTAGCTTGCGTATTGTATATCTGGTTTTGTGAGTGACAGGGGCTGGGGGACTCCAGGAGACAGGGTGAGTCAGCACTAGGCTGAATAGACCTATCTGCATGAGGAGTGGTGGGAGGAGTAGCACCTGGGCCTGAATAGGGCTGTGCCTGCCTTCCACAATGCTGGCTCCACCTCCTGTGGTGTGTCTGATGACCCTGGCCCAAACTGACAAAGGAAGAAGTTGTGCCCTGGCAGAATGCACCCAGAACTGGTTTGGACTAGGTACAGACACTCTCTGACTCCAGAGACAAAGGATTTATGGGTATAAAAAGGGGGACCCAGACCCCAGAACTTTAGATCACTTCTGGGAACACAAGACGAACCTTTGCCAAGGACAAGAACCAAGGAAGCTGCAGGAGTTTGGACTGCCCCTCTGCCAGTGTGCTGTTTGCTGGGTTGGCCTGCAGTGGTCTTCATTGCCAAGGAAAGGAGAAGGAACTTTCAAAGAACGTTCATCATCTTGCAGAATATTTCTCCAAGGGCATGAACTAGAGCTTGCCTCCTGCTGAAGTCTCAGGGCATCAAGACTTTACCACCAGCTCCCTCCTGAATTCCCTTGCTGGGGATTCTGTCTGCAGAAGCCTGCGTGTTGCTGGGAGCTGGAAGCGTGACTCAACGAGAAGAAGCGTGTTGCTGTTGCAGCTGTTGCCGTCGCATCGCCGGAGAAGCATGTCGCCGCCGCAGAGGCCGCCGCCGCATCACCAGAGAAGCGTGTCTTCGTCGCAGCTGCCTGCCGTCGCATCACCGGAGAAGCGTGTCTTCGTCGCAACTGCCTGCCGTCGCATCACCGGGGAAGCGAGTCGCCATCGCAAGGGTCACCGTTGCATCACCGGAGAAGCGTGTCGCCGTCGCAGCTGCCTGCCGTCGCATCACTGGAGAGGCGTGTCGCAGGGCCTGTCGCGGCTCCAAATGTACAGAGTTCACCGCGCGGCCGTGCACGCATCATCTTCACGTCGTCACATCGCATCAAGGGCGCACTCTCATCGCATCACACCGGATCGTCACACTGGATCGTCGCACTGCATCGAGCCGCCTGCTTGCCGTATCGCCCTCCCTGCGGACCCTTTGTTTGTTTTGCGTTACGCATCCAAGATACTTTTGTGAGAAACGTGTCGCATTTATCATCATCTTGAACTAAGTTACTTCTACCATCTTTAAGTCTATTTTGAGTACAGTATTGTGGATTTTTGTCGTTTGTGGTCTGGTGTTAAGTCTATATAAAGAATACTTATTTTTATAAAACCTGTGTGGTGTCCATCTGTAGTGTTTTCACTGTATTACTGTATGTGATCACAAATGCTTAACACACTGCCTCTGAGATAAGCCTGTCTGCTCGTGCCAAGCTACCAAGGGGGTGAGCAGGGGTTATCCAGTAGTGTAATCCCCCTTTCCCTGACTAGAGACCCCCAGTTCTAACATTGGTGGTCAGCGGTGAGGATTCTGGACTTGCATTTGTGACTCATATACAGTGATTGGTGTACACTACTAGTGAGTGCAGACCAAACGCAACCACATACTTTTTTGGTAGAATTTTTTTCTCCTTGGACTTATTTTTTCTGAGAACTGCCAATTCTTACTACCATGAGTCGACCAGCATCTGTTGCATCTATGGATCTAGATTTTGAGGAAGAGAGGTTGGAAACCTACAATGTGAAACAGCTAAAGTGCTTTTGCAAAAGATTTAAAGTTGCTACCCAAGGCATTGCCAAAAAGGATGAATACCAAAAGGCGCTGAGGGCCTGGGTGGAAGCAAGAAATACCCCTGAACTGGTGGTGGAGCCAGTTGGGGATACAGAGGGGCAGCTGAATATACCATTGATTCCAGCCAGGGAAGGGGTACCGTCCCCACCTGGCAGTAGCGTCTCTTCCAAAGGCCCGTCCCCGGAGAGCTGAAAGACAGGGAAAGAGACAGGGTGCACAAGCTGGAGATGACCAGGCTCAAGATGGAGGGTCAGAGGGACCTAGAGAATAGCAGGTTGTCCTTGGAGAGAGAGAGAATGAGGTTGGAACATGAGAGAATGTTGAGGGAGTTAGAGCTCAAAGCAAAAGGCTTAGAAATCAATCCCTCTGGTGGCAGCGCACCATCTGTGCCTTCAGAAAGCAGAGTCCATATCCCCAAGGATGTCATAAAGGAATTCCACAGACAGTAAGATATTGGGCAGTGGTTTGCAGCCTATGAGATAGCAATGTTGGCCCACCGGGTCCCTGAGAAGGATTGGGGAGCGGGGTTGTGGGGCTGCTTTGTGAGTGAGGGGAGGGATACGTTGTTAGACCTACCCAGTGACAATAGGATGTCTTATGCCCACATGAAGGAAGCCCTGATGACAAGGTATGGTGTGACCCCAGAACTCTATAGACAGAGGTTCAGGAATTGTAAGAAGCTGGAGGCAACTACCTGGGTGGAGTATCAGTCTTTCTTTTGCAGAGCTATGGATGGTTGGGTGAAGGATAGCAAAGTGGATACTTTTGAAGCGCTCTATGATTTGTTTGCATGGGAGCACTTGTCTGCTAATTGTTTTCCAGAGCTACGCCAGCACCTTATTGATAGCAAGTTAACTAACCCTAGGAAGCTTGCTGAGGAGGCGGACCGCTGGGTCAGCACCCAGGTCCACAAGGGTCACGTGGGAGACTTCACCAAAGGTGGGCAGGGTCCCCAGTAGAAGAGTGGGGGGGACAAGGGTCAACAGAGGGAGTTCCAGAAAGGGCCCCAAAGTAATTCCCAAGGGAACCAAGGGAAGGGTTCCCAGTCTCCCCCTGAGAAAAAGCAAGAGGCCCCGACAGGTAAACCTGTTCAAAGGGGCCCCTCTAAGTGCTTTACATGTGGTCAAATGGGCCACCTTTGGTATGATGCACAGTGTCCCATGAGGGATTCCAAAGCACCACCACGTGCACCACCCCGTCAGATGGTGAGTGTAGCCCTGGGGGGGAGGAGATGGGTGCCCAAGGTTGGTGGGGTCCTGCAGAAATGTCCCTTGTCTCGCTAGGAGACTTTGAGATGGTCCCTGAGACCCAGCTGCCTGATAACACTAAGAAGTACACGCAGTGGGTGACCATCAATGGCCATAGGGTGGAAGCTCTCGGAGACACTGGAGCTAGTATGACAGCTGTCAATTGCCGGCTGGTGTCCAGAGTGCAGGGTAGCAAAGTGGATACTTTTGAAGCGCTCTATGATTTGTTTGCATGGGAGCACTTGTCTGCTAATTGTTTTCCAGAGCTACGCCAGCACCTTATTGATAGCAAGTTAACTAACCCTAGGAAGCTTGCTGAGGAGGCGGACCGCAGGGTCAGCACCCAGGTCCGCAAGGGTCACGTGGGAGACTTCGCCAAAGGTGGGCAGGGTCCCCAGCAGAAGAGTGGGGGGGACAAGGGTAAACAGAGGGAGTTCCAGAAAGGGCCCCAAAGTAATTCCCAAGGGAACCAAGGGAATGGTTCCCAGCCTCCTCCTGAGAAAAAGCAAGAGGCCCCGACAGGTAAACCTGTTCACAGGGGCCCCTCTAAGTGCTTTACATGTGGTCAAATGGGCCACCTTTGGTATGATGCACAGTGTCCCATGAGGGATTCCAAAGCACCACCATGTGCACCACCCCGTCAGATGGCGAGTGTAGCCCTGGGGGGGAGGAGATGGGTGCCTAAGGTGGGTGGGGTCCCGCAGACATGTCCCTTGTCTCGCTAGGAGACTTTGAGATGGTCCCTGAGACCCAGCTGCCTGATAACACTAAGAAGTACACGCAGTGGGTGACCATCAATGGCCATAGGGTGGAAGCTCTCGGAGACACTGGAGCTAGTGTGACAGCTGTCAATTGCCGGCTGGTGTCCAGAGTGCAGGTTATCCCCCATGCATTCTTCCCTGTAGTTGCCGCGGACAACTCGCAGAGCCAGTGTGAGGTGGCTCAAGTTACCTTTGAGTGGGAGGGGGGTCTCAGGTACTCTTCAAGTAGCTGTGAGGCCAGCCATGCCTGTTGATTGTCTGTTGGGCAATGATTTAGAGAGCTCCCCTTGGGCTAAGGTGGAGAGAAGGTCTCATCTGGAGATGTTGGGTCTGCCTGAGTGGGCATGTGTGACCACTCGGTCTATGGCAGCCAGTAAGGGTGTTGAAGAGGTTCTGGAGCCTGAAAATGTGGCCCAGACCCCTGCCTTAAAGAGAAGAGGTAGGGGGCGTGGGAAACCAGCCCCCATAGTTCCCACGGTCCAGGAGGAGGCAGACCTTGAGGGGGATGCCCTGGAACCTACAGGGGAACAAGTGGCCGAACTGGGGGACCTGCCTGAGCTGACCCATTGACAGCAAGAAGGAGGCCCCTCCAGGGAGGAATTTTGTGAGGAGCAGAAGAAGTGCCCTTCTGTGGTGGGTTTGCGGCAACAGGCCACAAACCAGGCAGCAGGTGATCAGTCTGGATCACACTGGATCTACTGGGAGAACGACCTCCTGTATAGCGAGCCTAAGGTTGCTGAGCCTGGGTCAGCCCATGTGCTGGTGGTACCCCAGCGCTTCAGAGCCTTCCTACTGGGTTTGGCTCATGATGTGCCTTTAGCTGGACATCTGGGGCAGGACAAGACCTTTGAAAGGCTTGCCACCCACTTTTATTGGCCCCAGATGCGCAAGAGTTCAGATACTCATTGTATGACTTGTCAAACTTGCCAGGCAAGTGGGAAAAGTGGAAGGAAGCGCAAGGCTCCTCTCCAACCTTTCCCTGTAGTCAGTACCCTCTTTGAACGGGTGGGCATTGACATTGTGGGGCCTCTGGACCCCAAGACAGCCATGGGCAACAGGTTTATCCTGGTCTTGGTGGACCATGCTACCCGGTCCCCGGAAGCCATCCCGCTCAGGACAGTGACAGCCCCCGTGGTGGGATGTGCACTGATGGGGATTTTCTCCCGTGTGGGGTTCCCCAGAGAGGTGGTGTCAGACCGTGGTAAAACTTCATATCTAACTATATGAAGTCCCCGTGGCGGGAGTGCAGTGTTACCTATAAGTTCACAACTCCTTACCACCCCCAAGGTAATGGGCTCGTTGAGAGATCCAACCGGACCCTTAAAGGCATGATCATGGGTCTTGAGGAACCTATGAGGCGTAAGTGGGACTTCCTCTTGCCATGCCTGCTTTTTGCTTACCGTGAGGTGCCACAGAAGTCCTTAGGGTTCAGTCCCTTTGAACTGCTGTATGGTCACCCGGTAAGAGGACCTTTGAGTCTGGTCAAGGAAGGCTGGGAGCAATCTCCCAGGAAACCTCCCCAGGATGTATACAGTTACATGCTGGCCTTCAGGAACCAGACTAGCCGATTCAGACAACTCGCTCAGGCGAATCTGGAAGCCAGCCAGGAGGAAATGAAGCGGTGGTACGATCAGAATGCCACTCTGATTGAGCTTTAACCTGGGCAGAAAGTTTGGGTCATGGCCCCTGTAGAGCCCTGTGCGCTCCAGGACAGGTGGACCGGACCATTTGAGGTGGTGGAGCGCAAGAGTGATGTCACCTACCTGGTGAACTTGCGGTCTCCTAGGAACCCTTTCCGGGTCCTGCATGTTAACCGCCTGAAGCCCCACTTAGAAAGGTCCGAAGTGGGCATGCTCCTAGCGACAGATGATGGAATGGAGGAGGAGACCGAGCCTCTTCCTGACCTCCTGTCTGCAACAGAGCAAGATGGGTCAGTGGATGGTGTCAGCCTCTCTGCCACACTGACCCCTGAACAGCAGCAAGATTGCCGCCAATTGTTGGGACAATTCTCTGATTTGTTCTCCCTGGTTCCTGGTGTCACTGAGTGGTGCGTCAATGACGTGGATACTGGGGACAGTCCTCCTGTGAAGCACAAGGCTTACAGAGTGACTGACAGGGTCAGAGCTCACATCAAGTAGGAGATCTCCAAGATGTTTGCATTAGGGGTGATTGAGTCCTCTCACAGCCCTTGGGCCAGCCCAGTGGTCTTGGTCCCAAAAGCTGCCGCGCTTGGTGCCACACCCGAACTCCGGTTCTGTGTGGACTACCAAGAACTCAATTCAGTCACCAGGACTGACGCGCACCCTATCCCCAGAGCTGATGAGCTCATTGATCGGTTGGGGGCTGCCCTGTACCTCAGCACGTTTGATTTAACGTCTGGGTA
This sequence comes from Calotriton arnoldi, assembly GCA_963921515.1. Taxonomy (NCBI): domain Eukaryota; kingdom Metazoa; phylum Chordata; class Amphibia; order Caudata; family Salamandridae; genus Calotriton; species Calotriton arnoldi. Next base: position 344,283 of record CAWUFW010007733.1, read on the forward strand.
CTGGCAGATCGTCTTAACTGATGGGGCCAAAGAGAGGTCAGCATTCTCCACACCAGATGGGCACTACCAATTCCGGGTTATGCCCTTTGGGATGAAGAATGCCCCTGCCACCTTTCAGAGGTTGGTCAACCAGGTGTTGGCTGGACTGGAGGATTTCAGTGCCGCCTACCTGGATGACATTGCAGTGTTCAGCGCCAGTTGGGAAGAACATCTGCACCACCTCTAGGAAGTGTTGATGGCACTGCGAAAGGCAGGCCTCACGATAAAGGCGAGTAAGTGCCAGATCGGGCAAGGTTCTGTGGTGTACTTGGGGCACCAGGTAGGGAGCGGCCAGGTGGCACCCCTACAACCCAAGATTGATACCATCCTGGCATGGGAACCCCCCAAGACCCAGACACAGGTGAGAGCCTTTTTAGAACTCACAGGGTACTACAGGAGGTTTGTCAAGGGGTATGGCAACATTGTTGCACCCTTGACTGAGCTGACTTCCAGGAAGCAGCCCAAGAAAGTGAACTGGACTGACACTTGTCAGAAGGCTTTTGACGCCCTAAAGACTGCCATGTGCACAGCACCCGTGCTTCAGGCGCCCAACTTCTCAAAGGAATTCATTGTCCAAACAGACATTTCAGAGCATGGCGTGGGGGCTGTTCTATCACAGATTAATGAGGAGGGCCTAGACCAACCTGTAGCCTTCATCAGTAGGAGGTTACTTCCACGGGAACAAAGGTGGAGTGCAATTGAGCGTGAGGCATTTGCTGTGGTCTGGGCATTGAAGAAGTTGAGACCATACCTGTTTGGGACTCACTTCCAGGTTCAGACAGACCACAGGCCCCTCAGATGGTTGATGCAGATGAGGGGTGAGAATCCAAAGCTGTTGAGGTGGTCCATTTCCCTACAGGGGATGGACTTCACGGTGGAACACCGCCCTGGTACAGAACAAGCCAATGCTGATGGTCTGTCCAGATTTTTCCGCCTTAGTGAAGAGAACTCCCAAGGGGTTGGGTAGTCCTCCCCACATTTCAGCTGGAGGGGACACGTGTTAGACCTGGTACCATTGGCGTGAGTCTCCCTTCCATTTTTTCACTGATTGCCTCCTTTGTTTTTGATATGTGTTGCTGGTTTAGATGCTTTGGGCACTGTGCCACTGCTATTCAGTGCCACAGTGCAAGTGCTCCCTATTGTAAATTGATGTATGGATTAGTGACTCCATGATTGGATTATTTGATTTACTTGGTGGGCTTGCAGCACTGGTTGTGCCACCCACAGAAGCAGCTTGTAAAGTGTAGCTCAGGCCTGCCATTGCAGAGCCTGTGTGCAGTCTGGGACTGCCATGTCGACTTGGCAAGTGCACCCACTTGCCAGTCCCTAAACCTTCCCTTTTCTACATATCAGTCACCCCTAAGGTAGGCCCAAGGGCAGGGTGCATTGTATGTAAAGGTAGGACATGCCCTGATGTGTGTAGCATGTCCTGATAGTGAATTAAAGCCAATTTCGTTTTTCACTAATGCAAGGCTACCTGTCCCCATAGGCCAGAATGGGCAGCTTGATTATAACATCTTATAATCCTAAATGACCCAGGAACATGGTAGAAATTCGAATTTAGTATGCCTGAACTCAGAATGATAAAATACATCTTTTAGTGAAGTTGGTTTTAACATTCTGTGTTTAAAAATACCACTTTTAGAAAGTAGGTATTTTCTTGCCTAACCATCCAGCCTGCCTCTGCTAGCTTGCGTATTGTATATCTGGTTTTGTGAGTGACAGGGGCTGGGGGACTCCAGGAGACAGGGTGAGTCAGCACTAGGCTGAATAGACCTATCTGCATGAGGAGTGGTGGGAGGAGTAGCACCTGGGCCTGAATAGGGCTGTGCCTGCCTTCCACAATGCTGGCTCCACCTCCTGTGGTGTGTCTGATGACCCTGGCCCAAACTGACAAAGGAAGAAGTTGTGCCCTGGCAGAATGCACCCAGAACTGGTTTGGACTAGGTACAGACACTCTCTGACTCCAGAGACAAAGGATTTATGGGTATAAAAAGGGGGACCCAGACCCCAGAACTTTAGATCACTTCTGGGAACACAAGACGAACCTTTGCCAAGGAGAAGAACCAAGGAAGCTGCAGGAGTTTGGACTGCCCCTCTGCCAGTGTGCTGTTTGCTGGGTTGGCCTGCAGTGGTCTTCATTGCCAAGGAAAGGAGAAGGAACTTTCAAAGAACTTTCATCATCTTGCAGAATATTTCTCCAAGGGCTTGAACTAGAGCTTGCCTCCTGCTGAAGTCTCAGGGCTACAAGTCTTCACCACCAGCTCCCGCCTGAATTCCCTTGCTGGGGATTCTGTCTGCAGAAGCCTGCATGTCGCTGGGAGCTGGAAGCGCGACTCAACGAGAAGAAGAGTGTTGCTGTCGCAGCTGTTGCCGTCGCATCGCCGGAGAAGCGTGTTGCCGCCGCAGAGGCCACCGCCGCATCACCAGAGAAGCGTGTCTTCGTCGCAGCTCCCTGCAGTCGCATCACCGGAGAAGAGTGTCTTCATTGCAACTGCCTGCCGTCGCATCACCAGTGAAGCGTGTCGCCACCGCAAGGGTCTCCGTCGCATCACCTGAGAAGCGTGTCGCCATCGCAGCTGCCTGCCGTCGCATCACCGGAGAGGCGTGTCGTAGGGCCTGTCGCGGCTCCAAAGGTACAGAGTTCGCCGCGCGGCCGTCGGGCGTGCACGCATCATCTTCACGTCATCGCATCGCATCAAGGGCACACTCTCATCGCATTACACCAGATCGTCGCACTGTATCGAGGTGCCTGCTTGCCGCATCGCCCTCCCTGTGGACCCTTTGTTTGTTTTGCGTTACACAACCAAGGTACTTTTGTGAGAAACGTGTCGCATTTATCATCATCTTGAACTAAGTTACATCCACCATCTTTAAGTCTATTTTGAGTACAGTATTGTGGATTTGTGTCGTTTGTGGTCTGGTGTTAAGTCTATATAAAGAATACATATTTTTATAAAACCTGTGTGGTGTCCATCTGTAGTGTTTTCACTGTATTACTGTATGTGTTCAAAAATGCTTAACACACTGCCTCTGAGATAAGCCTGTCTGCTCGTGTCAAGCTACCAAGGGGGTGAGCAGGGGTTATCCAGTAGTGTAATCCCCCTTTCCCTGACTAGAAGCAAGGGTCCCTATTTGGTCAAAGGTGCATACCATTGCCAACCAGAGACCCCCAGTTCTAACAGGTGCCATCATCAGCTTGATACCCTGCTTAGCACTTCAGGTGCCACTAACTCAGTGCACCACACATCATGGACCATTCTGCTTGCATGTTGTGTGAACACTGTACTTTCTCCGGCTACCACCATGATGCTTCACAGTTATTTCTGTTATGCTGGTATTTTCTGTTTCCGCTTTAATTGTGATCACTGTTCAAGTTGTTGCCAGCACCAACGACTTCATGAGGGCTGGCTTACACTCAGCCCACGCACATCCAGCACATGCGTCACTGTACATGTGACCATGCCAAAAAAGGTGTCGAGCACACGTGCCCATGGCCAGTTCAACTAACTATCTGAGTGTGTCTGTGTGCTCATGATGTATGCATTTGTGCCCCGGGCACTACAACATTACATTGTGCCGTGTACAGCGGATGCAGCCATGTCACCGCAGGCAGCGGGTGGGACATTGCACATGTAGCTTTGTCGTCCCCCACTCAATACGTAAGAGGAGTGAACTGGGCCGGCGTACGCCAGTTCAGCGTGGGGGTGTGGATGATCATCCCGTGGCTCTGGGTGTGGTTCAGTACTGGAAATATGCAAAGGCATGTGTCTCTGTCGCAGTGTGGGTCTCCGTTGGGGACTGTAGGTGGTCCCTGATGGGACTTAGACACCCACGTATGTGATCTGGTTCGGCTTCCATGAGGTAGTACCCCACCCGCACATGTTCGGCCACCCCCTTCTGGCAGTCTGACACGTGGCCTTGGAATGCGATGTCTGCTTCGGTGGGCTGCTGGGAGCCAGCCGGGGTGGTGGGTGCGTCCAGCTGTGTTGTCTGTGGTGCTGCCCTGCTCATGGAGGTCGATTGCCTAAGATGTCCATGGACTGTTGTGGGGCATAGGTGTCGGAAGTGTGGTGGTCCTCTTCAGCATCACTGTAGAGTTGTCTGGTCTGCTCTGCTGGAGGTGTTGTTTGTCCCTCTGCAATGTGAAGAGGAGATGCTTGTTGACATTGTGTTGGCATGTATGTTGCCGCATTGTTCGAGTTTACATTCAGACTTCATGACAATGTACATTGTGACTGTTTGGAAGGGGCGAACTATTTGATGCAGGACAGTGGACATTTGGACTACATGACGTAGGTGAGGTTGTACATGTACATTTGCATCTCACAGTTTCCTGCTATGTCAGATGTGATTGGCCATTTTCTACGCACAGGCGGACCCAGTTGTGTCCTCTGTTCTGCAGTATAGGTGTTGGACTGTGTACCACATTTTCGTCCATGTGGGTGTGCTGTAATTGCTATGTGTGTGTGCTGCTTTGTGTGGGAGTCGCACCTGCAGCTGTGATTTTGCTGCCCCTTATCCCTTGGAGGCGGTGTGCCTTTGGCTTTTGTGCTTTTGAGGTGCTGTGATGTTGGCGGCTTGGGTCATTTGTGCTCTTGGACGGCTATTGTACTCTTGTGCATTGTTTGTCTGCAGATGTGTTGTTGACGTCAGTGGTTGTTTGTGCAGGTGGATGTGTCAGAGTGTGACCTGCTCCTTTACGGATGTGGTCCACACTCAGCCACCTCAGTCTCGTGGCGTGCACAGTGTCATGGTGATTGTACTCCAGCCATGCTGCTGGTCATGTGGTGTAACTTGCATTGTCGGTGTGGCTCTCACATACGCATCTTTGCTGTGTTTCCCACGGGTGCATGTGTGTGTTGTGTAATTGGTGATGTGTGGGGTGGGACCCCTTTGGGCACATGGTGAACGAGGGCCTACTTGATGTTTGTATGTGTGCTTCAGTGTGCCACAGGGATCAGGGACATGACCCAGGGTTATTGTGGGTGTGCGGTGTGCTACATGTCGTTGTGCATGTGTGCCATTGTGCCTGTGCCCCCCCCGTCCCCACAGTCCCTGTTCGTTACTCCCCCTGTTGCTGTTGTGTCAGGTCAGGTCGAGCAGTGTCCGGACTCCCGACTCCTTGCACCGTCTCCACACTGATTTCCTCCAGCTCCTCCTGTGGCGCAGGACTCCCACCTCCATTCGCCGTTGCTGCCTTCCTGTTGGCAGCGGGTTTCTGCTTGGTTTGGCTTTTCACATCGTGGCAGCGCATCTTGTCCTCCTCGGCACTCCGACTGCATTCACGATGGGATGCCATTTTTCCGTCTGTATTGCCAATGACACGGTGGTGGTGACGGACAGTTGTTGTTGGTGCTCTGTCACCTCCGTGACGAGCGATCGGGTTTTCCTGCGGACTGTACCCGTCTTCCTCTTCCTCTTCTCCTTGGCCTTCCCCGACCCTGAGGTTCCTTGATGGTGGTCTGTGGGGCTTGTGGGGTTTGCGTTGACCTGGGCACTCGTTCCGGGTGCATCCATGTTGCTGCGCAGTTTGAATTGTTTATGGTGTGTTTTTCTTGTTCAGCTTTTATGGTGCATTTTCCCGCCAGATGCGTGGGAATTGCAGGCCTATCGCTGGTTGTCGCTGTTTTTTTTTTCGTGGTTGGCCTCATTGCAACTTTATTCGCGTTGGTGTTTCGCATTTTTTCGGCATCGCGTTATTTTTAACGCGGTCATTTGACGCGTTATCGTGGGACTATCGCATGGTGACACCAGGTTGAGAATGCTACGTTAACACAGCGTTGTTTTCCAGCGATGGACTGCGATGTGAAAAGTTGCGTTAAGCTGAACTTGCGGTGGTTATCACACGTTCTTGTGAATATGCCCCCAGGTGTTTTGACATACAATTAATATACTAACTAGAGTAAGAGTAGGAGTAGCTAAATGCTTGAGATGGAAAGAAAGGTTAGATTGTTAGGCCTGCATGTGCCAAACTATTTTAGAGATGATCCCATTGAGTAGATTTACATTTTATCGTGACTTCAGCAATTCATGTAGTTTTTTGCATACTCAGATTAACCCTATTAGTGAAATCTCACTAGTGCTTCTTCAGGGTGAGAAATTATTGACATGGACAAATAAGCAAAATATATTTATTTCAGATCACTTTGAGTGCAATGCTTAATTCTTTCGGAAACTACGGTCCACAATTTAGTTCCAGCAAATTTTAATTTTGGCAGCTTTGTTTAGTCTCTCAATGTGTTAGCTTTACATTTCTGTAGAGAAAATGACTATTTTCCGAGTTCTGTGTCTGGATGAAGCATTTCGCGAGTTCAATAAGAAAAAAAATTGGCTTTGAGCACTGATGTGCTGTCCATCCAGGATTTGCACTGTACATGACCTAAAAATTAAAGGGCAGTTTCCTGCTGGAAATGTTTGATCTGCATACACACCTGCTCAGCTCCAAACTTAGTTTAGAAGTGTCATTTTAGGATAACAACTTTTGTATGACTATGGAGTATAAATGTAATCCACACCTTTGGATAGATGAATGCACAACGTTAATAGTTTCCAGCTACACACAAATAGATGTAAACAAAAGAGGATAAATGAATATTTCAATGCTCATGCCTCTGCCTGCACCTTTGGTGCTAATTGTAGTTTTTTTAGATTTGCCTGAAACAAATGCCATAAATTGAGATTTATTTATACTAAAACCTATTGGAGGTATCATCTAAAATGAGTTATGGTATGAGAAGTGCATTTGCTGTCTTATTATTGGAGTTGTCAACACGATGCTTCAAAAATGAAGTGTTGCTTCTTCACAACACTCTTTTAAGGAGAGTGGCTATTTTCATTGGTTCATCACTGGTAAAGAGTGCCCTTATAGAAATAATTCACACTGACTAACATCTAGCGAGTCTATATTCGTGCATATTCCACGGATTAAAAGGGAAGCAGAATCACATTTTAGGAGCAAGGTAATTCACATAGAGACTAAAGACACGTCGTTTGATTTAAATGCCGACAAAAAAAGCAGAGTACATATTAAATATATTAATGAAAATATAGGAATAGTGTTACAGTTAAAAGTTCATAAATAAGATTTTACTTATCCTCCTGTACTTTAGCTTACATCTGATCCATGTCATATGTAACAGATTAACCAGTGCTCGCTTTTATATCCAAAACACACTATATTTTAGTGCTTGTAGTTTTGCTTTACCATTATAGGTTTAGGCTTATGTATGCATATCCCCCTGTTTGTCAATTTTCTTGTCAGAGTGCTTCTTCTTTAGAAAGTAAAAATAAAATCCCCCAAAAATCACTGAAATGCATTAGAAAAAAGTCAGATATTGTCATACATTTTCTTCAAAATATCGATCAGTAGCTTAACCTGATATTTTTCCTTATCATTATGAACATTGTAATCTCAATTTATAATGTAAAACTAAGAACATTCTCCCAAAAAAAGAAAGAAAACAGGACTGGGGGAGCTGATCAGCCTTACATTGAACAACTTGGGAGCTAAGTGACATCACCTTGCACCAACCTATTGCTCATCGAGGCGTGCCTTCAGTTTACAACACCATGAACCCCCATAATGCACATAGGCCCGTGGCACTGAGATCTGTCACCCAGTACTCCCCTGTTTCACAACACTCAGTGCTCTTTTGGTTCACAGCACCAAAATATCTCATGAGGCACATCATCTAGTGCACCACTGTGGTAAATCAACCCTGTGCACCACTGAAGCATATCACCAAGTGCTTCACAATGCTCCCCTAAAGTGTATCCTGGTGCTTCCATAATGCAAATTGCCCTGTGCTCCACTGCAGTATATAATCCTGTGCACCCTCATGCACAGTACATGTTCCCATAACTGTACATCATGCTACGCCACAGTTATGCACGACTGTTGGTCTGTATATACTGATGGTTGTGTGTTCATTTGTGTGCAGATTTTTGCGCATGGGACTATACTGATTTGTGTGAATGGGTTTATGAGTGAATGTTAACATAATCTTATGTACTGCTGTTTTATGCACTGTACACAAGTCAGACCTATTGGCTTTGTCAATGTGTTTTTCTTTGGTCCTGCCAGGTAATTACCACGAAGACGCACACAAACTCTCAATATATACACATTAAATCCATACACGTGACTCAAACCCCGTACCATTTTAGGTGACATATAGTTTCCATTTTGGCTTCTAAATAAGCATGTTTATTTTAGTGGCCTTTGGAAGACAAATATGAGCCTACATGTTAGAAATTGGGTTGTTGGTTGACTGGGGTGTGAGCCCTGGTCGATAGTTGTCACTGGACTGCGCACAGTGAACTAAATCAAGAGATTGAATTACTCATAACAGACAGAGATCACAGACAAGCGAGAAAACCGGCTTACTGCACCGTGTCCGTCCACTGTTATAACGTACGAAAGGTCTACCGCTTCCATTCAACAAAATGCTAAAGTACGTGCAGAATTGACAAGCCCTCTACCGTTCTTATGATCCAATGGTGAGAAGTAAGCATAAAATAAACGGAACTCACGGCATACAAAGAGACACAGTTACTCAACAGCGAACATGGCTAACGCCCACATCAAAATTGAAAATTAAAATAGCCGCCTTCTTTTTCAAAATAATACGAATCAGAAGAACACACTACAAAGTTCAGATTACACCGTGTCATTGCCCTGATTAAAATCTCAAGACTAATACAGGGATTTGAAACGCGTCGGCACCGTTCCACATGCAATCCATGAGGGAATCTGATTAAATATTGCCCATAAGTCTCGAAAGGGATATTCAACAAGGTTTCCATCCCCGCTGACTTTAAGCTTTATCCCCATGGCCAGTAACTCTCAAAAAGAGAAAGAAATAGTTGTGTTATGAGAGTTCTGTGAGGTTATTTTTCAGCAAAACTTAAGACTGGTGTAACATGTTTAATGATTAATGTGATTTTATTTGCACTATTCTGAATGTCCGATTTATTATTGATTGTTTTTTTATTGTTTTTCTATTGTTATGATTCATTGAAAATGTATTGTGTATCGCCTCATTTTCAGGCTTGCATGAAAATAATGTAATTGTGTTTATAAGTGTTAAATATTGGCAAAGCAATTGAGCCAGAACCAAGAAAATATATATATATATATTGGTTCCAATGCCTGCTTGAATAAACAGCAGGACATTATAAAATAAGTTGGCCGGATTCTCTTTTTTCTTGAAACCTTTCTAAAAGTAGCATTTTAAAAGTTGTAATGAAAAATCTGACTTTACCATTTAAGAGAGTTTATTGATACAATTTCAAAGACACCAAACATGACATAGCCACCTACTCACAATTGGAAATGACAGCTTATTAAATGCGATTAGGAATCCCCAATGTTATCCTATGGGAAGGGTAGGCCCCTCAGTAGTGAAAAACGAATTTAGGTGTTTTTCACTACCAGGACATGTAAACCTAAAAAGTACATGCCCAACCATTTAAATACACAGCACTCTGCCCTTTGGGCTACCTATGACTTACTTTAGGGGTGACATATGTAATAAAAGGGGAGTTTAAGGCTTGGCAGGGGGGTTTAAATACCAAGTCGACATGACAGCTTAACACTGCATTCAGGCTGCAATGGCAGGCATGGGGCATGGTTTAAAGTGTGACTTAAGTGGGTGGCACAATGTGTGCTACAGGCCCACTAGTAGCATTTAATTTATAGGTCCTGGGTTTATGGTATACCACTCTACAAGGGACTTATAGGTAAGTTAAATATGCCAATTGGATATAAGCCAATTTGACCATGTATTAGGGGGAGAGCACAAGCACTTCAGCATTGGTTAGCAGAGGTAAAGTGCACAGAGCCCTAAGGCCAGCAAAAATGAATTTGGCAAAAAGTGGAGGGAAAAAGGCAAAACGTTTGGCAGTGACCCTACAGAGAGGGCCAGATCCAACACTACAGCAGGATCCTACAATTAAGTCCATATACTGCTTTCCTATCACAGGTCTGTGTGAAAAATGTATGTGGTAACTGATTACTAGAATGAAAAATATACACAGAATTTGAAATACTGCAGCAGTTCGTATCCTCACCAGTAGCACAAAGTGTAGTATCCCTGACAAACCCTCATCAATCATTGTAAAGTTTACACAATATTTGACACTGAATTGAACATCCATATATACATTTAACTTATTTTAAAACAAGAACGGCAGGCATTACATATATATTATGTGAATATGACTGTTGACTAATCAGTATAGGTGGCACATTGAAATTAGGTTGGACAACTGTGATTTTTAAGGTAGTGGCCATCAATTCATGACCATTCCTCCTTTTTTTTTTTTTACAACAAATTTTATTGCATTTATAACATCGAGTGGGCAAACCCCCGTAAACAGCATATAGGTATATGACAGAATGTATGAACATGAGATACTGGAGAGAGCCCCACCAGGAGATCTGTAAAACAATCGGTCCAACATCTCACCCCTCCCCCCTCCCCCCAACCCTGCACCGCACATCCCATAAGGAACACAAAATACATGTACAATAAAGAGAATAGGTCCACAGCTACAGCCCGTTAACACATTAGATCGGTGAGTCATTGATGACCAGTCGTTCGATAGGGTCTTGATTTGCTGGCTGTAAAAGGGGGGACAGATCAATACCCCTGTATGTTGCCCACCTGGCCCAGATCTTTCCATGCTTTTGCGGGCACCCCCTTGCCTGAAACACCGCCACTTCAGCCGCCATACAATTATCTAAGGCTGTTTTCCATGCCGCCACCCCAGGGGGAGATGAATATTTCCAATGCTGCGCAATGTCGCGCTTGGCTAAAGTGAGACCTAGGAACAGGAGGTGCCTCTTATATCTATTCCCCCCGATGCCTTCTGTGCTGTGAAGAAGTATCAGTCTAGGGTCCACCGGAATGTCCCACCCCAATACCTGCCGCAGGCAGGACATCACACCTGACCAAAAATGTTGTAGTGCACCGCAACTCCAGACCGTGTGAAGAAATGACCCCTCTTCAGAGTTACAGCGGAGGCATGTAGGGGACTGAATAGCCCCCATCTTCCAGAGGCGGAGGCGGGTGTAATATATTCTGTGAAGGTATTTGAACTGGATCAACCGGTACCTAGAGGAGACAGCAGCATACCTAGGGCTGGCAAGGGCCTCCTTCCAGTCGTCATCCGTCAGGGCCGTCAGGTCCGCCTCCCACGCCGCCCGGGTCCGCGGTATGTTCGTCTTGGAGTGTGTGGTCAAAGTTTGATAAATTTGGCGGGTTTTATGGGCCCCTAGATCCCCCATTAACAGTCTGCCCTCCATGGGGTGGAATTCAGGTAAGGACTGGAGATGCCTTATCAGGGGAAACAGGGCATGCCGGAGCTGTAAATACCTATGGAACTGGGATTTGTGAAGGCCAAACTCCTCCTGCATCCTCTGAAAGGATTTAAGCGTGGGCCCACGCATCACATCTCCTAGTGTAGATATTCCTATGTCATCCCATCTGCGGAACCCGGTCAGGGTGGAGACGGGCCGGAGGCGCGTGCCTCGCCAAGGGGGTTGTGCCTGTCAGCATGCCCCACCAGCCCATGGACCGGGACACATGTCTCCAGATCCGAATCACCGTACTGCAGGCCGGGGGGAGCGCCGCCAAGGACGAATTGCTGTATAGGAGACCGAGTAGTGGGTGCTCCGCCAGGAAGAGTCTTTCCACCGCATAGGCCGGATCATCTTGAGCATTGTACCACCATTCATTAATTACCAAGAGCTGAGATGCCCAATAATACGCCCGCACGTCCGCTGCCGCAATTCCGCCACAGTAGGTAGATTGGATACATGTCGCCAGGGCTACCCGAATCGCCCCACCCCCCCAGAGGAATCTGTTTAGGAGCGCGTTAATTTGGAGAAACCACGACGGAGGGATGGGATACGGGAAATTCTGCAGCCTATAAAGCAAGCGTGGCAGGGACACCATTTTGAAAATGGCTGACCGGCCATATAGTGATAGGGGAAGATGGGACCACACGGTCGTCTCCTCACGTACCGCCGGAAGCAAGGGGGCTATGTTGCGCGACCACGCCACAGTGGGGCATCTAGTGATGTGGACACCGAGGTACTTAAACCCCTCGTCAGCAATGATCAGTTGTGCGGCCCACGTTGTACTCCCCTGTTCACCGCATATGGGGAAAAGAACCGACTTGGACGGGTTGGCATATAGTCCTGTCGTTTCGCCGAACACCCGCAAAATCTGAAGCACCCTCGGCCCCGTGACCCAAGGGTCGGAAAAGAAGAATAATGCGTCATCAGCATACAGTGCTATTCTGTCCGAGCACTCAGGCGACCAATCCAATCCCCGATAGACCGCATCCCTGCGCACCCACGCAGCCAATGGCTCTATTGCTAAGGCAAAGAGAAGCGGGGAGAGGGGGCAACCCTGCCTGGTCCCCCTGCAGATGGGAAAGGGGACAGAATGGTGGCCGGCCACGCGAACCATGGCCGTAAGGTCGGTATACAGCAATTTTACATAGGCGCGAAAACGGGGCCCTAGGTTCACGGCTTCTAGGAGCTTAAAAAGATAGGTCCAGCTCAATGAATCGAACGCCTTGTTGATATCAGCTAGGAGGACTGCCGCAGGGCGTCCTAGGCGGTGAGCCTCAGCTACGGCCGTATGTACGTGCCTGATGTTGTGCCTAGTAGAGCGTTGAGGCATAAAGCCAGATTGATCTGGATGCACTAAGTCCTGAATGCAGGTGCGGAGGCGGTCTGCCAGAACCTTCCCCAATAATTTTGGCTCGAAGTTTAATAGAGATATGGGGCGGTACGAGCCTGGATCCTCCGGAGGGCGACCCGGTTTGAGGAAAACGACTATTTCGGCATGGCGCCAGTCTGGCAAGATCCTTTGTTCTGCTGCCTGGTTCAGCGCTTTAAGAAGGTGGGGACCAGTGGTCCCTATAAGGGGGCGCATAAAATTGCAGGGGAACCCGTTTGGGCCCGGCGCACGACCTGGGTGTGTATTGGTGAGGGCCACCCGCAGCTCATCCAGAGAAATGGGCTGATCTAGGGCATTCCGTTGCTCGTCCGAGAGGCGCCTGGGGGGGACATCCGAAAGAAAGGCATCTATAAGCGGTTCGGCGAGTCCCTCTCGGTCGCTGTATAAGGTAGCATAGAAATTGGCAAAGGCCTGCACCACTGCCCCCGGGGAGGTACATGTGTCACCTGCAAGGGATCTCACGAGGGGGACCTGCGTCGGGGAGGCCCGTGCTTGACATAGTTTGTGGAGCATCTGACTAGATTTATCACCCCATTGATATATCCTATATTGAGTTGCCAGCCAGGCTTCTTTGGCATTGTCCATGAGCAGCTGATGTAGCTGCTGTTGAACATGGAGCAAGTTACGGCGAGAACCGGCATCAGAGCCTTCCACCAACGAGGTTTGAAGAGCCAGTTGTCTATCTTCTAGGTCTTGGACCTGTGCCATGCGGCGCCGCTTCCCTCCAGTGCAATAGCTGATATCGGCACCTCGAATGGTAGGTTTAAAGGCTTCCCATAAAATAATCGGGGACTGAGTGGACTCGGTGTTGAAACTAAAGTACTCGGCAGTGGCCCAGTGTAGCATCTCCTGATACCCGGAATCCCTAAGCAACCAGGGGGACATGCGCCATCGGTATGGGGCATGGCTTGTCTGCAGGCGGAGCTTAAGCTGGATTGGTGAGTGATCGGACAAGCCGCGTGGCAGAATAGAGGCATGTGACACTCTATGAATATAGCTACGTGGGAGGAACAGATAATCTAGGCGTGAGAGGGTGGGGTGTACTGATGATGCATATGTGAATCTGGCCTCTGAAGGATGCAAAGCCCGCCAGGTGTCCACCCAACCCAATGTATGCGTCAGTATGTTGAGTTTAGACCTGGGAGGAGGGGTGACTGGAGGTCGGGCTCGCCACCTATCCGAGGGAGCCATGGTGTCGTTCCAGTCTCCACCGAGGATAGTCAGGCCGTCAGGGAGATCACCCCATAGTTGCGTTAGTCTGTCTGTGAATGTCTGGCCGAGTGGGGGTGGTGCGTATATGCTCCCAATTGAGATCCGTTCCCCAGCCAGAGTACCGGAAATGACCGTAAAGCGGCCACCTGGGTCGGACCAGTGTTGAGTCACTTGGAATGGGACTCTGCGATGGATAAGTATGGCTGTACCGCGTGCCCCCCTGGAAAAGCCGGAGTGGTATACTGTGGCATATCCATAGCGAGAAAGACATGGGGCCTTATTGCCTAGCATATGAGTTTCTTGCAGCAGCAAGACATCGGCTGAATAACGCTTCGCCATGTGGAGTACCGCCCCCGCTTGACCTTATTCAATAGGCCCCGTACATTCCAGGAAACGATGTTAAGAGCTCCTAGTGGAGTGGCACTTGCTGTGGGTGTCATGACCAGTCCGTAAGGTGTAGTGTGAAGGATGATGTGGAAAATATGGGATTCTGTGCTGTGTGCATCGTGCAGAAAACTATCAACTAAACAAGAAATTCCCCACCCCAACCCCTCCCGCCTCCCCCCCAACCCCTATACTTCATCTCCCATAATAACTCAGAACAGTGGAGGCGTGGAAGGTCTCGCACCTTCCAGGGAAATAGCATAGGCCCCAGTTCCTAAAGGCGAGAGATCTCGGCAAGTGACCGCAGCCAGCGGACCCTTCAGACAAATGAGAAAAGGAAAGGTCAATATAATAAAGTTTGTCCGAACCCCAGGACTACCTCAGTCTTCGGTATCCTTCTTGCTCTGGGAACGCCAGTTGGAACGGGATCGATGTCGCCGATGAGTTGCGTCTCCGCCTTGTCGGCCGTTCCTATGCGAGCCCTGGGAAGAGTCAGAGTCCAAAGGGAGTGGAGAGTGCGGCTTGAGGGCTCGTCGCTCATCCGTCCATGTAAACACCTCCTCTGGGGTATCGAAGAAATACGTTTTCGAATTGTAGATGACCCTCAAACGGGCCGGGAACAGGAGTGCATACGTTATGTTCAGATCACGTAGCCGCCGCTTGGCCGCAACAAAGGATTGGCGCTGCTGCTGAACTATCCGGGTGTAGTCCGGCAAGACCATGATGGGATGGGACACAAAAACCATTTTGTCTTTATGTGTCCTGGCAAAACGAAGGATGGCATCGCGGTCCGCGTAGTTAAGAAGTCGAGCAATAACCGGCCGCGGACGTTCCCCTGGCGGCGGCTTTTTGGTCAGGGCGCGGTGAGCCCTCTCAAACATGAAGCAGGAAGAGATGTCTTCAGCAGGTAACAGCGTCTTGAGCCAGCCCGAAAGGAAGCCCTCCATCGATGATCCCTCGCAACCCTCCGGAAAACCCACCATGCGGATGTTGTTGCAGCGGACCCGTCCTTCTGCATCCTCGACCCGCGCCGCCATTTCCTGGGAAGCCATGGCCAGCTTGTCAACCTTCTTCTGGAGGGCGGAAACTGTGTCCTCCACAGTAGAAACCACAGTAGAAACCCTCGTCTCCGCCTCAGTGATGCGGTCGACCGCCTTCCGGAGATCTTGGCGGAGGAACGACACTTCCGAACCCACCGCCCCAATCTGGGCCTCGAGGGCGGTCCTTGATTGATTAATGGCTTCTAGGAGCGTCGCCGTGTCCGGGGAGATGCCCTCCGTGGCTCCCCTACCCACCGGGGCGGTTGTGGTGTACTGGTCCATGGTAGGTTGTTTGGGTGCCGCTGCACCGGGATTGCCTTTGCCCATGATAATGTGGAGCGCTCCTCAGAGGGTCCACTCCAGATCCGTCCGCGCTACAGCCAGAGGTGAGGTGAATGAGGAGCAGTAGAGTGTGCCACCCACCTCAGGGCCAGGCGGGGGGCACTGCGACCGTGTCCCCAGCCCTGAGCGCCCCCAATCCCAGCTGATGTGGACAGGAAGCCCCTCAAAGATCTCCCGGGGCCCCCAGTGTGGCAGGAAGGTCAGAATGGTCGACGTGGCCTCCGAAGGGGAAGAGACTGGGCGGCACGGACCGACTCACCGTCCAGGGCCTCGGCCAGGAAGGCTCCGATCTCCGGATCGCTCTCTCCTCAGGTGGGGGTCTGGCACATGGGGCAACAGCAGGTGGATGCCGGGTGTGCCGCTGGTGGGTCCGATCCGGCGGGTCTCCCGGAGTGCCCGCTGCGGCGGGGCAGCGCAGCCACCCGCTCGGGGCCCGGCCCCAAGCGCACCCCCCGCCCGGCTCACCGGAATGATGAAGTCCACAGTAGAGTCCACTCCAGATCAGTCTTCACTACAGCCAGAGGCAAGGGTGAATGAGGAGCAGCAGGGTACGCCGCCCACCTCAGGGCCAGGCGGGGGGCACTGCGACCGCGTCCCCAGCCCCGAGCGCACCCGATCCCAACTGAAGTGAGCAGGAAGCCCCTCAAAGATCTCCCGGGGCCCCCAGTGCAGCAGGAAGGTCAGGACGGTCGACGTGGCCCCTCCGGAAAACCGCCGCTCCAGAGGGGAAGAGATTGGGCGGCACGGACCGACTCACTGTCCAGGTCCGCGGCCAGGAAGGTCCCGATCTCCAGATCGCTCTCCCCTCAGCTGGGGGTCAGGCGCATGGGGTAACAGCAAGTGGACGCCGGGTGTGCCTCGCCGCAATGAGAAAGTCCACAGTAGTTTGCAGGCAGAGCGGTGGTCTCCGGCAGCGGGCCGGCCCTCCAGACCCCGCTGGCGAAATCCCGGCCCCGGGTAGGCCTCTCCAGGCCCAGAGTCAACGCGTGCAGGGCCCGATGCGAGTAGAGCTGGGGGAGGGCACCGCAATGGCGTCGCTGTAGAGACGCGATCTCCACTGATAGATTGCACCCTCCACCGTCTTTATAGACCGGGACACAGTCCGTGCCACCGAGGCGGGGTCCCCAGACAAAGCGGTGTCAGGTACGGTCTCGCTGCATGTGGTATGTGGCCGCCGCAGCTGCCCTCCGGTGCGCGTGAGGTCTCCTCCGGCCAGCCGGTCCGCGGGTAAAGCGAGCTCTCATTCCCGACGGATTACCACATCAGGATCGCTGCGTGCCTATGAGTGTGTAGCTCACACCGACAAGCGCTGGGATCCAGGATTATGGCGGATAATGACCCTGGAAGGGAGCGAACAGCGGAGCTCTAAGAAGACGCGTCCGCCATGTTCCCATTCCTCCATTTTAAGTGTGATTTAAAACTGCATGTGTCAAATTATTGCATATATTATAGAAGAAGGGGCTAGGGATTGATATGTAAAATTGTTTTGTAAGAGAGAGAGAGAGAAGTATGACATTGTCATTGCTCTGGGATGGATTGTAGGTTTCTCACATTGTACGACCATTTTTATATTTATGTATTAGCATGAACTGGTCAACTATTGTGCAATAGGGTGGAATGCGTCCAATTGTTCTCCTACTTTCAAAGAGTGCTTCATGCCACTTTGCTGGTGGGTTTAAGCAGGGCACGCTAATATTGTTGAATTTCAAGTGATTTTGCCTACCTGTGTTTGGCTGAACTGTTGTTTGTTAAATATTTATCTTGAAATTATTGTTTTAATAATGACACATCAGTCATTCCCATCCAAAGCAAGTATAGCACTTTTGCTGTCAAAGTCTCTGACAGTCTAAATTGTCACTATTTCCATGAATGGCATTCATTATTAAAATAATATTTATTATAGTGTCTTCCATAACTGTATATTTATTTACTATTTTTTTAACAAAATTGGATTTTCATTAACAAACTTGTAAACCTGCTGCACAACTGTCACACTTTAGGACGAAAATAAGCCGATTACAATTTTGTTTTATTTTCGTCCACTAATTACTACTAGACACGATTCTTGTTTCACTCAAGAGCTCACAACCAATGACTTAGGAGAAAACATGCTGTTAGAGATAG
The DNA here is from genome assembly GCA_963921515.1 of Calotriton arnoldi. Classification (NCBI taxonomy): domain Eukaryota; kingdom Metazoa; phylum Chordata; class Amphibia; order Caudata; family Salamandridae; genus Calotriton; species Calotriton arnoldi. The sequence continues at coordinate 362,182 of CAWUFW010007733.1, forward strand.
GAAAGTGTGCTCACCTTGGACTGGTTAAAGGAATAACCATGGGATTTGTTTATTTATTTAACATAGCACATTTGCATTCGGATACATTAAGGCACTATATACACTCAAACACTGAATCAATACATGTAACAATTTGAGAGGATAATAGTGAAAAAGTTTAGCTAATCAGCATTAAGGAGGAAGTGGATTTGAGCGATACACAGAAAAGGGAGGGAAAGGGGTTACAGAAGGAAGATGAATAATCCAAGAAGAGACAACATAGGTAAGATCTCAGCTGTTTTCTGAAGGTGAGGAAGGGGCTTGCGTTCTGACATTTCTTGGTAGAGAGTTTAATGCCGAGGTTGCCATCCTAGAGAAGGAACGATTCTAGGCTCATGTTGGTTTGGATTTATGACCTTCGATTCTCAGGGCGTTCTGGCTGCAAAGGCTCCTTAGGCCTTCTACAAAAGGGGGATGAAAGGTAAAAGAGACTGCTTGCAATTATTGCTTTTAGACCCCGAAAGCTTTAAGATTATCGTTGTGTGGAAGGCTGACCAGAAGCTTGCAGTCACCCAGAAATGAATCTGTAAGAGATAATCACTGTATTAACAGAGGGTTGTCAAATGACCTTATGGGCCAGTTCTGAGCATGCATGTACCATATGCATTCTGTGAGTTGCATTCGTGGATCACGTCATAGTCTGCTATGAGAATACAGCCTTCATTTTTTTTCCCTCATAAAGTTTTATTGGCATTTATAGGTAACCGTATTACAGCTGTAAATATGAGCCTCGTGTGCTTCAATTACCATTTACAGCCCACCTATTCCCCTCATATTCTTTGCCAGTATAACATGTACAACATATGACAACAATTAACTTCCCCCTCCCTTCCTATCCCTGGTCAGTTCGCATCAGGTCACATGATCACCTGCACAGTTCCAGAGCATATCTATTGTTGGAATTCAATACGTGTCCTAGGCAATTTCCCGCCTTTATTCTCTTTTTTAGGGGTTGCCCTCCCCAAGAGCTCGTGGGATGCAGGCACCTGGCCCTCCTGTAAGTTTGCCAACATAACTGCCCATGCCAGCAGGCCCTCCTCAACCTTATCATCCTTCCGCACATATTTCATTTGTACCGATTCCGCAGTCGCCCATTCGCTTACATCTCTAATTGCGGGGGCCAAGAATACATCCATGCTATAACCACCCGCATCCTAGCCAGGACTAGCCCCAGGTTGTTAAATTGCCGGATTAATTTCTTGTTCTTTGGCACAGGCAATACTCCCAGCAGTGCCTGCTTAATATCTCTGAGTATACTCCAGCCTGTGGCCTCTCGTAGACATGCCAGGACTTTCTCCCAAAAGAGGAACAGCAACGAACATGCACATACCATACAGAGGAAGTCTGCCCCCTGTTTTTTGCATCTGGGGCATTCATCCTTACGAGACGGGTAGATTATGTGTAGCGTGCGTGGGGTGAGGTATATTTGATGCACTAGATTATACTGGAGGAGCTTAAATCATGCGTTTGCACTAACCCTTTGCACCCCCTCATGTACCTTTCTACAGTCACTCTCTGTCAGGTGTTCATCCATCAGTGTATCCCACTTTTATTGGATTCTGAGAGGCTCTCCCGTTAAATCCTCCCTTAGCGCTCTATAAAGGTGGGAAATAAGTCGGCTACCTTGTGCCATGTATGGCATGACTTTTAAAGTATTAGTGGTAGGGGGTTCCTCCGGAAACCCTGGCCACAATTCACGTGCAACACTTGAGATTTTCCCATATTGCAAGAATTGGCCTGGTCTGAGGTCAAAGGTATCTTGTGCCTCTTCCTGGGTCATGAACCTTCCATCCACATGAAGGTCCCCCAGCGTCTGGCAGCTGCCATCCTTCCAACGGCGAACTGACATGGAATCTGCGATACTGGCAAATGGGCGCAGTGCCCACAGGGGCATATCAGGAGCGAACAAAGCATGCTGCACCACCCTTCTCACCACGTTCTCCCAGACTGCTGCTACGTGACGTACAACGTATGGACATTCTCCGGGTACACTGGCCCCCAGCATCAGCAGTTCAGTCAGCGAGCGGTCGCCGTAGTTTCCCGCCAGCAGGAGCTTCTCCCAGTTGTCCTCATTGTCAAACCAGTGCACCGCATGCTGCAGCTGAGAGGCCATGTAGTAAAGCTCTAAATGGGGCACCTCCAGACCACCTTTTTCCCACGTTCTCTGCAACGTTGCTAACCGCACCCTTCTACGTTTCCCCCCCCCCACAGGAGGTCCACCAGTAGACTCTCTAGTGTGTGAAAGTAAGATCATGGGATTATATAGAGTGAGTGTTGCAGTGTATACAGGCAACGAGGCAGAACAATCATTTTAATAACTGCAATGCGCCCCATGAGAGACAACAGCAGATCAGTCCAAAAGTGTATCGATCCCCGCAACCCTTCCACCACCCGGCCAACGTTGAGTTCGAGATATGCAGTGGCAGTGTTTGCCACGCAAATACCCAGGTATTGTGCCCCCTCTCCTGCCCATGGCCATTCACTGTGCTGTCGCTCCCCTGATGGAACCGCGGCCAATCTGCCAATAGGGACCACCCTGGACTTCTCAAGTTGATGCAAAGTCCCGAGTTCCCACCAAAATTCCACAACTCTGCCAGGAGCACACGGATAGATCTCTCCGGGTGCGTCAAGTAGACCAGTGTGTCATCTGCATACAGAGAGACTATATGATTAGTCTCCCCCAATTTAACTACCCAAGAGTTCATCACCACTCTCAAACGTGCGGCAAATGGCTCCATGACAATTGCAAAAAGTAGGGGAGAGAGTGAGAACCCTGACATGTGCCCCTACCAAGGATGAGCCACCCAGACACCTCCCTACCCACCCGGACCCTGGCAGCAGGGGCTGCATAAAGCAGTCGGACCCATTGTAAGAACGGCTCGCCCACCCCAAGTCTCTGAAGGACCTGCCACATATAAGGCCACTCTACTGAATCAAACGCTTTTCGATATCCAACAGTGCTATGGCAGAATCAGTTTCCAGCAGACCTGGGGCGTGCCACATGTGCGGCAGCCATCACAAGTTATAAGTCATATTTCTTCTCGGAATGAAACCTGCTTGATCCGAATGGATATGCCGCGTCATCTTCGGAAAGAGACGTTCCACCATTATCCCGCTAAATATTTTTACATCGATATTTAACAGCGATATTGGCCTGTAAGAACTGGGCAAATTGGGGTCCTTGCCTTTTTTTAGTATCATGGCCACCAGCGCTTACCTCATAGAGGGTGGAAGAACACCTTCTCCCAGGGCCTCATTATAGACCTCCAGGAGTCTATCCACTAGTAATGGGGCAAATTGTCTATAGAGCTCCACCGAGAGTCCGTCAGATTCGGACTCTTAGCCGGTTTAAGATTACCTATAGCCCGGTTTAATTCTTCTTTGGTTATCGGAGCGCTCAGAGCCTCCTGTTCTTCAGTCTCCAACCAGGGGAGATCAATTGAGTCCAGGTAGGTAAGATTAGCCTCCAGTTCTAACCCAGATTGCTCTGTATATACCGCTCGAAGATGATTCGCCAAGGCTTCTACTATCGCCCGCTGCGTGTACACCATCGTGGCATGAATAGCAGTGAGCACATCGGCTATGGAGGGGGCTCGGTCATTGTTTTGTGCCATCTCATCCTCGCGCGTGGCCAGGGCTGCCGCCTGTGCCCCCTGGTCTAGTGGGAGTAGCAGCGCGTAGTTGTAGATTTTATTTGCCTGAGCTGTCTTGCCGCCCTTCTCTTTCACCATCCTTGCCCCTTGGCCATCTTGCTTTTCTTTTGAAGCGTCAGGCACGTTAGCCAGTTAGGGGCCCAGACCCAGTTTCCACTTGATAGGATACTTTCTTGCTCTCTGCGGGTCCTGCCCAGGCATCTCCCACCAGCCCAGGTCTCCCAAGGTAGTCGATGGGTCCACGTATTCCTGCAGTACTTCCAGCTCTATTGCCCCAAACTGTGAAGGCGAGACCGGGCCCGACTCCCTATTAGGTGCTGGATATTTGCTCCACTCTATTAATACGTGTATCACTCCACAGGTCTCTTCCAGGAATTCCCACCTCCACCTGCAGCGCGTTCCTCTTCCTGCTTAATATCCTCATATCAAGGCCCTTATTGGATACTCCCCCTCCTTACTTGGCCTTCCCTCCATTGCCCGTAGCCTCCGCTTGCCTCCGTCTCACAGCAGCTGCCTTGCTGCGTTTAGTTACTTCCCCGGTGTGGGCCTCCAGCACTTTCAATTTTCCTGCCCATGCCCCAAGGGTGAATGTCCACCGGGGGGCGTGGCTTAGCCGAGCAGCAAGATGGCCACTTGCTAAGTGGGCTCTGCCAGCCGAACGCGAAATCCGGCATTTATCCTGCTGATTGGGGCTGGTTGCTACGCCGAGACAAGCGGCATTGCCAGCGGATGTGATCAGGCTCATTTCCTGAAATTATTGGACCTGGTGCCGGCGCACAACTCCGGCTGCTGGGACTGAGCGGATTCGGGCCTACCGATCGCCACAACTGCGGCCTCCCTGTGCATGAGGAGTGATGTGAGACCTGCGCACGTGGGCCCGGTCGGCGGACCGGAGCTCGCCGCCCCAGTTTGGGAGACAGCGGCTGGTGCGGAACTGATACCGCTGCAGAGGATCATGTGTAAGTTGGAATAAATCCCCTCCCCAAAAGTGTAACATACCGCAAGGTGGCAAGCGCTGTCTACATCGTGGGCTCCAGTGGCCAGTGACCCAGGGAACGCCGCAGGTGGTAATTTGCTGTGTGGGACCGCGACGCACAATGCTCCTCAACTGACCGGACGGACCAGGAGACTCCTGCCGGGAAAGATTTGGGTTTACTCCTGGTGGCGTACGCTTCCGGGTGCCGGATCTGAGACCCAACACTGCCCAAGTGAAGGGGGGTGACTGCAGTGCAGATCCGTCACCGGAGGAGTCTCGGAGGGGTGGCCACCCGGAGGATCCCGAGTAAGTGCTGCTTCGTCTAACCCTTCAACCATGCAGGCTTTCGCTGTTGCTGCGTCGGGTTGAGCCTGGGTGCCACCCATCCTGGACGACAAGAGCTGAACCGCCCGGCGGTGCCGAAACCAGCTGCAGCGTATTCAAACAGAGGTGGGTGAGGCGAGTTTGAGCGACTGGCGCCATTTTGAAATGATAACTGATACTTTACGCGAGTCACTTCAGTCTGTACTGCGTGTGCTGGGACACCCGGAGCGGGATTGATTAGTGCTAGCTCCGTGGACGTGTGTCTCTGCAGGCTATTTCTATAAGTATCAGTAGACGGACAGATGATTAGGATATTATCCCCTATGCAGCTTTTTGAAACTCGAACAGGTGAATCACCTATACTGACTTCGTAGCTGAGCTGAATGATCCTGGGATTAAGAGCTGGGTGAGATCAGATGCCCACTTAGATGTGTACTCACTCTAACAGTGGCTAGCTGACAAATGTGATGTGCGACATGATACTAACGCCCCCATCAGCGGTAAACGCTGGGGCGAGGAGATGCAACCCTGTGTAACAACTTGCCAAGCTACCTGATCCAACCCATATGCATTAAATCGCTAACACCTCACCGAAATTAAAACGGACTGTGATAAAGGCCTGACCCTTTGGTGAAGGGAGTGAGATACACAGTAGGCTCGTGTTTGCATGTGTGTTATCCGGAGATGCAGGCACGCCGAGTCTGCTCAAACCGCCGGCTTGAAGACGTGTTAAAGACTGAAAGACACCAGCACGCTGGGAGTGGAAATTCCACTGCTGTAATTCACTGGAAACCGGGCCCAGGTTACAGTGCAACCACGAACGCTCAACACGGTTAGAAAAATGGGGAAAAATTATGCAAAACCAACTAAATTGTCGTTCAACAACAAGAGGCTCACACAGAATGCTGGCACCGGAGCTGAGCACGACACAGATTCAGCCTCTAGCGAACTGCCAGACAGGCAAGATGACGACCTGCGGAATATTCTACTGGAAGTGAAGTCCAGTCTTAAAGTGATTGATACGAAACTCGATAAGCTCACCACCCAACTTGACCAAGTGTGTAAACGTGTGGACACACACGAAACATGATAGACCAACTAGAAAACAGAATGTCCGATTCTCATGATTATCAAGTCGAATCAAAGGAACATTTATTACAAATGGAGAAGGTCTTAAACATTATTAAAGCGAAGAATGAAGATTTAGAGGTCCGTACCAGGAGAAACAACATACGTATTACTGGCATACCGGAGACCACCGCAGTCTCTAAAATGCAGACATATGTCGAGGACCTCCTGAGAGAACTATTCGGACAAGACCTATCTACAATGTTTATCGTGGAAAGAGCACATCGGTCCCTGGCCCCCAGGCCTGCGGTGGGTGCCACCCCCAGACCTATTATTGCCCGGCTGCTAAACTATAGAGACAGATATGTGGTCCTACGTAAAGCCAGAGAGAAGGGCAATATTAATCACCAAGGAAACAACATATCCTACTACCCAGACTTTACTGCCTCAGTACAAGCAGCCAGACGCGAGTTTGGTCCAGCCAAACGACTACTACAACAATCCGGCACATCCTATGCTCTTTTCTATCCAGCAAAGCTGAGAGTCATACACAGAGGAATGACGCACTACTTTACTGATGCAAAATCTGCCCTTAAATTTGCTAGACAGATTGGTAAGTCGGAACATAGTAATACATCCCAAGTTGGTCGTAAGGCATCTGAAGCTACCCTCAGCGACAATGACTGAATCCTGATAGATCATCCATATTAGCTAAGTCACATCCGCAGAACCTGTGTGATGGCCGAAGTAAGGTTCTGGTAATGCAGGGGAGATGTCTTAGGTTCAATTCTCCACTGATCTACTGGACATGGCCAACTATGATCTAGAAATGTTTACCCCATAGCCATTGACTCATGGTTCGGCCACCATGCCATATGGTAGGGTAGTTCGCCGGTGACCCCATGCCCTCCAGGTGATCTCCCTTGGGATTGTACAAATGTTAGTTGTACTGTTGGCAGTATTTGGGGGTGGTTGGGTTCAATCGCACAACCTGATTGGGGGGTTGGTGTGGGTGGCGGGATGGGGGGAGGGTGTGGGGGTTTGTTATTGTTCTTTTTGGAAGCATACAGACAACACTTTATAGCAATTGTCGCAAGGCCACTCACTGCTGCAGATACCACACACACTAAACATGATGCAATCTCTCTACCCATAGTCCTAGGTATGATATTCATGCGAGATGAGCTACTGAGAGTTGCCTCGACAAGTTCGTGGCGGCTACATTTATTTGCGCTATACATGTGGAGATGACGGCTTACACATTCCTAACCTGGAATATCAGGGGGCTAAACAATCATAGGAAGGCACGCCTTATCCAAGCTTACCTCGCTAGACATAATGTGGACATATGTTTCCTCCAAAAAACACACTTAAACATCACTGTATCGAACAAACTGAAACATAAACGCTGGGGCGAAGTTTACTCCTCTATTTACTCGAACTATGCTAGGGGAGTTGCGATCTTAATACATCGGGGGGTTGACTGGTCACTGACCCAATCCCAGATAGACCCAGAAGGTCGATATATCCTCTTGAAAGGCACACTAGGTGGTAGAAAGATAGTTATGGTTGCGATATACGGGCCAAATGTGGATAACGCAGACTTCTTTCATGCTGTATGGGCTAAAGTGGTTACACTTGGCTGTGACACCATTGTGTGGGAAGGCGACTTCAGTGCCATTTTATGCGATGCTATGGATAGACTGGGCTCTGCACGAACCCTACACCCCCGAGCATGTCATGCACTCAACACAATTATAACTGACAATCACCTAGTAGACATTTGGAGGCAGAGAAATCCTGGGAGAAGGGAAGGCACATATGTCTCGGCGCAGCACAAGTCCTGGTCCAGACTAGACCACTGGCTGGTGTTGGGTGATGTTGCGACGTGGACAGAAGATGCCACGCATTTGCCAAGAACATTATCTGATCATGCCCCATGCACCCTCAAAGTGAGTTTCCCTATTTCAACTCGGCGTGAATTCACATGGAGACTACCTCCCCATGCTTTGCTGGATACAGCATTCCAGGAAGAAATACAGGGGGACATCGTCGAATATTTCTTATTAAATCAAGGATTGGTATCATCCCCCTCAATACTTTGGGAGGCCTTCAAGGCGTTATAAGAGGGAAGTGCATTGTGCAACAAGCAGGGGTTCTAAAAGCCATAAGACACACCATACAAAATTTGGAATCTACTATCAGGGATATGGAACTCAAATATTTCGATACTAACGACCCATCTCACCTAGCACCCATTCGGGGGGAAATTTCAGAATTTGAAGAAGAGGCAAACAGAGAAATTAAGTTCATGGGGAAATACGCCACAGCCAGGCGATATGGGGAAGGTGACCGTCCAGGCAAAACGCTGGCCAATATTCTTAAACCCTCACATAGCTCTTCATATATAACAGAACTACTGGATAGCGATGATAATCCAATTGGAGGGCCACAGGAGATACATGATAATTTTACTGAATTTTACTCCTCGCGATACACCTCTAATACAGCTCACATAGATAGTGAACTCACTACTTATCTAGACTCACTTGAATTACTCTGGCTCAGCAGAGCACACAGGTAATACCTGGACGAACCATTTACCACTGATGATATTGTGCATTTGATAAATAGTCTCCCAGCCGATAAAGCTCCGGGACTAGACGGTCTGACGACCACTTTCTATAAATGCTATGCTACGATTCTCGCACCTCATCTCATGGAAATGTATCAAGAGTCGCTACAGAATGGCTCACTCCCCCCCACCACTCGGGAAGCAGTGATTCTAACGCTGCTTAAACCTGGCAAGTCCCCAAATTGGCGTGACTCGTATAGACCCCTCTCACTCATCAATATCGACAATAAAATCTATGCAAAGCTCCTGGCAAATAGATTGCAACCCCTCTTTCCTCTCATCGCCAATTTTTATACCGGGGCGTTCAACGTCACATAACCTAAGGACCTTTTTTCCGGTACTACATTACCTTGACCCCCAAACTCCAGCCTTGGCGGTGTTCCTTGACGCCACCAAGGCCTTCGACTCACTGGAATGGCCAGCCTGGGACTAAGCCCTCTCTTCTTTAAGCAAATTAGGCTACTTCACTCGCAGCCGACTGCTAGACTGCGTGCAAACGGCTTGATATCGGCCTCATTTGATATCACACGTGGCACTAGGCAGGGGTGTCCTCTATCACCCCTCCTCTTTGCCATAGCTATGGAGCCACTAGCCGCCAGAATCAGACAACACCACAAAACGCGAGGCTTAGACTTCTCGGCTAGAGACCTAATCATCTCTCTCTATCCGGATGATATCACATTATATTTAAGAGACCCGGAGGAGAACCTAAACCCGTACTCCGCGAACTTACCAAATTCGGTGGCCTATCAGGCATACAAATAAATTGGGCCAAATCTACCTTACTCCCGTTTACTCATTCATTGGTCCCTTTCGAGTCGGACTATCCTATCCAGTGGGCAGAGGGCCCGATTCATACTTGGGGATCTGGCTGAGGAGCAGCATACAAGACCTTTGGGACATGAACTACGGGTGGATAATTACTTGGCTAGCGGTGAAAATTGCTATCTGGTCTAAGCTTCCAATCTCACTGGCCGGTCGTATTGCAATTGCCAAAATGATTGTCCTGCCCAAATTATAATATATTTTTTCAAACCTGCCATTACAATTAACCCAAGCTTTTTTGAAAACACTGAGGTCTTTAATGGTATCCTTGGTGTGGGTGGGCAAGCAGCCGCACATATCGTGGGAAATACTAAAGCTTCCATTAGTTCAGGGTGGCCTGGGCCCACCAGACCTAGCTCTATATGCATTCTGCGCACAGGCACAGTATCTACATCACTGGATATTTCCAACTCCTTTCCAGCATTATGTGGCTGTTGAATCTGATAGCGTGGCCCAACACCATTAAATGTGGCTCTATACCAACCCTATAGGCGACAAGCGACTGCACTAAACACAGCTTAAACACTACAATGGGCCTGGGACAGGCTTCGCAAAAGGGCGGAACGTAAGATTTGATATGCACCATCTATAACACTAGCTCAATATCCACAGCTGCCAGTGCTTGGCGACAAGGGGAACATCGCGCAGGCTCATAGACTGGGTTTAGCCACATTTGCTGACCTATATCCTAATGATACCTTTATAACCCCTACAATCAATCCGGGGGTGACTTCCAGTTTCTCGGATTTACTGTTATATTATAGTATCAGGAGCACATGTCGCAAAATACATGACACATTTCCGACCTCTCCAGACACTCTCCCGGCCCTTGAACTCCTACTCTCCAATTCATCCCCCAGTAAGCTCATTGCTCGATTATACAATACTATGCAACGTACTGTTATGTTTCATATAGGTACCCTAATCTAGGCCCGGGTAATATCATACACCTTCACCTACATTATCTCCATTATACTACACAGTAACAAGCCTTTAGGATTGAACCTTTACCTAGTTCTAGTCCTGGGCACAGAAGGAGGGTTTACCCTGAACAATAGCGTCCTATAACTCCATCAATAGACTCATACAGTATGAATGAATATTCATGAGGGTTCTTGGAAACCAGGCAGGGGCTACACACCACCTGCATAATATCTACGTACAAGGTTCATCCCATACGTCATCCTCAAATCCAACAATGGCTAATACAAGAGACAAGGGACAAAGAAACCCTAGATACTTTTTGTATAAATACAGCACATCTTGCTAGGGTTGGAAGAGGAGACCGAGACTTCCAGGCCGACACACTGACTAGAGACGCTGAGGCTCCTCATGCAGACGCTCCAGCTGACAGTGGTCTAACACATCCCTCGCGGGGTGTCCAACTCGAGACCAGGACGGGGTTCCACACTCTCTCACTTCAGGTAATAGGGTTAGACTAAATCCTAGAGGGATTCTTGGCTTCACACCTACTCACATGCTAGGTACACTTAGGTACATCTAGATAGGCATCATAGGAGTACGAGCATTTTTATCAGGCATTTTATATTCATGTATGTATTCATGATTATTGCAAGATGGTAGAACTGTACTATCCTTTTATTTTCACTGTACTGCTAATCATATGTATCTGCTACTGTCTAACGGTTGTTGCAGCACATCTATTTTACACTAGAAGAACAACTGTGCAATAAATTCTTATTGTAACACGCCCGACTGTGTAACTCTCTGAGACCGAATAAGTGAGCACGAGTGACTGAGCGAAAAGTAGTATATTGTTTACACGATCCTGGGGGATCAGGGTTGTCATGTTCTGAGGTTGCCAGAAACTATTCTCTCCCCGATAAGAGGAGATTCTAGTGGCACTGTGAGCTAGCTAAAACAGAAAGGCTAACATTCTCGGTGGGGGTGCTCAGAGCCAATCTGCCACCAGTCCTACAGTTTATGTTATCCGAACGCGCAGATCCTGTATGGGTAATTTAGGAACCACATGACATGGCGCCGCCAACGTTGTTTGGGTACTTATTTAACAGTAGAATCTGAGTAGTTCAGTTGTGCTATTCTCAGAAACCCCTTCTCACAAACACCAGAGACGTCTGGAGTGGGTGGGCACAAATTCCGCCACAGCTGAGTAGGCGAAAAATCCTATTTATTGGCTGTTGGTTTATCAAGCTTGAGGGACACAGTGATCCAAAAAATTGTGCATTTAAAACCTTTATCTTAGTTCCCTTGAACAAACTCCTTCTTTACAAAAATGACTGAGACAGGAGATAACACAGTAGTGGATCTGCACATCTCAGCAGGAGAAGAAGATGGGGACGCAATACAAATTGCACCAAAATTCAGACATACAATCACCCTGAAACTATTAGGAAATGGTTTATCAGCTAGGGGTGGCTTAGTAGCTTTCGTGATTGAGGCACACGAATCAAATAAAACAGAGGTATTTTATTTGTGGGTTACATTCCCAGCAGCAGATGCAAGAACACAGACATTTCACTCTTACACAGAAGGAGATGCACCAGTGGAATATGGTCCGTTTGAGGACATAGAGATTCCACTCACGTACCAGGAACACTTATACTGGTTTAAAGGCGCCCTACCCCACATAAGAAGAAGAGTAAGATTAGGCCCGCTCGGAGGAGAGGGGGCAACATGGCCGATATTAGTGGCCTACACACCACATCCTGACATTGACACAATGTCACAGGCAGACTTACTCATACAACACAAGGATTTAATTAAAATCTACAGAAACCTGACGCAATTCGTCATGAGGACTTTCACAGTACAACCTGCAACAGTTGCAACAAATGGTACTCAATCTCAAGGTACAGCAACTAAAATCGCACCACAAACATTACACGCGGTAATGGGCAAAATGCCCACGAAACGTGAACAAATGCCATTCTGGGTAGCTAAGAAAATAACTCAGCTCGAGGCAGTATTCCCGAATACTACCCCGTATGAAAAAAACAGAATGCTAACAATCTGCTTGCCCATGGGGATAACACCACAAGTAGAAGATTGTACCACTTGGGGTACAGTCTTTGCTGCAATTTCTACCAGAACTCATGGTATTCCTTCATTAGCAGTAGTGCCTGATGTATTAAGATGGATCACTGACTAAATATCGACAACAAAGATATAGAATGGACAGAATATCGAAGATCAGAATATCGTCTCCCTATCTATAAACAGGTAAGTATAAAAATATCGAAGACAAAAGTTTGTTGTTTAAAATATAGTTTGTAAAAAATATCGAATTTTTAAAATATGTTAAAACTAATATTAACTTAATTAAATAATCAATATAATTAAATAAAACATACTTAAAATTAATTAAAAAATATTAAAATTAATAAATAATATATGTAATCTCTAAAAATAAATTTACATCAGCGTTGGATAGTGGGAGGGTAAAATTGACTATTCCCACTCCAGTGAGTGCAACAGTAGGGAAAGCGTTGGATAGCGGGAGGGTAAAAATTACTATTCCCACTGCAGTAAGTACAACAGTAGGGATAGCGTTGGATAGCGGGAGGGTAAAAATTACTATTCCCACTCCAGTGAGTGCAACAGTAGGGAAAGCGTTGGATAGCGTAGGGGTAAAAATTACTATTCCCACTCCAGAGAGTGCAACAGTAAGGAAAGCGTTGGATAGCGTAGGGGTAAAAATTACTATTCCCACTCCAGAGAGTGCAACAGTAGGGAAAGCGTTGGATAGCGTAGGGGTAAAAATTACTATTCCCACTCCAGAGAGTGCAACAGTAAGGAAAGCGTTGGATAGCGTAGGGGTAAAAATTACTATTCCCACTCCAGTGAGTGCAACAGTAGGGAAAGCGTTGGATAGCGTAGGGGTAAAAATTACTATTCCCACTCCAGTGAGTGCAACAGTAAGGAAAGCGTTGGATAGCGTAGGGGTAAAAATTACTATTCCCACTCCAGAGAGTGCAACAGTAGGGAAAGCGTTGGATAGCGGGAGGGTAAAAATTACTATTCCCACTCCAGTGAGTGCAACAGTAGGGAAAGCGTTGGATAGCGTAGGGGTAAAAATTACTATTCCCACTCCAGTGAGTGCAACAGTAGGGAAAGCGTTGGATAGCGTAGGGGTAAAAATTACTATTCCCACTCCAGTGAGTGCAACAGTAGTGAAAGCGTTGGATAGCAGGAGGGTAAAAATTACTATTCCCACTCCAGTGAGTGCAACAGTAGGGAAAGTGTTGGATAGCGTAGGGGTAAAAATTACTATTCCCACTCCAGAGAGTGCAACAGTAAGGTAAGCGTTGGATAGCGTAGGGGTAAAAATTACTATTCCCACTACAGAGAGTGCAACAGTAGGGAAAGCGTTGGATAGAGGGAGGGTAAAAATTACTATTCCCACTCCAGAGAGTGCAACAGTAGGGAAAGTAATGATTTAATTTTTTAATAAAAATAAATTAATTATCAATACCAATAAAAAATGAATTAAAATAAATTAACAATTACAAAATATTTAATAATTAATTAATTATAAATTCCAATAAATATTATTTATTAAAAATTAATTACCTTTTAATAATTAATGAACAACAAATTAATTGTCAATACCAAAAATGTAGTAAGTAATAAAAAAATTACCAATTAATAATTAACAATACATTAATTAGCAATACACAAAAATAATTTCAATAATTTCAATAATTACTTAATTACAATTAAATTACTTCCCACCCTATTCCCCTATAAACCCACAACCCGCTCCAAATAATAAATTAATACAATTAACATAATTATCAATTAATCAATTCATAAAAATTAATTACCAATTAATAAAAATTAATTACCAATTAATAATTAATTAACAATAAATTAATTATCAATACCAATAAATAAAAATAAATATTTACTTAATTACAATTAAATTACTTCCCACCCTATTCCCCTATAAACCCACAACCCGCTCCAAATAATAAATTAATACAATTAACATAATTATCAATTCATAAAAATTAATTACCAATTAATAAAAATTAATTACCAATTAATAATTAATTAACAATAAATTAATTATCAATACCAATAAATAAAAATAAATATTTACTTAATTACAATTAAATTACTTCCCACCCTATTCCCTAAAAACCCACAACCCGCTCCAAATAATACATTAATACAATTAACATAATTATCAATTAATCAATTCATAAAAATGAATTACCAATTCATAAAAATTAATTACCAATTAATAATTAATTAACAATAAATTAATTATCAATACCAATAAATAAAAATAAATATTTACTTAATTACAATTAAATTACTTCCCACCCAATTCCCTATAAACCCACAACCCGCTACAGAACTAAAATGCAAAATTAAATTAAAAATAATTAATAATTCCTAATAAATCATATTTAATTTACTATAATTAAATTACTTCCCACCCTATTCCCCTATAAACCCACAACCTGCTACGGAATTAAATTACGCAAAAATTAAATAACATAAAATTAATTACTTTAAAAAAATAAACATACATTACAAAAATAATAATCACTTTTAACACATATACTAACATACAAAGCACTAAAAAAAAATCAATATTATTAAAAATTCGATATATTTTAATGTCTATATAATGTACTTTGATATTTTGACAGTCGATATTACTTACCTGCATTTCGATATTATTAACCACTATATTATGTCCATTCGATATTATGTCCATTCTATATTTTGACTTCGATATTCTGTCCATTCTATATTTTTGATTCGATATTGTGTCTAATTACCATTAAGACAAATACAAAACGAGTACGGAGCGGAGACTGCCCTAAACTTAGGGATGAAGATACTAGGTAACTATGACCAGGTATTAGCCATAATACTAGCTAATATTAAAGGGGAAGCAGCTTCGGTGGCAATCCGCCAAAACCTAAGGGAATTCAGTCCTATAGATCAACAACACGAACTACCCAAAATAATTGAAACTGCATATGCAGAATTAGGAAGAGACAGTTTAGGTGGGAAAGCTTTAAAACCACAACTGATGGGCAGTCCTGAAAAGGACACTTCCAAGCAGACACCAGCTTCCTCTCAAAAGAAGTGGGATAATAAAACACAGCAAAACTTTAAAGGAAACAGATCTCAGTCCCGAGGCAGATCTCCTCCACAGGAGCCCTCTGAAAGGAGGTATAATCTCAGGAATAGGGATAATATTAGGAAACCTGACAGGTATCAGGATACTGATACACGTTCCTCTTGTTCCTTTCAGGGTTTGAAGAAAAACTCCGAGAGAGAAGGACGGTCAGAACACAAAGAAGAGCGTACAAAGTCCAGAGACAAACAGCACGCTCAAGACTATACTTCCAAAAAGGAAGAAAAGCCAAAATCAAAAACTCAGTTTAAGAAGAAGAAAGTTGCAGGTCTAAAGATCAGACATGCCCAGAATTCTGAGGACACAACTTCTTTACGGGGAATGGGCTCAGACGATGCTAGACAGTGCGGCAGAAGTAACAATAGCTCGCCAGAGCCTGATGGAATTTCTGGTGACAGCGGACTTGAATGATTACATCACGGTGGAAACACCAGATACGAGGGTAAGCGTCCCACATAAGTTATATGAAATAACACTCCGAATGGAGGGGGACAAGCCCAGGAAAGTTAAAGGTCTCTTTTGGAAGAATCTGTCATCTGGTTATGACATCCTATTAGCTGAACAAGATTGTCCGCCAGCATTCGTTATGAAGTGCCCTAGGGGAGAAACTGTAATTTGTCCAGCCTTCTCGGACCTCGTTCCCATTCATTTAAAACACACATATGCACGGGAGTGGGCAGTTGCCCTAGCTCCAGCATTGTACAAAAATCATGCCGGATGGGATGAGGATTCAACTAACCACGTGATCCCGTTAAATGTTTCACCAAATGCACAGAGACAATATCCAATAAAGCAAGACGCTAAAAAACAGGTCAGGGAGATCTTAGATCAACTTGAATACCAAGGGGTGATCGATAATTGCACCTCATCAATGAACAATCCTTTGTTTCCTGTCATGAAACCTGACAATACATATCGTCTAGTTTTAAATTACAGACATTTAAACACTTGCACTAAGACATTTGCAGTTCAAAATGCACACAGTGCCGCATTAATGAACAACATTGTGCGGAAAAAATACAAAACTACACTTGATATCTCAAATGGATTTTTCTGCCAAAATATAGCACCTGAAAGCAGGTATTTGACCGCATTCTCAGCGTTGGGGTCCCATCGACCATTTTGTCATCTCCCCCAAGGGTATAAGAATAGCCCGGGGTTATTTTCAGCAAGAGTAACCGAATTACTCCAAAATTTTGATGAGGAAGCATTGTCCTATGTGGATGATATTTATCTGACAGACGATGACTTAAAAAGGCACTTGACCAGGGTGAGCACCATAATTATGGGATTCGCCTCTGAGGGCTACAAATTTAATTTAAAAAAATCAAAAATCGCCCACCTCAATGTCCTGTTTTTCGGATATGAGCTTTCAAGGGAAGGGAAAAGTCCAACCTCCAAAATCATTAAAAAATTTACAATCAATACTGGGATTCCTAAATTTCGGCAGAACATACATTTTGGATTACGCAGAAAGAGTAAAACCTTTCTCCGACTTAACAAAACCTGACTTTTCAGTTAGACAATGGACACATGAACACACAAACATCCTACATTCACTACAAAAAGACATGATAGCTTCAAAACACTTACAGACGTGGGTAAACGTACGCAACTTAGTGATCCGTGTAATAGCGGGTCAATGCGGGTACACCTACTTAACCTTCAATGAAGGTGAAAAAGTACCAATCGCTTACAAATCACACCTGTACACAAACGCAGAAATGCGTTTCACTTCAACAGAAAAAATCCTGACAGCAGTTCAGACCGCTGTAGCAAGAGAAAGAGCACTGGCTCAGGGAAAGCGCATAATTGTCATAACACCGGTACCAGCTTTAGAAGCTGTTACAAAGGCTAGCATTCCAAATGCAAAAGCCTTACATCCGAGATGGATACAATGGGCTAATTCTCTTACTGCAAAGGATGTTGAATACAGATTTGATCCAAGTCTAAAAACACAAGCATTTCTGCAATACGAACAAGAATACCCTCTGCCGAAGGAAATCTTGCCTCTAGATCAGTATGAATATATTATTTACACTGACGGATCTGCTCAACCGGCCATAGGGAGTAAGCAACAATACAGCGCAGCATGTGCTATCGTTAAAGGTCGCATGCGGGATGGAAAGTTCCATCTAAGTTGCACCAAAACGCAATCTCTAGGAGACTGCACGGCTCAGTTGGCAGAATTAAAAGCGTTAATACTGGCACTGGTAAACACGGATCACGAATTCCCCACACTGATAGTGTGTGATTCTTTTTACTGTGTGCAATCGTACAATGAATATTTACATCATTGGGAACTAAACGGGTTCAAAGACGCAAAAGGTGGCACAATTAAGCATAAAATGCTATGGGAACAGGTAGTTGAGTTGAGAAACGAACTACCACGGGCTCACGTGATTCATACACTGAGTCATCAACGTGATGGCGTTCACGTTGAAGGGAATTCATTGGCTGATGAAGCCGCGAAGGGGGCTGTACGCACAGCTTCCGTAGCTGCAATCACTCGTTCAAAACGAGAATAGACGGTGAGATTATGGTTGCTGTCATTGCTTCACGCAAAGGCAGCTCAGCAGTACCAAAGAAATTTCCACTCAAGTACTCCTACAAGTTACATGCAAACAACATTCCATATGCTCAGATTCCTGGAGTGGGGGACAGAGTAATACCAAATATGGATCGTAGGCAAGGTTTGATTATTGCAGCACACGAGGGTTTGGGCTCTGCGCATACAGGCATTACAGCAACTATTTCATTGTTGAAACAGCGCTATTGGTGGCCAGGTCTGACAAAATATACTAAAGGCTGCGTCTTGAAATGTGACATCTGCCAGCAGATAAAAGGCTCCACCATAGCACGCCCGGCACAGACACCGTTATTAAAATCAGACAGACCTCTCACTTGTGTATATCTGGACTACTGCGGCCCCTTACAATCAGATGGGGCTTACAAGTATATCATGGTTGCAGTGGATTCATGCTAAAGATTCCTATGGGTTTGGCCTCAGCGCTCGGCTGACGCTCGAACTGTTATCAAAGATTTGCGAGTCTTTATCGGGACATACGCAGTTGGCATGTTACATTTTGACCGTGGCTTGGCGTTTAGCTCTTGGGCTTACTAAGAGGCCATGGAAAGTATGGGCGTAGCATTGCGGTACTCATCTCCGTACCATCCTGAGGGAAATTCGGTTGTGGAAAGGAAAAACCGGGACCTAAAGCAATCTTTAACAGCTAGGGTATTAGGCAAGGGCGGTAGTTGGGTCAATCATATATGGGGTACAGCGAGCTCTCAATAACCAGCCAAGAAGTTCTCTAGGGGGTGTCACTCCTTACGAGGTCCTATTTGGGACAAGAATGTGGGTACCTGACCTTGATTGTGAAGGCGCAGTGGCGGATGAGAAACCATTTGATATCCATAATCGTTTGGCTGTTTTACAGGATCTAAATGAATCCAGGACACAACAAAGTAACGTCCACCTGAAACAGACCGCCACTGGAGAAGTCAAGGCAGTCACGGCAAGACCTGTCTGGATCCCAAAAGTCGGGGATCTGGTTAGAGAGAAAATAGCAGATAAAAAAGAATTTGGACCATCCTACAGAAAACCTGTACCGGTCCTATCAATTCAAGGAACAAGAACTGTACTTCTACCGCCTCTTGCCGGGAAAAAGGAGAAAAGAGTTGTTTCAATCGACTTAATCAAACCACACTATATGGCCGATACTAAGCAGAAGGCCACGTGGACTCCAAAGTAGCAGACACCCTCCTCACGCTACAATTCAAGTAGTTCAAACTGAAAGACTCATCACGTTTGAAGAGTCCTCTCAAAGGAATGAAGGACTATGCAACAAGGCTATGGAACTCGTTCCCCTTGAACCCGAAGTTCAACTTCAAAATCAAACTCAAAATAACACACAAGTTGCAATAAGACCTAATACAGATGTCTACGTCAACATGCCTCGATGAGAGCAAACTACGATTTCAACAAATCCCGATGCAATTCCAACAATTGATCGAACTGCTTCTGGCTATTTCATGAACTTTGATACGTTTTCCTTGGAGCCAAGTGAACCAGAAACGATGCCAGCCCAACAAACACGCAAGCAGCAGATTACAGACTTTCTGAACTTTCTCAAAAAGACTTACCTGGTATCACCTTGGGTAGAACTCTGGGTAATTACTGGGATACTGTTCTTTCTTTTCTAGCTAGGCTTAGTTATAAGTTTAAGCATGCTTATTAATGGACTATACCTTCAACAAAGACCTGAAGCCGAAAAAGTAAATTTGATTCTGAAACCACATCATTCTTCTCATCGTGAACAACACCGGTGGTGCAGCCAAAGGCCCTGGAGGGTTGGAACTCCGAACTGGAGGAACCTGTATCAGATGATCAGTGGCAGTTCTGCTGCAGCCAATTAGAGATGCTTTCACCTAATTACAAACTGCGCCTTATACATTTCAAGTACCTTCATCGCATTTATAGGACGCCCACCCAACTTAAGCGCATGGGGCTCCGCCCTGAGGCAGACTGTTGGAGATGCAAAGCCCCTCAGGCCTTGCTCCTCCACATGGCCTGAGCTGTCCATTAGTGGTGAAATTTTGGAATGAGGTTTTTCAAAAGATTAGTGAAATGCTGGAAGTCAACGTACCCCCCTCACCCAAGTTCGGACTCCTGGGATACGTTCGGGAGACCCCAGCCGGGTGCCACAGGTTATTGGCCATGCTTTTACTACTGCCGAAACGCAGAGTCGCTATACAATGGGGCAAAAGAAATACTCCTGCCATTACGCCGTGGATCTTAGACATCACATTCTGCCAGGAACAGCTGAATATATTTTGGGAGCTGCTACCGCTGGCATCTAGACCCAGAGATATATGGGAACCCTTTTTGACTTGGCTGTCTGCCTATAATGCAGCTCAAGAACGCACTTTACCAGTAACCCACGACCCAGAACTAGACACCCAACAGGCAGGAAATTTGCTACCGCCTTGATGTAAATGTTGCGACAGCACTGATGTTTTATCCACCGAGGCATATTACGTCTTTCAATACTGGGAATTAGCGCGCTTTGAAATAATAACACTATGATGCAGTAAAGTGTACCCTAATGTGTAATTTAAATATGCGATCAAACTGTGTTGCTTCCCTTTTGTTTGTTGTTATGTTTGGTATGATTTAATCAAATGGCTATAATATGATACAAGTTATCTCATGTACGACTGCTGTAAATTTTGTAATTTGTTCAAATGCCAATAAACAAATTTATTTTAAAAAGGGTGAATGTCCACAGTTCTTTGGCCCTTCTTTTTACTCAGGAGATCTGCTGATATTGGTCATTTGCGAGGCCCTCACTCCCACTCACTGGCTCTCCTACCTCAATCACTGAGTGCCGGTCGCTTACTCTCCCTCGCCGGTGCCCATCACGCTGCCTTTCTAGTTGGATGCACAGTTCCTGCTTACCAGAGGGCACCTCACAGGTAACCTCTATAGGGCCTCGCCGAGCTTCACGGCCCTCCTATATGTGAAACCATGCTGCAGAGTGTAGTATGGAGCTGCGCCCGTCCCTGCTGCACAGTTCCGCTGCCCTCCATCAGCGCTGGGACCAGGCCATTCCCGATTCACATAGCGGCTCCACGTGTGACCGGGCACATTCTCCTCCTGTGAGCGGCCGGCTGCTCTCCTTTTCGCTGTGCGCTCACTCTTGGAACAGCACCACCGTCTCCTCTGCTTGTGGGTCTCACTTGGTGCCGGCAGGACGGCCGTCTGTCCTTGTCAGCCATTTCACTTTTCTTCCCACAGCGGTGCCACGGGAGATCGGAATCTGTCACCTCCTGCGAGGAGCCGGACTCCCCCCGCCCCTCTGCTCCACCTACCCACAGTGGTGCAAGTCGCTCTCCGGTTCACGCTGCTCCCTTCTCCGCTTGCGGACCCAGCTCGGCAGGAACAAGATGGCCGTTCGTCTCAGGCCGTTGCGTCTCATTTCCCCACACCAGCGGCGTTTTTCAACTCCAGCTTCGGCTTACTGGATGGCGCCTGGGGAGGCGAGGGAATCCCGGCATCCTCGCTATATTGTATGCTTCTGTTTTCCGCACCCAGGATGGTTCCGTATAATGAGCTGGCGGGAGCTCTTGGAAAGCACCTCTACTCTACCATCTTACTTGGCCATGCCCCTCGAGAATACAGCCGTCATGTCAAAGAATGACACCAGTCCAAATCAACCTTTCAGTTGTTACCGCTACAACATGAGCAGTTTTGGGCAGCATATATTTGGACAAACACTACTTATGGGGCTCTTGATTGTCTGTTGTTTATTGAGAATTTCTGTGGAGAGGAGGGCATAAATAGAGTGCAACATCCAGAAATTTGCTATGAAGTAGTACATGTTTTCAGGAATGATGGAGTCCACTTTACCTTTATGGGTATAGAAATGTATCTTATGGAACAGAGATATTCCTTGACAAAGCTGTTAAGGATGTAATGTCGGAAAAAGTTTTGATGAGGAAGAAAAACTCCTCAGAGTAGGGTTGTTCTGGTTGGGAGGTTTGGAGATTAGTGTAAGGCACAACATAGGTTGTTTATGCCACTGGGTGGGTGGATCAGCTTTTGGGAGTGGCAGGGGTGGGGGCTGGGGAAGTTCAAAGGTTGCCTGTGAAAAAAAGGAAATTGGCTGAAGAAGTGTTGGTCAGGGCAGGTTCTTGGAAGATTTATTTTAGCTAAATTTAAAGGGGGGATTCTTATAGGCAGGTTAATGCGTTTGTTATAACTGTTTATAGTAATTAAAGACTGTAAGGCAATGTGACAGGGCATGCTTTTTTGTGATGCACATCTGTCTCATTAAAGTGGCTTTTACACACTCATAAATTGATGTGGCTCTTGGAGTGGACCATCTTGCCTGACTCCTAATGCTCCTCTCACCAAAACAACCATTGACCTCTCTCCAGGTTAGTATGATAGTCTTTATAGTCTTTTCCTGTTTGGAAGCTGTGCAAATACGTAGTTCTGAGGAACAGAGCAACAAATTGCAGTTTCAGTAAAATGCTTTGGGGGGGATATAAAGCAGAGCAATGCAAAGATCGAAAGAAGAGTACTCCTGGATGGTACTAGAAATACACCATAGGTTTGTAATAGGTGCAATAAATGCCCTTAGATTTAAATATTTTTGACAAAGATGATTTTTCCTGCTAAGATACCACTACTAATGTGCATTACCTGCACCTCTGGAAATAGGCGGTTTATGCAAGAAATAACAAGGTATATACGAGCACTCGTACTGATTTCTTTCTAATGAATTGATTTAAAGACGTAGAGAAGCAAAAAAGAATGTCTGATTTTAGACTGGGTCATCTTCCCATAGCATAAATCATTGCTGTTTCAAAAACCACAATCCAAAACTGGTTTTCAGCAATGTTAGAACCTGGGTTTCTAGTTGGCAGAGGTATGCACCCTGTCCAAGCAGGAGCCATAATCCTAGTCAGGGTAAGTAAGATACACACTAAAATATAATCTGTGCTCACCATCTGCTAGCTTGGCACAGAGCAGTCAGGCTTATCTAAAGAGGCCATGTGTAAAGTATTTGTGCAACACACACACAGTAACACAATGAAAACACCACAAAAAGACTCCACACCAGGTTAGAAAAACAGATATGATTTTTATAAATAAAACAAAACCAAAATGACAAAAATCCAATACGTTAATGTCGAGATTTGCATTTTTAAAGAATAAAAGTGTTTCTAGCGTTAGAAGCAATAAGCGCCTTATTGGGGTTCTCTGGTCATGCTGGACAACAGTTGATGCCGGCTGCGATGGAGCACAAGCCAGGTACAGGAGCCTTGCAGGCCCGGGGAACAGAGTACTTTGCTCTTGCTTGCATCAGCGAAATGCGGGGCACAGATGAGCAATGCATCGATGTTGAGCCCGCAGACTAGGTGATACGTTGATTTTCTTCATGCAGTGGTGGCGATGACTTGGTTCCGAGTGCGAAGTACCAAGTCGAGATGTGGTGGTTCTGAGTGTAATGCGCCGGGTTTTTCAACGCAGTCGAGGGGATGCGTTGATCTCTCCACACTGCTGAGGCGGCGATGCGCGGTTCCGATTCGTCGGGCTCTGAAGGTTGTTGGTTCCGAGAGCGATGCACCGATTCTATTCCCACAACAGGGTCAATGCGCTGGTTCTGCTACATGCAGACTAGAGATGCATCAATTTCTCTGGTGCAAGTATCTGGGCCCACTTGTAATGAACCAGGTACAGGGGCAGTTTCTGAGACTTTCATAGCCCTGAGTCTCAAGCAACAGGAGGCAAACTAAAATGTAAAAATAAATTAACCATTTATTAAACATTATAACCTATATATTACAATCCACTGCCAATACTACCCCTCCCTACAATTCCACCAACATATCAAAAAGGAACTAAAATAAAATTAAACAAAACATAATTCTTTAAATGAATTTCAAACCAAAACAAATAAACTATGCTAAACATAGGTATAGATAATTAAGAATAAATAATATTAACTTAAAAACAATATTTTATACAACAATATCAAATATTTTGAAACTATTAATAAAAATAAAAGCAACAATATTCTTACCTGCGATACTACGTTGCACAATGTTTTTGTAACAATATGATTCACTGATCGTACAATATTTTTTTATTGATATTAAGGTCCATCACATCCAGCATTGTTCATAAGTTCTGCATATGTATATTCCTGGAAGTGATACTGTTCATTCTGTTAATTCTACTGACCACATTTTGGAGTATGATTTCCAAGCGGAAAAAAATGTGAGAGCAAAGAATAAGAAAGGTGATTATTGCATAGGTTGCCTTTGTAGGAAATCTTCAAAGCGCAGGAAGAGGAGATCGAGGAAGACATGGAATGTTTGATTGCTACAACTTTGGCTGATCTTCACAGTATGGATGGAGATATTAGTATGTGAAAGGTGGTTGCTCATGTTAAGTAGGGATGGCCCAACAATAGATATTTATCAGAAGAATTATACCAAGTATGTAAAAGTGTCTTCAGAATTGATTCTGGAAAGAAGTCTGTTGATTTGGGGAGAGAAATGCATTCTCCCCTTTGGAGTAAATGGGACACTTGTGGATTTGGTTTATATTGGTCATTTAGGAATTACACTTAACATCTAGCAGAAGACAAGGCCAGTATAGTTGTGTGTAGGTCAGGCTGCTCATAAACATAGTTGATTTTAATGTGTGTTAACCTTTGCCTAAGGGTAACTGAAAAGAGCTAGTGCCATAAAATAGCACACTAGATAGTGAGTTGGTGACTGTATCATAAAAGAGGTGTTAGCAGATGGTACCGAAGATGTTCTTTTTCTGCACTGGGTGACAGTCAGTATAGTTTCAGATTAGTTGTAATTGACTGTAAAGTGCAGAGACATTGGGAGGTCACATACGTTCCACTTAGACTCTGGCTGGTGTCATTCTGGTCTCAAAAATTTGTCTCTAGCCTAGATGACTATGACCAATGACTATCAAAACAAAAATAATGAATTCTTACGCATGGAGCAGACAGGTTACTGATATAACACTACTACCTATCACAATGTAGCACGGTTTGTGCTTACTTTTCACACTGGTGCCTTGCAGAGGTGTGCAACCCGGAATTTTTGAACATGTACATCTTCAGGAGCAGAAGAGGATGGAGTGATATACTGAGCCGAAACGCCACCTGGAGAGAAGCGTCATGTCTCAGAAGGAGGTGCTCTTACACTTGAGTGAAGGCAAGACAAGCTACATGCTCATGGAGCCAAATGACACTTGCAAGATCTGCAAATGGTGGCGGCCACCTTGAATGCTCAGAGTATAAATTCTTTGAAGTCCATTTTGTTTTTGCAAGGCAATTGTCATACAAAGTTGCAGCAGCTGGATCCTGCTGTTAAGACGTTTGGTATCCTCATAATCAATTGTTCAAGGAATTTGAGAAAAGACATCTCTGGAATCAAAGTGGTATTCCAGCACAGCACACATACAGTAATATACTACTGAACTTGTCTATTTTTTCACAAGATGACACACATTGGAATACAAGCACTTACTTTGCCCTATGTTAATTTTCATAAGGGCAAATCCATTAGAATTACAAACTCTTATTTTGCACTTTGTTTTCTCAAGCACTCATCCAATTGGATTAAGAATTCAATTTTCATTTGATTTCTTTTTTTTACAAGAGTCAGTGGAATCTTGCCTTACACAGACTTAGAGTCTAATTATGAGTTTGGTGGTCCTATGGACCACCAAACTCGCGGTGGAGGAGCAGTGGCTGTCGGAGACCGCTGCACCAGTAGTCTGAAAGCCATATTACAACTACGGCAGTCAGGCCACCATAGGACTGCCGCAACCACCAGGGATCCACGATCCCTGGTGGTGGCGCAGTGGTCTGAGGGCCGGAATATGCTGGTGGCGCCGCTGCAGCACCGCCAAGCATATTACAAGTTTCCTCACCACCACAGATTTCATGGCGGTGAGGAAACTAAGGGGGCCCTACAGGCCTCCCGGTTCCCTCATGGCCTGAGGATGCTTGCAGGGGCGCACATGGTGTGCTTCCTGCAAGCATGCAGCCCCTTTCCTGTACGGCATGGACTGCACAGTCCATGCTGTGCAGGAACTGGCTTTGGTGTTTCTATTGAGCTGCCTTATTAATAGGCACTGCCGTGGGAAGGCCAAAGGACCACCCGCCAGACCACGAGAAAACTTATAATCTGGCGGGTGGCCAGCCGAGAAGTTTGGTGGTGTGAGAGCGGGGCGGTGACGTACGCCCGCTCCCACACCACCAACCTCATAATCAGGCCCCTAATACTGTTATTAGAACTTATTAGAAATATGATATTAAATATTAATTTGAATGAGTATATGATTGTTGATTGTGCAGGTAAACTATATTATAGTAATATACATTTTTATATTACAATTATCGATCATTTAGATTGAATATAGCCAGAGCCGCAGAATGTTATCATATAATATTGAAAGTGTTTCTCTTTAGCAAACTTCGTACCATAACTCAGAGGGTTCCTCAGTCATCTTGTCAACTCTCATTATATTTGAGCTCAGAAAGAAATATTGAGTTTCATTCCAGAATCAAGAGCTGGAAATACAGAAAGTGTCAACAAGTATATCATTTAGAAGTGAGATGCCAAAAACAATACAATAGCAATGCTAAAAGTTAGCCTTTGTTTTTAAATATCAACGCCTGTGCAGAGCACATATCAACGCTTCTGCAATACAGTTCAAGCCCATCTTTTCAAATAGTGTGATGATATCCAGTGTGTCTGGCAGTGGCAGAGGCCACAAACAATGGGAGATGGGGCAGGTGGAGGGAACGTGGGATGGGTTGCATCGCGGGCAGGTGGGGGTTAAAATATTAATTAAAAAAAGAACTTACCTGAATCTGACAGCCGCCTCGCCTCCCGCATTGCGTTGTGCTTCCTCTTCTCTTCCCGGCAGCCTCTGTGACATACTCCCATCCAATCACCGTGCTGCTCTCCTTGGAGAGCAGCGTGGGGATGGGTCTGAGCGGGCTGAAAAGATGCTTAGGTCAGGGAGTCTGTGGGGTTTCTCCAGCCTGGCTGCTCAATGCAGCCGGGCTGGAGAAACCTAAGTGCACATGTGTGTTTTGGTCGGCCTGAGATGGCCGGCCAAAACCCATATGCACACCTAGCACTCCTCTTCCACCTCCTATGCCTCGGCCCAACCCCTCCCTACAGCACTGGCTAACAACCGGCAATGAAAAATAAAACGATGATACAACATCATTTTATTTTTATTTGCTGGATCTGAGCCAAGCAGTGGGGCGACTCTCCTCCGCCATTGCGGAGGAGCAGCCGTTGGTCTCTGGTTCTCTCTCACCCCATTTCCCTTTCAGAGGGTCTACAGCTAACCTGCATGAGGTGAGTGTAAGGTTGGCAGTAGGTCCGGAGAAGTGTTGAAGATCACATCACTTCCAATGGATTTAGACTGCAGTGATAGTGCATCTTGTCACTATCCTTGAACAGTCACCAGACAATCAAGGATCAGTACCTGTGTGGGAAATGCTTGACTAATACACAAGCACACATAAGGAATAGACAAGCATCTCTGTTTGTGCAGGAGATGGAGGAATAGTCTTAACATCCACAGGTCTCCAGGCCCCTGTCAGAAGATATATGCCTATAGCTGTGCCTTATAACATGAACTATAGACATGACAGCTATCTCACCAGGCTCACTGTCCGTAAGACAAGACTTTTTTGTTACACTTCCAACATTGTGTCTTTCACCCTAATGTGTGCAAAACTGCCTCACTAGTCTCCATAACGCTCCGCCATATGACATGGTGTGGCTCATTCAAAATTGCCCACTTTATTGGGTTGTCATGCCACATATCGTTACAGATAAGCAAACCACCACCGTTATCCTTTACATAGCTGTGCCCACTGTAGCACGCTGGGGGAACCAAAACCCAATCTCTTTGACATCATCTGTGCATTCTCCACCTGCTCTTTGATCTCTTTCCTGGGTATTTCCCTACTGCACATTGATTTCACTCATCCTTTCATCTGACAAAATGTTTGGTTATGCAGCAGTCAGTGCTTGTGATGACAGGAAGGTTAACTCTGTGTCAACATGAGAAGCTGAATCCAGATGGGAAGAGATGAAACTGAATACGCCATTATGTTAAGATGTGAGTGGGCAAGGTAAACTTGTACCTTGACAATGGCCTAGAAATATATATCTAGTTTGTTCTTGGCATTTGAGTGGTACAATGGAGGGTACAGTGGCGGGTATAGTGGTAACACAACAGATGCACATAGAAATCTGGATCATGCAGACAAGCCACTATTTAGAAACACTAGGCTGATGATTGTGATCATGACGGGCAATGGAAAGGGGTGAAATGTGCCAATCTGCATACCTGCTTCAAAATGACTACCTTTCATTGTTGCTAGTTTTCAATGATTATGGGATGCAGAGTGGCATGTAGTGCTCTATTAACAAGTGTCTGCAATCTTGTCTTGCAGATCTACTGTGGTCTGTGTGGCTGGTTAAGGTAAGTTGTTGATATCATCTGAGGTTACGTCAATAAGCAGAGAAACCAAGCATCGCTTCCTCCACCCCAAACAGGTTTCCCAGTGGCTCTTATTGCACCACTCCTAGAGGTGTAGACCGCAGTGTAGGGATAGCACCCTAAATCACAAATGTCAATAGTTTTATCATCAATGAAAGTTACGCCATGCACGAGGGATATTGTTGATTTGATTTTGCATGGGTATGCATCTGTCTTAATGTTGATAGCCATTAATTTAGGTATATTGGAACCACTACGAAAGTTAAGATGTAATCATATTATACTATACTTTAATTGGCATGATCCTAGGGGGAACATAAAAATAAGAGAGAATGAGGCAACAAGAGGATAATTTGAGAGTGGAATGGATGAGGAATTGAAACTTCAATGAATATTCTATCTACAAAATGTCACATTAAAATTCTGTACCCTTTTATCTCTATTTACTTTTTAGCTGAAATCACACAACTCACCTGTGACGTTTTTCTCGTTATGTATGTGCAGGATCCTCCTCCCTATTGGAATGGAAGTGAGTGTGTTTTTAGACTGGTTCCCATGTTTGCGACTTACTGCAGGAGTTGGTGTGCATGTGGGATAGATAGCCAGGTGTGCTACAGGCAGTATGACTTCACTGTTTAAATTGAGTAGTAACATCAGTGAAGATTTGATTGGGGGTGCAACTGCAGTGGTGTACCACCGTGTTTGTGTGAAGAGAGAATCTTCATGACTCTAGTCACACTTTGAGACAAGTTGAGTCAACAATGAAGCCTGAGAATGGCTGTCTATCATAGGTCAACACTCCCAAGAGTTGGTTGTAGGAAGGAACCAGATGCCACATGAGGAAATCCAAGATGGGGACACGCTTCTCATGAGATGATACAGTCTCCTCAGGAATTGAACAGGTAGAAGGACTGGCACTAAAAAGATGTGAGATACCAAGGGGCAGTCTCCAGGGCTCTCCTGCCTCATGCTAATTCTGCAGCCTCTGGTAGGGGCAGGAAATTGTAAGAACAAGGAGTCGATGGGAACATTTATTTTCCAGTCTCCTGCTGTGCAGTAAGCTGGTGGCTAATGGTGGGTGACTACTGTGAGGACCACCACCACCCTTGTTGGGTGAGATTGATTATGGGTAGGGCCCACCAGACCCAAGATCAATGAGGATGGTGAAGTCCCACACATGAGCTCATGGCCATGCATTACTCTTTAGGACAACAACCAGGGATCAAGTGCTAAACATGATAGATAGGTAGATAAACCCATATAAGGCATGGGAGGAATATTAATTCACACCAACTCACACTAATCATGCCATCCCCGCACTGAGGTGTGTATCAGTAGAAGATCCATAGGGAAACCGGCTGCGAAGGAGTGAGTACATCAATTCAGACAAGGGAATGATAGCATCCATGGGGTCTCATAGGTAAGGTATAGCAATTGCTTGGTGAGTGAAAGGTGACTGTGAGGACCAAGATGTGTCACAGAGTAAGATATTACCTACATGATTGTAAGCCCTGCGAAGTGACACGAATGAGCGTGAAGTTTGTTTTCTACAGATATATCTTGAGATTAATTTCCCCATGCACAAGGAGTAAGAAACTTAGTATATGCATAACCAAATTGAACAATAATTTTCTTACTTTACATTTCACAGTGATTGGTGGCACCAAAGTTCAAAATCATTTCTATAACACAATCTTTCAAAATGAATCATTTTGAACAATCTCAGTACACTTTGTTCAGTCCTGGTCCGCATATTTGAGAAAACGTTCATGAGAAGCAGTTTCCAAAGTCATACAACCTCTTCTTTGTCACTTGACGCTTATGTAATAATGGAAGATGGGCTGTGCTTCTACACCTCAGAGTGTTTAACCAATGATCACAGTGATGAAAGACTAACAGCAGGTGAAACTAAAGTCCCTTATCTAAGCATTTAGGGGCATATTAGCAAGACCCACGTTAAAATTATCGCCGTTTTAGCGGCAGGAAACTGCCGCTAAAACGGCGATAATGGGCTTGCTAATATGCGTTATGGAATTCCAATAGAAGCCCAGGTTAGATGTGCAGGACATCTAACCTGGGCTTCTATTGGAATTCCATAACACATATTAGCAAGCCCATTATCGCCGTTTTAGCGGCAGTTTCCTGCCGCTAAAACGGCGATAATTTTAACGTGTGTCTTGCTAATATGCCCCTTAGTGTTTCAGAGCCATGGCATTAAAACGAGAACATTAGCACTAAAAGCGACTGATGCATGAGTCACTGCTCGTGTCCTAGGTTAACTGTCAGAAGGGAAAATATATGCAAGAAGAAATAAGCTGCCAAAGTGAGTGGGAGGAGTGGAAATGCCAAATGACATACTGCCCTCTGCTATGATAGCCATTATTATGTCATTTGGGGCTAAGGTCCAGCAGCACACACCCATAGGAAAGGACACAGTCTGCTATGGACACAGGGTGATCCCCCCCCCCCCACCCACCCCCCACCATGATAGACTGCACTTTGCAGAAAATGACAAACACTACAGGTATGTTTAGAAGCATAACTGGAAACATCATATCACCCAAACTAACGCAGGTTTAAGTATGACGTTTGAATGCCTTAAGGCCAGTGACATCACATTAAACTTTCGCAGTCACGCAAAGGAGCTGATGTCTAATTTGACCTGGTTTTAATTGCTAACAATGCTCAGAAAATGTTTCATTTTTCAAACTTCCTAGCCTTAGAGTTCAACATTTGATATTATGAGAATGGTCAAAAAGCACCGAAGGTACCCTACTATGAGGTTTATGGTGGCCTCTTCGTGTATTTCACCACTGGCTTGTATTTAACTAATTTATTGACTTTTCTAGGCTTTGTTGGCTAGCTAGTTTATAACCACGAAGGCGCACTTTTCTCAATTATGCACAAATTCAAACGTTTATAAAGTGATTTGTATTTCTCTATTGGTGCTAATTAGATTCCCTCTTAATTATTTCCTATTTTGCAATGTCCTCACAGACATTCATTCGATATCAGAATTTGGAAGATTTTTACCAGAGAGGCACTTTTATTGGATGCTGTGTAAAGGGCAGTTGTTTAGCTTATTTCTACCATACGAAATTTTTGTCACAGGTTTTACCATGCAACCGAACCCCCAACACCCTCCTCGCCCCACCCCCTTCCCCCATCATGTTACTGTACCTCACGGCAACAGGAATGATGAACTGACCATTTTTGCAATTCATACCTCGAAGATTAGTAATGAGTCCAGGTTATTGAAAGACTTTGTGAAAGAGGAATATTTTGAGTTTTGGGTGTTTTCTTGACAGACTAAAGGCAGGTTTGAGGAACTTCAGTGCGCCAACCTATTTACGCACGTCTTTGGAATTCTGGATTGGAAAACTGCATTTGCCGTGTATACATGTTTGGTTCTAGAGGTGGGCGAGCCAACAAATTAACAGGTAGAGCCGAGCCAGAGCCGAGCCAAGGGTCTAGCTCGACTCTTAGAGTCCGTACACAGGCCGAGGCTTGACAATGTTTTCTATGTAAATCATAAAACAAACATCACGTAAAATAGGAAAAGTCTATTAAAAAAGTGGCACAGCTGTAATGCAAATTTGTACGTGGCCCAGATTTTTATGGAGTAACATTATAGTCTATTGAATGTACAACGGGAATTCTGAACTCATATTTGAAAGTGCTTTCAGACACATCAACTCCCTAGATTATTTTATGATGTTTAATTGTGTCGCCTTAGAAAACACACACACCTCTCCCGAAAGTGCAAATACCACCTAAGTGACCTTACCAGTATTACAGCCTGAACCTTACTGGATACCTTTCGTTCTGAGAAACAGGTACCTTAAACCCTAAGCCGTACTATCACATTACATTTTCCCTGTGTCGACTATCTTTGAGGGGAGAAAAAGAACAAAAAAATAATAATGCATATGCGACTGTCATCGATTCACCCCTCGTGACTCTGATCCTTTTGTAATCGTTCTCTTACCCTGATTTGTGGTGTTTCAGAGTAAGTTTTTTTTCTCTTCATTTCTTTGCACTGGAATGCTTCATTTTAAAATATGGCATATTCTTAAACATTTATTTTAGCCTTTTCACTAAAGATAACTAATGTGTATTCTACGCTTTTGCGATGTGACTTTAGCTGCCCAGTCTCAATTCGCTTATCACTCATCATTCTTGAAAAATAAATAGTGAGTATGCATTAGTCGCCTGTTCAGAACTTTATTTAGTACATTTACAACTGGAGATCTTCCATGGGTGTAAATATATGAGAAGACAA
Source organism: Calotriton arnoldi (assembly GCA_963921515.1). NCBI lineage: Eukaryota > Metazoa > Chordata > Amphibia > Caudata > Salamandridae > Calotriton > Calotriton arnoldi. Next base: position 395,195 of record CAWUFW010007733.1, read on the forward strand.
AAGAGGTACGGTGTTCCTGGGTGGCAAGTTGGCCACCTGGTTAGTACTCAGAGTGGTGGGGAGGTGGGGAATACCTCCTTTCGGAACTAGGACCCTCACACACCCAGCAAGCTAGGTGTCATGCTTCATCATATGGGTCTGCTCCTCGTCGAGCCGGCGCTGCAATGCTCGACGGGCACCCATAAAGGGGCTCTTTATCGGAGATCTTTTGTTCCTTGCCGTATAGGTGCCGTGGGTGTGAGGGGCCTGGTAAGATGTAGATGTGGTGTGTGGGTTAAAACAGGTAAGGGAATCCTCTATAATTATTTTTATTCTGGAGAGGTCACAACCTGATTAAAAAGTAAAAAGAAGAAGGAGGGCGACTATTTTGTTTTAATCTGACAAAAATTACGCTCTACCCCTTAGTGGTCAACATGTTTCTCGCCTATAAAATGTCTCTAATAGATCAGTTGGCGATTCCTCAGGACCTAGTGACTAAATGAAAACTATCTACAGTGTATGGTGTGGTTCTACATACCACTTCTTCTCTCGGTAGGACGTTGCCCCGGAGAAAAGCAGCCAACCTCTTAAGGATTCAAGTGCTGCTTCATCAGACCGCAGCGGAGTATATGGACACTCAACGTAGTGTCGCTGCTCCCGCTCAGAGCAGTCCGGCTCACCTACCCGCTCCGCTGCATCAGGAAGGAGTAAATATATGACAAATTAATACACACAAAAGAAGGGGTGAGGGTACGGACTCACCTACCCCGAACCCCCTGTCAATACTTAGTACACCAGAAGGAGTAGGGAGTGATAAAATATATTTATATTGTGTGATGGCACGTGCTGTATGTGCTAATACTGCCCTCACTCACACAAATGTGTGACATGCTTCATCATTGGGCTGCTTACAAAACACCCCGGCGTAGCCACGCACGGGGTGGAGCAATAGGGTGGGGGAAGACAATACAACACAAAAAAAGAAACAAAATGATTTTACAGTGACTGGGAACGACGGTAGTGAAAGTGCAGTGTAGTGTGAGTTAAAACTAGCTCGGAAGTGTCGCGGTGCCTAAGACTTTATTCCTGGGCCTTCCGGCCAGGATTAAAAACGTGAAGGATGGAGGTGGTTGGGAGATACCATGTGCTCCTAGCACCCCTCCTTTACTGCCATATGACTTCTGCTATTTACAATGTCTTCCCAGGTTACGTCTGAGAAGCTGCAGCATTTGCAGTTTCTAGCTGTTCTTCGTGAAAAAGTTTGTGAATTCCTAGCTAGGGCTGTGCATTGTGGGATTTTTGCTGGCATAATAGCGCATGATGTAGAATTAATTATACCACCTGAAGTGAATAGCACAGTAGATTTCTGGGAGTATTTAGTTCAGAACTATATTATTAAGAAAACTCTGACTGAGTAAATATGTGGATTAGTGCATTTGCACAGTTAAAATGTCTCTATTAAGAAAACTCTTCCAGACACCTCAATTAAATATAAGACGCTTTGCTTCCATATCTTATAGTGTGGAGGCGCTTTCTTTTATCTTTCACAGGCTAAATGTGTTTCCATTTTAAAAGCAAGTGTCTACCTGCAAGAGGCTGTGAATAATCACAAACCGTGTTCCTTTACCTCTGTGGAGAGGACCAACCTGAACCACCCCATCTTACTCCTTCCAAAAGTGGTAGCTAGTTAATGGCGAATATTGATATTCAGGGAGGTAGATTTTACCTAAATTTGATGCAGCATTGTTGAAAGGGTAAGAGTTTTGATTCTTTAAATAAGTACAGTGCACAGCGGGCCTTCAGCTATGGCCTCAATAAAAACATGAGAACTGCTAAAGCCTTTAAGGTGGAAAAGCAAAACAGCCTAAAAGCGGTTCTCACTCACACACACCTCTAGCGGTATCATACATCTGAAAGCACTCTCACACCACTTAAAGACTAGCACTCACACAGTACCGGAAGCACTCTCACACTCCCAGAAGTCAGTAGCAAATCTGAATAGCTAATCATTGAATAGTGATGTGGTGTGTGTGCCTTTGTTCTCTTTGAAGTGTGCGCCTGTGCGGCTGCGCAGCTCATCTTTCACTCCTGCGCACTTCAATATGAGGAGCGCGCACACCCCTAAAGTGTGAACAGGTCTGCGTGAAAGGCAAATAAAGCACATGCACTGTGAACTTTCTGTCCTAGCCATAGTGCTGCCTGAAAGGCGGCTCTTTTCCTCCCTTCACCACTGCCACATCTAACTAGTGAAGGATGGGAGGGGTCAGCAGCAGTCGCGACTCGCATGACTCGCAGGTGGGGGGGCGGGTGAGAGGGTCACGTGGGGGTTCGCGCTGGGGGATTTAATTTTTTTAAAAAACTTACCTCACCGAGTCCCACGCCGCCTCCGCTCCTTGCTGGGTCCAGCGCCCGCGTTCTCCTGCTGCTTTCCTGCTTTCCTGCCTCCGGCAGGAACAGGAAGCAGGCATCCTCCCTCCCCTCCCCTCCCCTAAGCCAATCACAATGCTGCAATGGCAGTGTTGTGATTGGTGCGGACGGAGCCCAGCCGGACGCTTGTAGGGAGGCCATTTTCTCTATGTAGGCTGCATGCAGCCTACATAGAGAAAATGGAGAGTGCCCATGACTGGTTTGGTCGGTCCCAGAGGGCCGACCAAACAGTCAGGGCCCACAGCATTGGGCAAGCTACTCCTCCCCAACCTGCCCACCCGCCCGCCCCTAACCAGGCATACCATTCTGCTTTCTCGCAGCGCGAGAAGCGGAAACATAAAATGGTATTTAAAATACCATTTTATGTTTCTGCTTCACGCACTGCAAGAAAGCAGTGGGGCGACGCTCCTGCGCCCTAATGGAGGAGCCGCCCCTGGTCAGCAGGCGAGGCTTCAACAATGGTGTTGAATGGAGGGACTGAATAGGGCTAATTGAGTGGCCTGGCGGGATTCCCTTTCCTCACATTTCACAGTGTGCAGGTGATCTGTGCCGAAAGGCCTCAGAGCAGGCACCATTTTTTACAAGGTGCATATGAGATGGTGTTACAACACAGATGGAGTCTTTATCAATGGCAGCTTTAGAAACTCGTTTTCAGCTTTGAGTGGCTAAAAAAGAGGAATTTCAACACTTGCAGAAGAGATACCCTGAGCCAAGAGCATCTCAAAGCATGCAGTGGGGCCATCATAGCTCGTTTCAGAAATAGATGATATTTGTGGTCAGACTTTAGGAATAAAAGAGATAACGACAAACTAAAACATTTAGTCAGCCTTTCCTTTCCAAGATCACACAATATGTCCTTCAAGTAGGAACATCAGGTTTCAAAATGAAGGCCATATCCATAATTCAGTCCTGCTTCTATTTAGCACCCAAATGCAGTGCTAACGTTCAATGTTTTTAGAGAAATCTAGCACCTACAAGATCAAAGAGGAAACTGCAGGTATCTTGTTGCGTGAGATCGGGTAAAAGTCAAAAGTTAAGGCAAACGTGATGGAGCACGGATAGGATACAGAATGTGGATTGCGACTGGTATCAGCTTACCTGCAGTTTAGAAGAAAGTTTGAAGAAAAGACCCTGAGATGGTAAAGTTTAGCAGGGCAAGGCAGCCGGTGGTGTGCGAGGAGGAGGTGTTGCTGCCAGGGAGCCGATTGAAGGAGTCGTGGTAAAGATTTCTACCTGTGGACTTTGCCACTTTTTTGGAAGTCAAAAACTCTCCAGTGGAACGAAGCTGTAGACTGTAGCTGACGAGCGCTCCACAAGGCCAGATACACGGACACATTTGCCAAGAGGTCCTGCTGAACAGGATTTGCTTCTGTAGAGAAGAACAGAACAGGAGCTACTGCAGAGTCAATCTGACCAGGGATGCACCGTGGGTGGATTTCTAAGTCACAGATCTTAGGGTTAGGCAGGAGCAACACCTTTAACACCACAACCAAGGGACCAGGACATGGGGGGGGGGGCACCACTTGTGGGGTTTGGACTCACTCCTGCAGAGGCCAGGTTCAGGGTTCAAGGTCTCTGGAGCTTGATATGTCCCTGTAGTTCACACAGAAGGCCAGCCAACTAGCCCTTTGAGTAACTCTTGTAGTCCTGAGTTCAAGCAGCAAGGCAGATATCAAGCAGCAGGGCAGTCCTCTGGGGGGCAAGGCAAGCGCAAGCAGCAAGCCAGCCCTATGGTAGCAGTGGGGCAGTTCCCAGAGGTAGGTACAAGGTAGGACTCATGCAGCAGGGCAGTCTTCTGGGTGTCCAAGGTAGTCCTTCTGAAGCCTTCCACAGGTCTAGGAGCGTACTGATGAAGGGTTCTGAGGAGGGTCCAATATTATATATAGATAAGCCTTTGAAGTGGGGTAATCTTCTAGGCTACCCCCAAATATGGTTCTAGAAAGTTCTTCCGCTCCCCTGGAAAGGCTCCAAGAAGTCTGGAGTGACAAAAGACTAGTGTCAGACTCCTATGTGTGTGTTTGTGCTGAAAGCAGCCCTTTGAAGTGTAAGTGGGGCAAGGAACAGCTCCAACCCCAGCCACCCTTGCAGGTTGCCGCATCCTGCCAACACCTTGTAATGAATGTGCTTTTCACAAAAAGGACACACCCAAACCCTACACTCCCACTTTGGAGGCAAATATACCACTGCACCTTTAAATAATACACTTTGAGCAGCACCCCCTAAAGACGAGGAAAAGTTGCAGCACTCCCTTTAGGCGAGGCAAGAAAATAAATCCAGGTGCATTTAAAATAACTAATTATTAATGAGAACGGTAGGCCAAATATATCAGTGAATGCAGATTCCCAAGTATCAATTAGCTACAATGAACAAGTAAAATAAAAATGCAGTATATATGTTGTAATTTGGCAGCACTTAAGTTAAGCATTGGCTAAAGACAGCCTGTATTCAGAGGCTAAATTGTCCGCTTTGTGGAATCCATTTTGTATTTCTGTCAGCCATTTTGGCTGCCATGTGCTACCATGTGCTCGCCATGTGCTCTGTCCTACCTTCCTGTTAACTGCTCTTGAAATCTGCCTAGAGACAAGTTAACTTTAGTTCCTCTTGCTTTGCACATGCTCAGTTGAGCTTGCAGCTGTTTCAAGTTTATAAATGTCAGGATGTGTCTACTAAAAGTAGAAACTGTTATCTCCACCCACTTGTCGACTGTGCATTCTCTGTATGACCTTATATGTACCTACAACCAGCATTTGTGTTTGTACCGCCTTCATTTGAGCCCCTGTGTGGGTATAAAAGGACCAGGATCCTTCCATTCAGTGTGCTACTTCATGCATTACTGAAGGGTGATGTGTGAATGTTAGCTCCACCTTATAAGGTTTAATAAACTCTGTCTTTTATATTTCAGTTTCTGTGCCAACTTCTTCCTAAGTGTCTGAGGACTCTGTGCAGAGAAGGGAGAACCCCTAAGCACTGGTAGGCCTTGCTGAGGCTCACTACAACAAATTGGCGCTTCCAACGTGGGACTCATCAGTGACTCGGATGCCCGAAGGACTGGTCGAGATGAAGGATTGGAATCTCGCTCTTGGACGCGATCGCTGCCTGAGGAGACCTGAGTCTTGGCACCCATGGCGTTTTTCCTTTCTTTCTGATCTGACCAGCCGGCGGCGCCGGTCCTTGACTGAGATCTCTTCTGTTGATTTGCCGTGCAGTGACCATTTGGTCAATTTGAGAACTTGGCAGTTGGAACCTGGACACCATTTGATTGGTAAGAGCCGTTTTGCGGCACTTGCTGTTGGTTTGATGCCTTTGATTGGTAAGGTAGTTTTAGTAACACTTACTGTGGCTTTGTTTGTATGATTGGCCAATTTTGGAATTTGTTTTGTAAGTTATATATGCATTGCAATTCATATAGGCAGGTAATGAGGAGGTTTTTCTCTATTTGAAATTGTTTGAATAGCGCAACGTACAAAGAGTACCTTAAGCGCTACTTTGATTATAATACTGCATATTCTGCACTATTTTTGGCATGCCTGTTTCCAGTACACTTCGCAGAAAGTGTTGCTGTTTTGGAGGTACCGATATGGATTTAGTAAGTACTTAGTTGACTCCCTCAGAGGGGATACCTAAATAGGTTTAGGTATAGTAAAAAGATATTTCTTCCTTGGTGACTAAGTACCCCATGGAACTAAATATGTACATAAAACGGATCCGGATCTGCGCACTTAGTAACATTCATAAGTGGTGATATGCAGAGCGCTTTTTGAGTGTTCTACCAGCCAAAACTGGCGAATTTGACCATGGAACAGTTTTTGGGCTACTTTTGAGAGCTCTTCTTGTAAATATGACTTACAATTAGTATTTACAAATAGGTTGGTCTTGCGTACACTTTGTAAGCTGTCCTAAGTATTGATTTGTGGGTTAAATATGTGTTTCAATGTCTATGTGGGGTTTTTGGTTTGACATTGGTAATACTTGTGTGAGTACTCTGTGTACGAATGGCTAGCTTTAAGCGCGCTGTGTTGTGTCCTTCTGTAACGGTCTGGAATGAGCTCAATGAGTTTGTTTATGTTTTTTTTGCTGTCATTATTCTGTTATGCAAAATGTCATTTAGTTACTTACATATTAAATAAAAATCCAGAAATAAATTATGTAACATATGCTAAACAGCTGCATGTTACTATTAAATTGACAGAGTAAGACACTAAACATGTGTGCAACTTGCCACAATGCTAAACATAAAATTAGAATTCGTATTCAATAGGATTAAAATAGGCCTCATACAGAGAAAAAAAAAAACGAAATTGTGTGTTTTGTAATCAATAGACTTAAATACACAATGTTACGGCCTTTTCCTTAAATACATTGTATTAGACATTAAAAGGCATGCACATCATATGAGTGAATTTGGTCGTTGCTGAACTAAATATACATTATAGAAAGATAGATTTGACTGCATTGAAATGCCTCAGTTTTTAAATAGACTGTGACATGCTTTTCTCTCAGCACCCGAGAAAAAGCTTTCCGACAGCTGTGTTTAAACTGACTAACTGAAAGACACCGTTTGACACAGCAAATGGGGATTTAACTCTGTCAGGGTATTTCAAATAATAAAGGGGTTTTTCCTGAGAAAGGCGTGAAAATTCGACGCCTGCTGACACACAACAGCTGCATAAATAGCATATGGCTATTCCTGCTCACGGCCACAGACAGGAATGCTGCGTCAGCGATATTTTAAGTCAGTGTAAACCTGGTATAAGGGCCTGCCCTATTTTAAAAGTTTCTAAAAACCAGTTTCATTATTTTGGATAACAGAGAACAAAATTGAAAGTAGGGATTTCCTTTCTTAATGCCTTCTTTACATAAGTATATCTGTGGTTCCGATGTTAAATGATAACTGTCCATTAAAAGTGGCGCAGACTTTTCCTGTTTCAAGTAAGGCTTCTGTGCTTAGGGTTCTGAATGAATGTGTTTAAATATGATAGGCTACGAATGAAGCTTGCTTTTCCAATGTGGAATCATCAAAATGGTTGGTTTTATTGATAAAAAATAAAATTTAATTATATGGGAAAAAATATATTGCTAAAAATAAATGCTTTAAATTCGTTTTTTCATCTTTATAAAGCCTAATCATCATACTGTGAATTCCTAGCATCAAAGTTGAATTTAAGCAGTGCTGTACCGCAATAAGAAGGGAACTTAAATGTGAAATGTCACTTTACCCAGCCGTACAAAACTTGTTTTTAAAAGGGTATATCTTATGCATTTCTGATTTCCCATTCCTGGGCTATCTAGAGAACACTCTGGGGGTTCCTATTATGCAAAAATATTGTAGGATATTCATTTTTAAGTGCCCCTACCACCAAAGTCGAAATTGAGCTAAAATTCACAATTTTACAAGCAGTTCTACCACTCAAGGCAGTTTTAACGTGCTCTTAGGCTTCAATAAAAGTATACATATGCAAGTATAAAATAAACAGCTGCCTCTGCATTACTAGATTGCACACCACTGTACATAAATGAAAATAAGTATAGGACTGCTTTTCGCTGTGATTCTCCAGAGTTGCTTTGCATTACAAAACCGCATGGCAAGCCTTGCACACAAAAATGAGCAGCTGCTGAACGGGTCAAAGGTCGGAGTTCTGTATTTAGCTACTTAGCAGGCTGAAGGGTAATGTTTGCTTGGATACTTCGACCTTCGAAAGATTTTTTGAAAGACGAGATGATAGCGCAAAGAGAGAAGAGAAGCTTTGCTTCCTATTTTTGGCAAACACACGTTTTGCGCAGTCCTATGCCACGAAGGAAGACAACCCTCAGTTGAACATTGATCTGCCATTTATATAAAATAATGGTTTTAGTTTTAAGAATACTGTGTAGGGGCTACGATAAGGAGGAAATGGATTTTAGTTTGCATTCATGCGCCCTCATGTTACTCTAGTACAATTGCTGTAGAAAAATTGGTTTAAAGTTAACTCAATTTGCATTGTGTTAGACTGAATCAGAGAATAGCCACTTTCTAAGATATCTCCTATAAGTTTGTTTGTGCCCAGTTGCTATGAATAGGGGTTGAAAGTGTTGACAGAAGTAAAACCTGTTTCAGGTTTTCCTACTGTCAAAATGGGGGAAGGAGGCTAGCTCCTCTACAAATTAAGAGTAGGCAAAATTATGTTTTCTCTCTTCTTTTTCTCACTTTTTTTTGAGTCTGTCTAAAGCTGTCTAGGAAATGGCCATGTGACAGTTAGGGCACTTTGCATTGTTCATAAGGCGGCACACAAAATGGGGCCTAAACCATTACAGAGAATGTTTACTTGGTACTCCCCAGCTAGAAGTCTTCGTTCCTTGGCAGCCCACCTAGTATGTACCCCACGAGTCAAGAAAACCCGACTAGGAGGTAGATCATTTGGCTATGCAGCCGCAAGGTTATGGAATGAACTACCAAGTGAACTCAGACAGACTGATGACTTACTGCAGTTTAGAAAAAAGCTAAAAACCAGGCTCTTTCCAAAAGAATAGCCTTGAGAGATTGGCGCATGATGATTCATAGTTTTATAGCTGCACAGTGATTTAGGTAATCCCAGCGCCAGGATGCCCGTTGGGTGACAGCTGCGCTATATAAATGCTACTTACAATTACAATTACAATTGGCTATTCTGTAATACTGTTTTAAAATTGTTAGAATTAATACAAAGATGAAACACATAAGCTATGTTACTGCCCATCCTGTATGAAAGAATGAGTAGAACAGATTGATGTTCCCTTATTTGATCTTTAAGGAAAATTGTATAGTGGGGTTTTTGTTCAAAAATCTCAGGTGGCAACACTATTATTGTTTATGTTATTCTCATGTTCTATACAGTTTTGCAAGGGCATTGGTAGTCTTTTATTAGCTAGCCTGTGTAAATAAGCTGACAGCCCTTATTAGAGCTGGAGATAGGGTTTTTTTTCCTTTTGAAAATGATGTTGCATAGTCCAGATCGTGAAAAGTACAATGCAGGAAAGACGCTCATGTGATCCTTAGCAAACATTTTGAAGGAAAATATTGTTTTATAGGAGTTTGTTTGTCATAACATGTTCTGCTGAAGAAAAAGTACCCACTATGTTGAAGTTTAGTTCTTTTTGCAATAAGAATCCCTGTTAGATTAGCAGTTTTAGATTTTCCTGCTGCACCTATAACATGAGAGCATGGTCCTAAGCATAACATGTAAGAGAAATTATTTTACAAGTGTCTGCAGTCCTGTACAAGTAATGTAAAATCTATGAGTAAAAGTGTAGAACATTTCCTTTTTCTTGAGGGTTCTTCAGATTGGTAATATAGGAATACACCAATGTAAGTATTTGGAGTATGTCTGTATTGTTTTTCTCTTTTCCTCAGAATTTAGTAAATGAACACAGACTTCCTTGGCTGTTTGGGATTGGGTGATGTATTACTCTTGTCAGTTCACCAAAACGTTCCTTTTATACTTGCCAATAGGTCCAGGGTTTTCTACTCTCAGATAGATGAAGTGGTTCTTGGGTGCCTTGCTAATGTATGGGGCGCCCCAAGACTAAGGAAGTATTCTGAGACTATCCTCTCTGTTGTTAGATTATTTCTGTGCCTTGTCTAAAGACCTCTTGTTCTGTCCACCAATAGATATTTGCTGCCTTACAACCATTGCCAGAGGGGCCCGGACATCAGATCCAGCCTGGGGAGTCAGCGCCACTGCAGCTTGAAGCCAAAGTGAAGGTAACCAGCACAGGCGTTGCTGGCAACTAGGACCTCAGTGAAGGCGGAAGCACTGGGACGTGAAGTGTGTACCCCTGCCACTGTCTTGGGCGAAAGACGGGGTCACAAATCAGGATGAAGAAATCTTTCTGTGGATCCAGTTTTTGATGCCGCCCAGCTGAGAGAGTCACAGACCGATAAGGACGGCAAGGAGGCTTTTGCTTGAGGTGACCCCCTTTGAAACAAGGGTTGCTTCAGGCCTCTTAATCCTGGTCCCAAAGTGAATGCAAGTCTACGCCTTTGTTTGTTGATCAAGAGATGCCCGAGCACATTGGGTACAATTTGTGGCCCCAACAAAAGAGCAGTGCGCCAGAAGTGCAAATGCAGGAGTTAGGGAAGGACTTGAGTTTAGGGTACAGGTGCTATGCCCTTGGTGCCTGTTAGATTAAAGTGAAGAAAACTGGTGCACTGCCTGAGACACTGGATAGGATCATTGAGGGTATTTGCCCTGGGGGGTGATTGCCCTATCCTGAAAGAAAGACTTTTTCTTCTCCGTGATTCTTGAGTTGCGAGTTGTGCAGCTCCACCGTGGGAACAACAAGAGCCTGCCTGTGAGGCTCAAAACGGACACAGGGAGAAGACTCCCCTCTGGCTGGTTGGTTCAAGGACTTTTTTTTTTGTTAGTAATGTACCCCTTTGGTCGTCCCATTTTTGAGGAGGAGCAGCCCTTTGCGGCTCCTTGTCCTAATTCCTATGGCCCTGTGTGGTCCTCCTGGTCCCCCGGAGCCAGGATTGTTTTTGTAATAATATGTCTGATTGCTTTAATATTTTTTAAGAGTAATGTTTATTCTGCACGAGAAAAGTTCATCTGAGCATGTTACTTTACTCTTTCCTTAAGTATATTAATTGATAATTTAGCCCTCATAAGAAATACTGGAAAAGTCTATTGAAAATGTTTTTATTAAGTATGTGCTGTTGGCTATTAATTGAAATAGATAGTCACTGAAATACATCAGAGCCCTGAAACTTAGAATTAGACTAGATGATTTTGGACTCTTGTTTCTGCTTGGAGCTGGAAGCTACTGACTATCCTGTGTGTAATGATTAATACTTTTACATGCTGTGTATGTATCCAATGTGGTCCAATGCTTTGCTCCATTTGCATCTCTGCTTGTATACCTGGGAAGAGGGAACGTTGCTGAAACAAAGGCCCAACAAATGTTGAATAAAGAGGTGGCCGAAATAATGTTAATAGATGTACGGGATGAATATTTAGATTACCCCAGATAAACGAATGTCTTCAGCCAATGCTGAAAGGGCCGTCTGTTGTAATTTGGCAGCACTTAAGTTAAGCATTGGCTAAAGACAGCCTGTATTCAGAGGCTAAATTGTCCGCTTTGTGGAATCCATTTTGTATTTCTGTCAGCCATTTTGGCTGCCATGTGCTACCATGTGCTCGCCATGTGCTCTGTCCTACCTTCCTGTTAACTGCTCTTGAAATCTGCCTAGAGACAAGTTAACTTTAGTTCCTCTTGCTTTGCACATGCTCAGTTGAGCTTGCAGCTGTTTCAAGTTTATAAATGTCAGGATGTGTCTACTAAAAGTAGAAACTGTTATCTCCACCCACTTGTCGACTGTGCATTCTCTGTATGACCTTATATGTACCTACAACCAGCATTTGTGTTTGTACCACCTTCATTTGAGCCCCTGTGTGGGTATAAAAGGACCAGGATCCTTCCATTCAGTGTGCTACTTCATGCATTACTGAAGGGTGATGTGTGAATGTTAGCTCCACCTTATAAGGTTTAATAAACTCTGTCTTTTATATTTCAGTTTCTGTGCCAACTTCTTCCTAAGTGTCTGAGGACTCTGTGCAGAGAAGGGAGAACCCCTAAGCACTGGTAGGCCTTGCTGAGGCTCACTACAACATATACAAGTAGCAAAGAATAGAAAATATATACAAAATGGTTAGGAACACCTCACCGATCGATTAAGCAACATCCTTGCCAACTCAAGCTGGGGGAGCCCTTCACCAGCCCAGGAAGGAGTTCGATCAGGACTCAAATTCCGTCACCTCCAAAGCAAAATGTCTACTCTGTGGCGAGCTTCCACCTGGCCCATGAAGGTTCCCAGCTTAAATACCATTACTAAACGTAAGACAAAGCTTCTAGAAAACCTCGCCCCCTTCTCATGAGAAAGAACCGAGCTGGCTGTACCAGTCTGCGTCAAGGCCAAGACGGAGGCTGGCCAAGCTCCCGTATTTTGACTTCGAGGCAGAGTTGCACATTCTACAGATAATATCCAGTTCACTCTGGTCAGTGAGGAGCGAAAAACAAGTGAAGAGCAGAAACCTGCCCTCCCCACTTTGCAGCTACGTTCGAGAGCAAGGCAAAGCCAGAAAACAAGATGACATGAGGCCATGTCAAAGCCAATAGTAAGAACTCATAATTCACATAAACCAAACAACTTGCAAGCACTGTTGTGCACGCAGAAAAGCTGAAGCAAGGCAAAGTCAGAAAACAAGATGTCATGAGGCCATGTCAAAGCCAATAGTAAAAACTCATAATTCTCATAACTGTACAACACAATACACATTTCTGCACAACTGCTTATAGCATCACATACTTTATCTCTCAATGTCCTATAGCATCACATACTTTATCTCTCAATGTCCTATAGCACCGAGCACATGTGTGCACCACCGCTCACAACACTGCACTTCGACATTCCACACCTCTCTCTCCCTCTTACGCCTTCAAATGCACATCCCACACCTTCTGTACTTGGCAAGACTGTTCTACTCCGTGACAGATCCCACTGAAAGACAGCAAGATTACAAGAAAGAAGAGAAGCAGGCATATGCAGGACCGTCCTACATTAAGTCTAGGGTAAAATAACACACTAAAGTCAGTTAAAATGATGGTAGTCGGGGGTCATCATAGGGTGCCAAACCACAAGAGTGCCTCTTTCACTACACACCTAGTCCCCTTTTATCTCACTGTATGGGGGGAATGCACAAAGCCCAACAGCTAAGCTATTCACAGCCTTGTGACCCAGAACACTGGCAGCAGGCACTAAATGGCTAGGACAAGAAAATGCCACCTTTCTAAAAATTGCATTTTCAGAATTGTGACTTAAAATCGGATTTTACTATTAAAGACAATTTTAAATTACAATTCATTTGGGTCCAAACATGATATTTCTACCATGTCCCAATTAAATGTTAGCACTTATTAAATGCAATAAGGTAATCCAACGTTAGCCTATGAGGTGACTTATGAGTAATTCAGGAAGATTTAGGATTGGCAAAAGGTTTATTTTGCCAGTTCGTATTGGCAGTTTAAACCCATATTACAAGCTGCATTGGAAGGCCTGAGACATGTTATAAAGGGCTACTGTAGTGGGTGGCACAGTGAGTGTTGTAGGCCCACTGGTAGCACTTAATTTACTGGCCCTGGGTACATGTAGTATCATCTGCTAGGGACTTATAAGTAAATAAAATGTGCCAAACAGGTGTAAGACAATCTTACTATGTTTTAGCGAGAGAGCACAAGCACATTATCACTGGTTAGTCCTAATGCCAACAAAACGATTTTCAGAAAACAGGAGGAGTGAAGGCAAAAAGGTTGGGGGTGACCCTGCAAGGAGGACGAAGTCCAGCACTCGGTGTAGTAATTTGTACTTGTGAGCAGACGGCGATAATGGGCTTCTCAAGGTAAAAAAAGAAACGTGAAAGTCCCATTTTTCATATGGATGACCTCTCGGGACATAATATGATTAAAACTCATAATTAATAATAAAAAATAATTAATGAAAACACATAATTCGCATGGGAATTTGTTACTGTATGAGGAAAAAAATGTGATATCACCCTTCCCTAATATAGAGGTGTCTACAAACAGAAATTGTGAAAATATATCCTATCGAGAATAAGTATGTAGATTAGTAAAAATGTAAAATAGGGGTCTTCATGAACTGCTGAAAGGTAAAGAAAAATCGCTTTTATTCTATCTGTAAGAAACCAAGCTACAGATATGTAATAATCTGACCCATAAAGGGCACTCTGCACTGACGTTTGTAGCGAAGTGTACAGTGTTTCATGTGAACTGGAAGTGTGTCCTGTTTCATTTACTTTGCAATCAGAAAAAGCTAGCATAAACAGTTATCAGGAAGTGGCTTAGATATTTTTTGAGTGACCGCTTCAAGGAAAATATGTTGCCTGCCTGTGACTCAGTGGCCTTAATATGACATGACTATGAATGTAGCATAAACAAGGGCAGCGCTGCTTCAGGCTGCAGATACTGGCCCAGTAGCTAATGTACCAGAAAAAGGCAAGTAAGTAACATTTGTTTACAAACGGGCTATCAAGTAAGTAGCACATTTGAAAAGACTTGGAGCCACAGAAACCCATAATGAAATACACTGATTCAGGGTATCCCGCCTCTAAACACCACTGTCGTATAATCTCTCCTCAGCCTCTGCCATTAACTGATCAGACCCTCTCCCTTGCAGATGCTCTTCTTGGGGTTTTTCAAAACACTTCAGTATACAGTGGATCTAGCATATGTACAGAAAGGTGGTTCTGAGTGGAGTGTGGGCATTTTGCCTGCTGCAACAAGAGAAGTTGCTTTAAACATTATATGCCTGAATCACAAAGGTAAACTTACACTTTTGTCTAAGTTTACACTTGTTGTAGTAACTTTACTACTTTTTGGTATTTACTAACTATGGGCCTGATTCAGAAAGGTAAACGTATTCTTTCATGTAAGTTTACAATTGTTTGTTATTCACAAAGGTATTTTCCTAGTAGTATCTTTATGACTTCAGAGTCTCTGCTCATAAAAAGATAGGACTGTCATAATGTGTAATTATACTATCCTAAAGTGTAATTTTAGTACTCGTAATTTTACTAGTAATAAAATGGTACTCATAAAATTACTAGTATAAAATTGCACTTGTAGATTGTGAATACCAAAACAGTAAAGTTAGATAAACGTACACTTTCTATAAGTTTGCACTTGCTGTAGTAACTTTACTACTGTTTGGTATTCACATACTACAAGTGTAATTTTACCACTAGTAATTTTACGAGTGTAGTTTTACTACTAGTAAAATTACTAGTAGTAAAATTACACTCGTAGTTTGTGAATACCAAAACTGATTTAAAGTTACTACAGCAAGTTTAAACTTACACAAAGGTGTACGTTTACCCTTGTCAATCAGACCCAATATTTTAAGATGCATAATTCATTTGATAAGCAATTGTTTCAAAATGTAAATGGTTTCAACATGTAAATCAAAAGTTTCCTGGGAATGAACCAGGGTCCACATGTACTTAGGGCCGTATTGCCTTATTACGAGTTTGCTGGTCCTCATGTCAGCCTGCCATTGCGTTGCTGCAAGGAGGACCGCCAAGCCAGTCATTTGCCTGCCTGCCGGATTATGGGTGTAATCCAGGGTGGCCGGGCAGTGCTGCAGCCATATGAAAAAACACCATACAATCAAGTGGGAGGAGCACCTTAAAAAAATTGCTGAACATGGTCACGGTGGTGGGGAGAGCCGGGGAACATTAGCTACAAGTCCAATCACGGGGGAAAGGTGATAATGATGAGGAAGAAGAGGGTGACATTGTCACGCAAAGCAGCCTTGTCCCCAGGAGTGTGCCAGCAGATTCACCCACCTCAGCGACTTCACAATGGCACAAGAAGACTCAGAGTGAGGTGATGGAGACACTGCGGCATACAGTGACTGCCCCACCACCAAGACACACATTGAGTCTACCCCTAGCATCTACTTCTCAAAAGATGCTTGTGTCAGTGCCCCAAGAAAAGAAGAAAATCCAGGCTACTATTATGGGAATGTTTAGGCAGGAGGGGCCCTACGAGCGAAACCAGCCATGACTCCAGAGTCCCCGGGCGATCTAGTCAGGTTATCCAGCGAGGGAGTAGCTTTTCCCCGCTGGACTCATGAGGCCCATTCATGGTCTCTAACATGAATTTTTCAATTTAAACAGACCAATTAGGTGCTGTATAACATTTTACTTTTCACTTGTTATATATGAGTTAAATCTAACTTTAGGAGTGGGAGCATCCTCTCCTTTGAGGTCCTGAAGAAAAGCCTTGGGGTAGGTCTTGAAACTAGTCGACCAAGGAAACAGTAGGTCATATACCAGTAACGTTTCCCACCATCCACATATTTTAACATATCAAACTAGAGGAGTGAATAAAGTTGTTTTTTCCTACTAGTCTGATATTTTTAACCAACCCCCTGTTTTTTCATATAAGTAACCCACTCCAATAACTAGCAATTACATAGGTGCATAGGAACATCCTTACAAAGTGCTCCCGCGTCTCTGTAGGTAGCAGCACGCCCCTATCCTTAGTAGGGCAGGGATGAACCCTATGATGATGCATGCCACCATGGGGCAACCCTGGTGGGTGAGGGTCATTTAAAAAGAATATTTTCTTCCCCTGTCCTACGGAGACGTTACGCTCTTTTCCTATCTCCTTTTGGAGGGACTCTCTTTTGGTTTTCTATGCAGGTAAGCCAAATAGTAGTGATGTAATTGTAATTTAACTTAGTAAGAAATAAATTAACTGCTTCTTTTTGAAATCTAGATAGTTCAGAACTTCGACACCATAGAGGTCATCATGGCAGCATTCCCCATAATGGTCAAGATAGTTAGAGAAGTATAAGCCTAGACTCTATAACTAAGTGCTACGCTCTCTCTTAAGTTACAAGCACATAAAAGGCTGCGTAAAACTACTTGAAGGCAGCAGTGCAAAGTAAAAGTAAAAGAAACTACTACAGGCATAACTTTAGAGAAAAAAGAGTTTCCCTCTTTATTTATTTACAAAGCAACCCACCCTGTCCACCCAAACAACATGCCCACCCCTCTCCCAAACAAAACTGACCCAAGCCCCAAAACTCAAAATGTCCAAGAAAGTCTCTCCAGTCCCAACTCCCTTTCCACCCTCTCCACCCAGCCCCAACAAACAACAAATCTCTCCAACCCAATTTTTTTTTAAAAGAGGGCATTATGGACATTGGTCTGGAGCTGGTCCAGGCTCTGCTCCATCGAGGTGAGCCGGCTCTCGATGGTGTCCAGCCGCTGCAGGATGCAGCGCAGCAATGTCCTGTTGCCATTGTGGTGGGGTGGCAGCAGCTGGTTGACAGCGGTGCCACGCTGGGATGGCCGGGAGGCTAGAGGCTGAGGGGGACCGGCTGTTGTGCATTTATTTCCTCCTCCTCCTCTTCCAGGACCACCAGCCAACGGTATTCCTGCTGGACACACTCCAGCTTCTGCCGCTGCAAATGGACCGCTATCTCCTGCCTGGTGCGTGGTCCGGCTGGACCAGCAGCAGCAGCTATATTGAGAAAAACAAAAAAGACAAATTGTAAGTAATGCTCTTTGCAAACAATTGTTTAAAATTTCTGGATGGCACAGTAGCAGTACATTGCTGGTCCCCTAGGGCCATTGGAATTTATTTGATGTGATTATGATCAGGAGAGTCACAAACAATTTTATGCTTTACCCACACATGTTGCCAAACATAAAAAAAACACTGACTGTGTGGCAGAAAAGTATTAACAGGCAGAGAATAACATCACAGGATGAAAAAGACAGTGATTTGATTCTTTTTTTCTTCTAAAGACTTTTCGTAACTATAAACAGAGTCAGACACTTTGAGTTGAAAAATAAATGACTTCTCATTGATGAGTACGGCATTATGCAGTATATGGAGTACAAGTTGTGTGTGGTGCTAAAATAATGAAGCCATGCTCATTGCTAGCACGCACCTCTGCTAGTTTGCTAGTATCTGCAGCTGTAGTTGGCAATGATCTATTTTTAATTCCAATTGCCCTGCTCTTCGCCGAATGCATTTCTCTTTCTACCCTGTCTCCAAAGTGGCAGATGAATAATAAATAAGATACTACGTCAGTCACACATCTTTATGTATGAAATGCGGATATTAATATATTATCATGTCTGACGTAAGTAGACGTTGAGGAAAATGAATCTAAAGGACTGCACTACAGGTAAAGGAACAGACAATATAGATTTTGTTGGGCACATTTGTCGCTGTGCATCCCATATGCCAAACTTAACATCAAAACATGTACTTACTCCCTCTTTACTCTGTGGCCTCGCCCACCACCACGTATTTCCAACAAATTCATTTGCTGGGCAGTAACCAAGGAAAGGAAACTTGGTTTTCTCTACTGCAGTGGGTAGTGTAGAGGGATGAGACAGGTAGGGTAGAGCTTTTTTATATATATAATAGAGGGGCCACTACACTGATAATCAGTTCATCATCTTTGGCTTATTCAGTCACGGTTCAATTCAAAAGGGAAAAATCTGAACAAGTGTAAATTAAATCTGTTATGGGAAATGATGATATTTGTTCTGGAATCACTTCACATGGGTATTGTATGATTACATTTGGCACATGCCAAGAATGGATTTTTCCAATTTAGTAGCCTGGGACGGAAAAACGTAGAAAAAAATGAAGGAGTGAAGTACTAAGAGGTGACTGAGTGGGCGAAGGGACAACACACCTTGTGTGTTCAGTTTCCAATGTATTGAAAACATTATAAATGCCGCATTAACTGAAGCAGACGCACATTACACAGCAAACACTACAGTCTCAAATTGATTGCCCCATACTACACTTCAGCCATAGTTGGCAAAAATGCCATGGGCGGGGACGGGGGATGATGAATGATAGGTAGGTTAGAAGTGGCTCACTTAACAAATACAGCAAGTCAAGGAAGTAGAACAAAGAATAAAAATAAATAAATAATCCCGCTTAGAAGAACCATAGCTTTGAATGATAGTGATAACCCTACATAAACCACGTAAGCAAAGTAGGTGAGCAGCAGCACACTCCTCATGAGAAGAAGAGCTGTCTTGCTTATTCATCCAAACAATCCAAATATTCATTCATCCTTTCATTCTAATTCACCCATAGTCACCATTTTTAAACTTTACTTTCTCCCATCCAGTCTTTCACCAAAATATCCAATACATTATCCACCCATTCAACACATAGCAACCCTTTCTTCAAATCATCCTTTTGCCCATCCACCACGCCCCCTTTCACCCACCCACCCTTTCACTCAAGTACCATTTCCTTACTTTTAAGTTACCTTCCATTCTTTCATGTCTCCCTCAAGCCATCAAAGCTCATTATGTGAGATTTTGCTGCATTGCAGATAGAAGAGGCCATAATAATAACTCAACCACCGCTGTTGCTGGTAAAGCTAGGGGGGTTCGCCTCACAGTCATTTTTGATGACGACAAGCAACGCCATGGCAATAGCTAGTGAGCATAGTAATTGCAAGAAATTATGTGACTTACCAGTGCCCATCCCTGCTGCCGCTTCTCCCCCTCCAACTGACCCGTTTCCTCCTGCAGCAGCACTGGAGCCGGCATCACCAATGTTCTGTGTGGCTAGAATAAAACATTAAACATTGTTTAGATCTCATATATGCAATCCCAAATACAATGCAATGCAGCACTACAGCTCAGTTAGCATGTCAGTATCTTCCAAATATCACTCTGGGCATTTGATTGGTTGGTTCACAAAGTTAGACAAGCCAGGCATGGAATAATGGTCAATGAAAGACAAATGGTGTTGGATGGCAAATGCAATGGGAGTGGGGCCTCATACTTTTTTCCAGCCTTGCTACACTGTCATGGGAAACTGCTGGTATACTGTAACTATAAACGGACGGGTCTGCAGCAGACTACATTGGGTGGGGTGGACTGTGGTCCATGATGACCATGGCCACTGTCTTGTGAGCTGAACTGTGTTAGAGCTAAGTATAAGCAGGAAAAGGCAAGCCTTCTGAACAAATATACATGGTGATTTTTATTTAAAATACTAGCTACTTGGGCCTGCTATCTGAATTTTCACAAATCATGATAGATAGCACCAACATTCCAATAGACCAATACCCCTACAGTTATACCCTAAGAAGTCCACAACAATCATAAAAGAACTTAGTGGGATCAGCAGAGCCCTTTGCAGCAGCGCTGGTGTTCGGAGCCGGCTGACCTGCTTGTCCCGGACACTCTGACTCTTGCCCTTGCGTGCTGATGAAAGAAATTAAGACGATAGATAAAAATAGATTAGTGATTGTGTAAATAATCTCCACAACATTTTTATGAAAAGCAAACGCTGTCGCTAAAACAGATCACCTACAGTACTACTAGTTTCGACTCAAGTCTATCGACTGTCGTTAAAGCCATATTCCATAACGCTTGTAGGGTTATCGTAGATGCATTGATTCAGCAAATTGCCAAAGGTTACACCAAACAGACCGAAAATTAGCCCCTTTTCCATTTAATAATGTTGATGTAGCCACTGACATTGGCTCAGGTGCTGCTCAAACGAAGGAGAAAGCCAGGTCCCATTCTTTCTTTTGGGCCTTACTTTGGGGATTATAGCACCCACACACCACAGAGACAAAAATAGCGACTCTTACCCAATATTGTCATTGGTCCTGTAAGTGAGCATTGGAGGAGTCTGACTCTGATGGGTCCTAGTGTTCGGCAACTGACCTAATTCAAAATGGCTGATATACTTTGACCTTCAAGTTCAGCCATTCAGTTCCAAGAATATGACTGCTGCACAACAGTTTGTTGTTTCGGGGACACTAGTGAAAGAGCTTATTCGTCTTGGAATGTTGCCAGATAATCTTGTGTCTTGGTAGGATTCCTCCAAAGTCACTTAATTCAAACTGGGTGCCCTACTACCATGAGCACCATTTTTGTTTTCCTAGTCCCCCTCTTTGAAATTCCTCATAAGCATGTTGGTGGCAGCTAAATTAACATCTATTCACCACTTTCCTGCCCATTTTCCTGTGGCTCTAGAACAGTTGCTTCTACTCTCCTTGGACCAGCAAGCCCCGGGTTAGAGTGGAGTTATGAACACATTTTCTGTGGCTGTGTTAACAGTTCTATTGAAATTTTTATCTCTGGTTATTGTACTATGTTATGTGCTAGCCCTGTCAGCCTTAGGGTGGCCTTCCCCCAAACCTTTGCCCACCCCTTCTTGCTGAAATTCATTTTTGTTGGCTCTAGGTCTCTGTGCACTTTACAACAGCTAAGCAGTGCTAAAGTGCTAATTCTCTCTCCCTAAACATGGTAAAATTGGCTTACAACTCATAGACATATTTAAATTACTTATAAATCCCTTGTAGAGTGGTATACCATATACAAAGGGCCTGTAAACTAAATGCTCCTAGTGGGAATGGAGCACTTATTGTGCTACCCACTTATGTAGCCCCATAAAACATGTCCCAGGCCTGCCAATGCAGCCTGAATGCAGTTTTAAAGTACCAATTTGAATTAGCAATATAACCCCATTGCCAAGCCTTAAACTCCCCTTTCGTTGCATATAAGTCACCCTTAAGGAAGACCCTAGGTAACCCATAGGGCAGAGTGCATGGTAATTAAATGTAATTACATGTCATGAAGAAAACTCCTAAATTCATTTTTCACTACTATGAGGCCTACTTCTCCCATAGGTTAACATTGGGTTGCTTTATTACATTTAATAAGTGCTAACTTTTCAATGGGAACTGGTTAACATTGCATGTTTGGTGTCTGAGAAATTCTAATAAAAAATTGTCTTTAACGGAAAAGTAGGATTTTAAGTTACAATTGTGATACTGACACTTTTAGAAAGTTGGCATTTTCTATAGTCCTATTAGGTGCATGCAGCCTGTATGAGGTCACATGACTGAATGTAGTTGACAGTTGGACTTTGTAAATTCCTGCCAAGCACCCACACAATAGAGGGATTAGGTGTGCTCAGCTGGGCCATCAACACGCAGGATGGGGCGGTAGAGTTGGGCACAGCAACTGAACAGACTGTGCTCTGACATCACACACTTGCTACCACCCCTGCATTGTTCATGCAGCCAGCTTGGAGCCAGTGCAGGGGAGCCAGGAAACTACAAGCACTTCAAAGGAAGTTTTCTAGAAACTTCTCCCACTTCAAAGAAGGCACCAGGTATAAAAAAAGAACACCCTCAAACCCACTCTTCAGTTCACTTTCTGGACCTGTGGAAGGACTCTCAGAGGATCTGCCTGCTGCTGTGTAGTCCACAACACTGCTTTGCTACCTGGAGTCTACCTTGAACTCTCAGAGGGCTGCCTTGCTGCTTGAGACCTGTTTCATCACTTGTAACCCAGGACTAACAGAGTGACTCCAAGGACTTAGTTGTCTGACCTCCTGATCAGGGCCTTAGGGACAGGAAAGGCTCCAACCATCTTGAACCTGCGCCAGGACCAAGCCTGAGTGAGTCCTAACCCTTCAAGTGGTGCCTCTCCAGTCTTGTACCCTTGGTGGCAGTGCTACAGGTGACCAGATAGCCAAAAGCTAAAACTTAAGACAGAATTATTTTTGCTAAAAAGTGCTATGAGAACCGAGGGAAGACTAGGACCAACCTGCTTGTCTTTCCGCCCAAGGCACATCGCTGGTTGGCTTGACTTCACGGTAGCTCCCATTACGGTCTTCTCCACAGCATCAACTCCTCTTCAGCGGTCCTTCACCTAAGGGGTATCTAGCCTTGTGGAACTCTCATTGGCTCTAGCCTCCTGCCCCCTCCCACTGGAGATTTTCGACATATAAAAAGGAGACTAAGGGCCTGATTTAGAACTTGGTGGATGGGTTACTCCATCACAACCATGACAGATATCCCATAAGCTGCAATATAAATACCACTATATCCCATAGGATTTATATTTCGGCAGACGGGATATCTGTCACCATTGTGACCGAGTAACCCGTCCTCCAAAATCTAAATCAGACCATAAGTCCGAACGTAGAAATCTTCACAGGGACTTCTCCCAGTGGCTCCTCGATGACGCCTCTTCCTAGGACAACACCTGCAGCCTTGCCGCACTGAAGTTTACCATCTCAGAACATTTTCGTCTAAATTTCTTCTAAGTACATAGGTAAGGGCCAACCAGGCCCAATCCACTTTTTGCACCCGACTGGCCCTCTGTCACAGTCGGCCATAATTTTCGACTTTGGCCCGATCTCGTGTGACTAGATGTCTACGGCTGCCACCTTTAGGTACTATTTTTTACTATACATTTTTAAAATTCATAACTCTGGTCATACTGATTGGATTTTTGTTGTTGTGAAGACAGATAATTTATTAAAATGCACTCTATTTTTCCAAATTGGTGTGGGATTTTTCAGGGGCTGTGTTTTCTCTTTATTAATCTTTGAGTGCTACATAATTACTTGCTGCCCTCTTGCCTGGGGAAGAACAACTGGACCTGCAACTTCATCCTTAACCCAGGACCTCAGGGTGACTCCAAGGAATAGTCTGCTGGACCCCTGATCGGAGCCTCAGGGTCATAAAAAAGGCTCCCCAACCAGCTCCTGGACACAGCTGCAGCAGGTTCCTGACCCCTAAGTGGTGCCCCCTCAGGTCCTGGGCCCTTGGTGTGGCCTAATGCACTCAAATCAAGTTTTTGGGCTCTTCGCGACCGCAAACTGGTCCTGCCGCACCAAGACTGTGTTGCACATACTGGAAATCAGTGTGAGCAGCTGCCAACCCATCCCTTCAAACAGCAGCATCAACAGCCCGTGGGGGACAGCCAACTTTCAGCACCAGCCTTCCCTTCTGCGATGCCTGGCCTGCTGTTCGCACCTCTTGACCACCGCCTGCAACACTCTCCTTGCTCCCCGTGACTCTCTGCTACACAAACAGGATTCTAGGCACAAAACCTGAGAAGGTAAAATCTCAGTGGGACTAATCTGGGACTGTATCCGACCCATGGTCCATCACAGTCAGCCTGAGTTTTTGTCTTTGACCTGGTCCAGATTAACTATATAGCCAGGGTTGGCGCATGATGCTTTCAGGCCATATTTTACACTTTATTATATTAAAATTCATAACTCTGGTTCTATTGATTGGATTTGTGTTATTTTGGTCTTATTTCATTTATTAAATTCAGCTCTAGTTGTCTAAGCCAGTGACCCCCAAGTGGTGCCCCCCACGTCCTGGACCCTTGGTGTGGATCAGCATATGCAAATCAAGCTTTTGGGCTCTTCACGACCGCAAACGGGTCCATTCTCACCAAGAACGTGCCGCACATACTGAAAATCAGCAAGAGCCGCTGCCAGTCCATCTCTTCACACAGCAGCATCGACAGCCCATGGGATACAGCCAACATGAAGCACCAGTCCTCCCATCCACGATGCCTGGCCTGCTCTTCGCACCTCTCAACCACCACTCGCGAGGCTATGCTTGCTCCCCATGATCCTCTGCTACACGATCAGGACTCTAGGCACAAAACCTGAGAAGGTAAAATGTCAGCGGGACTAGTCTGGGACTGTATCCAACCCACTCTCCTTCGCGGTCAGCCTGAGCTTTTGACTTTGACCCAGTCCCGATTGACTATATAGCCGGAGTTGCTGCTTGATGCTTTCAGGCCCTATTTTACACTTTATTCTTTTAAAATTCATAACTCTAGTTCTACTGATTGGATATTTGTTGTTCTGGTCTTTTTTTATTTATTAAACCCAGCTGTATTCTTCTAACCTGGTGTGGGATCCTTTTTGTGTGGCAGTTTCACTGTTTTACTGTTTGAGGTGTTGCACAAATACCTTACACATTACCTCTAAGTTGAGCCTGACTGACTGTGTGCCAAGCTACCAGAGGGTTAAGCACAGGTTAATTTAGTGACTTTTGTGGTTCACACTAACAGGGACTGTGGACTTTGCTTGAACAGGGAACAGGGAACACTCCTCTGTTCAACCAACAACCCAGTGCCTCTCAGTATTCTAATACTCACCTTAGTGCTTTCTATGAGGGATCTTCGCATTGCCTGTGCTTTCTTTATCACTCTTTTTTGCCCCCGTGTTCCCAAATCTGTTCTATTTGAGTGTTCTTGTTTTGGCCATGCCATGTTCTGGTCAATACAGAATAAGACTGATTTTCAGCAGATTAAGTCATACCGCAGTGATGGTCATGACAGTACAACTCCATGGTACAAAAAATAATTACTGTGCCCATCCCAAGTGTGGAGAGTCTGCAAATTAGGCCATCACACAAACTATAAACAGTTCTAGAAGCAGATGCATAGCGTGTGCATGACCCACCTTGCATATTGCTAATGGCACCCATATGTCAAACTGTTAGTGATCCTCTCCCAGTAAATGTTTTATTGACATCTGTTTGAAGACTTTCCTTTCCTAAGATTCTGTATTGGCAATCGGCATGGTAATGCCCATTTTACCATTATGCACTGTCAAGTTATATCTTTTTATTTATCCAGCTTACACCTTCACAACTATTCACTCCACCTATTTAGCCAAGGGGAAAACTATATTCATCATGCCTTAAATACATTGGGATTTTCATCCTTGCACCTGCATTCTTGCTACTGGAAAATTGCATAATCAAAAAATTATCCTGCCTTCTTTAAAGTTTTAGACATCTTTTGAGCATGGGCTTGTACCATTTATACTAATAAGTTGCAGCCTACAAATTCCTTTTCTTTTTAAATGCTTTTATAAATACTTAAAATTAAAATTGTAAATAAATACAAACATTTTTAATTCAACAGAATATCCTGCTCACAAAAAGTATAACACATTTCTCAAATGAATCTCAGTCCTCCTGCATTTACTTGTTTCATTCAAAATATCACTAGAGGTGCACACGGATGGTGACTTTTTGGGTGTTTTTTTCCCAGTGGCATTGTAAACTGTTTAACTATTGTATCAAATTGCGTGCTTTGCGTTTTCTGCTTTTGTGAACCCCATTGCATTTTTTCATATTTTACATATTCAAGTGCAGATTTTTCAATCAAAAATGTCTCCTTCGAATTAAAACACATGTATGTCAAATGCTTTATTATAGGTTGCTAGCACAGCAATTGCTCATATATGTATTTATATGATTTATATTGTGAAGTGTATTTTAGTGTATGTGAAAACGGAATGTATATGCTAATCTTGCATATTACATTATTCATCACAAGGTCTGGCCAGTTCATACTAATCAGAGAAAGGTATTCAGGTCAAACACAGACACATCTTTAGAGAGAGGCATATTTAGTTTTCCTCTGGAGCTTTGCTAGAGCTGTGTTCTTTAAAAATCTTTCATAAAGGACACATGAATAGTAGGTTTTTTAAAAATTAAAAAATATGAATAATTAGTAATTATATGAAATTTATTTTAACATTAATTAAAATGTATTTTTTTAAGTTGAAATACGTTTTTTTATTTTACTATTATTTCCTAAATGGTTTGATTTTAAGTCCCTGTCTCAATTATTTTGGATGGGAGTGTATTGCAGTACCTGTGAGTGGCCATGTGTGGTGTAGAGCTTAATCCAAGGCTCAGCTGAAGTACATTTACAACAGTTTTGTCTTTTTTTTGTTTTTTTATAGTAACTTTAGAAGTGCAGTTTGTGAATATCGATGGGCTTACTCTTTTTGAGTCTGTATTTGTCCCTCCTCAAACCCCTCCTTGAACCTCCCTTAGCCCTTCTTTAACCCTCCATTAACCCCTCTCATTTTGTAGTAGGAGTCCCCATTTCCTAGCCACTCCTCCAGTCCCTCCCGTATTTATATCTTAAACATAGGAGTGTGTGTGTAGGGGCTTCGCAATCAGAGCAGAGATCTCCTCATAGAAAGATAGGAGTGAGAGAGGCACATACCTTCACATGCAGGTCAGTGAATTTCATTTTGTGGTACATGAATAGTGTTATTGTAATGCACTTCAAAGTGTGGTTTGTAAATAGGGCCCATAGAGTGGATTTCTTGTCTGTGTTCATCCATGGAGAAAAACAGGCTTCAGAACGAACTAATGCAAACATTCCTGTAGGCTCAAAGGACTGATTGGTGCCCCAAATACATTATCCTCAAATAATGCATGGGAGGTCATGTATTACAGTTCACCTGATTTGCAGGCTCAGGTTGGGAGACTGGCTAAGCCTGCACCATTCTGAGGGATTTGGATTTCTAAAACGGGGCAGTATTTGCTGGGAAGCCTGCAAAAACGTATCATGGTGCCCATCTCAAATCTTAGAGTACCACTTGAATACCACTGGGAGGCACATACAAGATTGTACCAATCATTACAAATGTGGACATGTCTGTTGTAATATTGGTTTCCTCCCTCAGTTCTGATAGGAGCTCCCTCTCTGCTGATGGGTTTGCTAAGCGCTTGACTAGTACAAGGTTTTCCCCATTCAATTGCATTTCAAATTTTATTTTGAATCAGTCTTAAAATGGTGGCTGTGCCTTTTGTGATAGGTCACAATTTAGGGGCCCTTTGACATAGTACCTCACAGGGCTAGAGTTCCCTGAGGTGTGGATGGAAGTAGTTACAGCACATGCAGCATGCAGCAGGAATTTGTATGCCTATAAAACTGTCCCTATTCTTCAAAACTATGAACCATATCACAGACAGGAAATCCCTTCAGGGTTTCAACAACAGCAAACGGTTTGAGGGATGCTTACCACACCTTTTAGAATGTTTCCTTTGGGACTTCCAGGAGCCACCTAGCCCATATTGGCTGGTTATACTCTGCATCCAAATGGAAGAAATGTGAACACTGCAGAACTATGATATTTATTAAGCAAATTAGTGTCTGTATACAGACAAAGTCAGAATATGTGCTACAGAGAATAGGAACAGGTATGTTATTTCCCACTGCCACACAGGAACTTGCTCCAATGCAGACAATTAATGCACAGCCTATTAACGCTATTATGAGCAAATCGCCTACTACACAAGGTGAAATTCCATTTTGGATTGCTTGCAAAATTAATCAATTGGAAGCAGTCTATCCTCACACTACAACACAAGATAAGCAGAGAAAGGTAGCTATGTGTGTTACTCTTGGTAGAATACCAACTGTAGAGGATTACACTACTTGTGGAACTATATTTCTGAATATATATACTACTACGCAGAGTACACCCTCTTTGGCAGAGTTACCAGAGATATTGAAACAAATACAAAAAATGAACATGGAGCCACTCTGGCAGTTGATTTGGGTATGAAGTGTATTGGTAACTTTGAAACTGTATCTTTGCTAGTTGGATCACTGCCAGCAGTCAATCAATACAAATACATATTGGTTGCTGTCAATTGCAGCTCTAGATTCCTTTGGGGGTGGCCACAAAAGACTGCCACTGCTTGAAAAATCATAATAGAGTTTCAACTAGAGGTGGGTGTAGTATTCTGTTCCGCCTGGGGAATTGGCGGAATTTGGCGGCTACGCATTACTCTTGTAAAACAGATTTCTCGCTAACTTCCACCAATCGCCGCGTGGTGGAATTTTTTCTCATGCAAGGCTCCAGAACTGTAAGTTGACAAGCGCAAGCACGATTTGGCATCTCCTAGCCGGATTTCCATTTGCTAGGAGGACATCCGGTGAGTTTTTTCAAACGTGGGTGGTCGCGAGCATTCGTGGTCAGAAGGCTGCCGCTTGAGTAGAAAATCTACTTGTGCAGCAGCAAAATCAACCGTATGGTACAGTTCGCAGTGATTTTTCAGCATGGAACACGCTACCGGTGCTAAATCCCAGTGCAAGCAGTGCGATGTGTCTATGTTCGCCCATTGGTGGAACTCTGCGGAATATCAAGAGTTTTTCTATAACTCCGTGAAATTCCGCTGAGACAGATTCCGTGAGGTCCACCCACTCACAGCTGCAATGCCAAGTAGCAATGGGAAGCATTCTGACAATAGGTCCTACTTTCATCGCTAAGGCATTTATGGATGCAATGTCTGCCCTAGGGTACGACTACTAAACTGGCATTCATTTAATCCGTAATTGAATGTTGTAGAGGGGCGAATCCAATGGTATGCTAAAGCAAGCATTGACTGGTAGGGTTTTGGATTAAGGTTTGAGATGTTTTCATAACATTTATAGGGGTCAGCGAGCACTCAACAACGTGCCTAGTACCCAGTAACAGATGCCTTTTGGTGTTTCAATGTATGTATTTGATCTCAAACTCTTTGGGAAGATGTCAGAGTCTATGGACCTGATTTAGAGTTTGGTGGACAGGGTGTCTTGTCCGCCAAACTCTCAGATGGCCTGCTTCATTTAGAGATGGCGGACCCTATGGTTTCAGTTGACGGAGCCCTTATTGGCTCAGTGAACAAAAAGCTTTCTCCAACAGCACAATGGAGTAAATTTGATTCTTCTGACCCACTCTCATGATTTAATTTTTCATATTATCCAAAAAGTAAGAGAAACATGCTGCTGTCAGTTCACTCTCAAAAGTGGACCTAGTTCAGGATAGAATACCTTGGACCATCCTAAAGAGCACCTGTTCACTTTCTTGGGGTAGAAGGCACATGCACTGTAATCCTACCACTACTCCCTGGTGCGAAGAAATACAGGAAGGTATGGATGATTTGGCTCAGTGGCCCGATGCCAAAGTGCTTTCATATTAGTGCAGTACTTTCTCTCTCTATTCTGGAGTTACCCTAAGAAGAGAACCGCTGATTTGAAATCATTGATCCCATTCATGATTTCCCAGCTTTACACCCATCATCAAGCACTAATCAGACATGGTGGAACTAATTTCAACAATTGAGCCTGCTATATCCTCTGCTATGATTGCACCAACTGCAACTTTATGTGTACCACCAAAAGAATCTACAACTTTCAAATGATATTGATGAAAGAAATTGCACTTTATGGAAATTAGACTGATCCTGAAACAATATAATCTACAGTGAGTTCAGTTGGGTGAAACAATTGCTTAGCAAACACAATTAATAATTAGCAGTATCTAAATGACACTAAATGTTAAAGAATGTTCTAGTAATTATTTTAGACAGGAATGAAAGTCAAAACACACCACAGACGAAAGATTCGTTTTTTCAAAAAATGTATGTATTATCTTTAATAGTCAAATTTGTATTTCGCTGTCACATACACAAATGGCAGAACAAACAACATAAAGAACGTGACGCTGGTGAACCATGTGACATAAAGTGCATGTGCAGTATGGAAAATAACCAAAATATACACAAATTAGATACATATTTATACAATGTAGGCCCGTTCCTTTCCAAGCGCATAAAGTTCTATCAGCACCCTTTGGACTGCCTTCATCTTAGTAAATGGGTGAAGAGACTAGGGACATTAACAGATCAATGAAGCGTAGATGTTTCGACTCAGAAGGTATGCGTAATTAAATGAACGTCACTGCGCATCTTCCTCAGGACTAATGTATGGAATGTAGACAGCCAATTCGGAGTGACTCCTCCAATCCTGCATGGAGTCTGAGTATATATGAAGGAGAAGAATCCTGAATCATCTCTCATGCGACGAATGAGACATCATGTGAAAAGGGGGTGCCCGATTGGATCACTCTGGCTTGAAAGAGGCAGAATTACTGACATCCAAGTCGCTGCTTGAAAATTCAAGCGTTAGTTTCTTAGTATAGCGTTATTGGGCCAAAACTCCCCGATTGGATCACTCTAGCTTGAAAGAGCTAGAATTACTGACAACCAAATCGTTGCTTGAGAAATCTCTGCGAGAGATCGGCAACAAATGGCAACGTTCTTTGGCAGTGCAGCATTTGTTGCCGATCTCTCTCAGAGATTCCAACCGGACAGTGGAATTCCTCTTTGTTACAAATCAGGGACTTATAACCCGATAACGCTATACTAAGAAATTAACTAAGGAATTAACTCTTGATTTCTCAAGCAACGTTTTGGTTGTCAGTAATTCCGGCTCTTCCAAGATAGAGCGATCCAATTGGGGAGTTTTGGCCCAATAACGCTATACTAAGAAATTAACTCTTAGTTTCTGTAGCCTTTTCTGGCCCTGGGGACCCCAACCCCTAGGCACGGCACCATATACTCTTTGGGGGCGTTGGGGGGAGCCCAAGGCCCCCACATCTCCAGCAGGCTCCCCGCATGCAGCGGGAGCTGGCATTGCTCCCGGAAGAAGGAGTAGCTACTAACGCTGCTCCCTCCAGGAGGGAGCAATATTTTGATCTGTTTCCTTGCAGGCCTCAGTGTGGGTAGGAAACAGATCAAAAGTCTGCTCCCATCAGGCATGAGCTATTTTAAAGCTCCCGTTGCCTGGGAACAGATTTTGTGTTTGCTCCCACTTGGCAGCAGATTCAAAAATGCTCCTGCCAAGTAGGAGCACACACAGGATTCCCCGCCTGCACGAGTGTGTGCAGGGAAACCGCTTGGAGGTAGACTCCCAGGGACACAGCATGTGAGCCGGCTCTGGGGGATGGGGTCCCCAGGGCCATTAATGATTCAAGGAAGGGGACTGTGTTGCCCCCTCCCCATTTTAAATAATTCTGTCCCTGTGGCCCCCAATTCTCATATAAAATAATTTCAGCCCTGGGCATGGGATCCTCAGGGCCTGCCATGACTCAGGGAGGGGGGCTGCACGGCCTCCCTACCCTTCACTATTGAATTTGGCCCCAGGGTATGGGGTCCTGGAGGCTCAAGGAGGGGGCCATGCAGTTCCCTTATTAAATATGGCCCTGGGAGTGGATTCCCTGGGGCATAAACTTAATGAATGTGGACCGGCTGCCATTTTATTTTCTTCGAGCCCGCAAAAGTCCGCGGAATCGCAGAAATCTTTGCCAATGTTTTTTTTTTGGGCCCCTGGGACCTAGATGGTCAGGGTATCCTTACCTTTACCCCTTATATTACTTAAATTTTTTACTTCAGGACAGGAGACTGAGGGGCCGATTCCGATCTCGGCCGGAAGCTCACCGAACGGGATTCGCCCGGAGAGAATAGGAACCGGGCGCGTTTTGTCCGACCGACTCGTACAGCTGTCCGAACGAGCTAGTACGATGCGAGTGTACTCGTTGTTTCCGACCGACTCGTTTCCGGATCCCAACCGCTCCGACCGACTCGTACGGACACGAATCGCACCAAGCAATGGAGACGTTCTCCGACCGAGCGAGTACGATGGACGCGTCGGACAGCCGGATCGAGTCGGCGCGTCCGGCTCGAAAAAGCTCCCGGAGCCAGACTTGGGGGGTCCGTGCCGGACCCCCCTGCACCCGTAGCCGTACGAGTCGAACACAGGGGGGACCCAAGGGTCCCCCCTAAACATGCATGTACGGTGCGAGTTGCACCGACGCGTACACACTGTAGGGGGTGCACTTGTTTGCAACGTACCCATTCAGTCGATGGGAGCCCATGTACGCGTTGTACGACCGGCTCCCATTGACTTCAATGGGAGTCCGACCGAATCGAATCCGGCAGCATGCGGCCGCATCGTACTCGCTCGGTCGGACTGTAGGAGTCCGGCTCGGTCGGAAATCTCTCCGGATCCCGCTCGGTCGGAGAGTTTTCCGACCCAGATCGGAATCGGCCCCTAAGACCCTAGTCCTGTAATGGCTGCCAGCAGCATTTTTCTGATGTTGCTGGCAGCCCATCAGAGTGCTCATTCCCACGGGTAACTGTACCCGCTATTGCGAGATGTCCCAAGGGAATAAAGCTCCATGGAACGCTTAATTTATAAATTTGCACTCCTGCAGTATTGTAAGGACTGGAAACATAATGTGTCTGAATCCCAGTATGGGAGACTGTGAGCAATATTCCACTGGGCATCGGAAAGTGATGTGCTAATTGGGCAATAAAGCCCATATATTGATTAAAAGCGTCGAGGATGTCAACATGGTATGGCTCACGTCTAGGGGCCAATTAAAATCAAGGAAGAACTTTGCCATCCTCCCATTGGCCACAGGTCCACCAATAGAACAATTGTTGGATGTTTAAAATGAGCCAAACACTTTGCATGTTTCATAATGGTTTTATTACACAGAAGAAGCCATTACGCCAAAACGCGTCTGCAGTGAATAAAGTCATTCAATATCCCATGAGTGCTCTGAACTGGTTTTGTAGTTGTTGTGGAACAAATGAGTCCTACCCCTGTCTTTACGGATGCACCCACTGAGTCTTTGGCGGTCTTTGGTGGGATTTCTCAAACAGATGTATTTTTGACTGCCTGAACCACCACAGATATACCCTGTCGACCAATGGAGGTTGTGGATTATATAAATCTAGGGTGTCCAGCCATACGATGGACACCTATGGAGATATTGTGAGTAACATCCAACAGCAGTCGAGGGGTGATATGCACAGTAACTTGGCCCTTTGCTGCCCATATGAGACAGTACTGTGAGGACTGGCAACATAATGTGGCTGAATCCCAGTGTGGGGGGCTGTGAGTGATATCCCACTGGGCATCGGAGAGAGATGTGCTAATTGGGCATTGAAGCCAATAAATCGATTAAAAGCAACAGGGATGTCAACGCGGTATTTATCACTTCTGGGAGCCAAATAAAATCAAGTAAGAATTTTGCCGTCCTCCCATTGACCACATGTCCACCAATAGGAAAAATTGTTGGATGTTTAAAATGAGCCAAACACTGTGCATGTTTGATAATGGTTTTACCGCACATAAGAAGGCATTACACCAAAACGTGTGGGGGAAATGAAAACATAGTCAATAGTGGTGGCGCAACCCCTTCCTCTAAATGTTGGATCTGGTAAGTTATTATTATTAGTTACAGCAGCAATATCCATAACATTGCTCTAATCATGGTATCGCAGATGTTCCATTAACTCCTTGCCCCTGTGGCAGATTTGTCCTGTGCTGCTAGACCTTGTAACAGCAGTTTCTTCACTGGGGAGCTTGGCATTAAAATCGCCCCCCCAGACAGACGCCAGCTATTTTGCCAGGACAATTACTGTGCTTTAGGGTGTTGACAAAATCAAATAGATTGATAAAATTAGTATTAGGTGAACTGTGAAAGTCATTGTTGTAAAAATTTTGTAAATAAATCGATACCCCCCTTTTATATAATAAAGCTTGAAATGTATCACTTTGTGTGTGTAAAATCTTAACACTACCTCCTGCGGCAATGTTCACCCAAATCGAAAGGCCACCAGACGGTCGACCAAATTTGGGGATTGGGGCCACAATATTAAAACATTCAAATCCTTCAATATATATTTCTTTGGTGGCCCAGGTTTCTTGGAATATCAGGATGTCCTGCTGTCTAACTAGTTTCAGCCAATCTGCTAGATGTTTTTTTGACTGTAAACCAGCAATGTTCCAGCTAAGCATATTCAGATCTAGGTTATCGGAAGCCTTAGTTATAACAGCGTGATCATGTATCTCAGTTATATGTGGGGGTATGTAAATATATAATCGGCACCATTAGTCTCAGAGGACAGCGGTAGTCAGTCCTGAGTATCAAAATCGGACAGTGCTAAAAATCTGTTTTGGGCACCCGGGGGAACAAGCTTATTTAAAGGGCATCCAAAAGTTGGTTTATAGAAGTAGCCCAATGGTAGAGACCACATTTTTGATGGGTTAGTGGTTGTAATCTCCTGGCTTTTAAACAATCATCTTACCATAGATGGTCTGCGAAAATTGATAACAATACAATCCCCTTCTATGGGGCCGATTCCGATCTCGGCCGGTAGGGCTCCGAATAGGATTCGGCTTACCGGATCCGATTCGGAGCCCTTTTTCCCGACCGAATCGTACGCGGGTCCGGCCGAGCGAGTACGATGCGAGTCGCCGACCGACTCGTCCGGGCGACCCGACCGCTCCGACCGACTCGTACCCGGATCGTACCGCTCCGACCGACTCGCTCGGACCCGATTCGCACCACGCAATGGAGACGTTTTCCGGCCGGGTAAGTACGATGCGCACCTCGACCGCTCCGACCGACTCGCGCCGTCCGACTCGAACTCGCTGTCGGAGCCGTACTTTGGGGGTCCGTGTCGGACCCCCTGTACGCGTACCCGTGCGAGGCGCACACAGGGGGACCCATGGGTCCCCCCTACCTGTGCGTGTACGCCGCGGAGCGCTTCGCGGCGTACTCGCTGTAGGGGGCGCCCTTGTCCGCCTCGCACCCATTGAGGCAATGGGAGCCCGCGTACGCGTTGTACGACCGGCTCCCATTGAGTTCAATGGGAGTCCGACCGACTCGTGTCCGGTGGCATACGAATGCATCGGACTCGTTCGGTCGGACTGCACGGGTCCGATTCGGTCGGAAATCTCTCCGGGTCCGGCTCGGTCGGAGAGATTTCCGGCCCGAATCGGAATCGACCCCTATGTTCTTAGGTGAATCCCCTACCCACCCCATTCTTCGTACCATAATTATCTCTTTCGTATGTAACACATAGAACCTCTTATTCTTAGATAACCAGTCCACACATTTGTTGTGCAATTGATCCCAAGTTTCCCTCTGTTCCTTCTTAAGAGTTAGTACCCTTGCCAGCACCAGAACGTAGGGGCAGGCTGCCGGCACATCTATGTTAGGGCCAAGATGGTTCCTACTCGGGGTATCAGGTGTATTACTGCTCGATCTGCCCAAATTTGATCGGTCACCAACCAGTCTCTTAACAGGTTCACACACAGGAACAGGGGACACAATTGGGTCAGTCCCAGCCACGGTTAATGCGCCGTTGTTAGCGAAAAGAGGTTTTGGCCCTGTGTTAACCTTAGGGAGGAGACACTCCCTTAGTTGAGAACATGTTTTACAGGAAGTTACAACTAAGGGGTTGGTGGGCATGCACGTAACAGTAAGGGGTGGATTGATGTTAGGTGACACATTGAATGAGGGGATATACCCCCCCGGGGACAACATTAGTTTGGAATGTCTCTCCCCATTGGCTGAGTTTGTTTATAACAGTGTCCAAGTGATCTAGACACTTCCATTAAGATGTAAATTTCATATCTATCATATCACTAATCCATAAACATACGGTATTAATGAAAGTGTCCCCAAAATCTGATGCAGCGGGTGCCACTTCTGTCTGAGTACAAATAGAATTGCTAGACTTCCCGCTCGGCGCTGGCTCCGAAATACTGACACTAGATGATGATTGCATCCAGGAGGACAAACAGCTACGGGATGAGGAGGAGCGGGGCTGTTTCTTGTTGGTGCAGACAGGCTTCCCAAGCTTCCTTTTGCGTTTTGAAGCCGATGCTACTACGGTTGTTGGAGTACTCATAATTGGCTGTGTCTCAGGCGTATCGTGCCCTTGGGTGGAAGGAATGTTCCCACTAAAAAACTGCGTGTTATTAGGGCCAACTGTCTGATGCAGGTGGTTGCAAATGTCGCAGGGTGCGATAGTGAGTGCTGGGTCAACTGAAACCCCTCCAAGTGCAGGGCCGATCTGTAAAGCCTCATTTCCCAGGGACAATCGACGCTCTGTTAGCTCTTCCTCGCTTGACACAATGCTGACCACCCTTTCGAGCATACTATCCATAGTAGTGGCAGGACGCGTAGGTGGTAAACCAATGCGTTTCCCCATCGTGTGTGTTTGGCCAGACTGTTGCCAAATCAGTTATTGTAGGCAAACACTCACCTTGAGCCTCTCAGCCTCTGAGCCGATGTTCTTGTTTTGCTCAAAAGAGGGTGGGCCCAGCCCAGCCTGTGCCGGCCGCTGATGGGCGCAGACGGGCATGCCCTTGGCCCGGGCTTCGCCCGGACATGGCCTGGGTGCGTCGGCGTGCGTCCCACGATGCGGAAGCCCCATGCTGGTTTAATGCACCTCCTGGTATGTGCTGGACATCGGCGGCGGCCACAAAGGTCGCAAATGAGCCTGGGACCTGAAGTCCTGGTCCCCCCCTGGAGCAGCAAACAAGGCAGCGAAAACTGGCGAAGAAGGGCTCCCGCGATGTGGGAGCCCCAAGCTGGTTTAATGCGCCTCCTGGCGCGTGCTGGACGTCGGCGGTGGCCACAAAGGTGCCTGGGACCTGAAGTCCTGGTCCCCACTGGAGCAGCAAACAAGGCAGGCAAAACTGGCGATGACGGGCTCTCATGCTGTGGGAGCCCCAAGCTGGTTTAATGCACCTCCTGGCACATGCTGAACGTCGGCAGCGGCCACAAAAGTCGCAAAGGTGCCTGGGACCTGAAGTCCTGGTCCCCCCCTGGAGCAGCAAATAAGGCAGGCAAAACTGGTGATGATGGGCTCCGGCGCTAGGGGAGCCATAAGCTGGTTTAATGCACCTCCTGGAGCGTGCTGGACGTCGACGGAGGCCGCAAAGGTCGCAAAGGTGCCTGGGACCTGAAGTCCTGGTCCCCCCCTAGAGCGGCAAACAAGGCAGGCAAAACTGGCAATGATGGGCTCCCGCGCTGTGGGAGCCCCAAGCTAGTTTAATGCACCTCCTGGGACATGCTGGATGTCGGCGGCAGCTGCAAAGGTTGCAAAGGTGCCTGGGACCTGAAGTCCTGGCCCCCCCCTGGAGAAGCAAAAAAGGCAGGCAAAACAGGCGATGACGGGCTCCCTAGCATTGTCAAGGTATACACCAAGGTACAGTGTCATAGAGCCACTGAGACATCCAGACACACACTGATAGAGCCACTCATACGTCCAGTCACTCACACATTCAGCCACTCATACACCCACTAACTCACCAACGCAGTCAATAACACACCAAGTCACTTCCTAACACATGTACTATGACATGCGCTCCCCTACCCATACATATACTCACACACCCGTTCACTCACTCATACATGTACTAATTCATGTTCTCACTCGCCCATACAGCTACTCATACATCCACTCAGTCACCCATACAATCACTAACACAGCCAGTCACTCTCCCATGTAACTACTGACACATCCAATCACTCACCCATACAGCTAAAACACATCCACTCACTCAGTCAAACAGTCACTCATAAACCCACTCAGTCACCTATACAGGTACTAACACAGCCAGTCACTCACCCATACAGTTAGTGGCATACACACACACTTAGTCTCTTATACAGGCACTGACACAATCATCACTCACCCATACAGGCATTCACGCAACCATTCACGCACCCATATAGTTACTAACATATGTACTGACTCACCCATTGAGCAACTCACACACCCATTTAATTACTTTTACACTCACTGACACACCAACTCATTCACCCATACAGCTACTAACACACGCACTCAATCACCCAAATAGTCATTTATATACCACTCAGTCACCCATACAGCTACTAACACAGCCAGTCAATCACCCATATACCCACTGACACATGCACTCAGTCTCTCATACAGGCACTCACTCATCTGTACAGGCACTCACACACCCACTCACTCACCCATACAGACATTGGTGTACCCACTCACTCACCCTTACAGACACTCACGTACTGACTCAATCACCCACACAGCCACACATACAGCCATTCACTCACCCATACAGTCACTGATGCACCTACTCACTCACTCATATAGACACTCATACTCCCCACTCAAACACCCATACAGTCACTCACACACCTTCTCACACACCCATACAGTCACTGGTACCCCACTCACTTAACCATACAGCCACTGTCGAATCCACTCACTCACCCATACATTCATTCACTAAAACACTTACACATTCAGTTACTCACTCATACACCCACTTACTCACTAGCACAGAGCCTCACACATTCATACTCTTTGTTAAACATATACACACACCGTTTATCTTTTTTAAATTAGGAAAGGTGGTTCTAACAAGAACCTTTTTATTTATTTGATTTTTCAGAACTTTCTTTTTCTAGATTTTTAACTTTTGTTTTTGTTTTTTAATAAAGAAATAAAATGGCAACTGGAAAAAAATTATCTGTAAAACTGAAAACTCGAGATACAAGTGTCATTGAGCAAAAAGACAAAAAAATCAACACTTGTGCTGCATTGTCCAGAACTGCAGCAACCAATTGTTCCCCATTAGTGAGGACTTTTTTACAATTGAAACAAAATGTCCCAATTCTTAGGAGTTCCAGGGGCTTCTTAGGGAGACTTTGCTCAAGTCTCAGTACGTATAGGGTCCCCTGGCACAATTGGTGTTGCAGCTGACGTCGATGCGTCTGCTGCACTGCACTCCCTCTGGGCTCTGGTCAACTGGTTGTTGTGGTAGATCTTCAGGTAGGTCAGCATACTTGTTGTGCAAAAGGAGTATTTCTTGGCCGTACTCTTGGACAAGGTCTTCTCGAACAAAGAGCACTTCACATGCTTTGCTACAGTTATCTTTTCCCTGGTAGGGATCGTGAAAAATTCCCATGCGATGGACTGGCACTACACTGAGAGTTCCGTCTCTGAATAATTGTGCTCCTCAGGGTGTGGCTCCTAATCTCCACTACCACCAGATGCAATTTTTTTTTTTTTTTAAACTGCCAAAACACTGCAAAATGTTTTTCCAATATTGGAAACAGCAGCAGGTTCTGCAATAAGAACCTCCAATCTGAGCACTGAAAGTGCAAAGAAAAGAAACTGGGTGGATACTTTCCTTCTAGAATTATGAAAAGTGTCTTATCCAATGAAATCCCTCTTATAGTGGTCATGTGAATGCCGACGTAGTCGCGCATACAGGAAATAGAACAAAACAGAGTTGAACAATAACATTTCTTATGTAAATCTCACTTTACATGCTATATTACTAAAGTACTGAACGCAAACATTAATTACAATCTATGTATATATGTTTTTACACTTTCTAAAAATCACGCCGATTTTGTGCAATACTGGAAAATATGTATCACAAATTCTCGCGATGGATTTGTGAATGTGATTTGTAAAAAATAAAATAGAAAGCCTTCTGGACACATCTGTTTTTTGATGGTGAAGAAAATCATGCCACGATCTTGAGGCCCAAGAAAATGAGGATATCTCCACCAAATAAAGAAGCACTTGCTTAATATATTAAGGAGAAAGTACCATTGTTTGATTGAGATTCATCTCTTTGTAGTGTCGATGTCTTCTCAATAGCAGTATTCATGTTATCACAGAGTTCTGGATGAAGACACACAAGGATCAAAAATATAACCGAAACGCAGAGAAAGTTGCTGGACATATTTCCTTGTGATCCAATTATGCAACTATAGTGTAGAATACACACCTGGCATTTACCAAATGAGGTAGCACTTTGTAATTAACTAGTATGAACTAGCCCAACTGGGAAGACATTTTATACAAACCTGTGGACTCTTGTTGGATAAATGGGCGTGTGATCTTCCTTTCTGATCCTCATGCTCTTTACAGAGAAATTAAACCTTAGCAGGAGGTACTTAAAAGCATAAACATAACAGGTGCCCCAGCTGAAGCTCCACTTCTGTAAAGAACAAATGATTCTAACTTCTTGGGTCGCAAAGGCAAAGCAAGTATGTTTTATCGACACTTCCACATTCAAAAAGAATTTGAAATCCTTGGTAAAGGTGACTGCATCATTGATCTATAAGAGGGAAATCTGTAGTGACTAACAAATTGATTTATTCTTGTCCTCTCCTGCTTTGAGCATATACAATGGTTCTACTTTAAAATCACTACAAATATGCAAAAGTACAGAATCACCTGGAGGCGTCAACCATTTTGTCCTACCCCATCCACCTTAGTAGTATACTACTCACATACCCATACACCACTCACAAACCCACTCATACACCCATAAAACCATTCACACACCCACTCACACATCCATGCTAAACTTACACACCCAGTCACGCACCTACTCACAAACCCATAGAGTAACTCACAGACCCACTCACAGATCCATACAGCCACTTATATCCACAAAACCACTCATACACCCACACACAGACCCATACAGGCACTCATATACCCACTTTGCGACGGATACAGCCTCTCACACACACTCTGTCAAAGGTAAATCTTAGAAATTCACTGGAAAAGCCAAAGGTTACAGGGCCATTATATTTAGGAAATAACATTAAAAAAAAAACCTAAGCAATGCACTGAAAAAACAATGGTTATAGGGACGTTATAGTAAGGCTGAGATTTTGCTCATACAGAACCATAGAAATTCAGCAGTTATAGTTACCTGAGCTAACTATAACTTATGCCCCAGCAATGCATTTCTTATGACCTCAGATTTTACATCACTCATGACATGGTCAGTGATATCACTGATGACATCTCAAATGATATCACTGATGACATCATCCACAGAACCATTCACACACCCACTCATACCCCATACAACCTCTTGTACGACAACTCACACACCCATACAACTGCTCACATACCCATTCACACATCCATACAAGCAGTCATACAGCCACTTACTCACCCATACAGCCACTCGCACAGCTACTCACACACCCACACAGCCACTTACACACCCACAAAACCACTCACACAACTCCTCACAGATACATACAGCCACTCACACCCATTCACACACCGATATAACCACTCATATACCCACTCACATACCTCTACAAAAAACTACTCCACTGTATGCTACTGCACTCTGTGCAACTCCACACCCCTTTACTACATTCCACGCCCCTCCACTCCATGACACTTTACCACACTCTACTCCAAGTCACTATACTCCACTCTACGCCACTGTACAATACTCTAAGACACTATACGGCACTCTACTCCTCTCTACGACACTCCATGTATGACAATCCATGACACTTCACTCTATGATACTTTACACGACTCCCCTCTACACCACTGCACTCTACGCCACTCCAACACTTTACTCTTCTTTTGTCTACTACACTCTACTCCAAGCCACTCCACAATATTCCACTCAATGACACTCTAAACCACTCCACTCTACGACACTCTACTTCAGTCTATGCCACTCTACTCTATGAGACTCTGCACCATCCTCCTACACTCTACTCCTCTCTATGACACTCTACTCCTTTTTATGACACTCTATTCTAACCCCGCGCTATGCGAGGCTATGCAAAGCGGCAAAAAATCTCTGCAAGCTACGCGGAGTTATGCGAGCATGCGGAGTTGCTTGTTCCGCATGCTCACGTATGCTCGCGCATGCTCGCGAGATGTTTTTGACGTTCGGCAACGCAGATTGCGTGTTCGGGGGGAAATATCGCGCAAACTTCACCACGCGGTCGCCAATGGGGGCGGCCATCTTGTTTTCCTAGTCTTTGCATGGTTCTGGGGCCTGTTTTTCATCCCTCTCTAATTTTTTCAATCCTTTGTTTTATACACTGTTTTCTGATCTTTTTTATTTATTATCTATCCCTCTCTCGCGTTTTATTTCTACTTTTACTGCGTTTTTTGTGACTTTTTTCGACTGTTTTATATTACTTGCTTTTTTACTTTCCTACTTCTTCTCCTGACTTTATTTTTTACTCCTACATTTTCTTTTCCGCCCCCCCGCCCACCCAGGACCATGGCTAAGGCTACCTCTACTTCTAATAGTAAGGAGAAGGGGAAGGCACTTACACCCAAGAGCCGCCTTCCTTGCAGCAGACGGCGCCCGGAAGGGGTGCAGCCCCGGGCCCTTTTCACTGAGGTGGAGGTGGCCACACTTGGTTTTTTTGTACATTGCCACCTCCCCTTAACCTTGGCAGCAGGCGACAGGCCTGGCTCCGGTTACGCTACCCAGGAGTGTCACCGCCAGTGGGCGAGGGTAAGCCGAGCAGTGTTTTGCTGCTCTGGGGTCTGGCACACCCATAACCAGCTGACTCACCGGTGGTCAGACATCTTGGACCGGGAGCAGGACCTGCTGGACCTGCTAGGTGTTGAGGTCATTGGGCTTGGTGAGTAGCTAATTATAGTAGTATTGTGTGTTCTGTTCTGTGTTATTGTTATTGCGAATATTATTCTTTTCCCAAATAGCAAGAATGCTGCTGCTTACATACAGGTAAGTTACGTTTAAAAATCTTATGTGATTGTTATTCTTCTAGACACTAGACAGGTGCTCAGCGCTACTAATCTTACTTGTTTGCGCTTGCTTGGGCTGATTATGTAAGAGAGTTTAGAGAACTTAAGGTAGGTAATGCTAGAGAGACTCCAGTCCTTTTCTTTGTCCTCCTGTCACTAAGATAGTGGTGGATTGATAGGTAGTTTAGTTACTTACTTAGTTGGTAATTTTTTTGCGGTCTTCGTGACGTGTCCTCCGTCACGTCACATGCTGCTGAGTGCTGACGCCAGTCCTTAGTAGAACCTTTTGTAGTTTGTTAGTGAGTGAGTAATATAGCAACTAAGTCATCAGCACATCAGCAGCAACCAACCAACAATTTGGTGTATGCAAATTTATGCATGCGTCCATCTATGCATTTTTGAGGACTAAAATAAATGGAAATGCAGACTTAGTGAACAATTGGCCCGTCAAAGGGGGTTGATTCATTGATGATTTCAAATGAGATTGAAACTTAGAAGAAGCAAATATATTTTTGGCAATTCATTTCCAATGTCTTTGGAATAGGTGTGCTAGGTCAGGTGGTACTTAGGTTTAGGATTCTGGAATAAGAATGGAACACTGGATTAATAAATAATAACTAGACGGTCCACAAATCCCGCGATACTACTAGTCGATCAGATTAGATAGGTCAATTTTATTGCAATTGTTGTTTCCAAAAATGTTTTTAGAGCGTTTTTTAAAATATTTTATTTGTTTCACACCAATCATCAATGTTTGCCTCTTTCTTTATTATATCTTACATGATCAGCACCCAGGGGCAAGAAGACGATGGGGTCTGAGGCGGGAGCTGGAGATGCCTCCCAGGGCTAGGACTGCTCCTCTACCGAGGGCACTGCTGCTGGCACCAGTAAGTCCTCCTGTTGTTAATATTAATATTTATATTTCCCTAAGTTTTACTGCACCTTGTTTTTTCCGATCTAATATTTCCGTTTCCTAATTCTATTTTTTACCAAACCTTCTTCGATCTATCTGTTTCAAAATTCTTG
Source organism: Calotriton arnoldi (assembly GCA_963921515.1). Classification (NCBI taxonomy): domain Eukaryota; kingdom Metazoa; phylum Chordata; class Amphibia; order Caudata; family Salamandridae; genus Calotriton; species Calotriton arnoldi. The sequence goes on from CAWUFW010007733.1 coordinate 438,996, forward strand.
ATATCCCTGCCTCTAACTGCCTCTGACTCTGTACTACTAGTATTAGTCTGTCTGTAGCTTCCCCAGTTGGCCACTCTTTATTTTTAAAAAGTTTTAAAACTCAAATTCACCAATAGCTCTAGCCACTGAGTCCAGTCCTTTGGGTTGTACTCTTCTTAATCTTGAGAGGCTTGTTTTTGACAATTGCCACCAACAAAATGCCTAACCAGATATTTTACTATTTTTGATAGGATAGGACATACTACTACTGTCTACTCTACTATAGTACCCGATTTGTATTAGTGATGTATGTGGTGTATGTATGTATTGTATTAACTATCTTGCTAGTGAAAAAGAATAAATAGGGGGAGGCGTATATGGCATATAAAAAATGTGTACTGTTTTTTCTAGGCGTACCGACCACCAGGTCCGGGGCCAGCGACGGGGCAGGTGACGCCAGCCAGGAGGGAGCAGCGGATGCGGCAGTTGCCTCAGGGGTGGGTGAGCCAGCAGCAGTGGGGGGCGGTGGTAAGTTATACTTATATTCCTTACTTGTTGACAATAGTTACACACTCGCTGCAAGGGTACACTGTATGTCGAGAGAGACTAAGTTGTTGTGAACAACGGTTGAAGAAGAAGACACCCTTTAGCAGTAGCAATAGCATTAGCGGCGGGAGTTGAGTAACTAATGGCCTCTTCTATCTGACTTCAACTCAGCTGGGAAAGTTTTATGGAGAAGACTAAGAGTCAGACGACCTTGATGGATGGGTTGAACAAAAAGGGAAAGAAGGATGGAAGGAGGAAGGACGGGCGAGATGTAATATATGACTGGCAGAGAAAGATGCGTTGGATGCATAGGTGGCTGATAGAAATCGGATGCATGGGTGGTTGAAGGATGGGTGGAAGGTGAAAGAAAAGATGCCTGCCTGGGTGAGTGAAACTGTATGGGTGATAGGAAGAATCCTCCGAGTGATTTCATGGGTCAAACCCAAAGGCAAGCAAGGAAGGACGCATGGGTAGTGGTTTAAAAAAAAAAAAAAAATTGTATGTTGTTGGTGAAACTAAGGTTTGTTGAGAGATTAAGAAGAATGATAGACATGTTTACATTGGATGCCTGGATGGTATTCAATCATCATAGCATAGGTGGAGACTGTCACTGAATGAAGAGTCTTTGAAGAGAATGTAAAAGAAAAATAAACCGCGCCAGAGTAGCAAAGCCAAGGAGAATAGAAGATTAGAATTAAAAAAAATATAAGGCTAGAAGAGCAATGCAATGATTAATAAATGGAAAAATCGCTGGGAAGAGAAACAACAGGACTGTTTTTTTGCAAGGTTTTTGATTCAAGGTTGTATTTTCAGAGTACTCCATTGACTCACAGTATTTTGCAAGCACAGCATATATATTGTGTATGTATGTTACCAAGCGCCTCCTTCCGACTCCGAGGCCCACTCCCTACCTATGTCATTTATTTTCAACTGTGTCAGCCTGCCATGGGTGGCCTATCAATCAAAAGTGCCTCATGTCATCCCATATATAATCAATAATCATTTGGATCAGATATCATCTGCCTTGTTGTAGTAGTCAGGGTGAAAGTGAAATTGAGCAGTTGCCATTGATGTAACAGAGTATGGCCACCCATAATATAAAAATAAGATAATTGTGTAGTTGTAGACTACAGCTTCCCCACCTGCAGACGGTAGAAAATAAAAATAATGTGAGTCTGCGACACGAGTATGTTTGTCTAGGGCGCAAGCTGACTGAGCTGGCATGCCTACAACAAGGTTAATTTAGCTAAACAAGAGAGAGAGAAGAAGACTTGTCTACTCCATAGTGCCTAGTAGTAGTAATGCCTGAAACTCCCACAAATGTTAGAGGCCGAGGAAGTGGGAGGATACCACAAATGTTATGTACTGTGCTTGCTAGTGCTACTGCGCCACTATGAGTAGGATTAATTTTGTGTTACTGTTTTGCTAAGAGTATTAGTTACAATTGTCTTTTTTCTTTCTTGATATAGCTACTCCTTCGCAACCAAAAGCAGAACCAAACAGGAAGGAGTTGGCATCCATGGCCTGGCGCCGGAAGCTGGAGGCCATCTGCAAAGAATATCGGCGGCTGGTGGTTCTGGTGGAGGAGGAGGCGGCAGCAGCTGCAGCCTCCTCCAATGCCTCAGGCCCCAGCCAGGCCCCCTCAGTGGTACGGCGCCGCGGTCTGGCAGCCGCCTGCCGCGCTTCATTCAACACTGCTGCCCCACCTGTGGATGCAATTGTAAAGCATTCAAGCGCCGCATGATCCTCCGGGTGGCGCGCCTAGAGGAGCGGATAAAGGTCCTGGAGGGTGACAAGCAAGACGGCCGCTAGAACTCCGTTGCATTGCCCCTTTTTTAATCTTTTTTTTGGTGGGTGGGAATTGGGCGTTGGGGAAAAGTTGGGGTTTATATTTATTATTTATTATGGACAATGGACTCGAGCGGACATTGGTTGGACTCTTTCTTTATCTTTGGACATTGGTTGGGGTTAGGGAGAGGGGTGGGTCAGGTGTTGTGGGATTTTTACATTTGTTTATTTTGTTAGGGGAATACATTATTTATACTTAAAGTTTACATGCGATGTAAATGTTTTGTGGGGGGGTTACTCTTTTACTTCACAAGGTTTCCTTTGCTGCTGCAGGGCCGCAGCCAGTTTTTGATTTAAATAATCTACTGATAGTGTAACACACGAACAGATAGATGCAGTACACTCACTTGTGAGTGACTTGTCCTACTAGTACTGTCAGTCTCTCCTCCTAGTCTATGCAGTCTGCAACTGAACTCGGAACGGAAGGGTGTGGGTGTGTGAATTAATGTATTAATTTCCATATTAGTAATTATGCCTCCCCCAAACTTCTTCTCTTACCTGTGATTGATGTTTATTTAAACTTAGGCAAAGCGATGGCTGCATGGTGATGATGGTTTGGTTTCCCAAGATGCCATGGTGGTGGTGGTAGCATTAGTAGACACAGGCAGTAGCATTTGCAAAAAAAGAAAATGAGACAGTCAGTCGCCTGAGGGTGACTCGGGAAGGAGTAGTAGAACGAAGTACAGTACACACGAAGACTGCCAAACAAGAAACCATGATGATAAGCAATGCTAAAGTAAAATAAAACATAATGGTGGCGGGGATAGCCTAGTACAAGTTACAAACTGTAGTTGACTCGACCTATGAAGTGGACAAGCGTAACCTTTAGTGCTGTAAGGATGATGAATCAATGAAGGCACTTAATTATGATGGATTATGATCCTCTGGAAAAAGAATTGACTTGCAAATACTGAGCATGGGTGGGCAAGCAGAAAAAGATCCTCGCCCTGCCTTGAGTTAGTGTTGCTTTCACCACATCCGCCCCAGCAAGTGTGTTATCAATTATTGGTGTAAATTAATTTAATTTAGTCACACCTCAATATAAATCACACAGCCCGGGAGAAGAGGGTTAGGGTTTGATGAATGGTTGGGAAGGGGTATTTGAGGGAAAGGTTTGACAAAGACAAACACTACACATGGATAACACACAATCTTGGCAGACGACCATCATAAATCTGTTAAGGGAGAAAAAGGAAATGCATGCATGATGATGACTTGATGGTTAATGATTAGTAGTACTAGACTAGTAGTACAGGCCACGGCAGAAGTATATTATTAATTATTATTATTATGCAATTGCCTTGCCTGTCTGCCCCCAGAGAGACCCAAATTACATACATTTTATGTTCTGTTGTACTGGGCTTCCTTTTAAAGCTAGCTAAGAAAATTACAAAATAGCTGTAGGGGTTATAATAAACAACAATACACAGAGTTGTAAAATTATTGAAGAGAAAAAATGAATCAAATGAAATAAAAGAAGACGATACTATAGGTTACTATGTTATGGTCAAATTGGGAGTTGCATCTCGGCATTCCTCTTGGTCCTTCCTTCCATGGATGCTCCGTCCGTCAAGGGTGCCACTGCCTGCCTGGCGGATGCGGATTGGTAAGGTAAGTGTGAGTTGTTTTTCCCAGTATAGCACAGGGTAAAGGCCGGCCTGTAAGTGTAGATGGAAAAACAAAAGGGATATTGAAAAATCAAGGAGAAAAGTAAAGTTAAAATGCATAAATTATGGAGGAGTGCAACAAGATCACTTTCAGAGGCGGCATGGCTAAATCATGTGTACTCTGTTTCCAGCATTAACCTACAACAACAACAGGACAGAGCAGGCCCGCGGCACCCACCTAACCTCCACTTAGCTTAGATTTTGAGCCAGACAGAGCACACATATATAACAACATAGCATTTTCCAAATTAAGTAACTAAATCAATGCACCGCTGTCAGTCATACCACTACACTCGCCTCCACCACTACACAGACATGTAGGTCTGCAGTGGTTGTTGTTGACTTGTTCACCTTTTAGGCCACTTCATGAAACACCCCGAGTTATTCCATCAATCATCTCCGATCCTACTGGCTGACTGCGACGAGTATAGTATGGTCATCATGGTGTTCAACTCTGTAGTGTACTGAGTGAGTCCAGATTCCATATTCAAAAATGCAATGGATCGGCCTGCAGTAGAAGTACAATTTTGTTATTAAACAACAAGAAGGGAAACATTGACTTGAGTCACTTTTTTGTGTGTAGATTAAATACTATTACACTTCATGCACAACAACAACACAAACACCAATCACTCAGAGTCAGCGTCCAATGCATGCCATCATCATTACCTGTTCTTAAGGGGCAGTCCCTCTCAGCACGGAAAGGAGGATAGCTATAGTCATGTTCTTTGGAGGGACTCGACGAGGCAGCACAGGCACACATTTCTTGTACTATTCTCCATCCAATGTCTGGCTTGAGGGAAATTGATTGAGGGTGAGTCAGGAAGAGTGGACTGGAGCATGACTCGAGGAGTGGACTTACTTCTTTAATGACTGCACACAGTTGCAAAACCAATCCGGCAATAAAAGAGTAAGATGGTGGTGATGGATTTGTTGTGATTCAAGCCAGAAAGACAGAGACAAACACAAATAATAAAAGTAAATAAGTTGAAAGAAAGTAACAAGTTGAAAGCCTAGTTGTCAGGGAAGTAGAGCTCGTCCTCAAACTCTGGTGGTTCACCCAGAAGTAGGTCATCTAACACACTACTTCCATAACCTAAGTCGCTGTCATCATCTTCCTGCTGTGCTACTTCAGGTATGGTGTAATCCGGCGGTATAAAGTGCTGATTCATGTTGATCATGGTTAACCTCTCCACGTTTTGGGGCGAGAGACTGGTCCTTTTCACAGTTACAACGGCACCAGCAGCACTGAAAACACGCTCAGAAGAGACACTTGCAACAGGGTAAGCCAGATAGTTTATCGCCAGCCTGCTGAGCACTGGCCATTGGCCCCGTTTCCCAAACCAATACACCAATGGGTTTTGATCAATGTAGACCTTTGTTGGGTCATCCAGATAGGCCTGGACCATCCACTCAATGCTATGGGGTGCTCCGCTTTGCCCGGCCTCTTTTGCCTTTGCCTCAGCACTGGACCTAACAAGCCCTTGCCGTACATACCATTCCTGTGCCGATTTTACTGGGGCTGATGATCCTGTTCTTGCTGTTGTTGATGTTGTTCTTGGTGTTGTTGGTGGTTTTGACTGCTGTGAGCCAACCGCACTGCCCTCAGGCTCTGAAGTTGAACTTGACGCCGGCTGCCCTGCAGTACTTGTTGTGAGTTGGAGTAACGGGCCTCTAATTTCCAGACTTCTTTTTCTAAGCGACTGGCTTCTGCAGCTATCCAAGTTTTGTACTTGGCAACATCCACTTCTGAAAAAGGAATCAATGTGTTAGTATTCAGTACTGCTTTGTACCGTGGATCCAGAATTGTGGCAGAAATGTAATGGTTGGATGACACAATGCCTCTTTGCATCCTTGTATTTTCAGATAAACGAAGGGTTAAGCTCTCCACCAACTCATATGCTTCTTTTTTTCCCTCCACACCTGCGTACATTGCAGACACCCCCTTCAGCTGTTCCTGTAGCATGTGCAACAATGGGATAGCTTGGCTCATAGTACAGTCCTCCTTGCTAACTTCATGTGTGAAGAGCTCGAAAGGAAGTAGCATCTCTGTCAGGCATTTAACTAGGCCCCATTGGTCCATCTCAATGGTCATGCCTTTCACAGTAGCATCACCTCTTTGCATGTCATATTCATTGATTAGTCTGTACTGCTCAAACAGACGTTCACGCATGTAATAAGTTGAGTTCCAATGTGTTGGCACCTCCTGGATGAGTGCTTTAACTGGCACTCTATGCTCACGTTGAATGATCCTCAGCTGCTTCCGGGCTTTAAAAGAATGGCTGAAATGTGTGCAGATTCTTCTCCAGGTGGTCAGTAAGTTGCTGACTCGGTCATCTTTTTTCAGAAAGTCTTGAACAATAATGTTAATGCAGTGCTCCAAACACAGGACCCTGAAATAGCCACCATCATACATGGCCCTAACTATATTACTGCCATTGTCCGTGGCAACAAAACGAATGTTAAGCCCTCTTGGGTGCAGCCATTCAAAGACCTTGCTGTTAAACTCTTCCAAAATGTTTGCAGCAGTATGAGATTTCTCCATGGCGAACATGGCTACAGTTGCATGTTTCCAAGTGGCATTAAAAATCTCAGCAGTGTCAACACCTGCAGATATCTTTTCTCTAACCCCCACAAAAGAGATCCAGTGTGCAGTGATGCACATGTAATCAGTGGCTTGGCAACTGGTCCACATGTCTGTTGTCAGGTGGATAGTGTGAACAGCACTCTGCAGCAAAGCTTGTCCAAGCAATTCCAGCACGTCGTGGCAAAATAGGACCGGCTGGGAACCTTCCATTTTGGGCAGATGGCTGTCACAAATTCAAGAAAACCCACCCCTTCCACAAAAGAAAAAGGGAGAAGGTCCAGCGCTAACATTTTAGCCAGCTTCCCCTTGTACAAATGTGTTGTTAGGTGGTTGCGTTCGTACTGCCCCTCTTACCTAAACATGCTGAGAATGGTAGCCTGGATTTTTTTCTTTTCTGGTGCTACTGATACAGGTGATATCTTCTTGATGCCAGATGTTGTTAGGCTCAACACATGTTTTGTTGCGGTACTCTCTTGCCTGGGACCCCTTGGTGTCTCAGCCTGACTCTTACTCTTGTGCCACTGCGATGTTGCTGATGCGGATCTGGCCGGTTCCACTGCACTGCTGTGGACAGGCTACTTTGTGTACCAGAGAAAATGTCTCCCTCTTGTTCACCTTCCACCGTGATCGGATCTTCTACTCCTTCATCCCCACCAACAATGGGTGCAGTTTTTTGGCCGCTAAGGTGCGCCTCCCACTGGATCATGTGGTGTTTTTTCAAATGGGTTGTTTGGCCTTCGGTACCATAGTTTGTACCAAGCCTATCCCGACTAAAACCTTGTCCACAAATGGAGCATATTGCAATGTTCACCTCCTTCCTGCCAACCAAAAAGAAGTCCCAAACTGGGGAGGTGAACTTTCTGGAGCTGCTGGTGCCACTTTTAATGCCGGATGAACTGGGAGGTGGGCATGGAGTTTGACTCTCTGCAGTACCTACTTCTACTGCGCTGGTTGTGCTGGATGTAGGTCGCTGCCGGGCCTTTGCAAATGCAAATATGGAAGCTGGAGGTGGTGTTGATGTGATCTGTGTTGGTGGTATCCGTGCCACATCCCTCACAGCAATTTGAGATGGGGTAATGTCGGTCTCCACTGGGGCGGGACTAATGTCCATGATGACTGGCTCGTCATCATCATCCTCCTCTTCTTCTACATCTACCTCCATACCTCTAAGGCTTTCTGGAACCTTCCTTTTCCCTAGCCTTGTCTCGTGGCGTGTCTCACTCTCAGACTGAGGTGGTGGCTTCCAAGTGGCGTCTAGATCATCAGAAGGGGGACTTGCAGAAGAACTCGATGGACTAACCCTCCTTTTTCTTGCTGGGGATCTGGAAGACAATGGATCTTCTGAAAGAGTGGCTTGCTCTTCTTCCTCTGCAGGAAGCTCGATTTCCTGAACTGCCCCTACTTCGGGAGGAACAACTACTATTGTGGGCGGTGGTTGCGGCTGTTGTTGTCCACTTATCTGAGTTTCCTGCGTTGATTGGGTACTACTTTGCGATAACAATAAGTCAATTTCAACATCACTGCTCATTGTCGTGATTAGACTGGCTGCCTCTGCAACAGACATATGCTTGGGCCTAGGTTGGTGGGGTGGGTCCACTGATGCGGGGGTGCTGCTCCCAGCTTGCTCCCCGGACACCGCTGCTGCAGGCGCAATTTTTTGTTTCCCAAAAAAGATCTTGGGAGGCACACCAGTCTTGGTAAGTGGCAGTTCCTTCTTCTCACTGGCAACTTTCTTGGTACTGGAGGACCTGGTACCTTTCTTTAGGACCATCTTCTTCAGATGTCAGCAGCAGGCAGCGGCACAAGTTGAAGAGATGTCTGTGGTCACACGTTGTGTGACGTCGTGCGCAGCAGGACCTCTGTCTGGCAGTACAATGGGTGATGACGCCTACTCCTCTTTTGTGCACCTAAAAGCAAAGAAGCAAGAAGAACATCAGTGAAACGTGGCATTTGTTGTTGTGAATCAATTACTACTAGTACAAACAAACAAATATAATATATAACTTAGTGTGTGGTCACACTTGTTAGTGTTATTATTAATATTATTAAATGTTATTAACTCCGTTATTAAAAAACCATAACAACAGTGTAGCCATTTGTGAGACTTTGACAACAAGGCTTTCATGGTGTACTGTGTACACTCAGGAAGGATAGGAAAGAAGAAGAACAAAAACAAAAATACAAATGTAATGGAACCTTTTTGGCATTGTGCATTACGTGGGATGCAGCATTCAGGGAGCTGCAGCTGCCAATGGGGATGGAAGCAGTATGCCAAGAGGAACAAAGGAAAGACATGCAGGCCTATGGCAAAAGCAGCACACTAACTACTGCCACAAAATGGCCACCAGCCACATGGTCACTCACAACAAGCAGGAGGCCTGGAAAACAATGAACTCAAGCAGGCCTACATGGCCAGACAAAGGAGGCATGCTAAACAACACAGCTTTAATGAAACAATGCAAAAACGAAAATCCACAGGGCTAAAAAAGGTTTGCAAGCTACACAACAACCACACCACACACATCCAGGAAAGGCATTTATTTAACACACACGATAAAAGTGAAATACCCCACAAAAACACATTTTGCAATTCAATCCAATGCCATCCATGCCCTAAATGATGTTTAAATTCAACAGACACCACAGAAACAGTTGTTTCATGCACCCATTAGTAGCTCTGGGCCTATTGGTTGGAAAACCCATTGGCAGACTAGGCCACATAATGAATCAATTCAAATCAATAATATTACAAATGTATTAGAAAATGTAGCGAACTGTGCTGCATTTTTTGCTGGGTAAAAGAAAAAGAAATTGCATGCAAATCAACAACAAGGCATCGGCACCACAAAGAAGGCTTGCAGGCCTAATGCAGAAGCACACTGGCTGCCTTCACAAAATGGACGCTAGCCACATGGCCAGGCCACCACAACAACAAGAAAGGGAAGACAGACAATGCAGGCCTATGGCAAAAGCGCGCTGGCTGCCTTCACAAAATGTCCGCCAGCCACATGGCCAGGCCACAACAACAAGAAAGGGAAGACAGACAATGCAGGCTTATGGCAAACGCACACTGCCTGCCTTCACAAAATGGCCACCAGCCACATGGCCAGGCCACCACAACAACAAGAAAGGGAAGACAGACAATGCAGGCCTCTGGCAACAGCACACTGGCTGCCTTCACAAAATGGCCGCCAGCCACATGGCCTGGCCACAACAACAAGAGCAGTAAGCCAAGAGGAACAAAGGAAAGACATGCAGGCCTATGACAAAAGCAGCACACTAACTACCACTACAAAATGGCCACCAGTCACATGGTCACTCACAACAAGCAGCCTGGAAAACAATGAACTAAAGCAGCCCTATATGGCCAGACAAAGGAGGCATGCTAAACAACACAGCTTTAATGCAACAATGCAAAAACGAAAATACACAGGGCTAAAAAAGGTTTGCAAGTTACACAACAACCACACCACATACATCCAACAAAGGCATTTCTTTAACACACACGAAAAAAGTGAAATACCCCAAAAAACACATTTTGCAATTCAATCCAATGCCATCCATGCCCTAAATTATGTTTAAATTCAACAGACACCACAGAAACAGTTGTTTCATGCACCCATGAGAAGCTCTGGGCCTACTGGCTGAACGGCCTATTGGCAGACTACTGGGCTAGTGAATTAAATAAATATTGCAAATTAATTTCAAAAGTTGGAGAAAATGCAGTGAACTGTGCAACATGTTTCCTTTATAAAAGATGAAAAACTTCTTACAAAGAAACAACTAGGCTCCTACTGAGCTACAGGCCACCCACCACAATAAATTTTTAAAAAATGATGAAAAGTACAAAACAAAATGTAGGTGCAATGCCCCAATCAAACAAACAACACCAATTTTCCAACTTACTTGTGAAATCTCAGATTAGTCCTCAAATCCAATGATTTATGATGCAGCAGCCACAAAGAGTGATCCTTCCAGCTCCAAATCCAAATGAAAAGTGAACAGGAGATGGACAAAGCACTGGGAGTAGCCAGCTGGACAGGAACAGGAAGTTGGAGACTCTGGGGCACTTCCTTCCTCTTGAAAAGAAAAGTAAAAACGAAAAAGGACTCATTGCACAAAAAAGTACAGCCAAATGTCAATCTGAGGAGTTTTTTTAATCCAAATCATCATTTCGAGAAGGTTTTGATGCTGCTCGAGAGAGATTCTTCTCCAGATTGCAAATTCAGCGTGTTCGGGATCGCGATCTTGACAAAACTTCTGCCGGAAGTCCGATGGCGCGCCCGAATGACGTGTTTGCGATCGCACACTCTCGCGGGACCTTGCGGCCGGCTACTAAATCTCATGGCGCTTGCGAACAGATGGGAAATCTCGTTGGCGATCGCAGGCATCCCGGTAAGTCGCTCCCGCGCATGCGAAAACGCATTTTGAGAGCACAAACACAAAAAAACTCCCCTCCGCTGCGGAGCGCGGAGTTTTTGGTAACTCTGTGTTCTACACGGAATGCGGAGTTGCCAAAAATCCGCAAACTCCACGAGCAGAGCGGAGTTTACGCCCAGGGTTACTCTATTCCTCTCTACGACACTCTACTATACCACACTCAACTGCTCTCAATGACACTCCACTCGACAAAACTCTATGACACTCCACTTTACAGTCACTCCACTCTATGGCAACCCACTCTACGACACTCCACTCTACGATACTCCACTCTTCAACACTCCAGGACACTCTATGCCATGACACTCCACTCTATGCCACTCCACTGTATGCCACTAGTATAAGCGAAACCTATCAGTTTTGCCAATGCTTGTTTTTAGATATTACCACCGTGTGCTCTATAGCTAATGAACACATATGGATTTTTAGTTTTTCTCCCCAAATAATTTTGCACTGTATGACTCGTGTCTTTACACTATCTCTTAGCTCTATTTTACTATCTATGTGCTAGCTCATTTGTTTTGCCATTTTGTTTTATTTGGCTAATCTATTCATTCTATCTGCTGTCCACCAACTTGGGGGTGGAGCCTAGCTTTGCTCTGTGCTACCCCAACATACCGTCTTCCTATTCATCAATATGCCAGCCGCAGCATGGTCTTTTTCAATTGCTAGACTGCTTGGATAAGCTTGAGAGGCTGTTACACGTGACCCTTTTATTTTATTGTATAAATCTCAGAGCTCTGGCCAAGGGATACGTGGCATTCACAGATCTGTTAATATTTTAATTTGTGCTGTTTCACTGTTTTCTTCTATTTTCCTTGTTTTCCCATTTAAGGTTGCCAGGCCTCTCTGTATCTGGACAGAGCAAGACCTAGCTTCCTTTTCACCTGAAGCACTGCCTTCCTGCCCTTTACTATGGCGGCTGCAGTCCTGACACAAACAGCAGGCACACTGCTGGTGTGCCTAGGGCAAGCCATATTGAATCCATCTGTGTCCCAGACAAACCCAGCTTCTGGCGCCTGGTCCTCACTCCCTGCATGACATTGATCTTTTAGTCTCCCTACCCATTAAACTACAGTCCTTGGGGAAGCCTGGGAAGCATTTCCTCTACTACTGAATAGATGTCAGCACTCTCATGGGCCTTGCATCCTGTTATATGTGCAAAATACCCATTAACTCTTTTTCTCCTACAAACACCAATGTGAGTCCCAAGAAAGCCACCTTTCCATTTTATTCACTTAACATAAGACCACTTCCAGAGCACACCGTGGATTAATAGATTTGTATTGCTTGCCATTGCCCAGATGCTATATTTCTTATGGAAACATGGCTTAATGAAACATCTGGCCCTGATATTTGTTAATGCTTCTTAGCAGAATATTTTATCTGTGACAGGTCGTCCAAACCAGGAGGAGGCATAGCCATTGTAAATTGTTCCTACTTCATCTGCACCACTGTTTCCTCTCCCGCATGTAAAATGTATTATTCTCCGATAAGCTTTCTAACACTTTTTCCTTTTCAGGAGTGTTAATTTATTGACCACCTGGACCAAAGAAAAACTCATTCAACCTCTTCAACCTTAAATGAATGAATGAATGTCTTTTATATAGCACACAGCTACTCGGAAAGTGTCCCGGCGCTCAGCATAGAACAGGTGAGAAGGGGCGAAGCCCCCAAAAGTGTACCCAGTCGTTAAGCTTAAAAAGATATGTATTTAGGGCCTTATTGAAGAGTAATTTTATGGTCCTTGGTGACCTTAGCTACCATTTACATGATCTTACTCTTAGCAATCTTGTCAACTTCATTGAAGTTATGTCAACCTTAGCCCTTAAACAGAGTTGCCGCCCCTACACTAGCTGCGGGTCATACTCTTAGTCCTGTTTTACAAATATCACTGGACAATTTACTACAAATCACATTCATTTTATGTGGTCAGACCATGTTGTGGTACCATTTTTTCAAGCGTGTCACTCCTCAGGCTTATAAAGGCCATTCTGCTCTCTGGAGCTACTGACGCAGCCTGTCAGCATCTGCTGCTGACTTTTTCCTCTTTGTACTGTATTCGCTTTCCCTATACTCTACTTTGGGACATAATACCGTGACGCTTTACCAGCAGTGTCGGTGCACTATATTGTCTTTCTCTACAGTGAGATGTTACTATAGAGACGCCCCTGTCTCTTCAGCAATCTTGGCAATCTTTGCTCATTTTTGGGATGCCATACAAAAATTGCTCCCAGGACTGTTTTCGCCCACTGCTCATTCGACAAGACATTTAGCCTTGAAAAAGTCCAAAGGATGACACACATGTTGGCTGCTTCTGCTTGTACATTCCAAGATATTGGAAACTAAAAGGAATAAAACCACCCATGAGAAAATAAGAACACTATGGACTTCCCAGCTCTGATTACTTCAGTTTACTTGTTCTAATTTATTTCAACTAAACAGACTTTTTATGTGTGCTTTGGTACCTATTCTTGGTCCAGTTTCCGCCAAGGGCATTGTCCTAGGTAGACATATACCCCAGGTGGCCGGGTGTTCAGTACCATGATAGCATCTCCATTTTGAACTGCTTACTATTGAGTTAGATACTGCATCCCTGAGCGATGGTTATAGATGTGCAATTATTGTTGGCATAGACATTAGCTGTTTTTGTCCACATGATCTGTGTCTGCCTCATGTTCTCTTGGCGCCTCTCTTATCTATACTCACCCATGACCATGATAAATCTGTCATCTCTTTGTGCCATGGTATCTTTAGAATGAAAGCATGCTACTGTTATCCCTCTCCTGAAAAGGTCCACTTTAGATCACACTGTGCCAGTCAGATATCCTTCTATATCCCGTCTTCTCCTCTGAGCAAAAATCCTCAAAAAATATCCCTCCTTGAATACTCCCAATATGACTTCAGAGCAGTCCACAGCACTGAATCCACTCTCCTGGCGGTTACTCTTTGCCACAACTTGGACCTCAGGGGCTCAGCTGCTCTGATCCTGCCAAATCCTTATACAGTGTTTGACAATGTCTCCCGCTCTGTCCTCTTAGGCCACTTAAAGGAGTTTGTACTGTCCTTGCTGAACACATGGTATGTTATGACTTTGTAAACACTTGCTTTATAATCCACAAACTATCCTTGTTAAACATCAAATTACGGACCTACCAGTATAAAAAATATTACATTTGCAGATTGCAAGATCTTGAATGAATAGAAAGCGAAGTGGTAATAAAATAATATATTAAAGAGGGTTGTACATTACACTGTCAACCACAAAAATATTGTGGCCTAAACATAGTTTTGCAAAAAATGCAAAAACAAATATTAAATATTGAGGCCAAAAATATTGAATGTAAAAAATATAGTAAATAGAAAAATAAACCTACTACAAAAATGGCTACTTCAAAATTGTAGCATTCTAGAAATAACAATAATAAGCTACACCAAAAAATAGACTTAAATATTTTACTTCACCAAAAGTTGAAAATGTATTAATTATAATTAGATTATGTACATATAAGTATACTCTCCTACAGAAACAAATAAAAGTCACCCAAAACAAACGTAAAATTATACAAACATATGTAAATACTTCTAAACAAATTGATAATTTCTTAAACTGTTTTCAATGTAATAAGACAATAATGTATTAAATATCAAATCTGTTCTAAATGTATTAATTAATAATTTAAACATAAGCATATTTGTTTTTTTAGGGCATTATTATGAGTTTGGCAGTGCGGGAGCAGGATCGCCCCGCTCCAGTATCACCAAAACTGTTGTTGTACTGCCCTCCTGATTAGGAGTTTTCTCCTGTCTGGCGGGTGGTTCTTTGGAGTTCCCAGGGCGGTGCCTATTGAATAGGCACCGCAAAGGGAACGTCAAAATCAGTAACTGCACAACATGGACTGCTGCAGTCCATGCCATGCAGCTACTGGGGTGCATGCACACAGGGGGGCACAAGATGTGCCCCCCTGCATGCACCCCATGGTGTAGAGGCACAAGGGGGCCCTGTAGGCCCCCCTTTGTTTCCCTACCACCACACTTTTCAAGGCAGTTGCATCGCCATTAAAAGTGTGGCCGTGAGGAAACTCATAATATGCTTGGTGGGGCCGCAGTGGCCCCGCCAAGCATATTGCGGCCTCAAGACTGCCCCACCATGCCAGGCATCTCTGATCCCTGGTGGTTCAGGTGGTCCCAGGGCAACCCGACTGCCCTGGTCATAATAGGGTGGTCAGAAGACTGCCTCCGTCCCGCCCCCACGAGTCTGGAGATCCGTGGACTGCCATACTCGTAATAAGGCCCTTAAACTACAAAAGAAACATTACCAAAAGAAATGTAAAGAGTAAAACACATTATTTCACACAATCTGAAAAACAGTTTTGAAAACTAAATTGAGAGGAATGAGATTTACTACTCTAATTCATAGAATTTTATTTGAAGTCTTATGAATTTGCTGACCAGACTCCACCCAACAAACACTGGGGAAAGTATATATATTTGGGTGAGAGGGGTGCACACTTATTTTTGTAATTTCACTCCTAGGGGCTGATTACAAGCTGGGTGCCAGACTCGTAGTGGCAAGGCGGTAGCGGTCTACCGACTGTCCTGTCACAATTACAGCGGTCGGACCACCATTGTCCCGTCGCAGTCGCCAGGGAACTGCTGTTCCCTGGTGGTGTTGTGCAGGTCAGGAGGGTGCAATATGCTTGGCAGAACCGCTCCGGTCCCGCCAAGCATATTACGAGTTTCCTCTCTGCCAGCGGTGTCATGAAGGTTTCTACTCCCTGAACACGGTGGCAGAGAGGAAACAAAGGGGGCCCTGCAGACCATGGGGCACAACATGTGCCCCCCCTGTGTGCATGCACCCCAGTTCTTGCACGGCATAGACATTTCAGTCCATGCTGTGCAGGAACTGTTTTTGACGTTCCCATTGCGGTGCTCATTTTCTGAGGCACTGCCATGGGAACGCCAAAACCCAGCCCACCAGACAGGAGGAAACTCCTAATCTGGCCGGCTCTCTAACCATCGCCTTGGCAGTGCAGTGGCGGGGCAGACCCGGCGCCACACCGCTAAAGTCATAATCAGGCCCTTACTGTGACATGAGAAAGTACATGAATTTGGGGAGGGAGATTTACTATTATATCTCAGGTTTCAATGACTTTCGGAAAACAACAGAAATTTGGAGGCTTCATATTTTCTATTCTATCTCTACTCCTAGTAACATTGGAGAAAGTGTAAATATTTGAGGGTGTCAAATTTACTGTACTATCTCCAGTCTTACTCAAATTGAGAAAGTGCATATGTTCAGGGTTAAGAATTGCTATTCTAACCCCAGGTCCACAAACCTTGGAAAGCTGCGTATATTCCGTGGAGGGCAGGGGGTGTGATTTACTTTTCTAACTGCAGCTCCAAAAACATGGGAAAAAGTGCATGCCTGTGAGTAGGTGCCAAGTAATTTTCTCACCCCTGTCATTCGAACATTGAGATAAGTACAGCTATTAAGAGGGATGAGTGGTTTCCATCTGTTTTGTAACTCCAATCAGCAAAGTTTTCATTTAATTATAACTTATAGACTATTGTTAGTATTGGTTAATATATAATTATAATAGTAAAATAATTTTTCATTAATAATTTAAAAACCATTTTCAGGATTAACATAAAAAATATATTTGTAAATTTGAAAAAACAAAAAATATAAGAACAATACATCGCATAAGAACCCCAATTTTTCACTCCTCATTAAAGGAGTTATTAAAGGAGTCTTTTTTGAACACTGAAACTCAACATCTTTTTCAACAATAATAATCTTTGCAATCACAACGCTAATGTAAAAATATTATATATATCAATTGTAGCCCCAATGAGTATGTAAATTATTTGTCAAAAAAATAACATATCCACTCAATCCGGCCAAAAAGTTAGGAAACCCGTTTTCTTATTTTGTGCAATTTGCTAAATAGAAAAAAGTGAACCCTAATATTTGTTTCAATAACTGTATTTGTGAGTTATAATTAAGAAAATAATAATGTAAATTAATTAAAATAATTCGTAGTTTCCTATTAAATACTTCCCAATTAAAATATAACACTACATACATACCCAATCCCCGATAAACTCCATAACCAGAAACATATACTAATAAATATGATATTAAAACACCATAACTTAGGGGCCGATTCCGATCTCGGCCGGTAGGGCTCCGAATCGGATTTGTCTTTACCGGATCCGATTCGGAGCCCTATTTCCCGACCGAATCGTACGTGCGTCCGGGCGAGCGAGTACGATGCGTGCGCTCGCGAAATCTCCTGCCGACTCATTCGCAGGACCCGACCGCTCCGACCGACTCGCACGGGGACGACTCGCACCGCGCAATGGAGACGTTCCCCGGCCGGGTAAGTACGATGCGCACCTCGACCGCTCCGACCGACTCGCGCAGTCCGGCTCCAAGGAGCTGTCGGAGCCGCACTTTGGGGTCCGTGTCGGACCCCCTGGAAGCGTAGGCACGCGAGTCGCACACAGGGGGACCCATGGGTCCCCCTACACGTGCATGTTCGGCGCGACCCGCATCGACGCGAACACGCTGTAGGGGGCGCCCTTGTTTGCATCGTGCCCATTGAGTCAATGGGAGCCCGTGTACGCGTCGTACGACTGGCTCCCATTGACTTCAATGGGAGTCCGACCGAATCGAGTCCGATGGCATACGTGCGCATCGTACTCATTCGGTCGGGCTGCTAGGGTCCGATTCGGTCGGGAATCTCTCCGGGTCCGGCTCGGTCGGGGAGATTTCCGGCCTGAATCGGAATCGGCCCCTTAGTATTAAAATAAATAAATACCTCAAATAGAATATATTATTAAGCCCAAATTTGATATAAAATAATATTTTTAAATTATAACACTTTCCACCCAAACCCTTCATAAACCTAACAATTTCAAATAAATTAAAAATATAAAGAAAATTATAAAATGAAATAACACTAATGTAACATTTTCATATAAAACATACAAATAAATATCCATGCAATATGATACATAAACATTATATGAACTATGATATATTTACAATGATATTTTAGTGTACTATATTTTAAAAATTGATATTTTTGACAACGTATAAGAAACAAGTTACTTTCAATCAATATTCTATCCCACAGTATTTTTGCTTTGACGATATTTTGACCATGATATTATGTTCAAATAGTATTTGGTGTCGCTAGTCAAGTACAACCCTCTTCTGCGTGAGTTATAAAATAACCTACCAAATTTATTTAGAGTGGATCCTTCCTTTATATTTGTATGGCTAAATGCCTAGCAAATGTGCACTGCAAATTAGTATCATTAGGCAAACCGCATGCCAAAACATTATGTTCTCTATTGCCTAATTTTCAATTTCGACCATGCTGGTGCCGGAATGACTCCAAGTAAAACGGAGCCGTGAGGATTCATTATCCTTGGAAACCACTAGGAAGAGAGCAGAAAGAAAAAGGGATCACTGACAAAATATCGATGTAAAAAATATCGATGACAACAATATCAATGAAAAAATATAGAATGCAAAAATATCGACTCCCTATACTTAAACAGGTAAGTACAAAAATATTGAATCAAAAATATCGAAGTAAAATATATAGATGTACAAAATATCGATTTAAAAATATATATAACATAAAATAAAATATATTAAATATATTAAATATTAATATTTCTTTTAACAAGATAAATTAAATTTAATATACATTTTAACTAAATATAACAAATAAACTTAATTTAAAAAATATAAACACACAAACATAATAATTTATTCTTATACATATATTTACTTAAAAATAATTTATTAACTATTATCTTTATTTAATTTTTAAACTTTTAAATTATATAAAAATAAAATATATACATATATCAATAATTTAAAATTAGAAAATAACCATTTTATAATTAATTCAAACATTTAACTATTAAAAAAAATTAGAACGTACATTTCGCAATACAATAAATACAACAGTAGGGACAATGTTGGATAGCGGAATAACTGAATTTACTATTCCAACTCCAGTGAGTGCAACTGTAGGGAAATTGTATGATAGCGGGGAAGTAAAAATTACTATTCCCACTCCAGTGAGTGCAACAGTAGAGAAAGAATTGGATAGCGGAGGGGTAAAAATTATTATTCCCGCTCCAGTGAGTGCAACAGTAGGGAAAGTGCTGGATAGCAGAGGGGTAAAAATCATTATTCCCACTCCAGTGAGTGCAACAGTAGGAAAGGTGCTGGATAGCGGAGGGGTAAAAATTATTATTCCCACTTCAGTGAGTGCAACAGTAGGAAAAGTATTGGATAGCGAAGGGGTAATAATTACTATTCCCACACCAGTGAGTGCAACAGTAGGGAAAGTGCTGGATAGCAGAGGAGTAAAAATTACTATTCCCACTCCAGTGAGTGCAACAGTAGGGAAAGTTTTGGATAGCAGAGGGTAAAAAATTACTATTCCCACTCCATTGAATGCAACAGTTGGGAAAATATTGGATAGCGGAGGGATACAAATTACTATTAACACTCCAGTGAGTGCAACAGTAGGGAAAGTGCTTGATAGCGGAGGGGTAAAAATTACTATTCCCACTCCAGTGAGTGCAACAGTAGGGAAAGAGCAGGATAGCAGAGGGGTAAAAATTACTATTCCCACTCCAGTGAGTGCAACAGTAGGGAAAATAATGGATAGCAGAGGGTGAAAAATTACTACTCCCACTCCAGTGAGTGCAATAGTAGGGAAAGTGCTGGATGGCGGAGGGGTAAAAATTACTTTTCCCACTCAATAAGTGCAACAGTAGGGAAAGTGCTGGATGGAGGAGGGGTGAAATTTACTATTCCCACTCCAGGGAGTGCAACAGTAAGGAAAGTGTTGGATAGCAGAGAAAGAAAAATTAATAATAACATTTAAAGAATTGAAAACATTTAAATAATCTTAAAAATAAATAAACAATATTTTATAAATATCAGATTAAATATATTAAACATTAACGTTAAATATATTAATTACATATAACAAATAGGTGCGACTATTATCTAAAATAAATTAATAAATACATTTATAAACAATATTTATTTAAAAGAAGCAAATATTTACAAACAAAAAAATTACTTAAAACATAAATGTATTTATTTTATTTCCTACCCTATAACACCACACCAATCAAAAAAAAACTTCAACATTTTTATTTCCATTTATTTCCATAATTAACATAATTAATAATGATTTAAAAATTATTATTAATATAAAACAAACATTCATTGAATACGCATTCTTTAACACTATAATATGCACAACACACTTCTAAAATGAATTACACAATTGCCATAATTAATTACTAATTAATTAATTTTAATTAATTAACAACTAATTATTAATTCATCAATTAAACATAAATTACTTCCCATCCTTCCCACCATTTACACCTATAAACACCACAACACACACCTAAAATGAACTACACAATTACCATCATTAATTACAAATTAATTAATTCAAATTAATTAACAACTAATTATTAATTCATCAATTGAAAATAAATTACTTCCCACCCTTCCCACCATTTTCACCTATAAACACCACAACATACACCTAAAATAATTATACAATTAACATGATCAATTGCCAATTAATTCATTAAAATTAATTAACAACTAATTATTAATTCATCAATTAAAAACTAAAGTACTTCCCACCCTTCCCACCATTTTCACCTATAAACACCACAACACACACCTAAAATTAATTACGCAATTAACATAATTAATTGTCAATTAATTAATTAAAATTAATTAACAACTATTTATTAAATAATTAATGAAAAATTAATTTACACATTTAACATTATAACATCTCAATTCAACAAATATTAATAAATAAAAATTATTCAATACATTTACTATAATTAAATTACTTCCCACCCTATTCCCCTATAAACCCACAACCTGCTACAATACTAAAAACGCAGAATTCAAATAAAAAAAATATAATAACTACTAAAAATAATCAATACATTTTATATAATTAAATTACTTCCCACCCTATTCCCCCTATAAACCCACACTCTGCTACGGAACGAAAAACGCAAAATTCAAACAAACAAAAATTCTATAATTACAAAAATTTTATATAAATATACAAACAATTCTTATACAAAAAATACATGCATCACACACATATAAAATATATACTAAAATACATAACATTAATAAAAAATCGATATTTTTAACATCTATATTTTTGCAAACGATATTAAATACTTCGATATTTTTGACATCAATATTACTTTTTTTTTTTTACAACCAGATTTTATTGGTTTTTCAAGACGTAGTCGATACACATACACACTGTTCATTGTTCACATCGTATTCAACACTTGTTGCACGTATTGCACATAATCAGTACTCTCTGGCGTGCTTAACTTAACAGTCCCTTGAGTTGCGCTTGAGTGGATATTTGCAATCCCTGTGTGTTATTGGGTTCTCGCGGGTCAGGCTTCCGGTCACAGTGTGTGTTGCGGTGTTGGCCAGATTCAAATTAAGTGTTCTCCTCATCCGCTCCCTTGTTCCAGTGCCGCTGGCTGCGGAGTGCTAGCCCCACTACCATTGTCCTGCCTGCTGGCTATCAGCTCGCTCACCAGATTTTCCCACGCTCTGGCCCTGTCTATTTTGCCTATCCCCCTGTTGGCTTCCCTGAGCAGTAACCTGCCGTCCGCTCCTGCCCTTTTCTTGAGCTCTTTTTTACAGAAAACAATCCTGGGCCCTCCTGGTGCCTTCCAGTTTCTGGCTATCTCTCTCTTGGCCAGCTCATAGGCCAGGTCCTGAAACTTCCCAGTCATCTTATTCTTGGCCGAATGGGGGAACCACCCTAACAGGAAGAGCTCTGGGGTGCGCGGGAGCTCTTTATCGATGAGATCGCCTACTACTTGCCCTTACTCCTCCCAAAAGGGTTGTAGCGTGGGGCAGCTCCAGAACATATGGATTATGTGTGCCTCCCTCTCTCCACATCGTGGTCACGCTGCCGTGTCCGTGCCAGAGTAGCTCCTGATTCGGGATGGGGTGAGGTACGCTCTATGCAATACGTAGAAATGAATTAACTTAAAGTGCACATTTCTGGATGCTTCCGGGGTTCGCTCTAGGATCCTATCCCACTCCACCTCTGGTATCTGCTTACCCAAGTCTTCCTCCCATTGTAATCGCAAGCGCTCTAGCGGCTGTTGCATGTCTTGCCTCATCGCCTTGTAGAGGCAAGACACTGTCTTGATCCTCCCCGCTGATAGCACAACATATCTGCACCCTGCCAGTGCCCGCGGCTCCGCACCTCCCACTACTCAGTGGTGTCCAATCCTTCTAGTGACGGCCCCATATTTCAGGAAGTGGCCTCCCGGTAAGTCATATGCGACTTGTAGCTCTTCGAATGGTAGCAGTGTGGAGTCTAGGTACAGGTCCCCCATCACTTTCAGTCCTGCCTCTACCCAGTCCTCTAGCCCTGCCCAGTGATCTCCCTGTGGCAGACAGCGCAGCAGTGTGATGGGTATATCTGGGGAATAGGGAGTCTTCGCGCCTACTCATCTCAAGTATCTAGCCCAGCAGCGCACCCCCACCCTCGTCTCCATTGTGGCTTCGGACGTGTTCCGCCGCACTCATAGCAGGACCTTCACGAGGGTTGTGGCATCTGGCGCAGCCAGGTACTGTTCCCGTCCCGAATCACGATCCACCGCCAACCACTGAATCAGCCAGTACAGCTGAGCGGCTATGTAATAGCCCTCGAAGTCAGGGACTGCTAAGCCCACCTCTGCTGTGGAGTGCCACAAGGAGGTCAAGGCTACTCTCCTGCATCCCGCCCCCCAGAGGAATGACGTGATCGTTGAGTCAAGATCTTTGAATGTGGCTGGTGGGATCCACACCGGGAGGGCCCCGAAGTAGTATTGTAGGCGCGGGAGTGCTACCATCTTCAAAACGGCTACCCGCCCAGCCACAGACAGCGGCAGCGTTCCCCAGAAGTCCATTGCAGTCTTCACGGATCTGATCGCTCTACACACATTGCCTTCTAGTAGATCTGCCGAGCCGAGGTATATTTTGACTCCAAGGTACTGCAGGCAACTAGGCTCCCATTTCAGGTGCTCTTGTTCGGGCGGTGGGGGGGTGTGGGACGTCAGAGGGTATAAACTGGATTTTCGCCAGTTAACTTTGAGGCCGGACACGGCACCAAATAGGGCCAGCATGTTCCTCGCTCCTCTCAGTTCATCCACCACATCGCTGAGGAATAGTAAGAGGTCATCCGCGTACAAAGCTATAAAATGCTGCACTGCACCTGCCCTCAGGCCATTAAAGTCATGTCCGCTCCTGGCCCTGCATGCCAGTGGCTCCATGGCTAGTGCAAACAGGAGTGGGAGAGGGGGCATCCCTGCCTCTTGCCTCTCTCCAGTCCCTGCCTGGGTGATATGGTCCTACCAGTACACACCCGGGCCATGGGGGACGTGTACAGTAGTCGTACCCATGCCAGAAATCCTCCCCCCAGGCCCATCCTAGCCAGGACTTCATAGAGATAGGGCCACTCAAGGCTGTTAAAGGCCTTCTCAATGTCCACTGCAAACACTGACGCCTCCTGCTTGTCGTACCCGTCGGAGCCCATTACAGCCAGGAGTCGCCTAATGTTTATGGCCGTGTTCCGCCCCGGGATGAACCCTGCCTGGTCTGCGTAGACCAGTTCTGGCATGTGGGGGAGAAGGCGCATCGCGAGGATTTTACTTAGGATTTTGTAATCCATGTTCAGCATGGATAGTGGCCTGTACGCCGTATAGTCATGCGGTTCTTTCCCAGGCTTGGGTACTGGTACAATAAGGGCCTCCCTAGCACTCTCCTGCAATATGCCCGCTTCCCGGGCCTCCTGGTACATTGTGACCAGTCAGGGTGCCAACTCCTCCAAATAGGTTGCGTAGAACTCAGCCGGCAGGTCGTCTGTACCCGGGGTCTTATTCCTAGCCATACCCCTAATGGCGTCTCGCACCTCCTGTTGTGTAATGTCCATTCCCAACTCCTCCGCCTCCTCTGGATTCAGCCTCGCCATCCGCAGGTGTGCAAGATATTCCCTTTCGTCTGTGGAATCGTCTTCTCGCGATTTTCTGTATAGTTTTGCGTAGTAACGGGCAAAGACTTCATTAATCGTTGCCTGTGTGTAGTGCCTGACCCCCTCCTCATCCTCGATTTCCACTAGGGGCAAACTCCTGCTCACCGGATTTGCCAGCCACGCCAAAAGTGACCCCGATTTGTCCCGCTCAGCATGAGTGCGCTCCAAAAAGTTCTTATAGGCAAAGCATCTAAGCCTCTCTGTCTGCTTTGCCACTTCCTCCTTGGCCTCTAAGAGTGCCTGTTGAAGCTCTGTGTGCCCTGGCCTTCTGCATTCTAGCCCTCTAAGGGTTACCTCTGCTCCTGCCACTTCTCCCAGGATGACACGCCTGACCCCCATGGTACGCGTTATACATTGGCCCCTCAGGACCACCTTGAAGGCGTCCCACTCCGCGTTCGTCGAAGAGGCCGTCCCCTCATTGGCCGTGAAGTAGTGCGCTATTTCTCCCCTGATCTCTTCCCGGAAGACCTGGTCTTCCAGGGTGTCCGGGCGGAGCCGCCATGTAGGGATCGCTGACACAGGGTGTCCCCATTTCAAAGACAGGACGAGTGGGTTGTGATCGGATATTGTTCGCGCAAGGTATTCCGCGGCCATGACGTGGCACTGAGTGTCTACTGAGCTTAGTAAGGCGTCTAGTCACGCATGCAACTCATGAACCGCTGAAAAGTAGGAGTAGTCCCTATCTTAGGGGTGCAAGGTCCTCCAGGCATCTATCAGTCCCCAGCTCTGTCTCCAGGTGGTAAATGCGTGTGAGGCGTGCGCTGCTTGGGAATTTCAGAGTAGTGGGTGGGATCGGTCCAAGAGCGTGTTGTCCACACTGTTAAAGTCGCCCCCCATTAGGGTAGTGCCCGTCAGGTAATGCGCCAAGCAGTGACTCAGCCTCGTGAAAAAGGCTGGCTGTTCCGCATTGAGGGCGTAGATGCTAATTATACTTATTTCCCGGCCCTCTAGCCACCCCTTTATGGCTACGTATCGACCCTCCGGGTCTACCACGGAATCTGTCAGTTGGAATGGAACCCCGCTTGGATACATATTAGCACCCCCGTGCATATGCCAAATAGGTAGTGTAAAAGAGCTGGCTCTCCACCTTCTCTGCAAGGCTTGTCCTTCTTTCTGTGTGAGGTGCATCTCCTGTAATAGGGCTATCTGGGCTCCCCGCCGCCGGACATAGGAAAGGACTTTGTAGCGTGTGTGCATGCGCCTGATATTCCAAGTCATGCATACTGTTGCTTGTCAGCCATTAGGGTATGTTACTAGGCCCCAGCCGCCTCCCTCCGTAAGCTGTCTCGCCTGCCTGTGCTCCCCACTCGATCCCACATTGTTCCCTGTGTGCTGCAACTCAAGGTGTCCCCCCGTTTCAACATTAAACATTTCCCCCAACTCCCACTCCCCAGGATAAGCAGGAAAACACCCCCTATCCAAACCACAATTATAAGTCCGCAAGTGACTGCTTGCAGTTCGATCAGTCAATTGCAAGGGGGGGGCGCTCATCCACCGCTCTCCCGGTCTCCGCAGCCGCCATTCAGTTTCTCTAGTCACAAAGGAACCCCCAGCAGCTCCCTCCCTCCATCAGTCCCGGTACCTCATTACTGGGTCAGATGTGTCCAGTGCTGCTTCAGACCAGCTCACAATAGGTCACTGCTCTCTCCCGTTATGCGATGTCGTCCGCCGTCTGCGGTGTTGCGTCTGGAAGCACCACACTTAGGGGCCGATTCCGATTCGGGCCGGAAAACGTACCGACCGACTCGGAGCCGGAATTTATTCTGACCGACACGTACCTGTGCAGGCCGACCCGCAAAGTACGATGAGAAGCGTGCAAAATCCGACCGACTCGTACGGAACACAAGCCGAACGACCGAGCCGCGCGGAAAACAGCTATCCGGCCGGAAAACTACGCGAATCGAACCGACCGACACGCACCAGGAATGAACCCGAACGAAACGTACCCGCGAACTCTTACCCGCCAAGTACGATGCAACGCGTGGAAAACACGACCGAGTCGCACGGAGCCCAAGCCGTACGACCGACACGCATACAAAACTGCGAGCAGAAGCAACCCAATACACCGCGACCGACGCGTACGCAGCATAGAAAACAGCACAAACACAGCGTGAACGACTCGGAGAAGCACGTACGAGACAACTGCAGGGTCCGACTCGGTCACAAGAACGTCTCCTACATGCACAAAAAGTACAAAGGGAAAAACACACAAAAAAAGGCCAAACAAGCAATTACAAAGCCAATAAATACTGGGGGGGGAACAGGGAACAAAGACACACCCACAACTCCACCCATATAAAGGACACAAATCCCTACCATGATCCTTTGCAAATTCAAATTACCTGCCAGCACTCAACAGACAGCAACCACACACCCACCCACAGCTCATCCATCACACAAGCCACACACCATCAGCACCTCAACAAATAGCACCCTCACATACACCCAGCTAAACACACACTCACACACCCTCACCTGCACACCAACACACACATCACTCACCATCACCACCCATCATCACCATGCCCCCAAAGAAGAATCATAAGTTCCTAGATAGTGAATTGGAAGTCCTGGTAGATGAGATCCTCAGGGTAGAGCCACAGCTGTTTGGTACACTGGTCCAACAGACACCCATGTCGCAGAAAACCAAGATGTGGGAGAGGATTGTCGACAGGGTGAACGCACAATCACCATGTTTGCGCACAAAGGGAGACATCCAGAACAGGTGGTATGACGTGCGCAGGAAGGTCAGGGAGCTGTTGAAGAAGGACTACCTCTTGAGCCAACACACCGGCAGTGGCCCTCCTGCCAAACCAGTATACCTCAGGCCCTGGGAGGAGAAGGTGCGGGCCATCCTACCACCAGTGAGCGTATATGGACTCGAAAACATCCCAGAGCCTGGTGAGTACATAACAAATGTACACAATATGGTGCGACAATACACACACATCACTGTCAAGGGGAGAGTCAAACCATGCACCCTTAGCAAATACACACCAACCAGTACAGAATCATCCCAAATTGTGTATGTCAGTCAGATAAACACAACACATGCCATCTCATAGTGAAATGTAACTGTGTCATCACATGTACAAACACAACTACAACTACAGCTAGGCAGTGGCACTAATATAACTAACAAACACATCCAGACATGTAGCCACCACTACAACACCACCTCACAGTGAAGCTCACTGAAAGGAAGGAATCCTGTGTATGCTGGGCAAGTCAGTGTAGCCAATAGCATCATGGGAGTCGTAGTCACAGACATTGCCCACCCTCACAATGCGCACATCAACACCACCATGAACCATGCTCACATCACAGGGAGTGGAAAACAACTGACAACATGGCTGACACTGGCTACTGCTGTGGGGAGCACAAGGTCCTGCTGGCAACTGTGCACCAACCAACAGCTGGACACCACTGACTGACATCCTGAAAGACAACTTGCACTCCCTGCAATGGAAGCACGTTCCATGGTGGGATATCTGGCTGGGTGGGAAGGAGGACTGACAGCCCTGACCATAGTTACCAGCAGCGTTTCTCACACACACCCCTAACACAAACTCCACACAACTCACCTGGGAGAATGCATTGCCTCACACTCTAATCAAATATCCCACAAAGAACCACAACCCTGGGTCATGCTGTGTGAA
The DNA here is from genome assembly GCA_963921515.1 of Calotriton arnoldi. Classification (NCBI taxonomy): domain Eukaryota; kingdom Metazoa; phylum Chordata; class Amphibia; order Caudata; family Salamandridae; genus Calotriton; species Calotriton arnoldi. The sequence goes on from CAWUFW010007733.1 coordinate 466,864, forward strand.
GCACAGGGACACACATGGGACTTGTAGCAAAACTAACCCCAGGATAACACTGTCAGCCATCTTGTCAGCACAGGCACACAACTCCACAGGGAAGTAGAGTCAAAAGGAAGGAAGCATGGGCATGCTGGGAAGGGGGGTGGAGGCAATTGCATGATGGGAGTGGTAGTCACAGCCCAACATCCCCCACCCACATGGCCCAGCAAGCTCACACCCAAGCATGCACACCTCACAGGGAGTCAAAAGCCACTTCAAAGATGGCTGACACTGGTGCTCAGTTGTGGGGAGCACATGGCCCTAATGGGAACTGGGCACCAAGCAACAGCAGGACACCACTGTCAGCCATCTTGCCATTGCTCTCACACTCACACTCAGTGAAGTCCACCCAAAAGCAAGTAAGTATGGGCATGCTGGGAAGTGGGCTGGAGGCAATAGCATGATGGGAGTGGTAGTCACATCCCAACATCCCCCACCCACATGGCCCAGCAAGCTCACACCCAAGCATGCACACCTCACAGGGAGTCAAGAGCCACTTCAAAGATGGCTGACACTGGTGCTCAGTTGTGGGGAGCACATGGCCCTGCTGGGAACTGGGCACCAAGCAACAGCAGGACACCACTGTCAGCCATCTTGCCATTGCTCTCACACTCACACACAGTGAAGTCCACCCAAAAGCAAGTAAGTATGGGCATGCTGGGAAGTGGGCTGGAGGCAATAGAATTGATGGGAGTGGTAGTAATAAGCCCAACATCCCCCACCCACATGGCCCAGCAAGCTCACACCCAAACATGCACACCTCACAGGGAGTCAAAAGCCACTTCAAAGATGGCTGACACTGGTGCTCAGTTGTGGGGAGCACATGGCCCTGCTGGGAACTGGGCACCAACCAACAGCAGGACACCACTGTCAGCCATCTTGCCATTGCTCTCACACTCACACACAGTGAAGTCCACACAAAAGCAAGTAAGTATGGGCATGCTGGGAAGTGGGGTGGAGGCAATAGCATGATGGGAGTGGTAGTCACAGCCCAACATCCCCCACCCACATGGCCCAGCAAGCTCACACCCAAGCATGCACACCTCACAGGGAGTCAAAAGCCACTTCAAAGATGGCTGACACTGGTGCTCAGTTGTGGGGAGCACATGGCCCTGCTGGGAACTGGGCACCAAGCAACAGCAGGACACCACTGTCAGCCATCTTGCCATTGCTCTCACACTCACACACAGTGAAGTCCACCCAAAAGCAAGTAAGAATGGGCATGCTGGGAAGTGGGGTGGAGGCAATAGCATGATGGGAGTGGTAGTCACAGATATTGGTCACCCCCACAACTGTCCCATCAACACCACCCTGAACCATGCGCACATCACAGGGAGTGGAAAAGTACTGACAAGATGGCTGACACTGGGTACTGCTGTGGGGAGCACAAGGCCCTGCTGGCAACTGTGCACCAACCAACAGCAGGACACCACTGACTGACATCCTGAAAGACAACTTCCACTCCCTGCAATGCAAGCACGTTCCATGGTGGGATATCTGGCTGGGTGGGAAGGAGTGCCGGATGTCAACCAAATACAACCAATGCAGACCATGTACACACCCCAACATTCATATAGAAATGCCCAAAGTATGCAGGACAATGTGCTACACCAATATCAACCTCTGACTGTGACAACTTAGAACAATGCAATGTACAGGCCCGCATCCAGAGGTACAGTCAGAACTGTCAGGTGTGTCAACCATTGATGCCTGCAGAAACATAACATACATTGTGTGTTTCTCCCAAAAACAGGTGATGATGGGGACACAGCAGCAGACGCTGAGGATTCCCCGTCCCAGGAACAAGGGGAAACGGAGCTCACTGGTGTGGAACAGCCTCTGCCCTCCTCGGATGACGAAGACCTACCTGGCACCTCCGGAGCAAGTCATCATGCAGCACCAGCAGGACCACCAGCTGCACCCCTGCACCCACCCCTCCAACGACTGTCAACACACATACCACCCCTGCCGACATGGACAGACCAAGGAGCACCACCACCACCAGCACAGGGACCCTGGACCAACGTGGGGCTATGGACACCAACACCACCAACAACCCCCAAGGGGGCCCAGGGTCACCTGTGCGTGCCACCTCAGGTACTGCACGTGTCGCCAGGGGTGGTGGGAGGGGTGGGAGACAGAGGTCGCTGATCGCAGAGGGGTCTGAACTGCATGATGACCCACAACTGGTACGCATAGCCGATGCGTACCAGTCCAGCACCGGAGACCTCAGCCAGGCAGTGGGGCTCCTCAGGGACATTAAACAGCAGCAGGCTGCCCATCATGCCCGCTTGGACTTACACATGTCCCGCGTGGAGTCCAAGTGGGACACACTGCAAGAGATGACGGCGGTGCATAGGGACATATTACAATGCCTCCACCAGATGAGCAGCAACCAGTCCCACAACATCTGGTGCTGAAACAACTGCAACTGCCACAGGGAGGGAGGATGACTCTGGCGGAGAGTCCCCTGCACCGCAGCAGCCTGCACTTGAGGGTCCCCCCCCAAAGAAGAGGGGTCGTCCGAGGAGGGGCAACTGAGAGGCCGATGGCCATGTGCAACCCCCAGGAAGCCTAAACCTGTTCTGGATAATCACCTTTGTGCGCATACTGTTCACCCTGTTGACTGCAACACAACTCCCCCACATGACATGGGGAGTACAAGTTGGACCAATGTATCAGATGACTGTGGACTTTATTAAGGACATTTCTGCTAGCAGGACTTCCAATTCATCTAGGAACTTTGGATTGCAATCAAAATGTACAGCACCCACCATCCTGTGCACTATACACACACACATGTATGACAATAAACACACTAATACACCATACCTGCCTCTGTTGTGATTCAAACGTGGTTTCTGTCATGGAGATGATGACCTGCGAAATTACACTGTGCATGCTAACTGCTACAGCAAGTACAACACAGGCATGTGAGTCATGGCAACGTGACACATATGAGGGAGACACACCACCAGGGCTACACAACATATACACACCTAGGCCATCTGACTCATCGCCTACACAGATGTTGCCAGGAAATACGGTGCAATGCACAGACACAACACCTATTCTCAGTCTTTGTCAACTAGCCCACTGGTGCAGTAAGCAAATGTCAGTCAGATGTGTGACCACAGACAACGCACATCACAAAGTGAAGCACAGGTTTATTACACATTTGCAACATGTTGTAACCACTACAGATGCAAGGTAATCCCACCTGGCAGCGGGCACACAGTCAACAAGTGTAGAAGGAAGGAAGTCCATGGGTGTGGCGCACATCACCTGTAGGGACACGACAGCTACCACCCTGGAAGTCGGATCACGGTGTCGGGGATCACAGTTGACCAAACGACTCTGAAAGTACCCTGTGAAGGACAGAAATGAAACACAGTCAAAAGCACTGAAGAACAGGACAGAACTGCAATACTCATGCCCAATACATGTCACAAGATACCCACCCAGAACCAAGTTAGCATGTCAACACTGTTGGGGAGTACAGACTACCTGTAAGGACACATCGCTACACGCATACAGTCATGTAGCACATGGACACACTCAAACAGCACCAGAGCACCACCAACACATATCATGCAAACTCACATCATTGACATGACATCTCTGGATACTCACATTCAGCTGAAGAAGTTGGTGATGAGCTGTGTGTGGACATCATCATCATCATCATCATCACTGGCATCGTGGTCCAGGGCATGATCCTCCACAGGTGGCGGATGTTGGTCATCGTCATCCAGGATGAGAGGCAACTCCTTCCGCACTGCCAGGTTGTGTAGCATGCAGCAGACGATGGCAATCTTGCACACCTTTGCTGGGGCATATGGGAGGGCCCCTCCTGTCTTGTCCAGACAGCGGAAGCGGCTCTTCAGGAGACCAAATGTCCGCTCAATCACTCTCCTGGTCCGACCATGTGCCTCATTGTAGCGCATCTGGGCTGGTGTCACAGGGTTCCTGAGGGGCGTCAGCAACCACGGCATGTTGGGGTATCCCGAGTCACCTACATACAGACAATTGCACATTAGCTGAGTTGGAAAAGAGTGTGGAACACTACATTGCAGAACACACACAATGGTACAAAGTCAGTACACACCAACAAGCCAGGCACGCTGGTTCCGCATCTGTGACATCATCCTCGGGATGCGACTACTCCTCATCACGTAGGCATCGTGTGCAGAACCGGGGAAACGGGCACAGACGTGTGAGATACTCATATCTGCAAGACATACCACCAGTGCATTGACCGAGTGGTAGTGTTTGCGGTTCCTGTATGCCTGCTCTTGGGCCTGTGGTGGTACCAAAGCAACATGTGTCCCATCAATGGAGCCAATGACATGCGGCATCCTCCCCAGGGCATAGAAGGCACTCTTCACATCAGTGAGTTGTTGGAGTCTAGGGAAATAGATGTACTGGTTCAGGTATATCAACATAGCCTCCAAAACATCACGGAGCACACGGCTGAACATGGTCTGTGAGATCCCACCAGCAGTCGCCACAGTGTGTTGAAAGGTACTGGTGGCAAAGAAGTGTAGGGCTGCCATCACCTTTACCTTGGGGGTCAGCGCTGTAGGGTATGTCCTGCCAGCTTGCAAATGTGGGGCCAACCGCACCGTCAATACCTCAATCAGCGGCCTGGTGAAGCGGTACCGTCGGATGCAGTCCCGTTCCACCATGGTTGCAAGGTCAGGGAATGGTCTATGGACAGCTGGTGCCCTGCAGTGCATAGGTGAAGAAAGAAAGATTGTCAGTCACCCCACATATGTGGCATTGACCATACTCAATATCACATGATACATCATTATGAGGCACAAGTACATGATGTGTGCAGTTCCGTAAGGACGTGTATGGCACATACATGCCCAACATCTAACATCACAGTTCAACAAGTGGCATCAACAAGTCCCAGGTTGTGCCATGGGATATGATGAGGCCGTGTCACAGTTCCCATCTCTTGCTGCCATGTTCCAAACACACCCCACAGTGACATGTGAGGACAGATGTGCCCCAGGCATCACAGCTCTACGACAGGTAGATTCCCAGGGACCCTGTATTGCCACATGGACACTGGCATGACATGGTGTATCATGAATACACCACAGCAAAACAACCATGACCCTCACAGGTAGTGGTCCCTGTTGCCTCGGCAGGACAGACATGGACGTCTGTGACACACACATGCACAACATCAAAGTCCATGCACAAACAACGTGGATGTGGAGACTGTCTCCCATTGTGCACATGGAATCAGAGACATTGTAAACACAACATGCACACAGACTGTGGAGGACCATCACTATTGTGGCAATGGGTCACCCTGGGACGTACATACCGTCCCACATGGGACTCAGGGGGTATGTGACATGACATACACATACACCACCGTGAAATGTGACCATGCCACATGCTCAGGAATGAACAGTTGCACATCACAGTGGTCATGTACACGAAACACCAAGGATTCTGTCCCCATGAACACGTGCACAGCCTGGGAGTGGCTGCCCCGAAGTAACACCCACAGAACAACATGTTCACCCCCATACACGGAATAGGTAATGCAGCCTTACATGCCTTAGGATACAGTGTGGACAGGCTGTGGTGTTGTAGGTGTGCCCCTCACTCCCTGGGAAGTATATGTGGCTGGCATATGTTCACCTGTGACAGGCATGGTGACATATGCCAGCGACTTGTACATGGACGCGTTGGACAGCAATGGACCGATTGGTGCGCACACATTGGCCATTGCATTCAATGTGAGCAGGTACGCGTTGTATTCGCAATACGCGTTGGACAGCAATGGACCGATCGGTGCGCTCACATTGGCCATTGCATTCAATGTGAGCGGGTACGTGTTGTATTCGCAATACGCGTTGGACAGCAATGGACCGATCGGTGCGCACACATTGGCCATTGCATTCAATGTGAGCGGGTACGCGTTGTATCCCGGGTACACGTTGAACAGCAATGGACCGATCGGTGTGCCCGGCCGGCCCATTGCATTCAATGTGAGCGGGTACGCGTTGTATCCGCAATACGCGTTGAACAGCAATGGACCGATCGGTGTGCCCGGCCGGCCCATTGCATTCAATGTGAGCGGGTACGCGTTGTATCCGCAATACGCGTTGAACAGCAATGGACCGATCGGTGTGCCCGGCCGGCCCATTGCATTCAATGTGAGCGGGCACGCGTTGTATCCGCAATACGCGTTGAACAGCAATGGACCGATCGGTGTGCCCGGCCGGCCCATTGCATTCAATGTGAGCGGGTACGCGTTGTATCCCGGGTACGCGTTGAACAGCAATGGACCGATCAGTGTGCCCGGCCGGCCCATTGCATTCAATGTGAGCGGGTATGCGTTGTATTCGCAATACGCGTTGAACAGCAATGGACCGATCGGTGCGCACCCATTGGCTATGGCCTGGCCTGGCAACGGACACGTTTTCAAATCTTGAACGAGTCTGATGCTGGAAATTCAGTTGGTCACCCACAACAATGTTGCAAATTCATGGGTGTCATGAAGTTGAACTTTTGAAGGATGCTGTGGGCGTGTGTAAGTGGTGCAATTCCATGGATTGGCCAGATTCAGAAGATGCAAACGACTTGGACCTATCACTTTGGACACATGGGACAGTATCTGCCTCTGCAGCACACATATAATGCTGGCTGTTCCCCTGAGAGCTCACTTGCCTGCACTACATGCTCCAGGACGACATCTGCCACCACCACTGCTGCTGTATCTGCACCCTCTGGACCCTGCAATGGCACGTACTGTGGAGAGAGCCCCAGCCTTCAGCACTGAGGAGAACCAGGCCCTGCTGGACAGCCTCCTTCCACAGTACAGCAAGCTGTATGGGAATGCAGGGGAACAGGTGAGTGTGCTGTCCACTGCCTTACTAAATGTGCATGTTGTCTGACTAGCAAGGCTAACAGTCTGCACGCCACTGGCTAGCAGGCTCACTGAGTAGTTGTCACCCCCCATAGTGTGTAGTTACATGCACTGAACAGGTATAGTGCAGTGACAGTGCATTTAAACAAGGTTTTACTTCCCAGGCAATGATACCATGTAGTAACTGCTGGCATACTGTCCATAGCCATTGTTGCACTGCCTGTGTACATCATGTGCCCCTGTGATTGAGACATGTATATCCAACTGTGTAATGCACGATTATGTTGCATGTGTAGTAATAGCATTCTCACTTTGTCATCCTCACAGGTTGATGCCCACCAGAAGCAGAAGATATGGCTGACCATCGTCCGGGCAGTGAGATCCGTGGGGGACGACAAGCGCTGAATCCGCAACTGCCAGAAGAGGTGGCAGGACCTTCGGGGCTGGACCCGGAGGATCGCACGGGTCCAGCTGAAGCTGTCGCCTCCTCGCAGGAGGGGCGGACAGCGGACCCTGACCCCCACATGCTCAGGATCCTGGCGGTGGTCTTCCCTGATCTGGATGGGCAGCTGAAGGCCAGAGAGCAGCAAGGAGGGGGTGAGTCCATGACTGCATTGTGAACTTTGTCTGCCATGCTATGTGCCCTCCTCTGGCCTGGTCAAACTTCCACAGTACATCAGTCATGTGGTCCAGGACCCATGTCCCTCGATTGTGCACTGCCCACTCCTCATCTGATACCCAGGTGTGGCCCTTGCAGTCAGGGAATTGTGTCACTTGGGTACTGTGTCCTTGCAGTTTGCTTGACTCAAGGTGGGGGACAGCATCTGTTCCCCTAACTCTGTGGTGGGCATCATGGGTGGGTCCATTGCTTACACAATGCCTGTGTTCTGACATGTAATCTGCGTGTTACTTTGATATGTGGTCCAATTGCTGAGCTGATCCACCACATGTGCCTGGGGTATCTGGCACACACCCATGCTGTGGGTGGGAACAATGTTTGGGCCGCAGGAGTGTGTATATTACGTGTGTCACACATACTTAGCCAGCTGCCTACTGTCCAGGGCTCATCCCTCATTAATGTGGGGCAGGACAGTCATGCCTACTCCAGGACATACAATACACTCTGTACTCCCACTCCCGTGTAGCAGCTGATACGTTATGCTCAGTGATATGTCCCCTCAGGTGTCTGCCTCTGTGTCAGTGTGCTGTGGCTTCGTTGTCAGGACTGCTGGGGTGTTTCTCGGTTGGGGCTCAGCATGCCACCGGAGATGTGACCATAGGAGACGATACTTGTGTGACACATAGGTGTTTGTTCACCTGACCGTGCAGACTGGGGTATGCGAATGTGAAGTTCAGGAAGCTGTTTCCCATTAACAGCAGATTGTGAGGTGCTCAGGTTCAGAGGGTTGTGTTACAGGTCTCCCATATGTCCAATCGGTATGACCTGGACAGATAAGGGTTCAGATGATGTGGTGTGTGGGGGATGTACATGTGCACTTGTTCAGCTCCAGGACTTGCATTCCCCATGACCTACTATTGTGACACAGTGCAGACTGTTGTTGTCTGGCTGCCCTGCCCATGTGACTGGAGACAGTGATGTATGACTTAGCAGGCATGCCTGTGCCATGGCATGTAACTTCCTATGAGTGATCCTGCAGGGGAGTGACATGTGCTACATGCACACCATTGTGGCAATGGCTATCAGGACATGGGTGCATCATGGTGTCTGTCGCTGGTATGCATCACATGCATTTCATATTTGACACTGGGCATCCCTTTCATCCGGACACCTGTACTGACTCAGTGGCAAGAGTTGTGATGTGTGCATGTTCACATGCTTCACCGTGTTTTCTGCACTGTCCAACTACTGTGTAGGTGGTGCATGTGTCCACACTGGGGTATTGCCATCCAACAGACACCAGACAGATGGGTGCAAGGCCAGGAGGGATGTGAGTGCCATGGTTGACCATCAGACTGACAATTGGCTTCTCCTATTCTGTTTGGGCACTTTTGGCAATGTTCAACTAAGGATGCCAGGGCTTGCTCTGTAATGTGCTGTACTTACTGTGGGGTGTGCGTTCGGTGCAGGTGACTGATGTCTGTCTGTTTCCCTATTGTTTGCAGATACATCCACGGCCACAGGAGGGGACAGCTCCACGGACCAGGAGGAGCCGCAGAGCCAGACTGGGTCAGCAGCCGAGGAGTGGTCGGAGGGACCCAGTGGCACGGAGGGCGAGGGGAGCCACACCGAGGAGTCCTCAGCAGCATCCACCTCAGCTGAGGACCACAGCAGCTCGGAGGATGACTCCCTTGTGGATGCGGGTGTCAGCAGCCACCACACCCCAGCTAGTGTTGCTGTCCCCGCCACCACCACCACCACCACCACCGCCCTCCCATCGGCTCCCATTCCCGAGGTCCGTGGAGGCTCCCATGTTCGGGAGCGTGTCTCCTTCGGGCCAGGCACCGCACCCCTGCCCCTGTGTCCCCTGCTGCCCTGAGTGAGGAGTCTGTGTACCTCCTTCGCCAGCTCCATGTAGGGCAGACAGCGATGCTGAGTGTCCTCCATACCCACACCACTCTGTTGACTCAGCTGGTGTCATTCATGGAGGGCATCTCATCGGGCATGTCTGCCCTACAGAGGGGCAATAGGTCCATGGACTCCTCCCTGACGGCAGCAGTGTCCCTCCTCCAACAGTCCCTCACCCCTCCTGCCTCTGCCCCATCCACACTCCCCAGCAACTTACCTGTCCCAAGCACACACACACCGGCACAGACACGAGCAGCACACAGACACACACACCAAAAACAAGACGCACACGCACGCACAGTCAGGGGACTGAAACCACACTCACAGGGGATGGGGCCCAGGCACACACACACGCATCCACAAGCACTGCGCAGTCCTCAGTTGCCTCTCCCTCCAAAGCCCCCTCCCTTGCCTCACCTGCAACCCCAAAGGCACAGCGGCTCTTCCTCAGTGACCTCGGCCTCTTCCCCTCCGATCCAGCTGATCCAGCATTCAGGGGGAAGAGGAAGCCCACCCACACGGAGCGGAGTGCCCCTCGCCCCCGGACACCCTCCCCCAGGCTCAGACCGACTGACGCCCCCATCCGCAAGTCCCCCCGGACCCGGAAGAGCAAGACCCCGCCGCCGCCCTGCAGCTCAGGCACCAAGTCTCCTTCTTCCATCCCTCAGGCCCCCACTCCACAGGTGCCCCCACCACACCCTGCCCCAGGTTCCCCCACCCACAGATACACCATCCCCAAAAAGATCAGGCCTTCTCCCCCTGCCACTTGCTCTTCCGGCCCCACACACCCCGCTGTGCATGTCTGTGCCACTGGTGTGGAGACGGTGTCCTCCCCCTCTGTCCTGCCCACCTTACCTGATCCCCATTCTCCTCCCCTGGAGGTAGGCACTGCAGTGGAGTCCACTACCACCCTGTCTGACTTGGGCACTGCAGTGGGGAACCTGTCCACTCCATCTGCATGGTCCACTGCAGTCGTACCGGCACCCACACCATCTGAGTCATGCCCCCCAGTTGTGCCAGCACACACCATGTCAGACACCTCCACTGCAGTTGTCAGTGGCTCTCCAGCACCCACCACCCCTTCCCTGCCTCCTTCTGGTGAGCCCTGATCCTGTCCCTGCGGTGCCTGGCCTGCCCCCCCCGTGTACCCCTCCGAGGGAATTGTCCCTGGTTTTTATCAGTGCAGGCATGCGTAGGGTGACATCTGCCACTGTCACCCTGTTTTGACTTTCAGGATGGACTGGCCATTGGCCTTTCTTTCTTTTTTACTGGACTTCAACTTTTGAACCCACATATGCTGCATAAAGCAACTTTCTGTTCTCTAGTGCTTTTGCTTCTGATGTACATGATGTTGATGATGCTAACCATGCCCTTGCTGCAGTGATGGTGTTATTTGGTCTCATGAAAATGAAGTGTTACTGTTCAGGAACCCATGTGGTCCAGGGGGAATGTGTCCTATCCTGTGGTGTATCCATGTCATCCTTAGCAGCATCTGAGGGTGTCATGTTTACAATATTTGGCAATGGGATTTCCTACTTACATTAGCAATGTCACATCTGTGGCTTCCACCCCTGCACATCTGTTGTGCTTGCCATTGTTCAATTAGTCTACTTCCCTGACCGTGTGGCCATCTCCACTGGACATGCAGGTTTGGGCATCAATGTGGAAGGACTCATCTGTGTTGTCAGTGCAACTTGCTATACATGTGTGTTAGATCTGTGCTGATGATTTCGTTGACACTCCCATGACCAGGCTGATGTGACGGGAGCCTTCATTTGGTGCAAATTGTTGACTGTGTGACCAAGTGTTCTGCTGACATGATGGAGCCCTACTGAGGCAACATATGGCACAGCTTTCCTCACACAGGAGTGGAGTCCCCTCATGGCAGTGTGTACTCCGGTGACATCGCCTGCACCCAAGGTGTGTGTTGTATGAGCATGTCTGTGTGTTCACTTCAATTTTGCTGTGCATGCTGGGATCCCTAGTGGTGTTCCTGTTTGTGATGCTTGCTGAGTTGACCTATGTTCCCCCAAAGTCTTCTACCTGGGTTCTCTGTGATGTGGGTGCATGGCACATTACTGGTCATCAGGGTGTCACCCATAGGTGTGTTTGCTGTCAGGGCTGAGTTTGTGGGCAGACGCAGATGGGTCACAGTCAGGATTCCCCTTGGCACTTGTTGTTTACACCTGTCATGTGATTTCCAGTTTGTGTTAGCTTTCAGTGATTGTGACACGTTGTGTGTGTCACTGCTGCCACTCCTCAGGGTCAGGGCTGCAATGTTGGTAGTTGTCTATGTGTGTTCTTTGTGGGTGACCTTGGCTTCTTCATTGGTGTGGGACTGTGGCTGGTTGGTGTGGTATTGCCGTCATGTCCATGTACAGCGTAGTGTGCAGTGTGTCAGACATTCAGGAGTCTTGTTGACTGGCCATGTGTGATGTGTTTCTGCACCTTGGTTCCCACCACCACCCATGGGATTGTCATGGGTGCATGTGCAATGTCACCAGTGCATGTGAGCTTCACTGCTGCACATTGTTGGAGGTCGAGGTGTGTGGTGTTGAGTGTGTGCAGATGAGAGTTGTTGCACGGCTAGACCCCTGCCTCCATGTTGGCCTTGGCTTACTGGCCGTGCTGATTGATTTGTGCTTGTGTAGGTGTGATGGTAGTTTGTTGCTCAGGACACATGACTGTGGTTCACAGTGTGAACGACATCTAGCTTTGTCATCACAGTGGGATTGTAATGCAGCCCAGGGTCACCACATTGTGGGGACCCTGGGGGTAGTGCTGTGGTGTCTCTGTATCTTGCTGTGTCAGTTGCTGTTCCTACATGCTTGTGTGACATGTGTGATTTGTGCTCCCTCTCATCTAACAATGCCTGATTGTCCACATAGGGTATTTGGATCCATGAGTTACCTTTGTGTGGCACTGTATGCACATCTGTGTAATTGGTATTCAGGCCTCATCATGTGTTGTGTGGTTGCCTGGGGACACTGGCACCCCCCTCACCTGTTGTGTTTGATGTGCAGTGTGGGTCTGCCTGTTTGTGTTTGTGCATCAGCACCACTGCATTGGCATATCTTTAGTGTGCCATTGGCTGTATGTTGTTTGGTGGGTTTCCCCTGCTGTCCCTGGGACTCCTAGGTCATCAGTCAGCACAATGATCATTGTTTGTGTGTCCCATTGCTGCCATGGTATGGTATCTGTTCACCTCACATCTACAGTCTCCACAGGGTATCTGCATTTGTGTGCCCATTGGTGCAAATATGTGGGTCTGCATTATCATGGTCACTTCTGTCATTGTGTCATTGATGATTGTTGACAGTGTCAGCCCCCATGGGTGATGTTTGTCTGCACATGGCCAAAGGTATGTCTTATTTGCACTGCAGTGTTTGCGTCCCCCAATCTATGTTGCTATGGGACACAAGCACTACTTTGCCACTGATGTGTTTGTTGTTCTGTGACCAGGAATCATCCATGCAGTTTGGCAGTTGCAGCTTTTTCAATGTCAACACTTACATTTTGGTCACTGTGATGATGGGGGTTTGAACCCCATTGCCACAATGTTCAAGATGTGCTTCAGCTATGGACCCCACACTTACATTTTGGTCACTGTGATGATGGGGGTTTGAACCCCATTGCCACAGTGTTCAAGATGTGCTTCAGCTATGGACCCCACACTTACATTTTGGTCACTGTGATGATGGGGGTTTGAACCCCATTGCCACAATGTTCAAGATGTGCTTCAGCTATGGACCCCACACTTACATTTTGGTCACTGTGATGATGGGGGTTGGACCCCATTGCCACAGTGGTCATGGTCTGCTTGCATTGTGGGGGCCACACACATTTATGTGTGGCACATGTGATAGGGGGTCAAATTGTATGTTCGAAGTCATGTTCAGTGTTGTAGGCATTTGACACAGTCTACACACGCTTGTCATGGTGTTGGGGGGGGATGTCTTTATGTTGCATTGTTTATGTTGGTGTGTGCTTGTTGTGTCATGTATTAGCCATCCTGTGAGTGGGGGTGTTGTTGGTGGTAGGCATCCAGCCCCCCATGGGTAGAGGTGGTAGTAGTGACAGGCATCCAGCCCCCCATGGGTAGAGGTGGTAATAGTGGTAGGCATCCAGCCCCCCATGGGTAGAGGTGGTAGTAGTGGTAGGCATCTGGCACCCCCTGGGTAGAGGTGGTAGTAGTGACAGGCATCCAGCCCCCCCTGGGTAGAGGTGGTAGTAGTGGTAGGCATCCAGCCCCCCCTGGGTAGAGGTGGTAGTAGTGGTAGGCATCCAGCCCCCCATGGGTAGAGGTGGGAGTAGTGACAGGCATCCAGCCCCCTATGGGTAGAGGTGGTAGTAGTGGTAGGCATCCAGCCCCCCATGGGTAGAGGTGGTAGTAGTGACAGGCATCCAGCCCCCCATGGGTATAGGTGGTAGTAGTGGTAGGCATCTGGCACCCCCTGGGGAGGGGTGGTAGTAGTGGTAGGCATCTGGCACACCCTGGGTAGAGGTGGTAGTGGTGGTAGGCATCCAGCCCCCCATGGGTAGGGGTGGGAGTAGTGACAGGCATCCAGCCCCCCATGGGTAGAGGTGGTAGTTGTAACAGGCATCCAGCCCCCCATGGGTAGAGGTGGTAGTAGTGGTAGGCATCTGGCACCCCCTGGGTAGGGGTGGTAGTGGTGGTGGGCATCCAGCCCCCCATGGGTGGAGGTGGTGGTAGTGGTAGGCATCTGGCACCCCCTGGGTAGGGGTGGGAGTAGTGACAGGCATCCAGCCCCCCATGGGTAGAGGTGGTAGTAGTGGTAGGCATCTGGCACCCCCTGGGTAGGGGTGGTAGTGGTGGTAGGCATCCAGCCCCCCATGGGTAGAGGTGGTGGTAATGGTAGGCATCTGGCACCCCCTGGGTAGGGGTGGTAGTAGTGGTAGGCATCTGGCACCCCCTGGGTAAGGGTGGTAGTAGTGGTAGGCATCTGGCACCCCCTGGGGAGGGGTGGTAGTGGTGGTAGGCATCCAGCCCCCCATGGGTAGGGGTGGTAGTAGTGACAGGCATCCAGCCCCCCATGGGTAGAGGTGGTAGTAGTGACAGGCATCCAGCCCCCCATGGGTAGAGGTGGTAGTAGTGGTAGGCATCTGGCACCCCCTGGGTAAGGGTGGTAGTAGTGGTAGGCATCTGGCACCCCCTGGGGAGGGGTGGTAGTAGTGGTAGGCATCTGGCACACCCTGGGTAGAGGTGGTAGTAGTGGTAGGCATCTGGCACCCCTGGGGAGGGGTGGTAGTAGTGGTAGGCATCTGGCACACCCTGGGTAGAGGTGGTAGTAGTGGTAGGTATCTGGCACCCCTGGGTAGAGGTGGGAGTAGTGACAGGCATCTGGCACCCCCTGAGTAGGGGTGGTAGTGGTGGTGGGCATCCAGGCCCCTATGTGTATATGTGGCATTGCTGATGGCCATCCCGCCCCTATGGTGCTGCTGTTGCAAGTAATTTCTGCATCCCTCTGTGTGTGTGTGATATGTCGGGTACGTGTAGTTTGTTTTTGTGCTTGGTGTCTGACTTACCTTCTGCGCCGTACGCGTCCGTGCCTGTTCCGGTAGTAGATGTAGAATATTGGTAGGATCGGCACGATGGGATTCATAGTTGGTTCGTCTCGTTCGTCTTTCTCTTTGCTTCGCCTCGTCCTCGTCGCTGGCGTGTTCGTCTCGTAGCCGTGGATCGTGTTGTGGCGCGAATCGGAGCTTATGTGCGCCTCTCCCGGATGCTTTGACGTGCCGTGCGTAGCGACGGGTTCGGCGCGTACGGAAAGCGCATCGTACTTGTCCGGCCGGACGGGGCTGCATTTTGGCTTCCGTGCGACTCGATTTTGCGTTTCCAGATCCGCCTCGGTCGGAAAACAGGACCTAGATTGGGTGAGTACGACTGGGTCGGAATCTATGCAGTTGTGCGCATCGTACTTGCTCGTTCGGAATAATGTGCGGATCGGTCGGGAAACAGGCATTCGCCTGGCATTTTTCCCGGCCGAATAGTGTTGGGTGCGCCTCCGACCGAGATTGGAATCGGCCCCTCAGTGCCTCGGAGTCGCTGGATCCGTGTTCCGAGCCGGAGTCTGCCAGGGATTCACTGCCTCCAGGGGGCACTAGGCTACTTCCTTTACCGCTAATCAGCGCTACTACCTGCATCGCGTTTTGGCACTCAAGCTGCGCCTCCTCTTGCGTGGGTGCTAGAGTCTCTCTCAAGGTCCGCCGGCCCCTGGAGCGGTTCTCACGTTTTCTTCTCCTATAGTGGCTCCGTTACTCCGTGCTTTTCCAGCCAGTCCGATGCCTCCTGCGAGGTCCTGAAGAACTCCGTGCCCCTCTCCGTGGTGACTCGTAGCGTGGCCGGGTACTGTGTTGTGTATTTGTAGTTCATGTGCCGCAGCCTCTGCTTCACGTCCCTATAAGAGCCTCTCTGCCGTTGCACCTCTCGGGAGAAGTCAGGGAAGATTCACACAGCGGTGTTGGCCACTTCTATGACTCCTCTGAGGCGTGCCTGTTTAAGGATGTGATCTCTGTCCCTGTAATGGAGGAGCTTCGCTATCACCACCCACGGTGGTGGACCCAGTATTGGGGGCTTTGCAGGGACTCGATGTGCCCGCTCTAAGGGCAAAGAAATTCAACAGGCCCTCCGGCGCCACTTCCTCCCGGAGCCAGTTTTCCAGGTAATCTATCATGCTGTGACCTTCTATTTTCTCCGGTAGGCCTATGATATGGAGGTTGCTTCTACGTGACCTATTTTCAGCATCTTCGGCCCTGCCTTCCAATGTTCGCACCTTTGTCTCAAGCGCTGCCACTCGCTGCTTCATTATTGCTATGTCCAGCAGAGTCTCAGATAGTTGGCCCTCATTTGTCTTGAAGTGGTCTGCCAGCTTTTCTGGTCATCCTGAGTAGGCCCAGGTCGAGGCTCAGCGAGTCGATCTTGGTTTTCAGGCCCTCAATGGAGGAGGTGATAGCCTGCAGGATATCTTGCAGCGTGGGGTCTCCAGGGTGCTCCGCCTGCGTTATGGTCTTCCCCCTCTCCTCCGTTGGTTTTCCTGTCAAGGCCTCTTCCCTGTCCTTCTTTTTGGGGATTTTCCCCATGGCGTCTTCTCGCCCCGTTGTGCTTCTAGTGCTGCGCGCACTCATGGGACGCTCGAGGCAGCCCTCGTCGCCCGTGGAGTCGTCCCTTCAGGTAGGCCCTCTTTGGTCCGGCGCGTACCATCGTTCGGGCTCAGGCTAGGCACCTCGGCCTCTGCTTCAGCTTCCCGCTGTTTTCCCCCGCGTCGCCTCCGGCCTGTCCGGTGTGTCCTGCGTGTGCAGTATGGGCCTGAATCCACCCACCTCCAGGTCTCCCAGGTGGCTCTGGATCTCGCCTCTTTGTGGCCGTTTTATTCTGCATGGATTATCACTGATGCCCAGATGTAGTCCCTCAGGCTGTGTGCACTGGGAGGGGGGTCGCCCCGCCTTTCTGGTGGTTAGGCCCCGATGCTGGCCGTTCCTGGGCCCACTCGCATTGCTGGGCTCACTCGCTCAAGTTGAGTCCCCGCGCTTGCCTTGTCAGTCCCGTGTTGCCCAGTCGGCCTCAGGGCCCGGATATTCACTTGTCGCTCGTCTGGGGGGCCCCTGCTGTCCCCCCGATCCTCTGGCGCAACCCTCTTGCCTTGGGGCCCTGAGCTTGCCTCCTGGGGCCTCAGGCTGAGCCCTCTTTCTCACACGGCCTTCTGGCTGACAGGGTATGCGGGGCCCTTTGCCGCCTGGGCCGCATCTCTCCTCTCCCCGGGTGCAATGCAGGCGCGCACCACTTCTCGCCGAGTGGGCAGTGGGGAGGCCTTTCTCCGCTGCCTTCGTGTCAGTTGTCAGCCACTGCTCCTGCCTCCTATCTCTGTGCATGCCTCGCGGGGCCTTCACAATGCTCTCCAGGGGGTTGCCAGGCCGCCTCCTCCACTCCGTCCTCTGCTGTAGGTGTTCCCCAGGGGTCCCAGGCCCGCACGCACCTCCGCTCACCGACGGGGTCAGCGGGGGTGGTGCCCTTTCTCCATTGTCCTCTTACCGGCTGCGATCCTCTGTTTCTGCCGACGGCCTCAGTGCCGCTGTGGTCCGCTTTCCTCGCAGGGCCTGCACAGCGCTCTCCAGGGGTGTTGAGCCTCCTTCACTGCTCCGCTCACTGTCCCCGCCACGTGGGGCCTCCTCAGCTCAGCTCCGCTCTCGCCTTCGTTCTGCCTCCCCGATTCTGCCTCAGGGGGTCTCCGGGCTCAGCTCCCGATCTCTTGTTGGGTGAGGCAGGGGCACTCCAGGCCACGGTCCGATCCACGCCGCCGATCCAGCGATCGTCTCACCTCCGTCGCAGCGTTATGGACGCCGCCATCTTGGCTCGCCTCCCGGCTCCAACTTCGCAAGTTCGCCTCTTACAGTCGGCTGCACGGGGCTCCTCCACCTCTGGGACACACCATGCCTGTCGTATGGCTGCGGGGGTGCACTGTAGGGGTCCTAGGCCTGTTTAGGGCATCAGGATGGCTCTCGATAGCGGCCGGCCGACCGGAGCTCGCGAGCTGTGCTGCTCACTCTATCGGCACCAGGCCACGCCTCCCGATATTACTTACCCAAAATTGATATTCTTGACCACGATATTTTGTCTGTCGATATTCTTAACCCACAATATTTTTGCCAAGATATTTGTGCAATTCGATATTTCTTACTCGATATTCTGTCTCTGCACCAAGAAAAAGAAAGCAACTATGCTACAAGCTTCATGCCAGTTCCTCCTTCTAAAATCAACCCATGTTCAGGAATGAGTCCTACCCTTGAGGAATCAATTGTGGCCCTGACGATGAGCTCACAACAAAAAGTACACCCTGTGTCCTAAGAGGTTGAAACGCGTTGACAAATTTGACATGAGGAATGCTCTTGAACGGCCCCTTGTGAACACTTTTGAAAGAAGGAAGTGATTACCCTTTACTATACATTGACGTGGAAATATCATGGAAGGGGCCAATTTATAGGGCTTTCTGCACTCCTCAATGCATCATTGGGCAGCTGATGAATTCTACCGAGCTCTTCTAACGACTAATCTTAATGATAGCTAAATAGTTAAAGGAATGTGTATTCGGTTTATTTGTTTGTGTATATTTTGTGTACATCAGTGTATGTTGTATATATCTGTTTTGGATATATTGAATTATGTTTCCTTTGTATGTGTTGCTGTGTAATTTTTTGTTGTTTTTTCACTCTTTAAATAACTGAAATGAGGTGACGCTGTGGAAAAAGATAATGGTAATGACAAAACAATGAAATAAGAAATATATTGATTTAAATACAGAATTAATGTACTGTGGTGTATAAAATAGATTAATCCATAGCCAGTGGGGGCCTGTTTGCTGCTTTTATTGTTGACTGATCCCTTCCCCATTTTGGCTTGACAGGATCTTACCCCATTGCTAATAATGGGAACTTGTAAAATATGTCTTTGGCTCATGTAGTCGCTTTATATGTGTTTCATTTTTAAAGTGCTGCATAATTTTCTAAAGCAAACCACATTAACTTAATTTACAGCTGACAAAACATGAATGTAGCAGATGGCTCGCTTCATTGTGATGATTTCTGTGTTATCTTCCATCCTTGATTGTTCAGATGTGTTTTATTGCATTTAGACACCAATCATATGGACACAAATGAATGCTATCTCAGACACTTGCAAATACAAACAAAATGACAGGAAGCCAAAATGCGGTGAACATCGTGTTCTTTGACAATGAATAACAAGAAAGCAAAGAAGGTACTACTCCTTATGTCACATCTATGAGACAATATCGAAGAAATTAAAACACTTTTGGAAGAGCATTTCATGCCATGACAACAACTTAACTATTAAAGTTCTAAAGGAGTGCAGACTAAGGGAAAATGAATAATTCTGGAAATAAATCAGGCTACCAAAATGTGCACAAAATACACAAAGGGGCAGATTTACAAGCCCCTTGCGCCACTTTTGCGTCACTTTTAACATGGGAAAAGTGAGGCAAAAGTGGCGCAAGGGGCTTGTAAATCTGCCCCAGAGTGAGCATGTTTTGGCGAAGAGATGGCTTCCTGCCACCAGGACAGCCTACGTCTCCTGTAGGATAAATCATTAGCAAGTTAGTAACTCCAATAATTTCGGTAACAGCTAAACAAAACAAATATTTTAACTCACAGAAAGTTCTGATTTCTTAAAAGAAAGCCCGAAAGGAGTGTTCTTCACCAGTTATTTTACTAAATTGAATTCTGGTTGGAAGGTTAAGAGGGAAGTGGAAGACATCATTTCATACGGCTAGTTTTCATGGCTCGCAAAAAACCTTTAACACTTTGACATCCTTGCGTTCTTTATGTGAGATCTCAAGATCATGTATGCCAGCCAAAAGTGTATTAGACTTTTAAGATGTCTAAAGGCTGAATAAACCATGAGCATAAGACACGTGCACACCCATCACACCACAAACAAACACTGAACAACTGTGAGTAAACATACCATTTAAATTGAAGGAAGAAAGACCTTAAACATTCTTCTTAGCACACTGTCACAGATGCCATCGAACAGGTCCTCAAAAATTAATTTGTTACATTTATCAAAAATGGATTTCAATCCACGTTTGTTTAGATATGTGGAGAGTAAAGGGTCTAAAACATTCTTAAAAAGGTACCAAATGTAAACAACCACTGCCAATGACAATAGGTCTGGCTTGTAACTGAAAGTGCTCCTTCAGCTATTGGGCTGTCGGTGGTGGTCGCACCATCATCGTAATCAGGCCCCAAGTTCCAACAAGGCCTTCACATTTAGAAGGAATGTGTTGAACATCTTAGAATGATAAATAATGGTACACTATGGACAATATCCTTCCAAAATGGCTGCCTAGTGTAGGAGCAGTGGCCATGCAGGATGCCGCACATGCAGATGAAATGAACAGCAAGCAAAGGGGCCCAGGAGCATTTTCTGGGGAATTGCAGCACGCTCTAACAAAAAAGAATAATGTAAAAAAAAGTAGAAGAAAATTAATAAATGGAGGCTTATAAAAAGGGAAAATGAAAATCTAAAAGACTGACTAATTAGCAGTGGCAGTGAAGCACACTCATTTGCCGAAATGTGATCCAACAAAATGCCATCACACCTAGGTCAATAGAGCCAATGACTGAAGTGAGCTGACCCATTGGCCCGTGCTGTCAGAGTGAGAATGACACTTAAAGAGATCAGAAAACAGGCAGAAAAGGGCTGATTCAAAGACCCTCAATGTATGTCTCTGTACATGTTCATATGTCTGTGCGCATTTTTATTGATTTGTTTTTTATTACTAGAGCCTGGCAAAGAACGACACCTTTCAGATCCCTCTGAAAGTATCTTGCCAGGATTATCACTATGCAAATTTTATACCCTCAGGTTTTTTCAAAGGGTACAATCGATGCAAAAACCTTTGCCAACTAAGGTAATTATGCTTTTCACAATAAATAGGTGAAGCCTACTTTCTTTTTTCATAACTTTTCATAATAGACAGACCAGTACCGTGTTATCTAACATAACTTTCCCCAGTGAACCAACTCAGGCTTGTAGCCCTTATTACTGGTCTTTCACTATGACTAACTCAGACCTTTAGTTTTGAGAATAAGCTTTTCCACAAGGCAAACATTAGGCATACAGCCATAAAATTAAAACTATTCAAATGTATAGCTAGCAAAACAAAATAAAATGACTTGTGAGAGGGTTAATAAGGTTTATGTTTTATTCCCAGGGTTTCTCGGTGGGGATTATCATCACCAAAAGGCTTGCCTACTAGAGTAATCTGTGAGATTCCATTCAAAAATACATGTCCACAGCATTTCACACACTGTAGCAATCATGTACCCATAAAGGCCTGTTGGCTTTAACATGTTTTTTTACAATAAATATGTCAGTCCTACTTCCTTTGTCACAACCTTTCCGAACAGATCAGATTTAAGGCATCCAAATTTTTCCAGTATACCAATTTATTTTTTATTTTACAGAGTTTTATATAGCGCGAACTTGACCCGAAGGTATCGGGTATCAGAGTGCTTTACATAGCTCCAGTTTCGTTACATGAGGACACATTCACTTTTTGTTGGGCACGGGGAGATTAAGTGATTTGCCCAGAATCACAGGATGTTTAGCGTCATTGCCGAGACTCGAACCTGGTTCCCCAGATTCGAGGTTGAACGCCCTAGTTGTTAGGCCAACTCCTCTCCCCAATGAGGTATGTAGCTTGTATCTTTGGCTTGTCACCATAACAAACACAGGCCTACTGTACAGAGCATAAGCTTTCCTACATGGCAACCTTCAGTTGTCTTGTGGCTCATGGCCTGCCTGGCTACGTTGGCGCAGGCCTGCCCTCCATGATGACTTTTTGCGCACGTTACTCTTAAACTGTTGTTCTGTCGCCCTCTGCTACTGCCAAGTTATTTTACAACTGTCTGCATTTTCTGTTTCTCACCTTTTCTCCTATTCCCTTTTGGGCTCAGTCTGAACAACAGTTACAAGGTCGAATAACAAATCCCTGGTTCCTACTGATTTGGCCCGTCCCTCGCACCTAGACATAACACCATGTACAGCTGCCATTGAGAAAATAGTGTGCTTTTAATAATGCGGTCGCCTGCTCTAGAGGGCACTTGGAGACGAACTTTCCAGAGAGAAGAGCTGTGATTGTATGCTGATGTAGTTTTGCATCTAGAGACTGAGGTATGGGGGTTCGCTAGTCAAAGGCCAAAGGTCTTCTATTATCATAATAAACTGGCTTCCAGCACGGGGAGGGTGGTAATGTTAGTTAGACACATATCCACTGCTTTATGAGATGCTTTCCCCGTTCGTATTCTATGGAGTAGTAACTATGCTGATTATATTATTCATATGTATTATGCTATTAGTACTGACACGTGTACTGTATCTTAGAGCACGTAAGTTGAAATAAATATATTGAACTATACAGTGTCTCTTCTTACGCATGTTGTGGACAGGTACGAGAGTGACGAAAGAGTGTTCTTGCCTCTGCAAGTCCTGAGTGAGAGAGAGATACCGTGTTCTAGGTTGTCTAATCATTGGTACATTAGTGCTAATGGGACGCTAAGGCTAGTTGGGTTGGGGTTTTGGGTGCTAAGGTCTATAGTTGGCTCACCACTATATTCCAAAGTCCTACTATCCTGTGCATAGCTCTGTATGTGCAGAAACCTTATGACACAGTCATACAGTTATAACAGTATATACACAATTAGAATGGGCAAATCAAAATACAGTCCTCCTACGAGGTCCAAACAAGGATTATCACAGTGCAAATATTCTACCCCAGTGTTTGTCAGAGTGGGTGACCAACACCAAAATGCTTGCTACCACAGTAATCCATGATATTCCATGTGACAAAAAAACTCTTTTTCGGCTTCAACACAGTGTAATCACAGCCCATCCTTAAATGCCTTATGGCTTTATCATATACTTTTTACAATAAATATGCCAGAACTTCTGACTTTTTTTCTTAACTTTAAATACCAAATGGGCCAGGCCTATAGCCTTGATCCCTGAATTAGCACCATAAACAACTCAGTCCTGTTGTATTGAGCAGAACATATACCACAGGGCTAAATGTGCAACACAAGCACTCTCTTTCAGGGGAAGCACACAACTTCTTTGCAATCAAATGCTGTACTCAAGAACATCAACATGTGGGTGAAGCCAAACCCATCTCTCAGTAGCGCTTCTGTATAATCTTTTTCTGTTGATCACATAAGCTAGCGACAATTACGCTGTCAAGCCAGACCTAAAAATTTAACCAAGTAAATCCAACTCAATATTTAGAAACAGTAGTGGAGCTGATGCATTAAGGTCGGTTCACAATTATAATCACTATATTTTGCAGTGACAGCTTTGTGACAGATAGACAAATCGGTTGCAGTGCAAAATGAGCCTTCACCAAGATTTGCAGATTCCTGCTATATTAATGTTATGTTAATAAGGCACAATTCAGTTTGTGAATCCCACTGAAGTGGCTGCAAAT
Organism: Calotriton arnoldi; assembly: GCA_963921515.1. Classification (NCBI taxonomy): domain Eukaryota; kingdom Metazoa; phylum Chordata; class Amphibia; order Caudata; family Salamandridae; genus Calotriton; species Calotriton arnoldi. The sequence goes on from CAWUFW010007733.1 coordinate 490,340, forward strand.
GCAGAGATGGAGATCTGTTAAGGAAAGCAGTCATCCAAATTTGCATTCATGTTCCCAGAATGCCAACTTTTTTAATACATCCCCTCTCCCTTGAAGAGAAAAGGAAAGGGATGATTAGATAAAAGACTTTTGGCATTCTGTTAATAGTTTTGGCTTTTTCTGAGATAACCAGTTTTGCTCCAGTAGGATGGACCTAAAGATGTACTTTAGATATGGACTTAAAAGTGTTCCTGTTGCATTTTTGGTAAGGTTACTCAAGCTCCAGGATACTTTTAAGGTGAAAGTTGCGCTTTATAAATATAATTAATAATAATAATATTGTGGAAATATGGAGTGGCCATATGGACCACTGCCTGCTCCTGACAGCTCACATGCACAAAGTGTTTTCCATACACGTTAGGGACAGTTTCACATCTTCCTTCCCATGACCACTATACCTCACATGGCTGTCCTAAGAAGGATATAGCAGTGGCAGTAACCCAGGCCTAAACAGGGCCAAGTTACTGCCGCTATGATTTGGAGGTCATGCAGGGCAAGGGTTTGTGACAGTGGCTCAAGCTTTGTCTCTACTGTTGGAAAACATGAGCCTTCCTAATTTATAGCATAACTCCAACGAACTTTAGATGACCACCTTATTCTGTGGCAGTCTTGGTTAACGAGAATGGATGGAAGCACGTAACTCAGAGTTATCCAGTTAAGCATTAGTGGCTTTATGCTTTAGGTACACTTGAAATCAGAATGCTCAATGCAGTGCAAAGCTAAAAAAAGTGATGCTGGCTGGTGAAAAGTGGTGCTAAACTAATTAGTTTCCATTGCAAAACTGTTTTATGCTGTCAAGTAGCTGTAAAGTAATGTGAATACCGCTTTTTGCTGCTGTGCATTAACTTGCGTCAAGTGGACATCCCAGGGGTGGTACATCGTGTTCCCATGCTAACACCCAGGCTTTTTAACACAAAACCCTAACTACTAACTTTGGTAGTCAGGACTCTGCACTAAAAATAAAACCTCCTTGATGCAGGAGAAATGTTTTTGATTCTCTTAACTTTTCCAGCATGTGTGCTGCACTGTGAGTGTACATTCAATGTTGGAAAAATATTAAAGTTAGTCTAAGCACAATATTTTTGCACTTTACTGAAAAAAGCATGTGTGTGGTTCAAGGCAGCCTGTTTGAGGGCCAGCGTAGAGGATGATAGAAGCATTGCCATATCTTTTGTAGACTTTGGTTGCTGTGATGTGTTGAACAACTTTTTAATAAATCTGCCCTTGGAGTCAAATTGAGCAAAGCAATAGCCATATCAAATGTAATTAACAAGTTAATGGTTAAGATATTACTATGATTATTTTGAAAATCGTGAAAGGAAAGCGAATACTACACCAAGCACATATGAGTGATGGTGGCAACATAAACCTGAAGCTAAACCCTAATTCAAAGTTTATTGGCAACAGAACATCATCCAATTTTTGGAGGTAGTGCTTAATTTGTGAGAGAATTAATTTGCAGTATTTTCTCCATATGTTCCCTTAAGTGAAGGAAATTCTTACAGTATATTCTTCTCTCAACTTATTGTTTTCTCCTGAAATTGTTTGTTACAATTCATCTTCAAGTCAGGCATTTGTGTTGTGATACCCAGTATATATGAATGACTACACCCACAGGTGGAGGCAATTAATGCAGTCGAGCAATAAATATAAAACAACTCACATTCTGCAATCAATTGCATTACAACTGGACTGCAAAAAACTCCAAAACTATATCATGTCAAAATCATATTTTGCAGGCCATCCCACACACCCGTCCCAAGTTTTCATTTAGCAAGGTAAAAATATGAACCATCAAGGTTAAAATATAAATGCTCAAATAGCAACAAAGCAATGCATTTGATCTTTGCACAAAAAAACATATGGTAACCGTGCATCATTAAAATATTGCAGAAAGTATTATTTTAAAAACACAGCAAAAATGAAATAGGGTATTGGTTGGTGGGGATGGAAGTCCCACTAAGGCAACAACCACTATCCTTGTCAGGGTGAACATCAAAAATTCACCAAATTAACCTGCACTTCACCCTCTGGTAGCTTGGCACAAGAGCAGTCATACTTAACTTATAGGCAATGTGTAAAGTATTTATGCTGTTATGAAACCCAATGTACCCCAATATTGGCCTAGGAAGATGCATGACCTTTTACCTACATTCATCCTACCTTGCTCTACAAAATGGTTCTTGCACTGACCTTTAACCTAGTTATGTGCCAAATAAATATTATGTGGTTTTGTTCGAAAAACTAGCCTGATTTATTATGTATGACTATTCTTAGTATCACAGCAGGATTTCCATCTTCTGTATAATAACTATGTACAAAAGTCACCGCTATCGTCATCCTTGAATGACAATGCCACAGTATCATCACACATCTGGGTAGAACCCCTGAGGGTACCTTTTGGGTATATAAGCACCACATCTTCGCTGGGCAAACCAGAGGAAAAAGCTTCCATGCTGACACGAGATGCAGGAGTCCCTCTACTCAGAACCTCCAGCACACGGTGGTCTCACATCCCTTGCGGGGTGTCCGACTTGAGACCAAGACAGGGTCCTTCATTCTTTCCCATCAGGTAGTGGGATTGGCTCTTTCCTAGGGGATTCTTGGCTTCGCACCTACATACATGCTAGGTACACTTAGCTAGGATTTGCATCTGAGGAATACTCTTGATTACTGCCATGTATCGATATGCCTGCATATATTCACTGTTTTAGCACCATGGAAAGATTTTACCTTTTATTTGCTCTGTTGGTGCTTGTAATCTCATACATATGTGTCTGTCTAATGATTGTCACAGCAAATACATTTTACACTAAAATGACGCTGGTGCAATAAATACTTATTAAAAACGTCCCCATCGCTGTTCTGTGTATCCCTCTGAGAATAAGTAAGCACGAGTGACTGAGCGAAAAGTACTGTACTGGTTCCACAATCCTTCAGGGGTTTGAGAGTTCTCATGTTAAGGGGTTGTCAAAAAACTATTCGCCCCTTGGTAAGGGTTGTGAACTTATAGTGCCACTGCGAGCTAGCTGGTCTGTAGGCTAACATATCCTACGGGGATGTCTGGAAACAGTTTAGACACCAATCTCTTAGTTTATGTTATCCAAACAATGCGCAGATCCTACAGATTTGTAGGACCAACATGACATGGCGCCCAACGTGGTTTGATTCTTATTTAATGGTGAAATCTGAGTAGCTCAGTCGTGCTTTCTCAGAGACCCCTACTCAAATTTACCCAGAGACGTCTGGGGTGGGAAGGAAAAAATCTGCCACAGCTGAGTAGGTTTATTCTATGTATTGGCTGTATGTTTGTTCAAGCTTGAAGGATTATAGTTCCCTACATTGTGCATAAACCTTATCTCTTATCTCATACACTTCCTCTCACAATGTCTCAGACTGGAGGCGCTGGTACGAGTGGTGCGAGTGGTACTAGTGCAGAGGAAGCAGAGCTTGAAGGCGCTCTTAACATTTCAGAGAATGTTGAAATGCACTTACTATAAAATTAGCTGATTATGGGGTCTCATCATTGGGTGGGACCGTAACCTTCGTGATTGAGGCACACGAGGCATACAGGACAGATGTGTTCTATTCTTGGGTTAAATTCCCTCCTGCAAATGCACACACACATATGTTCTATTCTTATACTCCAGAAGAAATACCAGAAGAATACTCTCCATACGAGGAAATAGAAGTCCCATTAAGGTACCAAGAGCATATAAACTGGTTTAAAGGTGCCTTCCCCCATACCACTAATAAAGTGAGACTCGGTCCGCTCAGCAGAGATGGAGCGACTTGGCCGGTCCTAGCTGCTTACACACCACATCCAGATATTGATACATTGCCTGCAGCAGACTTACGTCCACTTCATAAAGAAATAATAAAACTATACAGAAATCTTACACAGTTGGTAATGCGAACACTCACACTACAACTTACAAGGGTCCACTAAACGTGAGCAAATGCCATTGAGGATAGCATAGAAAATAGCACAGCTTGAGGCAGTTTTTCCACACACTGGCCCACAAGAAAAACACAGAATACTGACAATTTTCTTGCCAATGGGAATAGCTCTCCCAACTGTACTACTTGGGGTACAGTTTTTGCTGCCATTTATACCAGAACGCACGGTACCCCCTCAATAGCAGTGATATCAGAAATATTGAAACAAATACAGAATGAGTAAGGGGCAGAACCTGCCCTGGACTTAGGGATGAAATTGATAGGCAATTGTGCCCAGGTATCAACAATTATGATGGCTAACATGAAAGGGGAGGCAGCAGCGGTGGCTATACACCAACGCCTGAGGGAATGCACTCCTGCACAACAGGAGCAAGACTTTCCAAAAATTATCGAAGATACCTATGCGTCACTGGGTAGAGATAATTTGGGAGCTAGACCAGTGAAACCACAATTGATGGGGAATCCTGAAAAGGATAACTGCAAGCAACCACCCGATTCTTCTAAAAAGAAATGGGACAATAAACAAATAAAAAACAAGCAAAATGCATCACAATCACGGGGCGGGTCTTCTTGACAGGAGCCTCTGACAGGAAACATAACCTTAGAAACAGTGAAAATATTAAGAAACCTGACAGGTATCAGGATACTGATATACATTCCTCTCATTACTTTCAAGGTTCTTCAAAAAACTTTGAGAGGTAAGGACGGTCAGAACATAGATCAGAAGAGCGGGCAAAGCCAAGAGACACACATCACACTTCAGACTACATTATCCAAAAAGAAGATAAACCCCCAAAAAAACCTCAATTTATAAAGAAGAACGTAGCTGGCCTAAAAATAAAAAAAATGCCCAGGCTACTGAGGACTCAACTATTGAACGGGGAATGGGCTCTGACGATGCTAGACAGTGCAGCAGAAGTAACAATAGCTCGCCAGAACCTGATGGAATTTCTGGTGACAGCAGCGTTGAATGAACATATCACGGTGCAAAACACCTGATATAAGGGTAATTGTCCCTCATCAGTTATACCTAGAAAAGTGAAAGGTCTCTTTTGGGAGAACCTGACTTTTGGTTACGATATCCTTTTGGCTGAAAAAGATTAGCCACCTGAATTCGTCATGGATTGCCCAAAGGCAGAAGAGGAAATTTTACCTGCTTTCTCTGACCTCGTCCCAGAATCACTAAAACACACATACGTACAGGATGGGTGGTTTCACTAGCTCCTACATTATACCGCAACCATGTAGGGTGGGATGCTGAGTCACCTCTGCATGAAATCCCATTAAAAATTATTCCAACTCCACAGAGACAGTACCCAATAAAACATGATGCAAAGAAACAAGTCAGGGAGATCTTAGATCAACTTGAATACCAAGGTGTTATTGAGAATTGCAGCTCCCCTCTGAATAATCCTTTGTTTCCCGTAATGAAACCCGACAATTCATACCGTCTAGTTTTAGACTATAGGCATTTGGACACATGCACAAAAACATTTGCAGTACAAAATGCACACAGTGCCGCATTAATGAATAACACTGTGCAGAAGAAATACAGAACAACATTAGATATCTCAAATGGATTCTTCTGCCAAAATATAGCGCCTGAAAGCAGATATTTGACAGCATTTTCAGCACTAGGCTCTCAATGCCAATTTTGTAGACTGCCCAAAGGGTATTAGAATAGCCCTGAGTTGTTCTCAGCAAGAGTCACAGAGTTACTTCAAAATTATGATGAGGAGGCATTGTCCTATGTGAATGATATTTATCTGATGGACGATGAGTTATTGGAACACTTGAACAGGGTGAACAACATCATTTTGGGGTTCACCTCTGAGAACTACAAATTTAACTTTAAAAAATCAAATATTGCCTCAATGTCCTATTTTTAGGATATGAGCTCTCAAGTGAAGGGAAAAGCCTAGCACCTAATGTTATAGAAAAATGTGCGCTGCTCCAACGTCCAAAGACTCTGAAAAACTTAGAGTCCATTTTAGGATTCCTAAATTTTGGATTACGCAGAAAAAGTAAATTAGACTGGATTTTTCAGTTTAACATTGGACACAGGAACACACAGAAGTTCTACGTTCCTTACAGGCAGATATGATAGCTTCTAAACATTTACACACACGTGTGAATACCACAAATTAGGTGATCTGTGTAGTCGCGGGTCAATCTGGATATACCTACCTCACCTTCAACAAAGGCGATACAGTACCCATTGCATACAAATCTCATTTGTACACAAACGCTGAGATGCATTTTGCATCCACAGAAAAAATACTGACAGCAGTACAGACTGCTGTAGTGAGAGAAAGAGCACTAGCTCAGGGAAAATAATATTTGTTGTGGCTCCATTACCAACCTTAGAGGCTGTTACAAAAGCAAGCGTTCCAAACGCAAAAGCACTGCATCCGCGATGGATATTAATTCGCTCACTGTAACAGATGTAGACTATAAGTTGTATTCTACATTAAAAATACAAGCATTCCTGCAGTATGAACAAGAATATCTGGCCCGAATGAAATAATGCCTCTTGATCAGTATGAATACATCATTTACACTGATGGATCTGCCCAGCCTGCCATAGGAAGCAAACAGCAATACAGCGCGGCATGTGCGATTGTGAAGGGACGTATTCGAGACGGCAAGTTCCATCCTAGCAATATGCAGACGCAGTCTCTAGGAGATTGCATGGCTCAGCTGGCAGAACTAAAGTCCCTGATAATGCCACTAAAAAATATGGATCGAGAATTCCCCACACTCATTGTGTGCGGTTTGTTTTATTGAGTCCAGTCATACAACGAGTATCTTCATTATTGGGGCCAGAATGGGTTTAGAGATTCCAAAGGTTGCACAATAAAGCACAAGTTGCTTTGGGAACAAGTGGCAGAGCTGAAAAAAGGTATGCCAGGGGCTCACGTAATTCACACGTTGAGTCATCAGCAAATTGGCATTTACATGGAAGGGAATTCACTGGCTGATGAAGCCGCCAAGACGACAGTGTGAACTGCTGCCATTGCTGCAAGTACGAGATTAGACGGACAGATAATGGTAGCTGTCAACGCTACGTGCAATAACAGCTCAGCCTTGCCAAAAGGTTTTCCACTCAAGTACTCCTACAAAATAGATGCTCGAAATATTCTTATGCTCAAATTCCAGGAGTGGGGGATAGAGTAATAGCAAACATGAATAGCAGATTAGGTTTAATTCTAGCTGCGCACGAGGGTCTGGGTTCAGCACATGCAGGCATTACTGCAACAGTTTTGCTACTGAAACAACGTTACTGGTGGCCAGGTCTAACAAAACAGACTAAAGGCTTCGTCCTTAAGTGCGACATCTGTCAGCAGATGAAGGATTCCACCGTAGCATGTCCACCACAAACACCACTATAGATATCAGATAGACCACTCGCATGTGTCTATTTGGACCCTTACAATCTGACGGGGCTTACAGATACAGCCTGATGGCAGTGGATTCATGCTCCAGATTCCTGAGGGTTTGGCCACAGCGCTCGGCTGACGCTTGAACTGTTATAAAGGATTTGCGCGTCTTTATAGGGACATACGCAATTGGCACATTATATTCTGGAAGTGGCCCTGCATTTAGCTCTCGAGCTTACAAAGAAGCTTTAGGAAGTTTGGGTGTGGTCTTGCGGTACTCCTCTCCGTATCATCCCGAGGGAAATTTGATTGTGGAGAGGAAAAACCAGGACTTAAAGCAGTCCTTAACAGCAGGAGTATTAGGCTTGGGTGGCAGTTGGGTCAATCACCTATATGGGGTCCAGATGGCACTTAATAAGATGCCAAGAAGTTCCCTAGGGGGTACTCTATATGAAGTCCTGTTTGGGACTAGAATGTTGGTACCCAACCTCGATTGTGGCAGTGCTGTGGCGGATGAGAAACCATTTGACATCATTGATCGTTTGGCTGTTTTACAGGAATTCACTGAATTCCGGGCATTACAAAGCAAAGTTTTAAGTAAAATGCACCACCACTGGGGAAGTAAAAGCTGTTCCGGCCTGCATGGGTCCTGAAGATTGGGGACCTGGTCAGGGAGAAAATTGTGGATAAGAAAGAATTTGGGCCATCTTACAGAGCACCTGTACCTCTCCTGGCTGTCGAAGGAGCAAGAATTGTACTTCTTCCGCCTCTTGCCAGCAAGAAAGAAAAGAGATTTGTCTCAATCGATCTGATTAAACCACACTATGTGGCTGATACTGAATAGTAGGCTGCATGGGCTTCTGGGTAGCCGTCGATCTCCTCTCGCTACAATACAGGAAGTTCAGGCAGAAAGATTAATAACCTTTGAAGCTCCTATTGTACGAAGTGAAGGAGTTACCAACAATGGAATGGAACTTGTGCCTGTTGAAATTGAACAGCAACAAAATACAAATGAAACACAGATCTCAGTTCGGCCTAATACCGACATCTATGTGGATATGTCTCAAAAAGAGTCATCTGCCAATTCTTCACAACCTGCTGAGCTACCAAAGATAGATCGAACTGCTTCTGGCTATTTCATCGATTTCAACACCTTCTGTCTGGATCCAAGTGTTCCTTAGTTACCGCCAGCTCCTGTTTCCCACAAACAAAAAATACGTGATTTCTACCTTTGGCTGAAAAAGACTTACTTTGTTACACCCTGGCTATAGCTCTGGATTGCAATTGGTCTACTCTTCCTAGTCCTTTGGATTGGTTTCATGACCGTCTTTTTCCGGCTCCTGAATGAACATTATCTCCCAGAACACTCCCCAGTACAACATGTGAACTTGGTTCTGAAACCACATGCATCATCACACCGTGAACAGAGAGACCTGTCCTTAGTGAACATTACAGCAGTTCCGGTTCCTGAGGGAATAGTATGGGATAGGGTTGCATATGATGTATTTGGTCCAACTGAACTTTTGAAAATGCTGCACTTGTTTAAAATTTCTTTAAGTGATATCATCACCTCCAGTACTTTCTCTGAAGATTGGGACTTTGAAACTGTAAATACTATGCTGTCTGATTTAGAACAATTGGCTGCATTTTCGAGTAATGAATTGTATGATGATACATCTGATTTTGACACCATGTATTGTTATCAAAATAGAGGTCATCATTTTTTACACAAAACAAGTATCCCATGTAATTTTTTCACTTACCATCAATGGGAACATTGCCCAACACCACCAAACAGTAGTTCACAAACGTTTGCACAGAAGTTTGCTTATTTTTCTGGGTTTAACACTTCAGACCCGAACTCTTATTATTATAAGCTTGCACCTACATCTGCAAAGAAGAATATGCTAACTAACACGAAACATATATTCTGCTTCCTTTATTTCCCAGCTGCCTGTACAGGGTTTCGACTTTTTTAGGGACACCATAGACACAAAATCTGTCTGGGGGACTAAAGATTGGCAAGTTCAGGGAACTGAGGACTTATTTAAAGTGTGCCTCATACCACAGCAAATGATCTTCCTGAACAACACAGTGCAACAGACTACTTGTCTCGGATTAGCCAAGATCAAGGACCTGAACACACCTCAGATTCCCTCGCTTTCACACTTTGAGGGATGGCAGAACTATGCACAACATAGTGAGGATACACTAGATGACATACTACAGGATGGCTCGTACAATTCATCAGGCCCAATTGGAAGGGATAGCTGATTTGGCCTAGCGACACAAACAGGTGTCAGTCAAGATTCAGGGGTGCCACCGAAGGGTTTAGCATCCATAGGCCTGACCTATGCTACGTAGAACGAGAACACCTGGGGGTGGTGATAACCTACAGTGTTGGGAAGTTATGCTTAGAGTGGCTAAAAACCTCAACACTGTCCCAGTGAAACAACACTTGTCCTTACTCTCAGATGACATGGATCTTAGGGATTTTTTGTTAGGTCCCCAGAAGCCCCTTCAGAAGCGCTTCCTTTATGCTATTTATAATGAGGTATGGAAAATCTCCCAGCAGGAGGCTGCTGAGAGATTGCATGAGATTAACAGGGTTAACCTATAAAAGGCTTTGGAAGTGGTTGACAATGGCATGACCACACTGACATCCAGGATTTATTCACTGGGCAACATTGTGTCTTCTGCAATAGAAATAATAGAAAAGGATTTGTCTATTCTTCAACATGGGCAATCGCAATTGCGATCCATTTTATTATTGAGCTGGACGTTTCAATTACTGCATTCTGGTCACGTGTCTTGGCGGTATATAAACAGTACGTCTCTGTTTTCTGCATACAATCTAACAGAAAGACAGACAACAATGGCATGAAGAGATGCAAAATATACAATGCTGCACATAAAAAAATTGGACCAATTACCTTTTACCTAGTCACCCCCTACAGAATGGTTAATCCATGGCCATATTACACTGCCGGTCACGACATTCCAATTTCAGTACTGTCTACAGTATAACTAGGTAGGCAGGTATGAAGCGTTGGGAGATAGGTACATACATGAATTTTGGGAATTACCGTACAGATTTAGATGCAGGAATGGGGACACTGAAGATTTTCTCAGCGGTTCGGACTGCGAGACTTCTTTAAATGGGTCTCTAATTTGTCAGGATATTATGCTTCACGGAGCATGTAATGCTTCAGTTGCAAACCTATTTTGTCACTTGAAAGGATCCCCAGATGCTGTGATTCATCCAGTGTTCAAACTGCTCTCAAATGGGAGTTATTTGATGTTGAATGAGCAAGGTTGTTGTGGGATGCTGCCTGGCATCGCATATCTGGGCACAGTAAGTTCCAGGGATACTTGTTGTATGAGAGTATTGTTTCCACTGACCCACACAGTCAGGGAGCCGCCGTTATGGCCTTAATTGAATGTTTCCCTCATACGGTTTGATTCTCTGAGCAGACTGAAAGCCATGCTTTTATGGAAGGATGTGGCCTTAACCTCAGCCTGAGAGACTTTTGATCTCCAGGTTGCAAGGTCTTCAGCTGAGATACAGGCACTAGTCTGAACTAACTTCCTGCTCCATTTCGGGGAAATGGTATATCGTATCTTTAACATGTCTGATACGAGTGGGATAGTACACCTATTTAAGAGCATAGGTTCTGGACTATTAAGCACCATTAGTACGATTTTTGGAGTTATCTCATCATTAATACACTCCGTATTAGGAAGCGCTTTTGGAGGGCTTCCACTGGTCCTACTCCTTGTAGTGGGTATCCTGTTTTAATTTTCCTGCCTCGCAATGACATCCCAGTTTCCAAAGGGATAGAAAAAGCACTCCTGGTGCGACAATGTCGTGAATGCATGGTCCTCCATCTGGGCACACCTCGGCTTCGGGAACTAAATGAGCATTGGTTCCTATCATTCAGATCAGTCTGGGTTGACTGTGTCTTGCCTGTGCTCCACTGCCTATTCTGCGGATACGAAAGCATGTTGGACATATGTCTAACACTTCCATCGGTTGCGCCACCAGACGTAGACGAACTACTGGACCCCTTAAAGGCCCACGTATTACAGTGTCCTCGGCGTATTCCCATGTTGATGTCGGCATTCTTAGAGTCACCACAGGATGCTTCAGCTCCTGTCAGAATGGACACATGCTCTGCAGCAGGCTCACAGGTGTCGAGCGCTTCCTCAGCGGCCACTGTGGGAACCGGAAAAGATCACCTTTGCACCATTGACCTAATCCAAGAGGTGTTACAGGGACCCTCGTCTGCGAAGGCTAGCAGTTCCGATGTTGCATCTTCCACACAGAGCACATACAAATGTGGTTCTCCGTGTGATGGGAACAAATCGGCCTTTTTAAAAAACAAGTCAAATTGGAATAGAAAACATTGTTTTGTTTTATTTTTTTTCTCCTTGCTCTCACTGAGCACCATGGCTTTCAGTGTGCTGACCTTTTACCTAGTTATGTGCCAAATAAATATTGTGTGGTTTTGCTCGAAAAACTAGCCTGATTTATTATGCATGAGGATTCTTAGGGGCATATTCTCAAGGGCTTATCGCCGATTTATCGGCACTTTAGCGCCGCAAAAGTGGCGATAGATTTATCGCCCTATTCTCAAGCTGGTGCAAACTGCCGACATCGCCAGTTTACCAGCGATAGCTGCCGCAAAAAACATCGCCACGGATGAGTGCGACAACTAACGCTAATGATATGCAGAGCAGGCGTTCCCGTGCAAAAACACACGAAAACATCACCTTCGCGATATTCTCAACGACCAGCCAGATCTGCGATGCGAACCAAGAACAGGCGATAAGGCGCGTTAGCAGCAGGGATTTAACACCTGCCTTTTGCTGGTGTTAAGCAGGACGACTACCTGCAGTATGAAAGGGAGCCCAGCCCAGAGCCACATCTGAAGACCAACAGATGCCATGGAGCCAATGATCATGCAGCTCGGAGAACCAAGAGGTCCACAACACCCACCACCACCACTCCCAGGCCCCCCACCCCCGGATTACCACCTAGGCAGTGCAGGACAGCGGACGACCCTAAAACGCACCAGCCCCAGAGACTCAACGTCAGAGGAAGCCATTGGCCAACACAGGCTCAAAAGGACAACCATTCACCGCATCCTGACCCACATTGCCCACAGGCTGACGGTACCAACACAGCGGACAACCTACATCCCCCCGCAGACAAAGCTGCTGGCTGTGCTGCACCTGTTGGCCCCTGGTACCTTCTAACCAACAACTGCCAGAGTCAGAGGAGTCTCACAGCCAGCCCCATCAAACTCCCTCACATATGTCATGGATGCATGTCCACAAAAGCAACAGCGGGCCCCTGTATCCGCACCACACAATAGTTCCAATTCGTAGTGCACCTGCGCAACCAACCCCAACGCCAGCCGTGCAAGATGCCTCCCTGCCCCAGACCCAAGATCATAGTAACCGAAATGTGGGTGCGCCAGGTCATGAAGTCCAGTAGTCAACAGTAGTGTAAAAACAGAACTTTATTACAAATACACAAACAAACAAAACAAAAAGCTCAGCCAACGCGTTCCATTCCCAACGGGGAACTTCAACATGGCAACGTGTCTTCAGAAACCTGTGGGAGAATTGGTGACAATGGTCAAACTTCCGAATAGTCACATGCCTAATCTGGTACAGTGTACTGCACTTGGACAAACCGGAATGCTCACAGGCATAACAAACCATGCATGAGAAGACCGTAACAGAAGTTTGTGTGGCCGTAACTGTCGTAGGAATGAAGAGGAAGGTAACGACCACACGAACTGCTGTTACGGTCACAGCATGCAGGACTCATCATACCTGAAAGCATCACAGTGTGTCTCAGCTCGATACCCCTGCCCCTCACTCCCCCCACACTGCGCAGGAACATCTTGAGACCACGCAAGGGAACTACGCCATAGCTGGGGTCACGCACGTGTTGGGAGCAATTCACAGCACACGTGTATGACTTGTGCCCCCTGCCGACACTGCACACAATCACCGCAACAGCAACCACATGCATGCCATCACTGTGCATACAAAAGTGGACCACCGTGGCCTGTCCACTAATGTCGTCGCAAACTCCCCAGGCAGTGTGCATGATTCCCACATGTCCGCAAGTCCGCCACCAACCAGCGCTTTGAGGATGGCCCCCATGGAAATTCACTGCCCATCGGCAAGTACCAACTGAACACACCACACACCTCAACTCCACAATCCCCCAACTCGCAACTGTGGGAATGCACACGTCACAAATCCACCGCCAAAGTGACTACTGCGTGTGTCTCAGTCTCCGCCACAACCTGTCCATAGGCCTACATACACGTGGCCGACCACCTTCAACGGGCACATTCACACTGGAGACGAGGTGGCTACGTCCCAAACCAACCAGCGCACATCACGATCATCGCATGCAGGGTGGTGTCAGCAAGGGCGGCGCCCCCCACCCAGCCACGAGTCCGCCGCCGTAACCGGTGGTGCCTGCGCGATCCTGTGCGCCTGCTGCACCCCAGCCCTGGTCCCTAGACTGGTCCGCCGCCGAGCGATGACTGGCCGCCCCTGCGCACCCAGGCCTCAATGCTCACCTGCCGCCACCGGCATGTCTCCAAGAGGGCCCTCCACGTGCCGGTGCAACCTCCTCAGCCGGTCGCTGGATTCCGCGCCACAGGCCCCCAGCGCACCCTGCGGCACCGCGCACCATGGAGTAATGTGTGTGCTGACTGCTGCCTGCGCGTACACTGCGGCCAAGCAGGGCACACTGTTCAATTTGAGTCTTGATTCGCTGGACGCTGCATCGAGGCCAACGCATCATCGCAGGCTGCATACCCGCTCAGCTCTTCAGGTGCCACTAACCCTGTGCAAGGCAAGTCATCGTCACGTGGCGTTAGGCCCCTGCCAGCCATAGTGCAGCGGGTGCCCCTAACCCTGTGCACCGCAAGTCATCGTCACGTGGCGGTAGGCCCGTGCCTGCCGCTGTGCATCGGATGCCACCAACTCAGTGCACCGCAAGTCATCATCACTTGGCGGTAGGCCCGTGCCGGCCGCTGTGCATCGGGTGCCACCAACTCAGTGCACCGCAAGTCATCGTCACGTGGCATTAGGCCCGTGCCGGCCGCTGTGCATCGGGTGCCACCAACTCAGTGCACCGCAAGTCATCGTGACGTGGCGGTAGGCCCGTGCCGGCTGCTGTGCATCGGGTGCCACCAACTCAGTGCACCACAAGTCATCGTCACGTGGCGGTAGGTCCGTGCCGGCCACTGTGCATCGGGTGCCACTAACCCAGTGCGCCACAAGTCATGGACCCTTTATGATTGGGTCTCGTGGTGCGTACGCCATCATGACATCTCCGGCAGTGGGAATGTGATGTGCTAGGCCCCTTTTATTGGCAGGGTCACATGTCCTGTGACGCCTGTGCTGAATGGGTGTGGTGTGGGTGTTAACCAGCCCTCAGGGAGTGGCTGTGGCATGCTGACAACTAGACCAGTGATCAGCAGATCACTACAGGGAAGACCTGGGACATGTAGCTTTGTCGTCCCCCCCTCTGAGCGTAAGCGGAGTGGACTGGCCTGGCGTATGGCAGGCCAGCGTAGGGGTGGGAACAATGAGCCCGGGGCTCTGGGCGAGCTTCAGTTCTGGGCTGGACAAGGAAGTAACTGATGCTTGTGTCTCTGTTGTAGTGTCTACGCCACCCGGACCGCAATCGGCAATGTTGCACCCTGTGACTCAAGTCCCACGACATGAGCAACATGGACGTAAGGGGAATCACTGACCCTACATTCATCCATACTCTCATACTTGAATGATCAAAGACATGAAACATCTGTGCGATTCTGAATGTTTAATTCACATCCAGTGGAGTGTTGCGCTGGAGCAGTACAGGGCCATGCAAACCCCACTTCACATTATTGGCCCGTGGAGGGCCAGCCAGAGTCCTTCAGGGAATGACAAGTACATCGGAAGAGGAAGAGTTCAGTCCGCAGTCTGATCGCTGTGTCATTGGTAACCAAACAGAAAATGGCATCCATGTCGAGGTCCAAGGTGAGTGTCGTAGAGTGTATCGGGGGACAGTGGAAGGTGATGATGCAAAGGGCAGAACCAAGCAGAAACAGGCCATATGGCGGAGATGAATGCTACTGCCTCCTCCTTACCTGTAAGGTTGATTCACCCGCATCTTCGTCCTCTGATGTCACATGTGCCTCACACGTGGGTGATGGTGGATTGCCTGCCGCACTGTGTGCCACTGACACATCGGGGGCCGGAGGTGGACTGCCTGTCGCACTGTGAGGCACTGACACATCAGGGGGCGGAGATGTGGATGTAGAAGCAGCAGCAGCATTCATCTGCGCAAGGCCTTGAGGCAGCAATGCCATGACGATGTGCTGCAGGGCATGGAAGGTCCCAGCCACAACTCGCTGGTGTGCAGCCGTGGCAGCCATTCTTTCCGCCGTCATCCGCTCCATGTTCTCCATGAGCCCCCACATCTGTCCTAACTCCCGGCTGACATCGCTGGAGCCACTCTGACTGGACAGTTGTTCTCTCAGTATCATGACTCCAGTGATGTCAGCCATTTATTTTATTTATTTTTATTTATTTATAAAGCGCCCGAATCACCCCATCAGGGTATCTCCGCGCTTGAACTGCTATAGAACTCCAAGGGGATGCTAAATTAGAATAAAGTCGACTTTAACAACTTTCTGAACTTAAGATAGTCCGTGCATAGTCGTAAATGGATAGGGAGTTGATTCCAGTAGCGTGGGGCCAAGTGGTAGAAGGCTTTACCACCCTGTCGCGCTCTATGGAAGCGGGGGACAAGGAGCAGGGCTTTAGATTCGGAGCGGAAAGATCTGGAGGGCAGGTACCTGACTAATTTGTCCTTTAGATAACTGGGGCCTAAGTTGTTTAAAGATTTAAAGGCCATACAGCAAATCTTAAATTTAACCCTCTTCCGCACTGGGAGCCAGTGTAATTCCCTAAGGAGGGGGAGAGATTCAGTTCTGGGGGGAGCGTTAGCCACCAAACAGGCCGCCGCGTTCTGGACTATCTGCAGTTTGTTCAGGGAGTTTTCGTTAGCTGCAATCAGCAGAGCATTGCAGTAATCCAGACGGCTCCAGCACCAGAGCCTGTACCAAGGTCTTCCGGGTTGACAGTGGTAGAAAGGGGAAGACTCTCCTAAGAAGGCTGAGATTATGAAAACAGACTCTCACTGTTGTGGAAATGTGTTCCCCAGTGTCAGTTTCTGGTCTATTTTGACCCCCAGGTTTTTTACTATCAATTTTGGATTGGGGGCGGAACCCAGAATCTCCGGCCACCAACTTGGGGACCATCTAACTGTTGCTTCTCCAAACAACATTATCTCTGACTTTCCTGTATTCAATTGGAGGAAGTTATCCTTCATCCATTCCGCGATAGATTTCATGCCCTCTGCAAAAATAGCCTGAGTATCTGAACTTGTTTTGTCGAAGGAGAGGAGGAGTTGGGTATCGTCGGCGTAGGATATGGGACTAAATCCTAACTTTCTCAATAGTCCTGCCAAAGGGGAGACGTAAATATTGAAGAGAGTAGGACTCAGACAGGAGCCCTGTGGTACTCCCTTAGTCACCTTGGTAGTCTGTGAGCGGAAAGGGCCCAGATGAACGGTCTGTGTTCTTTCGGACAGGAAGTTCCCAATCCATTTCAGGGCATTCCCTTTGAGGCCTGTGCCCTCTAATCTTCCCATTAAGATTTGGTGGGAGATGGTATCGAACGCAGCGGACAGGTCAAGCAGCACCAAAAGTACTGCCCGGCCACCGTCGAGCTGCGCTCTTATGTTGTCTGTAACTTCCACCAATGCAGTCTCCGTACTGTGCCTGGGTCTGAAACCAGACTGAGAGGGGTCCAGACAGTTGGAAGATTCTAAAAAATTGGACAGATGCTTATTAATGTGCTTTTCTAGGAGCTTACTCAGTAAAGGAAGCAGCGAGATGGGGCGATAGTTTGAAACATCCTCCGTGGAGATTTTAGAGTTTTTCTTGATAGGGAGAATTTGTGCAGCTTTCCATTCTGGGGGGAGAATGCCTTCCTTCATGGAACTATTCAGGATCGAGCAGATAGGTTCGGCTAATTCTTTTAAATAGAGTCATGGCAACTCTAGCCGGGATAAGATCTAGTGGGGATCCCGATTTAACCGACTTAAGGAGCGCCTCTGTCTCCTCCGGAGTAAGTATCGGGTAATTCTCCAGAGAAGCATCATTAGGAGTAGTTGGAAGGGGGTCAGTCTTGGGGCCTATTTGTAAGTCCTTAGCTGTCATGATTTTATCATAGATTAAATCAATTTTCTGAGTAAGATGGATAGCTATATTGTCACACAAAACTTGGGAAGGGGCAGCTTCAGCGTCACAAGCCTTAGGGTTAATAAAGGTTTGTAGGATCTGATAGAGCTTTCTCGGAGCATTACTTTCTTGTTCAAGTTGGGATGCAATGTGAGCCATGGATCGTTGGAGAGCATGGAGGGGACTGTGGGTGTCCGTTAGGGACTGTAAGTGGTCCCTGATGGGAATCAGACACCCATGTATGGCATCAAGTTTGGCTGCCATGAGGTCGAACCCCACCCGCACCTGATCAGCCATCTTCTCCTGGACCTCTAACACACGGCGTTGGAAGGCCATGTGTTGTTCGTGGGGGTCCTGGGAGACAGCCGGAGTGGTAGGTGCTTCCTGCTGTGTGGTCTGTGCAGGGGGTGGGGTCTCCTCGATGCAGCTGGGTTGCCCTGCTCCTGGAGGTGGGGTGCCGAAGCTGTCAATGAGGATTTGGAGGGCTTCGCTGTCAATGAGATGTCCTCATCGTCATCAGTGAAGAGTTGTTGGGGCTGCTCTGCAGGAGGTGTTGATGCTCCCTCTGCAATGTGAAGGGGAGATGCAGTGTTACATTGTGTTCACATGTATGTTGACGCATTGTACAAGTTCACATGCAGACTGCATGACAATGTACATTGTGACTGTTTAGGAGGAGCTGCCTATTTGATGCGGGACAGTGGGCATTTCGTCAACATCAAGGATATGTGTTTGTACTTGTACATTGACATCTCACATTTCCCTGCTGTGCCAAATGTGCTTGGCCAGTTTCTACACACAGGCGGCACCAGTTGTGTCCTCTGTCCTGTTGTAAACGTGTTGCAGTTTGTACCACATCGTTGTCGATGCTGATGTGCTCTGAATGTGATGTGTGTGTGCTGCATTTTGGGAGAGTCGCCCCTGCAGCTCTGATTTTTCTGCCCCTTGTCCCTTTCAGGTGGTGTGCCTTTGACTTCTGTGCCCATACAGTACTGAGATGTTGCAGACTTGGATGAATTTGGGTCTTGGTGGGAGTTGGGACTCTGGGGCATGGTTTGTCTGCAGATGTGTTGTTGACGTCAGGGGTTGTTTGTGCAGGTGGATGTGTCAGAGTGTGACCTGCTCCTTTATGGATGTGGTCCACACCCAGCCACCTCAGTGTGGTGGCGTGCACCATGTCATGATTATCGGACTGCAGCCAGGCTAATCGTCATGCAGTGTCACTTGCATTGTCAGTGTGGCTCACAGACACGCCGCTTTGCTAGGTTTGGCACATGTGCATGGGTTGGTTGTGAGATTGGTGATGTGTGGGAAGGGCCCCCTCTGAGCACATAGTCGACGGGGGCCTACTTGCTGTTTCTAGGTGTGCTGCAGTGTGCCAAGGGGATCAGGGACATGATCCAGAGTCATTGTGGGTGTGCATTGTGCTGTACTTAATTGTGCATGTGTGCCATTGTGCCCATCTCCCCCTGTCCCTCCAGTCCCTGGTCGTTACTCACCCTGTTGCTGTTGTGTCAGGTCATGTTATGCAGTGTCCGGTCCCCCAACTCCTGCCACCGTCTCCGCACTGATGACTGTGGACACCATTTCCTCCATCTCATCCAGCTCCTCCTGTGGCGCTGGACTCCCACCTCCAGTCTGCATTGCTGCCTTCTGGTTGTTGGCGAGTTTCTGCTTGGTCTTGCGCTTCACATCATTCCAGCGCATCTTGAGCTCTTCCATTGCCTCCTCAGCGCTCCGGTTGCATTCACTTTGTCCAGGATGGACTGCCATGTTGCATTTTTTGTTGCCAATGACACAGTGGAGGTGACGAACAGTTGTTGATGGTGTTCTATCACCTCCGTGATCAGGATCCTGTTTTCCTGCGGACTGAACCGCGTCTTCCTCTTCTTCTTGTCCTTGCCCTTCCCTGTCCCCGAGGTCCCAGGCTGCTCCTCCGGGGGGCTTGTGGGGTTCTGGCCGTCCTCTGTACCTGCTCTGGCTGCCTCCATTGTGCTTCGCTGTAGTTTGGTTTTTGTTTGTGTTTTTTTTTCTTCTGCTTTTGTAGTTATTTTTCCCGCCTGACGTGTGTGATTTGCAGGCCTGGTGCTGCTTTTCGCTGACTGTCATATCGTGGTTGGGCCCATCGCAACTTTTTTCGCGTTCGGGTTTGGATTTTCATCGCCGTCCCGGTAATGTTATCGCGGACATTTGACGCGTTATCGGGAGACTATCACATGTTACCGCCGTGTTTCAAAATACGACGTTAACCCGGAGTTATTTTCCCACGATAGACGGCGATATGAAAACTTGCGTTAACCTATTTTGGCGATGTTTATCGCACATTCTTGAGAATATCCCCCTTAGTATCACAGCAGGATTACCATCTTCTGTATAATAACTATGTACAAAAGTCACCGCTATCGTCATCCTTGAATGACAAGCTCACAGTATCATCACACATCTGGGTAGAACTCCTGAGGGTACCTTTTGGGTATATAAGCACCACATCTTCGCTGGGCAAACCAGAAGAGAAGCTTCCATGCTGACACGAGCTGCAGGAGTCCCTACATGCAGAACCTCCAGCATGCGGTGGTCTCAAATCCGTTGCGGGGTGTTCGACTCGAGACCTAGATGAGGTCCTTTGTTCTTTCCCATCAGGTAATGGGGTTGGCTCTTTCCTAGGGGGATTCTTGGCTTCGCACCTACAAACATGCTAGGTACACTTAGGTACACTTAGCTAGGTTTCGCATCTTTGGAATACTCTCGATTACTGCCATGTATCGATATGCCAGCATATATTCACTGTTTTAGCACCGTGGTATGATTCTACCTTTTATTTGCTCTGTTGGTGCTTGTAATCTTATACATATGTGTCTGTCTAATGATTGTCGCAGCAAATACATTTTACACTAGAATGATGCTGATAGATACTTATTGAAAACATCCCCATCGTTTGTTCTTTGTATCTCTCTGAGAATAAGTAAGTACGAGTGACTGAGTGAAAAGTACGGCACTGTTTCCATAGTCCCTGAGGGTTTCGAGAGTTGTCATGCTTAGTGGTTGCCAGAAAACTATTCGCTCCTTGGTAAGGGTCGTGGGCTTATAGTGGCACTGCAAGCTCGCTGGTCTATAGGCTAACATATCCTACGGGGGCGTCTGTCAACAGTTTAGGCACCAATCCCTTAGGTTATGTTATCCAAACAATGAGCAGATCCTGTAGATTTGTAAGAGCAACATGACAATGCAGCACACCAACAGTAATAAAGTGAAAGCACAACACAAGAAAAAAGCCAAACCATTTAGATAGAAAAATAGGGTAAATATTGATAACGAAAATGATACCAGAATGGCAAAAATCCAAACAGTATTGGCAGAGATATTCAGTTTAAAATCTTTAGATAAAAATAACAACTAAAAGCACAAATCTGCACTCGGGGTCATCTGGTTGCACTAGATCAGGGGAAAGTAAAAGGTTTGGGCCAACTCTGGTGGAGCACTGGTTGGGTACAGGGACCTGGTTAGCCCACTGATAAGTTAACTTCTAAGGTTGGCACAAAAGTTCTATCAGCATTAGAGAAGAGCGCAAGGAGGAGGCTTTCGGTGCGAAGAGCAAGACGGTTGTTGCTGTAGTGTGAAGATCCGGTCGCCACTGGAGCTTTGTGTTGGCGGTCAACACAGACTGCCGTTGCTGTAGCATGAACTTTAGGTCTTGCATTGCCAGTCATCATGTATGGTTGCTGTCGCCACGAAGAGCAGGTCCCATTGGAGCTTTGCATTGGCCGTCGTCGCTGGTGGCAGAGCTTTGGCACAAACTGGCACATTCACGGTCGCGATGAGCCCAAAACGTTTCTTCTTGGAGGAGCTGGGTGCCATCCAAAGGTCCAGGACCTGGGCCCACCCCTTGGGGATCAGTACTCACTCCGGCAGAGGTCTGCAGCATGGTTCAGGCAGGCCCATTTGCACATGGTCAGCTGGGCATTTACAGGGAGGCCTCTGAAGCTTATTGTGTCTCTGTAGCTTACAAGGAGGTCAGCCAACTGTTATGTTAAGTCGATTTGAAGAGCACTCTAATTACCCGTAAGGGCCTCCACGCACCGTCTCTGAGCAGGTATATGGGTGTGAGGCCCTCGCAGTATTATTCGAAGAGCCGGGTCTTCAGCATCTTGTGAAACTCAAGTAGCGAGGAGGAAGCTCTAATGTGTTGTGGGAGGTCGTCCCATGCTTTGGGTGTGATGTAGGAGAAGGAGAGACCTCCTGTTTTGCTTTTGTAGATGTGGATGGTATGTGCTACTGAGAGTGAGGCTGAGCAGAGGTGTCTGGATGGTTTGTTAAAGTGTATACAGCTGTTGAGGTATGTGGGTCCAATGTTGTGTAGGGCTTTGTAGTGTACGTGAGGAGTTTTAACTGGCTGCATTTGTGAATGGGGAGCCAGTGGAGCTCCCTGAGGTGAGGTGAGATGTGGGAGCGTCGAGGTAGGTTGAGTATGAGCCTAGTGGTGGCATTCTGGATTGTCTGTAGTCTGTTCAGGAGCTATGCTGTGGTTATTTCTGAAGCCTGATTGTGTGCTGTCCAGTAGCTGGTGGAGCTTGAGGTGGCTTTTGAGTTTTTGGTTGATGGCTTTTTCATTCACTTTTGCTGGGTAGGGAAGCAGGGAGATAGGACCGAAGACTGCCAGCCTGGCTGGGGTCAGCTGAAGAGTGTTGACTGATGCATGCTTCCTTGCTTCCAGGAAGATAGTGGTGGTGATGGAGGTGTTTTGGATGTATGCAAGTATTCTGTTGACTAGTGATGGGCTGTGGTGGGGTCAGGGGTCTGTTGGGGCCCAAGAGTGGACTTTTTTTTACGATAGTGGCTATTTCTTCACTGACAAGAGTCTTCCATGCAGTCAGGTGGTTGTCTTGGTTGGTGACGGCCAGGTCGGCAATGTGTTTGCTGGGGTCTGGTTGGGGTGTGAAGTTGCTGTAGATGTTGGCGATTTTGGTGTTGAAGAACTTTAGTAGGTCACCGCACAGCTCTTGAGAAGGGATGATGCTGTTAATGGAGGCCGTAGGTATAGTGAAATTCTTGTTGATCGAGATTTCTCTGCTGCTGTTGGAGCTTAGTTCAATGCGTTGAACTAGTGCTTTTTTCTTTCTGTCTCTTAGTTGCTGGTTGAATCGTCTGAGGGCTTCTTTAAAGGTGGTCCTCTCGGTAGCTTCGTGGCTGGCTCTCCACTTTCTCTCTAGTTGTTTGCAGTGTCTCTTGGAGTCACAAAGGTCCTCTGTGTACCAGCTTGTATGCTTGTTGGTTCTTCTCTGTTTGCTGAGTTTGATGTGCTCCAGGGAGTCTACACACTTGTTTATCCAGTTGTTGAAGTTGTCAATCTTGTTGATGTTGATTGCAGTGTTGTGATGGCCTATGCAGAGGGTTTGAGCTAGCCGGATTCTGAGATTTTGCCCCAGCTCTGGCTGGGTAGGCTAACTTTGGTTGGTGTATCAGCTTTTGGTGTGTTGACTTGAAAATGGACATGGAGTGGTCAGTACAAGTGAGCGGTGAGGTCGAGTTGAACTTTTTGCCATCGAAATGGTGAAGATGGGGTTGAGCGTGTGTCTGGCAGTGTGTGTGGGTTCTGTGAAGCGTTGGGTTAGTCCTATGTTGTCTTGGCTTTCTAGGAGTGGTGTAGGGCTGGAGTCAGTGTAGTCTTCCATGTGGAAGTTAAGGTCCACTGAGGAGTATGAGGTGATGAAGTCCATGATAAGGTTGGTGAAGCTAGCTTGTGGACTTGGTGGACGGTAAATGAGGGTTCCACTTAGGGTGAAGTTGTTGGAGATTTGAAGTTTGAAGTGTAGATTTGCAGTTTGAAGTGTAGATGTTTCATGAAAGAGTTGCGTTCTCTGTGGTCATGGTGTACTTGATGGAGTCTTTGTCGATGATCACGAGTTCCCCCTCCTGGTATCTGACGGTGGTCTTGCCATGCTATCTTGCAGCCTAGCCGAATTGCCATGGCGATGTCGGATGCCTATGTTGAATTTAGCCAGGTTTCCATAATGAAGAGGCGGTCCGGTGAGTCGCTGTTCAGCATGTCCCAGATTTCGTTTGAATGTTTGCTGAGCAAGCGGATGTTGAGTAGCATGCATGTTAGTGAGTCTTGGGGTGCTGGTTTGTTGTTGGGTGTGATACTGCGTGGCTGAGTTGTTGCCGTGGCTTACATAGGGGGTGTTGTGGGTGCTACATGTGAAGCGACAGTGGGTGCAGGTGAAGGCTCTCACTGTGTTGTGCGGTGTGGCGCAGCAGCCTTGTGGGAGAGATGTCCTAGGTCGAGGGAACACAGGAACAATGTGGTGTTTCACTGGGGGGAGGTTGGACCAGGGTTTGTAGCACTAGGTGCAATCCATTTGCGCATATGGGCTTATCTTTGGTGTGCCCGCTGGTTGTATAAATAGGTCCTTGGAGGGGGGTGGAGCACGGGGGCAATGGGTGGGGCTGAGCCAAAGAGGACAAAGAAGAGAAGATTATGCAGGAAAAGATGAAGCAGATTAAGAGCAGTGGAGGTGGGAAAAGTAAGGGTGGGCGGAATTTGCGGAGTTGTGTTCCGCGAAATTCCGCGAACGGCAAGAAATCTCCGCGAGCACGCGGAATTTCGCGTGCTCGCGGAGATTTTGCTACGCCCGTTGAATCCTGCCCTGCATATTTATCCACGAAGATGCCACCGTTTTGTGCAATACCTCTACTCAACTGGAGTACTTTCTACTGGCTAATCAGTAAGTGCTACCTCGTTGGCTAAATGTATAGTGCCTTCCCTACACTACAGCTGCGTAAAGGACCAGAAGAATTGTCCCCAGTGACCTGGGTGTCTGTAACTTTGCCACCGCGCCGAAAGCGCCGGGGTCCTTTGATTAAGCTGTCCATCATAGTGGGGAAAGGGCGGGAAGACGTTGCATACCGCTAGTGTATGTGGGCGGGGCCAAACGGGCGGGGCTTCTAGGCCAGTTCACATGCCTCTTGTTTAAAAAGGGTCAGAGCAGGATCTCAGCGGCAGACGAGGAGAAGGAACCTCCTGGTCACAGGAACTACACGAGGATTGCGCTCGAGAAAATCAAGGATGCAAAGACATCCATCAAGGATTGGAGCTAACTTTTCCGGCTGGACATGGGAAGAAGGCACATCTGCTTAACCACGCTCACGAATTCTACACGAGGATTGAGCTCGGAAAATCAAGGATGCAAAGACCTCTATAAAGGATTACAGCTAACTTTTCACGTTGGAAATGGAGAGAAGGCACATCTGCTTAACCAAGCTCAAGAATTCTGCACACCTGCCCTGCATATTTATCCACGAAGATGCCACCGTTTTGTGCAATACCTCTACTCAACTGGAGTACTTTCTACTGGCTAATCAGTAAGTGCTACCTCGTTGGGTAAATGTATAGTGCCTTTCCTACACTACAGCTGCGTAAAGGTCCAGAAGAATTGACCCCAATGACCTGTGTGTCTGTAACTTTGCCACCGCGCCGAAAGCGCCGGGGTCCTTTGATTAAGCTGCCCATCATTCTACACGGGGATTGCGCTCGAGAAAATCAAGGATGCAAAGACCTCCATCGGGGATTACAGCTAACTTTTCACGTTGGAAATGGAGAGAAGGCACACCTGCTTAACCACGCTCACGAATTCTACACGAGGATTGAGCTCGGAAAATCAAGGATGCAAAGACCTCTATCAAGGATTACAGCTAACTTTTCACGTTGGAAATGGAGAGAAGGCACACCTGCTTAACCACGCTCACGAATTCTGCACGAGTATTGCGCTCGGGAAAATCAAGGATGCAAAGACCTCCTTCGAGGATAACAGCTAACTTTTCACGTTGGAAATGGAGAGAAGGCACATCTGCTTAACCACGCTCACGAATTCTACACGAGGATT
Organism: Calotriton arnoldi; assembly: GCA_963921515.1. Lineage (NCBI taxonomy): Eukaryota > Metazoa > Chordata > Amphibia > Caudata > Salamandridae > Calotriton > Calotriton arnoldi. Next base: position 515,930 of record CAWUFW010007733.1, read on the forward strand.
ACGCTCGAGAAAAGCAAGGATGCAAAGACCTCCATCGGGGATTACAGCTAACTTTTCACGTTGGAAATGGAGAGAAGGCACATCTGCTTAACCACGCTCACGAATTCTGCACACCTGCCCTGCATATTTATCCACGAAGATGCCACAGTTTGTGCAATACCTCTACTCAACTGGAGTACTTTCTACTGGCTAATCAGTAAGTGCTACCTCGTTGGGTAAATGTATAGTGCCTTTCCTACACTACAGCTGCGTAAAGGTCCAGAAGAATTGACCCCAGTGACCTGTGTGTCTGTAACTTTGCCATCGCGCCGAAAGCGCCGGGGTCCTTTGATTAAGCTGTCCATCATTCTACACGGGGATTGCGCTCGAGAAAATCAAGGATGCAAAGACCTCCATCGGGGATTACAGCTAACTTTTCACATTGGAAATGGAGAGAAGGCACACCTGCTTAACCTCGCTCACGAATTCTACACGAGGATTGAGCTCGGAAAATCAAGGATGCAAAGACCTCTATCAAGGATTACAGCTAACTTTTCACGTTGGAAATGGAGAGAAGGCACACCTTCTTAACCACGCTCACGAATTCTGCACGAGGATTGCGCTCGGGAAAATCAAGGATGCAAAGACCTCCTTCCAGGATAACAGCTAACTTTTCACGTTGGAAATGGAGAGAAGGCACATCTGCTTAACCACGCTCATGAATTCTGCACGAGGATTGCGCTCGGGAAAATCAAGGATGCAAAGACCTCCATCGGGGATTACAGCTAACTTTTCACGTTGGAAATGGAGAGAAGGCACATCTGCTTAACCACGCTCACGAATTCTGCACACCTGCCCTGCATATTTATCAACTCGGGCACCTGCTTCAGTGCTTTCTTGCACCCGTATTCCGTTCCGCCGCGGATCGCGGAAGTTTCGACATTTCCGCGTTCCGCGCGGAACGCGGAAATGCCGAAATTTCGCAAGTTCCGCGAGCGGAACGGAATTTGCCGCCCACCCTTAGGGAAAAGGGCACGGAGAGCATGGGGGGGCCAAGGGCAACAAAAAGCCCAAGAGCAACAGCGGATGAGAAAGCAAAAGAGCAGAATGGCTGAAAAAGCAAAAAGGGCTAAAACAAGCTGAAGAAAAACAGAAAAGAACTTAAAAGGGCTGAAGAGGAAATAAAAGCTTGAAGGGCTGAAAAAAGTAAAAGAGCAAAAAAAAGACAAAGGCTAATCAGGAAAATTAGAGGAAATTAAGAGGAAAGAGAATGGGGAAGGAGATAATATTAGGGCCACTTTTTCAGTAGCTCATACTCCACACTAAACATGAGACATATACAAGAGCAAACGTATAAAAACTGAATTAGACAAAAGCACTACTCCCATTAAGTGAGGTCCGCCTGCTCTTGTGTCTCAATACAACTGTGCTCTGCACTTATGATGGTTGCTGCCCTAAATAATAGGCTACTCCCTCTGCCTCTTATACCCCTTTCCCACCACATCTGGCCGTCACTCCATTCTTGAAACAGATTATCTGTCCCTTTCAGTAAAAATGAGCGCCCAGGTGTGGTCCACCTCTTTACTAATACTCTCCCCCTGTCTTATCATAAAGTGTAATCAATCAATCGATCAGGACTTGTAAAGCGTGGCTGATCACCGGTGAGGGTATCCAAGCAATGTGAACCCTCCTGCAAGGGGGGGGATTCAGTTGAACAGCCAGGTCTTGAGTCCTGGAAGTGAAGGGGGAGGTCATTCCAGGACTTCGCGATGAGCTAGGAGAAGGAGCGTCCTCCACTGTTGCTTAAGCAGATAGGGGGGCGAGGTAGCGGGAGGTGGAACGCAGGTGTCTGGTGGGTTGGTGGAAGTTCAGGTGGTGGTTGATGTATGCTGGTCATTAGTTGTGCAGAACTTTGTAGGTGTGGATCAGCATCTTGAATTGATATCTCTTCTGAATGGGGAGCAAGAGGAGCTTCTTAAGGTGGGGGTGATGTGGGTCCACTTATAGAAGTTTAGTATGAGTCTGGCCGCTGAATTCTGTATGGTCTGCAGTCTTTTCGGGTGGTGCGAGGTGATCCATACGTGGAGTGCATTGCCATAGTCCAGCTGGCTGGTGACTAGGGCTTGAGTGACGGTTCAACTGGCCATTTGAAGATGTTGCTGAGCCTGCAAAGAGTGAGGAAGCAGGCAGAGGAGCACGACTCCACAAAAATCAAAATCAAAATTGAGAAAATCTCTCCTGGATCTTCAGGTCTGGTTAAGCCCATCCACAGGTGTGGCTAACATTTCCCTACACTACCCTTCCAACCCCTCTCCTAATTCAAGTACAGGGGCTCCCATCTGGCTAGGGATGGAGGAATTGGTGGTAGGCCTGCTTCCTGTCATCACAGTCTGAGAATTAAAAGGCCAGCACACCCATGAGCAACATTACCTGCAATAGTGGTTACAGTCCCATACCCCAACCAAAGAAGAAGTTGTGCATTATTGATTATGACAAGTGCATCTTGCCCGAAGCAATACTCACTGTGAACATACATCTCCACCTTGCTCATATACTCATGCAAGACATTAGAAGGAGGAGGACAGACCCTTAGAGGAGAGGATACCAGGGAGAACACTACTTGACACCGTGGACTGGGAACACCTACAGACAATCCACAAATACCAAAATGCAACATTACACCCATAAAGACACTGCACCCGATGTTCATAGAGACATGGCTGCAAAGCACCTTCTGATAGAATTGCAATATGTGAAATTTGAAGAGGTTCTGGAGATACACGTGGCATTCCACAAGTATGAGTGTTCAAGTCAATGACAAACTCATGCCCTAAGTTAAACATGTCATCACCCTCAGATTTTACATAACTGCCAATGGTCCATCAACATATCTGCAGCCAAACTGGCTGTCTACTTATTGTCATTGATTGCACATGTCTCTCCATCTAAAGACCATAATGGCACCCTTTAACATATTGCCACCACAAGGCATTCACCACTCTCAGTAATTAGTTCAAATGCTTCACTGGGTCAAGGTAATGACACAATCTTCCTGTTGCACAATTTGGAATACATGAGCATTTTTAACTGCAGCTAGCAGTCTTGCCTTTTATTATGAAGCCGATGAGCATCAGGATAATCCATCCATGATCCAGCAACACTTGGGTGTTTGTCGAGCAATGTACCTGTAACCCTACATGTTGCCGCTACAATCACTTACTTCACCACCACTTTATTGCGCAGTGCAAGAGCCTTTATACACTGTAGTTAGCAGTCATTTTATAAAGGGGATCCATTCAAGATCATCATTACTTTTATTTTCTCTGCAGTTAGTTTTACAAGCGTCAAACAATTCATATGTGATAACCTCAGGTGTTTTCCTGTGTCACTCATTCTGATCTGGATGCCCTTCCTCAAGCTGGGACCCATGATGTATTGACAGTCTATTACCTGTGGTGTACCAGGGAGAGATATGATCCACTAGGGTCTTGGCTTGTAGTATTACACAACACTTTATAGTGATTTATTCTGGTGAGGGCATTTCAAACATGTTTTATCACGTTTCATTTAGACTAGATTTCACTGTATGTAGTTCAAGGATCATGCATGCCTCCCCACGTAGCAGCAATCATTCATCATTGCTGTATGGAGTAGCTTTAACACATTGTAAAAGAGTCCACTTCCATTCTGATTCCCTATGCCTCTTTTTTTAGAAAGTGACCCCCATGAGATCCATGATGGCACCCATGATAGGGATCCATCATATATATTGACTAACATGGACCTTCACTTCCTGGCTTGTTTTCTCAATGTATGCTAGGCTTCAGGGACAGATTATGGTGTAAAAGACATCTTTTATCAAGCAATTCATAAATGTATCATGTGTCACTCTCACATCTCCATACATACATTCAGTGCCAGTGATCATCTGTGACTTTGCAAAGGCCACACATTTGGTGTCATTTTACTGATGGTAAACCTAGGACTCTTTGTAAGGAGGTATCTTCCTTTTTAATTTTAAAATCAGGATGAACAAGACTTTAGTTGAAGTTTACCCTTACGTAAAGATAGAATGAGTTTTGTTTCAAATCCTTGGAAGTGACGCAATAGGTTCCAAAGTTTATTTATGATCTTTCAAGTTCTGTTGGTTTCATGACATGGAGTGGAAGTCATTTGTTTTTTCTGTCCCTCAACCCCATGTTTTTCCTGGCATTGATGGACAGAAAAATAGGACATTACATTGTCCACCCTAAATAAGGCATGCCCATCCTCTGATGGTTGTCCGAGGAAGCTTTCTATCAAGGAAGCCTAAAGGGGCTCCATTGACGGAAAGCTTACAGTCTGCCCATCTCTTTATGAGGCAGCCAGACAAAGAATTTGGTGAACCCTTTTGCAATTGAGTACCCCATCCACCAAACTTTAAATCAGGCCCTCAGTCCTTTGGATAAGAGTGAGATATCAGAATTGGTCATTGTATAGCTCGATAGATTGTGGATTTGAAACTGCATGCCTTCATATATGATGTTTAATTAGACTTCCCCACTGGTACGTACTCCTTCTGGTTTGTATTTCTACAGGTCCTTAATTCAGACACATCCTTCCTCTTCTCCTTTTTGGACTTCTTCCTAAAAAAGGAATGCCTCCTCCACTTTGTTCAAAGGCAAAAAGACCTTCAGATTCAGAATGTCTGGATGATGAAATCTCAGATCACTTGATAAATCTCTTTCTATTGCGGTCCTGATATTGGCATAGTGCCACAGTGTTTTCTGGTTTGCTATAAAAATCTTTCTACTGGTACAGATTAACATGTTCTAATTTAAAATTACCCCTATGTCACTGAAGTGTCTCTGTTTTACGATCTCATTAATTACAGATTGTGCATCAGTGACCAATGAACTCTTTAATATTTCTTCCTCCACATCCTTGGTGGCTTCTGCCTCGTCTTTGGCTCATCTTTCAGCAGCCTTGGTGGAAAGCGTTATCCATTCACATGAACATTTTGTTGTAGGGCTCTTGCAATCCCCTTTCTTACCACCAATCTCTGTGATATAGTATTGCTTCGTACGTACTCCCTGAAAATCTTGCCATGTATTATTATTCTTGCATACTTCTTCTATAGTCTCAGAAACCTTTCAGATTCAGTTTGCCTAATCACATGTAGTCCCAGTGCTCGGAATGGAAGACCATGATAGAACCTTGTAGATCTGGTTTTATGATTAACTCAGATACAGAGTCAACTATTCTTTTGGTAGACTTTAATTAATGTAGTATAATGGAGGTGTGGTTTTAAAAGTGATTCTAAATATGATTCTGTATCGAGTGGAATTTTAAAAGTGATTCTAAATATTATTCTGTATCGAGTGGAATTCTGTCTGGTAATTCCGCACATTTATTTTCCATTTTGTAGAGTTTAACTCATAATTTCAGGAATGGTACGTGGAGTTTCCAGCTGGTATCTCAACATACAAATCCTCAATTATTGTAATTAGGGTCTAAGGGCCAGATGTACGAATTTCAGTTTTTGTATTTCCTAAATAGCGAATACTAAGAAATTGCTATTTAGAAAATGCAATATGGAATGTACAAAAATAGCGATTTCCTAATAACAATTCCTACATAGGAGGAATCGCTATTAGGAAATCGTAAATTAGGAAATGCAAAACCAAGGGTGCCTATGGGCCTAAGGCCCCCATTGATGCACCTAAAAAAAAAGTGGTGCACTTGTAAAGTGCACACATGCCCTGGGGGCATGTGTGCGCTTTATTGCACTTTAAATAAAGCATTTTGGGGTGCTTTTTTTAAATTGCACATGGTTACCATCAACTTGGAGTCGATGGTAATAGCATTTCCTGAATGCCTATTTCGCACATGTACATAGGAAATCGCAAATAGGAAATCCCTATTTACGATTTCCCATTTAAGAAATTACCTATCTGCTGTACTGCCTTTGTACATACGGAAAGGCAATTTAGCATTTCTAAACGGACCAAAATTGTGATTCAGTCTGTTAAGAAATGCTATTTTCTTTCGTACTTCTGGCCCTAACTGTGTTACACTCCCATGTGCTTACTGTAATATGGAGGCGCCAAACACTTTTGACGCCCTACTTTCCATTATGGATGAAAAGAGGTAGCCACTGACGACTTGACTGATGATGCCCATCCACAACAAGGTCAAAATGAAACAGAGATTAATATTGCTTTCTTTACAGTGAACATCACATCACCAGCGGTGGCCGCCATAAATGGGTGGTAGGGCGGGTGGGGTCGTGTGGGAGGCATCGTGCGGGGGAGCAGGGGAATACAATATTAAAAATAAAAAACATAAACTTATCTTTTGCCACCGGCTGCCTCCAGCGTTGCGTCGCGTCGCGCTGCCTTTCCTCTTCCTGCCTGGTCCCAGCAGCCCCTGGGACAGACTCCCTGTCCAATCCCTGTACTGCAGAGCAGCGTGGGGATTGGTCTGAGTGGGCAGGAAAGACGCCCTGCTCAGACCAGGAAGTCTGTGGGGGTTTCACCACCCCGGCTGCTCAATGCAGCTCGGCTGGAGAAATCCTAAGTGCGCGTGTGTGTTTTGGACGACCTGAGAAGGCCAGCGAAACACACATGAACACCTAGGGACGGGAGTGCACGTAGCACTCCTCCTCCCCCTCCCATTCCTCGGCCCGCCCCTCCCAACACAGCTGACTAAGAGCCGGCAAATGGAAAATAAAACTATGCAAGAACATTGTTTTAATTTACATTTGCTGGCTCTGAGACAGGCAGTGGGGCGTCGCTCCTCCGCCATTGCGGAGGTGCCACCGCTGCACATCACTCACCAAACTCAAGTATTGTTAGGGTTCGATTCTGATACTTGCTTTGGGTGTTGCAACTCTCTAATAAATGCAGTTGCTAGTTGGTGGCTGGGTCCGGGGACTCTCAGCTTGAATAGGGGGTGTACATGTTGTATTTGATGTTTCATCAGCAGTTCCTGCGACACAAAGATATGTCCTTTTGAATCTTTAAAGTGTTAAATTTAGGCCAACCTCTCCCCTTTCTATATCTGCCAGACCCAGCCAAATTACGCTATCGGCATCCTCTTCATTACATTGGGCCTGATTCACAGAAAACATAGTAAATCTACACACAGAAATATATTCCCTCTTATTAGTGTAGATTTACCCATATTTGGAATTCACAAAAGACACCACTGCAAAACTACTCATCACAGGTTTCCGGGCACACTCCTGTAAAACCTTTGTGAATTCCATTTTGCATGCCTAAATAAATGACCATATAAATTTGCTTGAAAAAGGAAAACCACACTAAGGGCAAACTAACTTGTTACCTTTTGTTAAAGGTGGTTTATTAGTAGGTGCAGGTACCTACAACTAGTAACAACATCATAATCACAAATAAGGTCCAGTCAAAAAGTCTCAATAAATTCATCCTTGCTCAACCAATTGTAGCTTGGCTGATGAGCAGTCTGGCTTAACTTAGGAGACAGGTGTGTGAAGCATTTAATGTCACCGAAACAGTAAATAAGGATGACACAAAACATAATAAAAATCCAACACCAAGTTATACAAATTTAGAATATTTGTATCTTTAAAATGACACCAAAACAACAAAATTCCAATGTAGGTAACTGAAGAGATGAATTTTTAAAGATTAAATGCAAAAAACCTTTTTGTAGTGCCTAAAAGTGCTAACCGCAGCAATCTGGTTGTGCTGGACTGGGACCAAGTCAAAGATTCAGGCTGACCACGATGGAGTGTGGGTCGAATACGCCAAGTGGTTGGGACGGGTCATGTTTTACCTTCGCACTTAGTTACCTGTTTGGAGCTTTTTTTCTTGATGTCGAGCAGTTGTCTTTAGCGATAGGGCTTTCATTTCGACAACGGCAGCCTACTGCAGCATGATGCCTCAGTGAGTCCTGGAGGTCTTTGTATGCGTTGTCGATGTTGAAGAGCTCTGGAGCTTTCAGTGAGGCAAACCTGCAATTCAGACCTAGTCGCGGTTTGGTGTCACCGGCTTGACTCTTGTCTTCGAGGTCGATAGACTTATGGAGCTTTTTTCCAAAAGTTGTCTAAAAGTCCCAAACTTCCAGAACTTCTTCAGGAAGGTCTCTTGAGGGTGTTTGAGGGCCCACAACATCAGCCAATTGTCCAGAAGCTCTGATTTGTTTTTTGGGGGTTTGGGGACTAAAATCCGATAATGCCCTTGGTCAATCCAAGTAAAGTCCAGGTGAAGCTGGTCAGCTGGGCTTGTCCTGTGGTGGTAGATGCAGGTGACTTCTTCTAGCACTTTCCTTCCTGTTGCTGATCAGGGAGTCCACTCCTTGATCTTTTAAGACAGGCAAAGTCCTCTTTTGTGAAGCCATCAGAGTGCAGCAGGTTCAGTCCTCCACTTTACATTCCTCTCTTTGTGCAGTCCAAGGGTTCAGCAGGGCAGTCCTTCTTCTCCAGATGTTTCTAAGCAGGGAACTGATGTACAGTGCAGCTCTCCCATATTCATTCTGTATTCTGGGCTGGCAAGAGGGGAGCACCCCAAACCAGTGGGGTTCAAGTTGCTACCCTCTGTTATGACCACTTCCTGGGAAGTGTGGCATATTTCTGTACCAAAATGCAAATCTCCACAGAAATCAAAATGGAGAAAATCTCTCATTGGAATTCAGGTCTGGCTAACCCAACCCACAGGTGTGGCTAACTTTTCCCTACACTCCCTTTCCACCCCTCTCGAAATCTAATTACAGGGGCTCCCATCTGGCTGGGGTGAATGAAGTGGGGGTGGGGCCGGTTCCTGTGCCTTGTGCTTCTCCCTTTGAAGACCATTTTGGCTATCCAGCCCCCTTACTGTCCTGGTTACTGAGGGCAGCAGATCTCGGACCACCAGATGTCACTATTGTTCTAGCCCCAGGCCTCATCACACCTAACCAGGGAGCAGCTTGGCTCAGACTGTGAAAGGCTGGTCAAGCAGAAGAGTCTGCTGTTTTGGGTAACTGCAGGAAAGCAAGTTCTAAAACTACTTTCCTGGAATAGTTACAATAAATCTGACATTGGCAAGTTGATGGATTAATTTTTAACTATTATTTTGATACTTTGAATTATTGTTCTAGCTCACGCCTGTCAAAGGTTAGACTTTGTTAAAGTTTAATAAAGCCTTCCCATGTTAGCCTATGGAGCTAGCAGCACTACAATGAGGAAAAATGAAATTGACAGTTTTCCCTTACCAGGGCATATAAAACATCCTTTATAACATCCCTGCTTTTTATAACAAGGCACCCTACCCTTGGGACACCTAGGGCAGGCCTTAGGGTTATGTAAAAAAATAGTTTTAGACTTTGGAAGTACTTTTAATTCCAAAGTCGAATTTGAACATAGTTTTATTTTAAAACATGCCTGCAAGGCAGGGCTGGCTTTAAAATGACAGCAGACACGGCTGCAGTGTCATTAAGTACATTAAATTAACTGGTGTCTCTAAACCTACATGCCCTACCACATACTAGGGACTTCCAGGTAGGTTTTCTGAACCAATTGTAATTACACCAATTACCATATACCTTTTAAACAGAGCACTGGGCACAATCAGAGTCAGTAACCAACAATATCAGTAAAAAAATAGGGGGTGATCAGGGTAAAAAGGAAATCTTTCTCACACCTTTTTTCTCGGTGGGAAAAATATTTTTCCCCATGGGGAAAGACAGGTCCTGACACTTCCACTAATTATGGGTGGTTCCCTTCTGACCCTGGAATAGACTTCACTTCTGTCCTTCAAAGGAGTACCTCTTAGACCTAATTCCTGCTGAAGCAGGATAAAAAAAGAGTTTGTGAACAGCAACAAACGTATACAGTTGTGGGTGTTCATAAACTCGTGGCACTTTCCTGCCTTTTAATACCCATTCCCGAAGCCTCTTCATCAGAGTAAATCCATACACAGGGGAGAAACAAACATTTCTGAATTAGAAAAGTGGTTTTGTACTTGCAATTAAGGCGATTTTAGCCTTTCCCACTCAAATAGCTTTAAGAAGGAAGACAATTGTGTTTTTTTAATAAGGTTTCAACTATACCCCACACAAATAATACAATTATTTGTGCATTACCATGCGCATGAGATGCACAGCAGGCGTATTAACTCACCATACCATTTTACTCACCGTACCATTTTGCTAGCACTGGAACATGAGGTGTCTGGGATATTGGAATAATGTATGTAGAGGTGGACAAAAGCATGGCTGTGCAAGCACTTTGGTGGGCCTTTAATTTGACATGGTAAAACAGCAACCTGTGTATATCTCTGTTCCCGAGACATTTGTGGGATTCCCCCATGTATTGCCATACATGTATGACAGATGTGAAGGGGATCCCAAGAGACCCAAGGCATCAGAGAAATGTTGAGGACTACACTCCTGGCAGCTAAAATCTGTTAAAAAAAACAGAATAGTAGGGATTCCTTTGCCAGTACCACACATGTGCACTGTATTGGCCAGGAGATACCAATGATTCTTCTTTTGTAGAGCAGGCTGACACACCACATGGAAGGTAATCCTAAGGATTGCCATGGTGCCTTGGTCTGTTTAGGTGATGGGAGCCAACTAGCCATCACTGGTGATTTTCCCTGGCTTATAGAGAATGCGTGGCAGGTGGGGTACATCCAGGAATTCGTTGAGATTTTAAAAGGAGATGGGGCACTACTTCAAGCTTTTAGCTGTCATCCTTACCACCATCCTTCCACCAGCCACCCAAATATTACAGGACAGGGTTTTTTCCAGGCAGATCACTGTGGAGGAGGTGGGTAACCCACTGTCTGATTGCCTCTATATGCACCGATATCAACACCTAGCAATTTGTGTTGGGTGGTGGTACTTTGGTATTGGGAGGCCGGCTATCACCCCCTTCTTCAACTATCAAATTGGGGCTAAGGTTTCCGTGGCAGATCAAAGTTCTCAAACTAAATTTTTTCATAATTCCAGCTACCACAATGCTCAGATAGATTTGAAGGATTTCAAGTATATTATTTACTTTTTAAGATATCATTTTGCTTCCCCCTAAGACTCAAAACACTCCTCTAACCCCCTTCATTCTGAAGGCTCCTTAACCCCCTTACATTATCTCCAGATCATTGCAGCACATGTTTTAGTTGTGCACACCACAATGGTTTTTGTGAAATCTCAATCTTATGGGCCCTGATGAAAGCCTATCACTACTAAGACTTCCTTTTCATCTAAACTAGACCCATCCCATTAGGAAAACTCTGCAGCTGTTTGATCTACTGTGTGCAGTGCTCCACAAACACCAATAACAAATAATACTTATAAACTGTGCAATAAGCATTAAATGTGACTGCTATAATTAGGGGTGAGCAGAACTTGCAGAGTTTTACTACATAAAATGCCACGGAGTTACATCAAATCTGCAAGATTCCACGGAGTTTCGCCCACCAATAGTCTCGGTAAACAAGCCTTGATGGTTTAATTGAGTCAAAAGTGCTTTCCACACTCATTAAGTACAAGCAGGCTTAGTGGAGGGGGCGAAGGACTAGGAGGGGTGGAGGGATTCTAGTGGCAGGGATTCCAGCTCAAGGAAGAGGAGCCAGAGAGAAAGAGCTTCCAAGGCGGCAGACATATGCCAGAGTTTTGCATCTGCAGACATCAAAAATTGAACAAGAGGTTCCAGGGGACGCAGCACTCAATACCTCGATACCAAAGGGGAGTGAGCTAAAGAATGGTGATGGATTAAACCCAGATCAGTTGACTGGGGGTGAGTGTTTGATTTGCTCTAACGCTCCGTTCATCATCCCCTTTGGTATCGCTTTGTTCGCCCTAAGTTGGCAGGGTATGCCCAGACGTGGGTCCCTTGCTCACTTTGCCACTGGATTCAAGATAGCCTGGCTGATGAGGGTTTTGAACCCGAAACCGGTCCCAGGATGCTTGTTTCCGGTCCAGGGAAGACATGGCTTGGCAGTTCGGGCTGGACTGTTCCCATGAGGCACAGGGTCAGACTGATTTGCATATGGCCATGTCTGAACTGGGGTGGTGGAGTGAGCTAAAGAATGGTGATGGATTAAACCCAGATCAGTTGACTGGGGGTGAGTGTTTGATTTGCTCTAACGCTCCGTTCATCATCCCCTTTGGTATCGCTTTGTTCGCCCTAAGTTGGCAGGGTATGCCCAGACGTGGGTCCCTTGCTCATTTTGCCACTGGATTCAAGATAGCCTGGCTGATGAGGGTTTTGAACCCGAAACCGGTCCCAGGATGCTTGTTTCCGGTCCAGGGAAGACATGGCTTGGCAGTTCGGGCTGGACTGTTCCCATGAGGCACAGGGTCAGACTGATTTGCATATGGCCATGTCTGAACTGGGGTGGTGGAGTGAGCTAAAGAATGGTGATGGATTAAACCCAGATCAGTTGACTGGGGGTGAGTGTTTGATTTGCTCTAACGCTCCGTTCATCATCCCCTTTGGTATCGCTTTGTTCGCCTCTAAGTTGGCAGGGTATGCCCAGACGTGGGTCCCTTGCTCACTTTGCCACTGGATTCAAGATAGCCTGGCTGATGAGGGTTTTGAACCCGAAACCGGTCCCAGGATGCTTGTTTCCGGTCCAGGGAAGACATGGCTTGGCAGTTCGGGCTGGACTGTTCCCATGAGGCACAGGGTCAGACTGATTTGCATATGGCCATGTCTGAACTGGGGTGGTGGAGTGAGCTAAAGAATGGTGATGGATTAAACCCAGATCAGTTGACTGGGGGTGAGTGTTTGATTTGCTCTAACGCTCCGTTCATCATCCCCTTTGGTAGCACTCAATACCTCAGCACCAGAGCAAGTAACTAAAAGTAAACTACAACCAGCTCCTTCTAAAGCGTAGGAAGAATGAAGGGGGCTGGGCTGACTCAACTAGGTGTTTGGTACTCTAGGTAAGGCATCCGGCGTGCAGAGCGACAACTGTGCTGTCATCTTGCAGACCCCGCGGGCACCTACTCTTAAGCTCCCCATCCCTTTAAAACATACATCTCTAATATTTGATGAAGCCAGAGCTTCTCTTAAATTGCCTTCAACCGTTCCCATATGACGGTCTCTAAACAACATCTTTGTCCTCTACTATTTTTACAATACACATTTTTGCACAAGTGGTTGATTTGTTGCTGGGCCATCTTGCATGCACATTTTCATTCATGCTATTAAGGAAAGGGGAAAAAAGCACCTTCACGCATGTAACAGTGGCAGAAGGCTGAGAAGGGGATGAGGAGAGGGAGGGAAGGGGGAACTAATGGAAAGAGAGCATCCAATTTATGTCAAGAAAAACATTTGCAACCTATGTAGTCAATAAAAGCTTGCCATTACCAAATGAAAATACTAGTTTTATTTTTTTGTGTTTGTGATTATCCTGAGCACATCTCATTCTCTAGGAGAGAAAGACACAGGCGGAAAGCTTTCTGTTTCCATGGCGACAATCACAAGGCCGCACTATTCCAACCCAGGCGTGTTTGCTTCTCAGGGCTGTACGTGAACACAATTTTTTTAAACAGTTTTTATAAACATAATATAAGAGTACAAATCCACCAATGTCATTAAGCAGAGTGATGAAAGCAGAAGGGCTGAGATCCAAGATAGCACACACTACCATGACTACCTGAAACTAGAGGGGTAGGCATGGCTGTCTGAACAGAGATAATCTTCAAAAGTGCTGGTACGTAGTAAAAGAGACTAACTCCACCCATCTATGAACCCACTTATTTTTAGATGGGCGACATCGTGGGGTTCAGTAGCTGTTGCTTCACCACCCTGCCTCTTTTTAAAAAAACACTCAATCCCGGTTGAAGATGCACGCTGCCTCATGGGAGGCCTGCTATGGGCAAACACTGTAAAGAAGAGGCCTAGGCCATACAGGTTCTTGGTTGCTAAGTTCACTGTCAGGTTTCACTGTGGCTGTAGCCACACGTGATGTAGAAAAATGTATAGAAAGACCTAATCTGATATTTTATTGCATTATCGTTTGACAAATATATGGTTAAGAGAGGGAAAACAGACTAGTCTCACGGGGAGCCCTGTAGGAAGCTTCTGCAGAACTTCATGGCCATTTTGGAATGTGAGATGATCCGTACAAATGAATAAGGAAGGCGATGACACATGTACCTATTTTTTTATTTCATTGTATAAACTGATTTATTAACATTCAAGAGAAAATGTATTACACATTTCTCTTCTGGATTAGTTTTAGGTAAAGATTTTTTTAAAGTATTTTGAAAAAGAGTGCATAAGCAAAAGTGAGTTAATATTTAAAGATAAAACAAAGTTATGTAACTTTTTCTGAATAATTCTTCCACAACTCTTTGCTCAATAAAGTGAGGTACAAATGAGGCATCCCAAATATTTTCTTAACCTTTCTTGCATTCAGCCAGTATGCATGTTAACTTCGTCAATATTTAACCTTATTTCCAAGGTGCGTCTAGCTTTTTACCTCATTCATATTTAGACCTGGGGCTGCGCTCCAGATGTTTTTGAGGACATGCACATTTCATTCAGCAGCTGTGCAGACTTCACGCGCACGCTAAACAGCTACCGCCTGGGTGTCAGAAATGCAAATGGTAGGGGTGGGTGGTAAACTTTGGTATGTGGCTTTTGACAGAGTTTTTGCCGAGATCCAGACTCCAAGCGGTGCGCAAATTGGGCAAAACTCTGAGAACTCCGGCGGCGGGGTAGATCCCAAGCTATAATTAAAAGATCACCAGCAAAGAGCACCATGATGCCTCTATGTAGGAGGATCTCTGGAAATCCCAATATAATTTACATTTATGGATTCAGGGCCAGATGTATGAAGCATTTTTGCGGTTGCAAATGGCCCAATTCTCAGATCGGGCCATTTGCGATCACCAAAAGGCTATTTCTTGTTACTGAATCGCAATTTGGATTTATGACCCAATTTCGATTTGGTATTTGTAAGGGGCGTCCCTCCCAAATACCTAATCGGAATGATATGTATTATTCTTTTGAGACCAGAATCCAGTCACAAAACATTAATACTTTACTGACTGCAGAAGCATAGTGGTAATGCATTCACAAATGGGAAGGGGTCACCAAGGGACCCTTTTGCCTTTAAGAATGGTAAAGAGAATATTTTTTAAGGGTAGGTAGTGGTACCATGAAACATTGCCTTCTCTTAAAAAATGTAAGTTAAATATTTTGCTGTTTTTTAATGCATCCCGTTTGCCTTTAGGCAAACCAGGTTATGTATCCACTCCAAAAAACTGCTTTATTTAAAAGCAATCACAGACATGGTGGCCTGCTGACCCCTGCAGGTCACCATCCATGTGATGGCTGTGATTCCTAGTGGGCCGCAAATTGCAACCTACCTGATCAATATTCATGAGGTAGGTCCTTTTACGACCCACTAGGCTTTGATAATTTCCAAACCGACCTATTAATACATCAGTTCACAAAACGCAGGTCGCTAAAATACTGGTCGCAAATTAGGACCAGTATTATGCGACTAGAGTTTTGTACATCTGGCCTTTAGTACACTACTCCCTGATACCCCCTTCTACAAAATGTCTATCTCCCTGAAATATGCCATTATTAATCGTTTGAATTGTTTAAGTGTGGCTAAAGTGAGCTAGCACACTAGCACCAACTTCTGTAGACTTATTTTTGTTTTCATTTCATGACAAGTGAAACTGGATTGAGAATGTTCGGCAATATTCCTTCCATCTGTGTTCATAAAGAGTGTGAGTGAGGCTGTGAGCCTCAACTTAATCATGTCTCTTTAAAAGCTAATATGTTTGAAAAGCACCGTCTAAAACAGGCTTGTACAATGAGTAGCTCACTAGCTACTGGTAGCTCTCCAGCTACCTGAAAGTAGTTCTCCTATGTGCAGCCAGACTACTAAATTCAAAACTTTTGCTTGGTTGAATAAGTGCATGTATACCACAAATGAAAGCTGTGTATTTGGGACGAAAATGTGTGTATTATCAGAATTCATAAGCCGATGTTTAGGGGGAAATGGCTGAATGACAAATCTTTGGGCGTTAGGGAGCTATATTACTAGTATTATTATCTTGGTGCCAGTTGGCATTGCTACTATGGCTGATATGTATTACCCATTGAGAAGCATTCCACATTGACAAAGCCTTGTTTACAGTATTTTTGTCAAACTTGCCTGATGCACTGAGGCTATCACTGCTGGTAATCTTGCATGGAGTGGCCACTGACACAATCTTGTCTGATATTGTCACTATTACAACATTAATAGTGTTAGTAAGTAAGGATGATTTTCATTGAACATAAGTAGCCCTTATTACAGAAAAGGGTGTAGACCCCTGCTCTAAAATAAGAATGGACAGAAAAATGTATTCTTTCAGGTTTCTGACACAATGGATTCTGTGACCAATTGAATTATGTTAAATAGGTGAGAAGTGTAACAACGTGACCTATCTCTATCTTGTAAGTGTGTTCCTTCTGACACGCTCATTTAAAACCACATAATTTTGAGCATAGTACATGAATACGGTGAATGGTGGTAATCACCAGCAAAGGATGGTGGTCACCAAGCAAACAAAAAGTATAGTAAATTGTGCGGTACGACAAGTGCAGTGTTGGCATCTAATCAAGTGTTTTACTACATTTTTTTCCTGCAGAAAGACTCTATGGGTCTTATTCACAGGGGCCATGTTTTGATGTCTTAATATTGCACCCAGTAAATACCACTTCTGCAGGGTGCAGTATTTACGGGATGCCCTAGGCACATCCTTTTCTAAATGCTGCACCTCAGAATGCGTTCTAGCACTGTAATACTGCACATTTTACCCCATTCAGAGCTTTGAAACTCAGAATGTCTCAGATTTTCTCTCCACATATTCCCCCAGGGACGATATTTTGTACTGAACACAGAGAGGGGCAGTGTGCCCAGTCTCAAAAAATGTGCTCTCCTGAGCACAGCCACAGACTCTGATAGTGCATGTCTGCACTGAGGAGAGCACATCAATGAAATGTAGAGCTATGGCTTCAACCACAACTTTGCCTTTCACTTCCGGCTGACCTCGCTTGATTTTTAAGTGGGGGCTGGGATCCCCTTGTAGGCAGGAGCAGTGAGTGACCGCACCCACCTGCAGAAGGATGACTGAGGGGAGGGACCCCTGGGACCTCCAGACACACCCTTTGAAGGGGCATCATCAGGGGTTGCACTGACTTTAATGGCGCACACTCAGTGTGCCTGCAGACATCCTATTTGCGTCTGCATCCCCGTCTGTAATATGGCATGGGCACAAAGCCAAAGGGTTTCTTCATGTGCGTTAGACCGCGCCACCTACAAATGAGGAAACATCACCTTTAGATTGTGCCAGTGCACATTCAGTGCAGATGCGATCCCTATTACAGATGGGGTGAACCAAGAGCATGCGGCCCCTTCTGTAATACCAAGTGCGCATAAAAGTGAGATCCCCCCACCCATTATTTACACTCCTGTTGAGCCTGCAGTGCACTCTATAACACAACTGTACTGGGGAAAACAGTCAACTGTTGTGAACTGCTTGTAATCCTGAATTGGTCGCAAACTAGTTTGCACCAGGATCATGAATACCAGGGCATTTGCACGAAATGCACAAAGTGGATTCCAATACTGGCACAGGACTTAGTGGTTTTCTGTCACTGATGCTGTAAATCTCCAGCACTCAAGAAGATGAATATGGCACAGCTGCAGTTTCGGTGGCAGCCTGATATCTAAGCAAAGGGCATATGTCATGATGACTTAGCAAACAGTCAGATTGGATGTCTCAAGGCAGACAGGAGAGGGAGCTCATTCCTCATTTTCCATGTGCTAAATGCTTTAGGGGGACCTGTAGGCGCATCTTGTATTACCTTGCAGGCAATGAGCCTCCCATTGCAAACTAACAGGAGGTCAGCAGGAAACTAAGATGCTATGGAGTGTGCCAGCACAATCCGACTAAAGGTCAGCGTGAGAGGCAGCATGTCCGGGCAGAGACTGGAATAGCGAGTCAGACAACTCATAATTTGGGTTTGATACTTGCAGTATTATAAAAAGAACAAAAACCATTTTCTATTTTTTTTTCTATCAAACCATCGCTGAGCCGGACACGATATTTTGTGTTTCAGCATGTGAGTAAAAGCAAAGTCTCTGAATTCCTATCATGAGTGTTAGCCACTGAAAGCAAAGATGTTTCCTTGCCACCGGAACATTTTGTTCTTAGACATGCTTTTACGAATGATACCGCTTCTTTTCCTCAGAATTTGATGGCTATACAAGTATTCTTGACCCTTTTTGTTTCTCTTCTTTAGTACGTAAGGATTTGTGAACAAATCAGGACAACCTGATCATGTAAAAGCATATTTCATATAAGGGGTGCGTGTTGATAAAAAATATCTTGACTTGACCAGCCTATGAGTATACAAACAACACACTTAATTTCCTACAGTGACTAAATGCATGTCAGATTCTCTATCATACAAAAGATTTGCAATTTGCAATTCTCCGGCAGTGTTTTGGGCTATGAACTGCACATGCATTTGCACCCAGAGACCCACTACTAAAGACTTCTGTTCAGAAGAATTGATCAATATGTAGATTGTACAAGTGGTGAAAACCGGAGGTGGTATATGTATCATTTCACGTGAATTTGGTTTTGCACGTAGCAGCGCCATCTTATAGCACTTTGTTTCTGAAACAAAATCAATCGATGCTGAGATGGCTGAAGAGTGAACAAAGATAAACCTATCAACTCTAAACCATACTGCTGTCCTAGCCTGAGCAATAGAAGCAGGGGAAGTGTCCTTTCAACACTTTCTCTCTTTTACCTCTGAAATATAATTCCCTTCTACTAATGAAAGTGGACATTGCTTGTAAGGAAAGTCTAGGATGGAAGGAGCATGCCTCATGCACACTAGGAAGAGCAAGGGTCTCTGGGATGCAGGGAAAAGTATTGTGATACAAGGGAGGGATGAGTACAGAAAGCTACATTTTTAGGTCTGGCGTTAGCCAAGCTCTTTTGATTATTCTTTTTTTTTTTAAATAAAAGATATGTTTAATATTCTTCATAAAGGGGCTTCAAGCCTACTGCCTTTATCCAATAATCTGTTTATGTCCCATTCACGTTTTGCTTCAGCCCACTAAAGCATACAGCTTGGGCCAGGAGGTCAGCACCCTTCAGCCACTGGGTACCTTCACTTTGAGTGACTGCATTTTATTGTTTCACAAAGTGCACATCTACACACAAGTTAGTTCTCTTCTGTGTTTTTACTTTATGGCTCTGGTGTTGCCTTTGTGTTTAGTGTCTGATATGATAATAGGACACTTTCTACCAGCACTTTCATGTGGAGCACAGGGCACATTCCAGCTGTATCAGTTCCTATCTCCTGCTAATGGTGTTGTAAATTCCTTTTGGAGTGGCCTACGTTTTTTTCTATTATGACTGCTTCTATTTCTCATCCTACCAAACTTCATTTGAAACTGTTTTCTTGAAGCTGTCATTTTTTTAGTATGCACGCAATGAATTGCATTTCTAACTGCACTCCTGTATGTTATTCTGTAATGTATTTTAATTGAGGGCTACAGTTATATCTGTAAACCTATTTAGTCCATATGTCCTGTTTGTATGGCTTTCTAGTTTGCTTACAAAATTCTAATATTTCATTATATTTGTAAATCAGGTTAGACTGTATGTCCTGCTTTTAATGCTCTTGTATGTCCTGCTTATATAGACAATTACCTATTATATCACTAATTTTAGCTCCGCCACTTATTCCAGTTTATCTAACTATCTATCTATCTATCTATCTATCTATTTGCCTTTGCAACTCTGTCTGTCCATCTACTTTGCAACCATAGCTGTCTACCTCTCTTTGCAACTCTATCTTTGCAATTCTTTTTGTCTGTCTGTGAAAGCCTGTCTGTCTGTGCAAGCCTCTGGCTGTCTTCTTATCTGCCTGAGCAAGTCTTCTGTTTGTCTAGGCCTGCCTGTTTGTGTGTGTTTCGAAGCCTGTCTGTATGTGCAAGCCTCTATGTCTGTCTTTCTATGGAAACTTGTCTGTCTGTGCAAGCTTCTCTGTCTGTTGAAGCCTGTTTGTCTGTGCAAGCCTCTCTGTCTGTCTCTCTGTGCAAACCAATGTCTGTCTACTAAGTTTCTCTTTCTGTCGGTCTGTCTGTATGTACAACCTTCTCTTTCTCTCTGTCTGTGCAGGCCTCTTTGTCTGTCTGTGCAAGTCTGTCTGTCTGTCTGTGCAAGCCTCTCTGTCTGTGCAAGGCTCTCTGTATGTCTATCTGTGCAAGCCTCATTGTCTGTCTGTGCAAGCCTCTCCGTCTGTCGGTCTGTGCGAGCCTTTCTATTTATCTGTTTGTAAGGAAGTTTTACAAAAATGTTACAAACACGTATTAGCAAAGGCAAGAGGCTGACAGCAAACCAATTACCTTGGTAAACATGTTATAACATGTTATAACTATGTGTAATAAATCAAAAAGGTCTTGGCTAACACCAGACCTAATCTGGTGTTAAGCAAGACCTTTTGATTTTATACACATAGTTAGGTCTGTTGCTTGGTGAGTGGACAGCACATCGCTACTTGGGTTTGGGTAAATGTATGTCCTCGCTGTCTTCTCAGTGTGTTTCCTGTGCATAAATTGTAAAAGAATGAGTGCTGGTGCCTAAAGCTCTGCTCAAAAACCCGTGGCTGGTGCCATTGAATGCCATCGCACTGAATACAACTGCTACAAGCAATAAAACCATCTCATGGCTCTTTAATCTGCTATCAGGCACTCCATGCTTCTTTATCCCAAGCTTGCAGGTTCCTGATTTTTTCCTTTGTGACGTTTTATCTGTCTTTGTCCTCATTCGTCTTTCTGCTTTGTGCATTTTTCTTTGTCCTGCTCCCGGTTAATGTCTCACGCGGAAAAATAAGTGGTGATCCCAAAAGTGAGTGCCATGGCCCCCACCGCCAACCACCGGCTCTAGTTAGGCCCTGTGTATTTCACACCCAACTATAAAACTGTTTAATTGTTTTACACATAGGAGAAATGCTGCACTGGTTTCCACATGCAGAGCAGCACCTATAATCTGGGCTTCTGACACTAAAGACTCAGGAAATGAAGCATATGCATTGGAGCTGTATTTCCTGATGCCCCTTGACTGCACTACCATCAGACAAGAAAGACAACCACGGACATTGTTGCATCCTTTCCCTCTCCACTGCTGACTTTCTGTCGCATTTGGAGTGTTCCCTGGATCCTTTTGCACATTATGTGCCTCTCCCTTTTACTGGTTAGCAGAGATCTCATTTTTGTTTCCTACCATGATTTCAACACTGCTGGATAAGTCAAGTATTTTCCAGTTGGAGGCTCTCAGATTCAATTGCCCTTCGTGAGCTTTTGCTGAGAAACCACTCCTCTCTGTCTTCTCTTACCATGGAAAAAACACTCCTTGTCTCCCTGGTCCACATACGTGCTAGAGCCATCTGAGATATATTGGGGTTGACCAGGGGCAACATTGGAACCATCTTGGGGGGATGGGGGGGGACACGTGTCCCTGTATCAGTAGCCAGACGTTCTGAGGAAAGGTACAGATACACATATAAGGGGGGGCTGATGAGTGCCTGCGCCTTTAGTATACCAAGGGGGCACTAAAGGCAAGCCCTTCAGCTGCAGTCAACACGATATCCGACAGTTTGGCAAACTGCTGGAACCCCCCAGATGCGGAACTAAGTGATGCCATCAAGCACCTATACTACTCGAGCCTCCATCTCATACAACTGCATACTAGGTCTTCCCTGCTTTTCTCTGCACTATGCTCTCATCTTGATGAGCTCAGAATAAGATAGAGAGACTGAAATGTACTACTCATAGGAAGTCTTCGAGTTACTTCTCAATATAAATACTCACATTACAATCCATTGATGAGGTCTCAAGAACATAGGCCTGTGGATCATTCAATGAATTTTCCTCCCCACACATAGATGAGGTCTGTAATGCCATCCTTAACAAATGGGACCTTCTTTTTCTCACAGAGAGGTGGTTGCAGGTTAACTCGAATCCTGACTAGCTAGTGCTGGTCATGAGGGATAGTGAATGAATGAATGATATACTTATAAGCACACATTCACCCATGGGTTTCTTAATGCTAGGACTGAATTAATACGAGTAAATGTGAAAAGTAGTGTGGATCTAATTAAAAAGGCCTTCGGGGCTTTACGAAAGGAAATGTGATTAGTAATGCAGTGACGATATATCAGTAGGCCATTTCAAAGTTTCGGAGGCAGGAATGTAAAGGTTTTACTTCTAAAAGACCACATGAAATATGAAAGAGGTATACTAAATAGCCTATGTGAAAAAGGTGTGGTGACTAAGAGAAAACTATGAATGTGAGCTAAAACTAGTTCCGAGGTATGCAAATAGTTTATTCACGCATCCTCTGACCAAGATTAAAAACAATTTAGACAGAGTGAGATTAAATCTGTCCAAGAGTGCATGAGTATTTAGTATACCTCTTTCATACTGAATAAAACATCCCTGAGCTCCTCCCTCTCAGAGAGGGGGTTGTAGCCCGCACTCTGACTAGGTCAGAGTGCGAGGAGGTTGCCCTATGATGAAGCATGCCACTTTCGGGTGGGTGAGGGGAACCGTCCTATAAAAGGGACACTCCACTAGCTATAGTTTTTCAGTTCCTTTTCTAGACCCAGGGTTTCATTTGTGTTTTGAATTGATATTTCTAGGGGAGAAAATCAGTGTTGGTCTTTAAATTCCTCTTGGCCCCCTTGTAGTGTTTTTTCCACATTATCTGCCACCCAATTTTTTGGGCACATAGTGGAGAATACTACCGTGAGTCAGGAACAAAGAGTCGGGCAACACGTGGGCTTGTACAAACTCCGCATGGGGCAGAAGGACACCATCTACAAATAGCGAACCAACTGTCGTCACCCGGCCTGTTCCCAGGGGTCCAGACTATGGGCCATCAATATGCCTGTGGGGATCGGAAGACCGTGCATGGTGTACGTGTGTATTTTAAGGCTACATCAGGGCAGTGCGCACCAATAGTGAGTCTTCGTGTAATACCGGGGACTCTGGACATAACAGTTTATGGAGCTTCCCCTGTTGTAGGTGTACTGTTGTGCATCCTATTTCAAACAGGTTATGGCCTGCTTAACAATATGATAACCATTGCAACTGTCCAGCAATGAAATACGCTTTAAAATCAGAGAACCCAATTCCTCCACTGGACGCCGGTAGTTGCAATTTAGACAGGCTAACTCCATGATGCCCTTTTCCCCAGAGGAGATCAATCAGCATGGAATTTACAAGCTTAAACACCCACGCCTAGACCACCAACGGGAGATTCACAAAATGGTTCAATGAACGTGGTAGCATCACCATTTTTGCCAGCGCCAACCTGCCTGCAATGGATATGGGTAGTCTGATCCACCTGAGACCTCAGGGAATAAATCATGCGTACCAAGTTCCCTTCCAGTACATCATGTGTTTCCTGATAAATCTGGATTCCTAAGTAACAGAAGGAAGCAGGTTCCGTTTTTAATTGTAGCCCACCAAACTGAAGAGTGGGTTCTTTATAAGTGTCATAGAAAGAGTACCCACAGAACTTAGTGGCGTTTGTTTGTAGGCCTGACACGCCGCCAAACTGGGAGAGTAGCCGGGCCAATTTGGCGGTATTTGTCCAGAGATCTTTAAGATATAGGAGCATATCGTCAACGTATAGGGACCCTGAGTGAACCACTTGACCAATTGGGATTCCAACATTAGGCATAGCGTGACGGAGAAGTTGGGCGAATCGTTCTACCGCCAACACAAAAAGGAGCGGGGCTAGGGGACACCCTTGACGAGTCTTGCGAAGTATCTGGTAAGATTGGGAAATGTGTTGGCCCATTTGACCCTGGCTGTGGGTAAGTAATATAACAGTTTTGCCAATTGAAGATACTCCGTGGGGATCCCTTACCACTGCAAGGACGCAAGCATATAATCCCATTCCAGGGTGTCAGAAGATTGCCGGATATCCAAGGAGAGACATCCAGCATAGGGGTACTGATTACGGGCTGCATCTATTATCCCAAATAGTCGACATATATTTAAAGAGGTATTTCGGTGAGGCACAAAACCACATTGGTCTGTATGTATCAACCATGGGAGGAATGGAAGCAGGCAGCGGGATAGAATTTTAGTGAGAATTTTATACTCAGTATTAAGGATTGAGAGAAGTCTGTACGAGGTCAAATCGTCAAGCAGCTTATCTGGCTTCAGAAGGGACGTCACTAATGCCTCCCCGGTGGTAGGTGGCAGCGCACCCTTCGTGGGGGACGCATTATAAAGTGTCTCCAATTCTGGTACCAGCTGTAATGCAAATGTGGAATAGAATTCTATTGGGAGGCCGTCCGAGCTCTGCACTTTGTTACGAGCCAGGTCTTTGATGGCCACACGTATCGCATTATCTGTAATAGGGGACGGTAGGTTCTCTTTATTGGTGTCTGTAATAGTGGGTAGGGATGCGCGCAACAAAAAGTCAGAGAATTCCTCCGGGGTCGGGGCGGCGGTGCACGAGTAAAGTTCCCCATAATAGTCATGGAACCTTGTATTAATCTCTACCTGTGTAGTAACCAATCTCTGTGTGGGTGTAACAAGGGACAATATGGGTGTGGGGGAAGGAGTTGACTGAATTAATCGTGCCAATATGGTGCCCAACCTGTCTGCTTCTGAGTGCGTCCATTGTTTAAATGCCCTCTGATCTATTAATCGTAGTCGCTCTAGAAGTTCAGCATACCGGATCCTAGCCTCCTTCTACTCCGTTGCATTTCCTACATTTTCTTGAACTGCCGCCTCCAGAGGGCCCAGCCTGCTCTCAAGCTTCGCAAGTGACCTCGCGCCTAGCTCCCACCACTGAGCCGAGCGATGCACCACAGACTACTACTTTAAAGGCTTCCCATTCTGTCAATAGGGAGGAAGCTGTGGCAGTGTTCTCAGAGAAGTATGTGGTGATGGTTGTAGCCAATGTGGTCCTAAAAACGGAGTCTTCTAGTAGTTGAGGTTGTAAGCGCCATGTTGGTTTGGGAGAAGGGACCTGCCCCGAAGTAAGTGTAAGTTCCTCAGGGTTATGATCAGATATTGTTTTACCGATATATGTAGTGTGAGTGACAGAGGGGGCTAAGTTCTGTGTACAGAGGAACCTATCCAAATGGGAGTTTAAGGCATGGGGAAATGAATAAAAGGAGTATTCGCTCAGACCTATATTACGGTCTCTCCATATATCTAGTAAGTCCCACCCGTCCACACAGCGATGCAATTCCTTAGCTTGATGTACTATAGTCATGCCCAGGAGGGGAATGGGAGCAGTCCAGGTTTGTATCCAATACTGCATTGAAATCCGCTCCCAGGAGCCAAGGGTATTGTGACCAATTCGCCAGTGCGGTAGACAAGCGGGCCAGGAATTCTGCTTAGTCTGAGTTGGGTGCATATATACATCCCAGGACTATCTGTTCCCCATAAAGTGTGCCCCTAAGTAGAACATAGAGTCCCTGAGAATCTGTCTTGGATTCCAACAGTGCGGATGGGACCCCGGTTCACATCCACACAGCTGCCCCTCGGGAGAATGCAGAGTAGGTGGTTTGGTACAATTGCCCTCCCCATTGCTTACTCAATTTATGTGCTTCAGAGGACACCAAGTGAGTCTCCTGAAGGAACACTATCTGTGCACGGCGTCTGTGTAATTGAGCAAGTATTCTGTGCCATTTGTGGATTGAACTCATACCCCGGACATTCCAATTCATAAGGGTATAGGCTTTAGTTACTGTCAACATGAAAAATCTGCGAAAATGCAGAACAGATATAACACCCAGAGACAGGCCCGACCTCTAGTGTTAGTACAAGACATGACCACCTCAAACAGTAAAAAGAAAACAATACCACAATACTTGTCCAACAATTATTCATCGTTCGACCCAACTTGAAACCAAACAGAAGCAATATAAACTGCAAAAAACTATGTGCATTTGCAGTAGAGGAGGGTAGAAAGTTCCCTCCTAGTGGGAGTAAGTGGGGTACAAACATGAGTAAAAGAACCAGAAAGAACAGGACCTAGGACCAGAATAAGTGCAGGATCCAGGCACAACCCCGCAGCCAACATACAAGTGTCCTTCAGGAAAGGATGCAAACATGGCATTGTACGGCTCCTGCTCCTGGCCATGAACAGAGTTATGCACAGTGGCGGTCCAGTCTATGTATACCAATGTCTGCAGCGCATACCAAGCATCTTCAAGGCTCCCCAGAGAGACGGTACCCTGTCACCAAATGACAGCCAGTAGGCACTGGCCTAAAGGCTCTATCTTCAGTGATCATTCCAAAGGATCGTTACTCAACTGCGGGGAAACTGAGGGAAACAGAGCCACACTTCCTGCGGAATCCGAGTCTGAGGCATTGTTCTGCAAGGAACTTGAACTGATGTGCGGGCGGGTGGACCTCAGCGCTAGGGCTTGACATGGGAAAGGCGCTCCTCCGACACTGTCCTGTGTGGTGAGCCCCCTCCTGCATCTACAGGGGATACGCTGTGACCTCGGTGGTGCCGCATCTCGAAGGCCTCATCTCATGGAACACGAAAAATTCTGCTCCTGTTATTCCTAGGCACTCTCGGGGATATCAAAGAAGTAGGAGCGTTGATCGTGGAGTATCTTAAGTTTAGCCAGGAAAAGAAGGGCATAGGTGAGGCCAGCTGTAGGTACGTGAGTTTTTATGTCTTGGAATGAGGAACGTTTGCGTTGTACAGCCATCGTATAGTCGGGGAATATGGAGACCCTTGAGTCGTTGACCAATAGGGGGCCTCTGTCGCAGGCCCTGAAATTGAGGATTTTAGCAATAATAGGACGTGCATTTGCTCCAGGAATGGGCTTCTTGGAGGGGACCCGATGTGCCCTCTCGACAGTGAACAGTTCAGATAGACTAGTAGGGACCACCTCCATTCTGAGCCAGTCTTCGATATATAGTGTAGCGCTGGGCCCTCTGTTCCCTCAGGGAGTCCCACAATATGGAGATTATTTTGGTGGTATCTCCCTTCAGCATCTTTTGCATGTGCCTAGAGTTGCTCCGCCTGTTGGCACAGTTGCAAAATCTGGGCATTGTGTTCCTTCGAGCATGGAGCAAGAGTTTCCAGTACCGACTCTCTGGCCTTGATCCGATCTGTCAATTTATGGTAGTCATCCTTCAAAAGGCTAATATCCGTAATGATCACCCCCCGATTCACGGATCTCTTGAAGTATAACATCTAATTTGTCCACAGGGGAAGCTGGGGGCGTGTTGCCCTCTGGTAAAGAGTGAGTAGATGAGCCCTCAATGGTGAGGAGTGAGAGCGGATACGGGCTGGAGGGGCACCTAGCAGGGTCTTGGTGCACCCCATAATAGTCACCCTAGCCGCAGGCACGCCGGGACAGAGGATGGTGGAGACTACCAGTCTCAGTGCGGCACACAATATAAAGATTATATTGAGAAGATCATTGTGTGCACTGTGAGGCTGTAGTGTCAGTCAATCGCTGACTGTCCAACACTGCCAGCCCTACTGTCATCCAGTCTATAAGGTTTGCCTTAGGGAGCCATGGAGTTTATTGCAGGAAGTAGGACCTTGCAGTAACCTATTTAGATAAATCAGATCTCGGGATGGGGTGGCAGTCGTGCAGCTGCACTTCAGGTAACAACATGCACACTTGTTTCCCAGGCACTGCGGCTGTTGTCTACAGAGGTGATAGTGTTGGGTACAGTCTCCTGCATCGGAGAGAGAGACTGCATACTCGCAGGGTCTTGCAACTTATAGGTAAAAGGTGAAGGATCCCTACAGTGGGAGCACTCAGTTCACCGGGCAGTGCCCTCACTCCATTCCCCTATTTAAGGAGTAGGTGACAAACAGTATCAGACAGTCTTGGGGGGAGGCAGGTGCAGGGGCTCACAGAATGTCTGCTGCATTCCTAGGCTAGTAACTGGGGTCACTGATGCTCCCTCCCAAGCCACCCATCACCTCCAAGGGTAGGAGATCCAGATTTAATTGACAGCTGTAATTGATGTGTTTGAGATTCTTGGATAGTGTATAACCTTCACTAAGGTCTCCTGCTATGAGGCAGATTGCTTATCCCCAGCTTGATTCAAATAGCACAAATCACTTGGAATACTACTGGATAAAAGGCATATATTCTCAGTAAAGACGGAGGTCAATTTGGTAAACAGCTTTTATGAAGAGGGAATAGTATGGAACATGCTGGCTGGCACTCCTCTAAACATAGACCGTATTTTATTTGTAGCTTCCTGGATCCATTACTCACATCAGACGGCTTTGACTTGATGTATTTGGTTCTTATTTTGCCTGAGCTGTGATTTATAAGAGTGGAGTGTCTCAAGAGAGTAGAAAAAATGCCACTTCCTCTCTACCTGTTGGATCTAATGTCTCTCTTTACCCTCACTTCTGCAGTGAACCTCCAATTGGCTGGACTAGCAGAGAGTGTAAAATTCTTAGCATGAGGTATTAGCCAGAGCTGCTTATAGGATCCTCAAATATAATTCTAAACCAGGAACATGACTGAAAGGGAATAGGTCCAGAAGCAGTAATAGCAAGGACAGGACTGTACATGATTTTAAATCGAATCAGCATATGGTCTGTCCAGGCCATTTGTGTATTGGAGGTGACCTCAACTAAATTATGCGAGGCAAAAATAAGATTGATAATATGCCCTCCCTTGATGCATGGCCTTTTTAACCTGATGATTAAGTCAAAGACGTAAGGCAAACTTTTAGAAGGTCCATGGACTGCATGCCACAGTGACAAAATACAACAGGTTAAAATCTGCAAGCATGATCACATTTAGAAAACTCATGGCTATAAAACCAACAGTCTCAGACAACTTGCCTAGAAATGTGGCTGGATCAGAGAGAGATTGATAAACCAACAAGATACAGATAATACTGGACCAGCACTTAATCTGTCCCAAAGCTAGTTGCAGGCTCAATAACCAGACCTAAGTTTGAGTATAAAAACTGTGCAACTTTGGCTCCCATTTGCTTCTGTCTCACGATGAATCAAATTAAATCCCACAGGAAGGGCCTGTGTAATATCTGGCCCAGATACATCCTATGACCACGTTTTGGTCATGGAAAGCATGCCTAAAAGGTTGTTCTCTAGTGGGAGATTAATTTCATACTTGTTTTTGGGGAGCAATCTAACTTTCAGTACCAATAATTTAAGAGAGGCCCACAGGCACAGCTGTGATCTTGTCCTATCTACTTCTAAAAAGCTCTGTTTACAAATACCGAAATTGATAATCCTGTCCTGAGAGTAAAGTGAGAAACAACATTGAGCATACCTTACGTTCTGCAATGTATTAACAATGTATAACAGGCAGCATTCCTATCAAGTCATGTAGTCTGCTGAGTGGCTGCACAGCAGCAGCCACTAATTAGGTGTCCATCACCCAACACATGACATGATCTACCAAACTGCAGTATTGATTTCCAGTCATCTTTCCAAAACAGCACTGAGTAGAAATGGAGGCATTTCTACTGAACACTAGAGGCCCTTGACAAAAAAATAAAGGTTTCAGTTGAAAAAAACCTGTGGACAAATACCAATACATTACCCACCACAGATAAGTAGAATGAGCCTGTAACTTAAAAAACTTTCTATGACCTGAATACAGTTAAAAGGTATAAAAAAAACAATTCTCAAAGAATGATCAGTTAAAAGTTAAGACAGAAACAGCAACCGACGTGTAATTACACAGTCTAGTAAAAATACTAAAACACACAGCAAACTCACAGTGGTCTGCATCTCAATAGGCACAGCCCCGACACATGACCTGACCAACAAGACCAAAGTAATGCTTCCCAATCTTCTGTCCAAGAGGTCAGCAGTGGCAGGAAGATATAGAAATATTACTACCCAAGTGCTATTTACATTGAGAAGCTACAAGCAAAAAACAATGGGTTATGCTGCAAAAAGTGTGAGGGTAAATAGCAACAAATTCCCCATCACAGATAGAATGAGCATTGCAATTTGAAAAAACTTACATAATACTCACAGGAAATTGAGCTGGGAGAACAGAAAGAGTTATAGTCTTGCTTTTGGATACTTCTAGGGGATCCACTAAACACTGAGACCCTTACCAACAGCTGCACTCTCTTTCTCTATGACTCTGGCAGTGATTTATTGTTGCCATATTTAGAATCCAATGGCTTGAATAAGATAAATGGAATCTATTGGTTAAATGACATTGACTTTATAACACCCAGTCATAATCCCCACCTGGACAACCTTCGGAACTATGAAGCACAAGATGCTGCCCACCTATTGGAATCATACTGTCTTTACCACTTGGCTACAACCCCTACGCATGAGAAGGGCCAAACATCTGACCTCATGCTGGTATGCGGGGTGCTATTCTTACAAACAGTGGCCCAATGTCCTGGACTCACCACTAGTCAAATTTTACATCTCCTTTCTAAAGTTGAGAGAGCAGCCACTTCTCTCCACAGATTGTCCTTACAGAGTGTAAAGCAAAATTCAATAGCCCAAAGTGTTACCAACCCTGCATTGGAGTGACCACATTGACTCTGGTAAAGTGGAAGGTGCATTAAGCAGTTTCAATGCAGGAAAATAAATATCCTTGAACAAGATTAACTCACTAAGGCCAGCTTGGAAAGCATTGCTCAAGCTTTTGCCACCCACACTTCATAGAAGCTTTAAAAAACGTTCAGCTTGAAGCTCACCAAGAAGAGCATAAATAGTGCCTGCATTATTGTCAAGAAGACAGGACTCATTACAAATTCTAGCTAATGCTTTGCAAAAAGGCATTTTTTAAAGAAAAGTCAACATTTCTATGTTCTCAAATTCAGCAAGGGAGTAACATTCCACAGAAATGATTTAAAGTGTTGGAAGAGTTCACTCACCCTCATTGTTCTGTGTCAATAGATCCCTGTCCCTGGCCTTATGCAACAATGTGGCTACCTTCTTTGAGTCCAAAATCCAAGGCATCTATAATAAGACCAAATACCTGTGAGACACCTTTCCTGGAAGAACAAGTACTGCACTACCAAACCTTTCTGCCTGCAACTGGGCTCAATTTGCACCACCTCACCTGAGGAAGTTCAGGACTTCCTGTTATTTATAAAATCAGGATCAAATCAAATGGCCTGTATCCAGTAAAAGCACTCTCATTTACAAATGCCCTTAGGATAACAGACATAACTAGTCAGCACTAATTAACTTCAGATATCATGAGGCTCCCATAATGTCTGTGTCACCTGGCCAGACAACAGGACCCTGAAAAAAATAAAAATAGAAAGAGAATAAAGACAGGGAAGAAAGACTTCCGGCAGAAGTTAAAATAGTGGAAAGACTAAACAGCAGAGAGAGGGAAAGTGAGGAAGGAATTAGTGAAAGGAGACAAACGAAGTACTATAAGGGGACCTCATGTGGAACAAACCTTGGTTTTAAGAATGACATTGCCAGACTGCTGAAGAGGATGTTGTGAGACAGCAGACACTCCAAAGATAAACTGAAGAGCAGTGATATGCACAAGGAGCAGCAGACCTGGACTATGATGTTATGCAAACCAACAAAGTTGGGGCCAGTAGTACTGTGCCAGGAACCATGGAAGCAAAGAGCTTTGGATCAAAGTATGAGTCGCTGCTGCCGGGACAACAGTCGTGCCACAATTCTGGGGAGAACCGTAGCTTCCCAGGCGTGTGCCATATAAAGTGGGGAAAAGCAAAGCTGGCGTATAGAAACCCAAATTAGGGGCAAGGTGGGGCCCAGACTGTGAGGATGACCAGGAAGAAGCATGGGGAAGACTTGCAAAATTTGTGGGTTTTGTTTTACTCCCCCCATCCTTCCCAACTGTTGCCCTGAACCCCCTGTATCTCCCCTCCCTTTACCCATTTCTCCAAACAATTATTGACAATGTCAGACAGGTACCTAGCGTCATATCACCTCTCATACTTCATACCTCTCATAGGGATGACTGCACTAACTCTTCAAATATGAAGACGAATCTAAGGACAGAAACACGTTAAAAGGAAACTCAACTGAAACTTAACAACCAGAGCAAGTATTGTAACGCAAGGTGAATCTACGGGGATAAGCATCATTTTTGACAAAAGTCTTAAATTCTTCCACTAATGAATCCCAATCCTGTGCAGAGCATTTTCTGTGCTTAGAAAGCATTACAACCACAGAGTGAAGTCTGGCCTTCTTGAGTTACTTAATATTTCCTCAGACTAGAACAGGAGTGAGAGACATAAAAAGGATGGAAGAAAGAACTCATTTC
Organism: Calotriton arnoldi; assembly: GCA_963921515.1. Classification (NCBI taxonomy): domain Eukaryota; kingdom Metazoa; phylum Chordata; class Amphibia; order Caudata; family Salamandridae; genus Calotriton; species Calotriton arnoldi. Next base: position 548,175 of record CAWUFW010007733.1, read on the forward strand.
TAGAAGGCTGATCGATAACAAGAGTTTGCAGATAAAAGGATCCCAAATGGAAGCAAGAAAAGGTCTAACTAGTTAGAGAACAAAGTCTATCTAGAGAAAGACAAGAAGGAAAATATTCGAAACGCCTTCACCTTTTTTATTTTTACTGGATTTTGTTAATGTTCCTTCTTAGTAAATTTGTCTTTGTTTGTTTTGAGGGGGCTGGAGGTGGAGAGGCTGAACAGCAGATGAAGGGCATCCCTGCTCAAACTGGGATACGGTAAAATAGAAGGAAGCAGCTTAGGAGTTACAGACTATGTAAGAGATTTATGAACTTCAACTTAAGCGAAAAATAAAACTCCCTATTTGAAACAACTGCTCAGTCACTGCCTTTTGTTGAGCCAGGGGACCCTCACATCTACAAAAACATAATACATCATAACAATACAGCATGACTCTGCATACCAACACTACATAACATAACAACACAACGTGACAACATAGCATTATATAACACAGCACAACATAACAGCACACTATAACACAACATAATGATACAACGCAACATAATATAACACAATCTAACATAACAATGCAACATAATGCAACATAGCACACAACAGAACATCATGACAGAGCATTAGAGCACATCATAACAACAGCACAACATAACATAACATAACAACATACCACAGAATAACATAACAAAAAACATAACAACAATAACATAACACAACATGACAAAATAACAAAAGTAACCTAACACAACACAAAAAAACACAAATCATAACACAACATAAAATAAAGCACATGAACATAACACAACAACATGACAAAATAACATAAGAACACAACTTAACAATACATAACATACCACAACATAACTTAACACAAAACAACACCCCATATCAAAATGATACAACATAACATATCAATGCTACAAAACAACACAACAAAACAGAACATGACACTGCATATCAACTTAACACAATAAAACACAACATTACACAACATAACAACTTAACAGCACAGCATAACAACATAGGAACGTAACATAAGAACACAACATAGCACCTCAACATAACACCAAATGACATACCATGGCACAACATAACCTAGCACAAGATAACAACACAGCACAATATATAACACAACATAATGTCAATATAACAAAACCACACAAAATAACACACCATGGGGCATATGTATGAAAGTTTAGTTTTGCGATTCTCAAATAGCGAATTTTAGAGAATCGCAATTTAAGAATCGCAAAACGAGATGTATGTAGGATTTGCAAAAAAAATTACGAATCCTACAGATTCCTTAATTGCGAATCGCAAAGTGCGATTCGCAATTAAGGAAACCCTCCCCATTCATTCCTATGGGCCTAGAGGCCCATAGGAATGAATGGGAAGACATTCTCAATTTGCGATTAGCAATTAGAGAATCGCAAATTGAGAATGCAATTTCAAGGTTGCAAGGGTGTCAAAAGGACACCCTGTTGCACCCCTGAAATAAGCAAGGGTGCACATGTGGCGCACATACATGCCCTAAGGGCATGTATGTGCACCACATTGCACTTTGAAAAATGCAAAAAAGTGCATTTTTCAAAGAAATCGCGAATTACCACCAACTTGAAGTTGGTGGTAATTTGCGATTCCTTAAGGCCAAATTGCACTTTTTTTGTGCTTCTTACATTGCATTTAAGGAATCGCAATTTGCGATTCCTTAAATGCAATTGCAAAATAGGGAATCACAATTTTTGCGATTCCTTATTTTGCAAGGCAGTTTTTCATTAATACATACCACTAAGCCTAATTGCGATCGCAAACGCCAAAATTCTGCGGATTTCGGCGTTTGCGATCGCAATTTGGAATGATACATATGCCCCCATGACAGTACATAACAAAACAACATAACATTTTTGTGAAATATTGGATTATTAATTTATGAGGAGGACCCCACCTGTTTAATAATACAATCTTGCTAGATCGAAACACAGTTTCAATGAGAAGACCTAGGCTTAACCCAAAGAGAAATATTTAAGTATCAAACACAGCACCAAAACTATATTGAAGTCAGAAAACCAAACAATAAAATTCTCAAAATAATTTAGTAAAAATAAGAAAAAAACTGAATAGACAAAATTACATAAAAATGGTTGAAATTCGGATTATAGACTAGAGTTATGATTTTTAAAGTTTTAAGGCAAAAAAATTAAGAAAAGACAAAGTAGCAAGAAAATGTATTCATTATGCCTGGCCAGGACATAAGTGTAATTTCAGGCCTACCTTGATCGTGTAGGTTAGGCAAACCATAGCATGTTGCACTGTTGCAGGGATTATGCTCAGGAACAGAACCATGCTTGGGACCATAGAACATCAGTAGATAGGGATTGAGTCACCATATCACCTCAGTACCATGAGCCTGAGTCCGACTAGCTACAGTGTTTCACTTGCTCTCCGACTCATATCCAGAGAGACAAGTGAATTGCCACCCGCGAGTATAACACTCCCGACCCTCTCAGGGATCATGGTAACAGGACACCCCTTTCGCTCGCACACTCGTACTCGTCCACAATATGATATGAAAGAGACACAAAGGAAGTTTAAAATGTTTACTTAAACTATAATGCTCTAGAATGCAGTATACGTGCCACAATCAGAAAACAACTGCCTAACAAAAATACCACCAGCATTGTCAATAAACCATATATTATGAAAAGCCCTGTCATATTATAAGACAGAATAACCTAACCTCCCTGCCCTTCTACAGAAGCACACTGATTATACAGCAAAGGTCTCTGGGTTTAGTAGTGGACCCCGTACCTTAGCATACACAGATGGACATTCTACATCTCAGATACAGCCGTGATCTTCTCTCAGGTTAAATCTCTCTCTCTGTCTATGTTACGTTGCTGTGCGTACCTTTATGTTCATAAACAACAGCTGCATCTCTGTGTTGTGACTAGGTGCGAGTGCCTGACCAGAACAAAATAACAAGGGACATTGTTGTTTGACCTTGTCTGCTGTTCAGACTAAATACCAGGAAGGAACAGAACGAGAAAACAACTGCAGGTTCTGTGTGAAAATATAATGTGGCACAGAAGCAAACGTGGTTATATAGTAACGTATGAAAAGCTAATGCTGCCTGTGTGGTGCACAGGTAGGCTAACATAGGGAAACCACAATGGGCCTTGTATAGAACACATGAAAGCACTGGGCCTTAATTTTACCTTGACATTTAGGACATCATTTAACTTTATGTGGCCAGTCTATCTGCACTTCGAATCAGCAGAAGCTCTGCCTCTACTTTACTGGCAGAAGACCACCCACCATTGCACTGAATGCAGAGGAGAACGCCAAGTGGGGGTTAGCTTTGTTCAGCCTCCCTCAGTATGTATTTTGTTTTTTTCTGAAACAAACTTCCAAACTAGGAGACTGCTTTAGGAAAATTAAAGGTCAATGACCCTGATGTGGCTGTTCAGTGGTCGCCATGACACAAGTCTGAGGTGCCACTGTCTGAACCTGTGCAATTCCCCCAACTCTATTTTAGGAGGGGTGACATTGAGTCTGGAAGGATGGAAACACAGCCATGTTATTGTAGTTCTCTCATTCTGTCTAACAGTGTCTGTTTTTTAAACCCGCACTTCCAGCGACTTCAGTGCAACAAGGCAGGATGCTCTGGCTGGCAGGGACCTCTCAAATCAGATATGTCAAGTCGTGGTTTGCATCAAAGCCTTCAGTTTTGGCACTAAAAGCTCTGACTAAGGACCTGATTTAGAGTTTGGCAGCCGAGTACGATAGCCCGTCCGCCTTATCACAAGTTCCATAGGATATTTGTAATAATGCGGAAGGGCTATCGTTCATGTTTGTGACTAAGTAACCTGTCCGCCAATTTCTGAATCAGGCCCTTAATCAATTTTTAGGAGCTCAAAAACATCATGGGGAGCAAGATTGAAAGATGTAACTGGGCTGAGCTCCATGAGTCTGGAAACCTTCCCTGCAAGGTACTGTAAGGAAAGAAGAATGTCCTGAAATGCTTTGGTTACACATGTGGCAGTGAAAATTCTACATTAACAATCCAAAACTATATAGATTTCACTGGTGCAATCACCCCTTCAAACAGCATTGTAAATTCAGTGCTCAGTAGGAGTGAGGGAAACTTAATCAAGCAAAATAATTGTATTTCTTTTTAGATAAGAAACTATCAGGGCCATTGCTACTGTGAAAAACTCTTATAAGCACATTTTGAATTGCTAATTTATATTAAATTCTGCTATTTTCCACTTTAATTATTTGTATTGGATACATTAATTAAACCAGTTTATGATGTGCATTAGGGTTTTTCCATTTTCTCCTCGGTATATGTTAAAGCCTCTATGAATTGGTAAACTTAACAAGCCTCTGAACTGAAACTAATTGTTTTATCATACTTATGAGCCAGGCAACACGTTTGTTGACTACAACTGTGGAATTGTTTACATGCACTCAGCATTTTCTGTGCTCATCACGGGGACCACATTTGAGAAGTTTGTTTATGTATTTGCTATTAATAGAGTGTTGCCGCTCAAATTACCTAAGTGCTAGCAGTGAACTAGGCATACTGAACAATAAAAAAGGTTGTGAAAGATCTGACTAGTTTTCAGTGCAGTGTGAATGCAAAGTTTCAGTTGTGAAAAGAGCGTTTGTCACCGTGTTTAAAATGTTTCAGCATATTAAAAACATTTTACTGCGCTGCTAATGTAAGCAGGTGGTCTTTTTAGTCTTTACAATTTGTAGAAGAATGGGATGAAGGGGGTCAATGTCCTTAGTCATAGAGCATCAGGTGTAGACATATCCGAGGTCAGGTATAGATGGGCTGTGAACATGGCATAGTTAAGCAGTCACGAGCTTGAGAAGCGCATCCTCTATGAGCAAAAGTAAGTAGGACAGGCATGTGACACCTCATCAGGGAAACAGCAACGTGATGATAAAAACAATATCAAATTGCCAATATGTCACTCTTAGACGAGTGTGAATTTGCAGGGCTTCACTTCTGCAAACTTCACTGAGTCTCAAAGGAAACATTGCAAAGTTCACCATGCTGTAAGATTTGTCACTTTGAGAATTTGATCAGCAAAAGCCAAAAGGTCTGAGGGTACAAAAACTTTATGGGGCAGATTTACCAGCCCCTTGCGCCACTTTTGCGTCACTTTTCCCATGTTAAAAATGACGCAAAAGCAGTAGCGGCCCGTGGTGGGATTGTTGCCAGGCGCTGACGTGGGAGAGGCAGGGTGGGGGGTAGTAAACTACGGATTACGGCCGATTAGAGGTAAGTAAACATATAAATAAATAAAACGAATTTCGTTGCGCGCGCTGCATCGCCAAATGCACTTTATATAAGTAAGGCGGACAAGTGGAGGGGCATATAGGAGGTCTATATGTAAAAAGGCAGTTAAGGAGCAGTAGGCACTTGCACTTTATATTTAAAGAGGAACTTTCCCTTTTGTGTGTAAATATACCTGTCGTTTTTATATTCATCAAATAATTTGGAATTGTTGGTTTCAATTGTCTTTTATTGATGAAATTATGCACTAGCATTAGAAAATGATAGAGCACCATGTAAAACAAAACCTGTTCCAAACTGGCGCCTGTATTTACCTAAATGTACTGCCTTGGGCTGCATGGTAATTGTCCTTTGTCTATGTCAATTTATGCGATCGTAGATTGTGTTTTTTTAAAGTTAAGGAAAATGGTGATATGTGTCGTGAACAAGGCTGCGTGTAGCAGCCGAAACGCGTGGATACTGTCACAAGAAAAATAATAAATAAAAAAACGAGTGAAATTCCTTTGCAGTACTGGTTTGTTTCTGGAAGGAGAAAGGAGTCGTGAGTATATATATATATCCACTCCAAATGCCTGCCGGTAAATTTGGACAGACTCCAACACGCTCGGAATCGCTGTAAGTATGGGTTTATTTGGCAATAAAACAGCGGTGACGCATTTCAGTAGCCTCTGCTACCTTTCTCAAACCAATTGTGGTTGCCATTCTTGTTCTTATATATACATGTTACAGGGTTTCTTCAAAACCTTAAAGTGACAGTGCATAAATGAACATTTTACATTTAAAGTGACACAGTGCTAATGATATAAAGTGACATAGTGCATATTGCAGCTACACAATTCATCTCTCGCCTCACATGGTATTTCATAATGGAGTCACACCCGTCATTCTAATTCTCGCTGACATGTGAAACTTTAACATCATCCGTTCTTGAACAAGATAAATACTTGTTAATTCCCTAATGTGCGAACTTCAGTTCCCATCAGGATTTAGACCAATCCTGGGCAAGTGCCCTAATCAATCACAGATCTTTTAAACGGAATGAGCTCAAATATAATAAAATATTTTATCAACGTTGTGTTAAAAATGTGTTAGCCGTTATATTACACTAATTAAACCAATCACCTATTCAACCTTACTAAAAACCTCTGTGGCAAAACTTGTTAAAATTCATTTCACACAGTCTGGATCTTAAATTTGGGGAAATCAATTACATATATAAAATACATATATATACACGAAAAGCAGGATAAAACCAACAGATTCATGCATCGATTTATTCCTATACATATAAAATCTTCTGATATACAATTCCTTACTATCTTATCCTTTACCTATACCCACGGTTGGAATCAGATACTAAAGTTCTAAGAAATATTACATTACAGGTGGACATGTAAATCCTCTTCTGTGTTAAGGCCCATTGGGATCTTTATATTAAATCTTAAAATGTACAGGGATTCTAGTTGTCGCAAACACCTCTCCCTTTTTCCACCCCTTGGCTTTATTGGCACTTGATCCAGAACAAAATATTCTAGACTACTAACATCACTGTTATGTACTTGTTCAAAGTGCCAGGCAACAGGGTATGTTTGATCTTTATGTTTAATCGCCCGGATGTGTTGTAGGATGTGCAGATGTGCTTTCAAAATCATGCTCCCTATATATAGTTTAAGACAACTGCATCGCAGAGCATACACCACATATTCGCTTTTACAGGTTAATGGTTTCAGTATTCACCACTTATTACCTGAAAACGGCAACGGTATCTCCGTAGTGTTGACCCCATGTTGACATGCCTTGCATTTGCTACATCGCCGGAAGCCTTTACTGCTACTCAGCCAACTCTGTTGTATTCTTGCCCCTGGCATATTGTTGACTAGATCTTGCCTCATTGACCTGGCCTTCCGAAATGTTAGCAAGGTTCTTTTATTTATTGTAGGACCCAAAATAGGGTCACTGCAAATGAGATGCCAATGCTTTTGAAAGATGTTTCGTATCTTCTGGTGTTGATTATTGAAACCTGTGATGAATCTTATGGGTTGCTTCTGATCTGTCTGAATTTTTCCTTTCTTTTTCTCTGCAAATATAAATTTTTCCCTGGGATTTTGGTTAGCCTTTGTTCTAGCTGTCTCCAATGTGGCTTTACTGTACCCTCTCCTGGTGAACCTCTTTGTTAATTCCCCTTGTGCCACCTGGAGCTGGTCAGGTTCACTGCAATTTCTCCGCATGCGGAGATTCTCCGCATAGGGTATACTATTTTTTAACTTCACCGGATGGAAACTCCTGGCATGAAGCACAGTGTTTCCAGCCGTGCTCTTCCTGAATGTCCTGGTTTGCAGAGTCCCTTCAGCCACATAGATACTTAGATCAAGAAACTGCACCTCCCTCTCACTGATGAATGACGTAAAGTGAAGATTTAGTATGTTATCATTCAGTTTCTCTACAAAATCCGCTGCTGATGTTCTGTCGGCGCGCCATATGAAGAACAAGTCGTCTATTTATCGTGACCACAGGATCACATTGTTCGACATTTCAGTGGCAAATCTTGTAGCCAGCACCTGCTCCTCCCACCAGCCCATATGCAAATTTGCATAGCTGGGGGCGAAGCAGGTGCCCATGGCTGTCCACCTCAGCTGTTGATACAGCTCTGATCCAAACATAAAGATGTTATTACATAAGCACCATTTCAACATGCTTAATAGCATCTCCGTGTGCTTATATAATGTTATTGGCCGGGAACTTAAAAAATATTTTGCCACTAGCAACCCATCTTGGTGCGAGATACTCGTATATAGAGAGGTCACATCTAGTGTGATCATGATGTAATCCTCCTGCCATCCTTTATCAAAAATCTTTTTCAAGAAATCCCCAGTGTCTTTTGTATACGATTGTAGTTTTTTCACTGGGACCTGAAGGAAATAATCCAAATACTTCGAGGTGTTTTCGAAAAGACTCCCTATGGCCGAAATGATTGGCCGGCCAGGAGGTACTTCGATATTTTTGTGTACTTTGGGTATCAAATAGAGAACCAGTGTAATAGGATTCTCAACTTTGAGGAATTTAAACTCAGCTTGCGAAATGAGGCCCACTGCTCTCCATTGATGTAGATCGGAGTGAAAACTCGTGGTTATCTTCTCTAAAGTTTGTTTATCAACTTTTGTGTAGCATAGATGATCATTGAGCTGGCTTAATGCCTCCTCCTGGTACATGGCAAGCGGCCAGAGGACAACATTGCCCCCCTTATCCGCTTGTCTCACCACTATATCTGGGCGGGATTCTAGCTTCTTAACCAGACTCATGTAGTTTCTTTTGGATTGGTCAGGTTTTACTTCTTCTACCTCAAAATGTGTGTAAAGCTTCTTGAGGTCCTGAACTACCAAATCTGTGAATGTGTCGATGGAGTCTTTTGGTACCATGGGTAGGAAAACTGACCTAGGCTTGAATGGAGTAGCCGGTCTACCGTACACAAATAAATCCTACTCCCTGGCCAAGACATCATCCATTGGTTCAGTTATACCCTCCCTGGATAGACTATCCAGGTCACGTAATAAGACCAAATCTGAAACTTCCAAACCACTACCACCAGATGTTGTTTCTTGCTGCAACACTTCTGTTCTTTTGTTATGTGCATAAAATTTAGCCAACCTTAACTTGCGTGTGAACTTAAAACAATCTATTCTTGTTTGGACATAGTCCATATTCTCCGACACACAAAAAGATAATCCACATGAAAGAATGTTATTTACTCCATTATTTAATGTGAAATCTGTTAGATTTATCACATTGCAATCAGGAATGTCCAACTTTATTTGTTCTTCTTCTGCACTCCCTTGTTGGACATTTGCCCTTCCTGACCGCCTGTTTTTCCTCTGCCTCTTCCGCCTCCTCGATATGTTCTTTCCTGGCTTGCCAATGGTCTGAGGTTTATACTTCTGTCCCACCGCAAAAAACGAAGCTCATCTTCCACTGTGGGTATTTTGTCAATCTGTTGTCTCCCCTCCTCATTATCTGTGTCGACTTCTGAGCTTAGCTCAGAACCAGTTTCTTCGTTGTTAGGCAATTTATTCTTTTGCATGCTCTCAGACAGCTTTTGCCACCTGATACCTTCAAATCTCTTTGAAAACGTGAAGATTTGCACACGCTGGTAATCCAGCTTGTCCCACCTGAATTTGATGGCTTTTCGATCTTTAATACCCTGTTCATATTTCTTCACTCGCTCACGCATTTCTGCATGCATCTTTCCAATTGCCTCTTGTTCCGGTAGTTTCTTGAGTTCCTCATTCAGGAGATCGATTTCAGTTAACAGCGCCTGCCGGTCTATATCCGCATATTTCACTAAAATGCTTAACATCCGTTTGGAGGAGTTGGCGTTGTTCTCCACCCACTCCTTTAGCATCTCTGGGTGCGGATTCTCATAGGTGGGGGCTATTAGTATTCGCAATCCCCTAGGCACCCTGCCCACTTCCAGGTACCGGGTTAACGATCTACTCTCCCACCATTTAGCAGTTTCGCGCTTCGACAATTTCTCTAATGTCTTAAATATCTCCTTAAAGCCTTTCAGTGCCGTATTGTCACCCTTGCCACCGGAGCTTCTTGGTTCTTCAATTATGTCAGCATCGCTATATATATATATATATGTTACGATGAAACAAAAACAGAATACAGCGGTCACACAGGGGAAGTGAAAAAACAGTGTTTATTTCCACACCATAGCAGACTTGTTTCGGTCACTCGGGCCTTGATCACATGCTCTAGTAGTAGACAAAGATCTAGTTATAATCACCAGATATTAGCAATGGGCACATTCATAAATCGCAAAAGTGTACCCTATATGATATCTTAATATATAAAGTAGTCAGAATAAGGGCAAGCCCAAGTGGGCAAGACATACAAAGAAGCGTGGATGGAGGGAAGATATCATCACTTCAACACAGTCAAGCCCCTGTTGCAGCATGTTATATACAGCAGTGCAATAAAATATTCAAAATATAAGTGGCTTCAGCCCGAGTGGGCAAAGTAACAGAAAGTGTGGGGCAAATAACTGCATAGGTGTGAAGCGTAAGTGGGTAGACCATCCTGGATGACATAGCATAATGTCAATCCAGCATGTTGGAACCAGAGTAGTATCCACTGAATTAGTTGCTACATGGAAGGGAAACAATACAAAAAATGACGCCCAAATGGGCAAACAGCAGACAGACTCCTTCCCATGTCTTACCTCACACTTCACAGATGTGCTACAGACTCTCAAATGGCAATCTCTAAAAAGAGTGCAAAAGTGAGAGGAAAAAGGTGAGTTTAAAAAGGAGGAAAACAAGGGGGAACATCACCTAGTGAAGTCATAATCAACTGTGAAAATCATTGGAGCCAATTCTCATATTGAGTCATAAGTAATGATACTATGAGCTAATATCAAGCTAGCATAGAGCCAAAATGTACTATACATAGAGAGAAAGTGCTGAATCCTAATCCTGAACAAGATAAATCATAGCACACTCTCTATGTATCGTCTAAATATGGCACTCCAATCTGAAGGCACATCATTATAAAATGGTAGATAAAGTATGTAGCAATCAATGGAACAATCTTATTTGTGTTTTATATCATCTCCTTGAAGAAAAGGGTAGGGGCTCCTGCCTGTCAGCTGTAATGCATCTCAAAGAGATTCCCTTCCTTACCTCCTGTGAAATAAATCAAAAATAATAGTTAATAAAACCAGATATGCAAGGAAGGAAGATAACACCAGATTTAAAAAAATGAGTATATAATACATTAAATTAGAATTCTGATGAAGGACAAATCATCTAGTTTCTCAAAAGGAGGAACTGGGAGTTTTTTAACCAGGTCCTGCAAATATACTCCCAACTAAGGTAAGCAGAAAATAAAGGAATGTGAAGTTCCTAAAGTGATGGGGAGTTCAGGTCTCTTACGGGTTGGCCTCACACACCCTGGAGGATGTCATGCTTCATCATAGGGCTTGTGCTCCTCGTCGGGCTGGTGCTACAATGCCCGACGGGCACCCGCGAAGGGGCTCTTTATCGGAGATCTTTTCTGATGAAGCCGTAGGGTGTGTGAGGGTATGTGGTCAGAGTAGTGGGGTGAATGAGTGATGTGAGTTAAAATAGGTCTAGTGCTATCCTGGGTAGTGGTTATTTATTCTAGGGGTGCACTAGCCTAGCTAAAAATGTGTGTGAGCCCTGCCTGTATGTAATGATCCTACAGGGTCTGTCTAGTGTCGGTGGTCAACATGTTTATTGCCTTACAGCCCCTAACGGGTCTAGCGGCAATTCGTCAGGACCAATGTCTTAAAAGTGAAAGAGAAGGTGCTCTTGACTCTTACACTACCGCAACGCTGGTGTAGTGCATCATTGTGAAACCAGCGGTGCTGACTGGAGTCAGGGCATATAGCCTGAGGATTAGAGACCTGAAATAAAAAATTGAGAACAAACAGTTAGACCGAGGATAACCGTTTCCCTGAGGGAATCACCAAACTACTGGTGAGAGTGCTCAAAACGACATTCTTCAAGTGAAGGTGATGGAGGCGATCAGTGCCTGTACAATCATGCTCTCACAAGGCCAGATCGGTATTTAGAGCACATAAACCATTGAATGGTGCTCTAGTCTGCACCAAATGAGGTGCAAATTGGGGGTTAAAACGCCCATAGTAAAAAAAAAATTGCATGACAGGACAATTGTGCTCAGGTGTTCAAGGAAGTGCCGGTATAATGGGCGCGACGTGAGATCTGTTGTATCGCCAAAACTGCTGAGTCGCCAAAACACAGTGTTCTTTAAAATAATGGCAATGGTTAACTTTACTGTGACTATGTGGACATTGTGGACATCACAAATGCATTGCATCTCCGCGTGAGAATCGCGGGGAGGAAATCATCCCTATAGTATGATAGCCGCAGTGTAATAAACACAAGGTGGTCGGTGTCAATAAATTCATCACTGAAGGACTAAAAAGCCGGCAAAAGTGTGACTTGCCAGAAAATGGCATGGCTAGTATGCACAGTTTTAACAGTCGTCACCACGGGCTGTGAGGACACGCTACACACATACACTCACAAAAAAAAACGGCTAGCCTAGATAAGGCATAGTAGAAGTGCCCGGTGGACACATACGTGAACCATAGCTATGAGTGCTCGTTGTACACACATACACACTCACCCCAGATTCAAAAGGCCAATGCCGATGGGGTTGGCAGAGCACTTCGTTGCTCGATCCTGTGGAAAAAAACATCAACATGTGCTCGTAATCTTACCGGTGTGTTCATGCCGTGGTCCCAAACATAAAATTTAGCCGGTACTTACAAGAGGGTGGCATGGCAACTAGCTATCGTCTTACCCCTGCTCAGAGCCCCGTAAACCTGTCAGCGGGGGCTGGAACTATGTGTAGATTCGTCGTTACGTCAAGAACGTCCGGTCACTAGAGCGGGAGATGCAGCAGCCATCTTGGGTGTGAAACTGCAATGTAACTTTATTGAGTCAAGTCAAGTCAAATCAGTCTTTATTTCGATCGTGCGGATCATAAAAGACACAGATAATATTTACATTGTCATAATAAAAGCTAAAAAATAGAAAAGTAGTTAAATACAAGCACTAGGATACAGCAACTGTGCTGGGCACTGGACAGTATGACTTTAGGTATTTACAGTGCGTAATTGTAGAAAAAAACTTAAAACTTAAGGACAATCATGATATAACATTAAACGAATTAAAAGCAATTGTTACACATCAGTCAAACTGCTGTGCCTTGCTACCAATAAGTGAATTTACTACCATTTCATCATAATGCTAAAAACATTCTTAAAATGAAACATGTTCCTAATCACTAGAAGGGTGGGATCCCTCTAAACAAAGAGCGTTAGGGTGCAAAGGCCATAATCATAGTTCTACACAAACATTATTACCATTCAATGACTCTTGCTTCTTCAAAATATTTGCTCGAATTTCCCACATACAGCCCAAATATTTGGCCATGGCTGTCACTATGGGCTCATGTGTGTTGGTCTTTAATATTCGAAGGGCGGTAGCGCATGACCTGGTACCCATGTTAGTGCATATTGGCTTGAGCCACTTGTCCCTAGGAGACTTATAGGCGGGACATACAAATAGGATGTGGGGAACAGTCTCATCCTGCTCAGGGCAGGATACACATTTACTGTCCAGTGAATTGAACCACTTTTGTTTGAAGGATTTGACAGGGAGTGTGCCTACCCTAAATTGATGGAATAATTTCGTATCGCTGGGTCTAGATATGAAGTCCCAATAATCTTCGTACAAGGAATCAGGCTTATGCTCCAAAAAATACCGGTCAATAAGGTGTTCTTAGTTAGTCGTGAGCTTTGTGCTTTGACTAAAGACCAGTATGCTTCCTTAAAAACTTTTTTGATGGAAATAGGTTACCAACTGGGTCCTCCCACAAGTGGCTCAAACCCATGTTCACCAGGTTACACTTAATCGTATGTAACCAAGAAATCTTACAAGATGAATCAGCTTCTCTAACATCTTTTAACGCTAGCGCATACTGTGACAACTCCGGGTAGACCATATTCTTCTCCAGAATGCTAGTGGTCTATATCGGACTTCCTCCTCCAAGGTACAACATCCTAAATTGGAATAAAGGGGCTTAAGTGGAGTAGATTGCGGGAGACCAGTTAGGGCTCTCGCAAATTTATTCTGGGCTGTAGCTAAAGGTGACAAATTGTCGAAGTCCCAGAGCTCCGCTCCATATAAAATGGAGGCCCTAACCTGGGTGTTATAGATCTTTAATACAGGGTCTACCGGCTTCGTTTGGGAGAGCCTCTGTTCTTTTATTAATGCTCCCGCCAATTGACAGTGTTTAAGGGCCATTAAATCAATCTGGGGCTTCCAGTTTAGCTTCCTGCCCAGTGTAATCCCCAAGTACGTAAAAACATCTGTTTGTTCTAGCTGCACCTTGTTCATAAAGACCCTTCCTTTAATAACTTTGTGTTTGTGGAGAACCATAAACTTAGTTTTCTCCACATTAATCACCAGTTCATGGTCACCACAGAAGTCCTCAAATCTTTTCAGTGCACTCTGCAACCCTGCCTGTGTTTTTGAAATAATAAGGGTATCATCGGCGATCATAAGTATAGGTACCTTTGAACCTGCAAGAGAGGGAGAGTCAGTGGGGTATGAAGAAAAATAGTTAACGACCCCATTTATAAATAACGAAAATAAAGTTGGGGCCAAGACACACCCTTGGCGGACCCCTTTGGATACTGGAAACCTGGTCGTGACATTACCCTGGGAGCCCCATCGTACCTGTGCAAAGTTTGACTCATGCAGTTTCACTACCAGTGTTAGTAATTCTAGAGGCATTCCTAGATCTTTTAGAACAGCCCAAAGCTTATTGCGGGGAACCATGTCAAAAGCGGATTTGAGATCGATAAAAGCTGCATAGATGGTTCCTCCTGCAATAATTACCACTCGCCAGTAGATTCATGTAAACCTAAAAGCCTGGTCTATGGTGCTTACGTGTGTGCGGAAACCAGCCTGAAGGGACGATAGTATGTCATTATCTGTGATCCAGGTCTGAATCCTGCTCAACACTAGCCTAGCCATAATCTTTGGATTGAATCGATTAGACTGATTGGCCTAAAGTTGCTGGGGCAGGATCGGTCCCCCTTTTTATATATTGGTAATATTTCAGCACCACGCCAGGATTCAGGAATGGGGCTCCACTGGCTATCGCATTGGCCAGCATCTGGATGTACTTTAGCCAGTTATCTTTATCGTGTAAAAACAAGTCAGCCGGGATGCAGTCAGGGCCAGGGGCCCTTCCTCTTGGTATCGCATTCAGAGCAGATTCTACCTCTCCTCTGTCAAAAAACACTACAGTGTTCGACTTGGGTAGTTGAAACTGGTCTTTACTACCACTTATAACAGCGAATTGTGCCTCAAAGTAGGAGACCCACTGGTCGGGGCCTACGTGGTTATCAGGGGATTGCCTGATTTCACCACTACCCCATTTCACTAGCTGACAGAATTTTTGCATGCTTTTTTCCTTACTAGCCAGGAAGAGATCTTGCCATCTTTGTTCGTCCCACTCCTTCTTAGCTTTATGTTGGGTAATTTTATAAATTTTCCGTGTATATTTAATGTTACCCATATCTTTCGATTTAATAGCAAGGGACAGCTGCTTGTACGCTTCTCTACATGCCTTATTATACCATTTTACGGGCTTTGGAGTAACCCTTCGATTTGATTTATAAGCTTTGACGAAAAAGGATTTAAGTTTATCAAACATGTCGTCGTGAGCTTGTAAAATGCTAGCATTAATTTCACCCTGCGTGGTTGTATTTTGAAGGGCTGCTAATGTACACTCCTCTGCTTCCTTCATCTGTACTAGTGCGGTGTCATTCTCGATAATTCTGGCCCATTTGACCCTCCTCATGTCGTTACATAATATGACATCAGCTGTCTCCCTCTCAAATATCTGTGGCTGGATCGGTGAGAGACCTGGCACCTGCATCTTTAACAGCAGTGGGTTATGGTCACTTTCACTTCTCTCATAAACCTCCATATCAATAAGGGAAGACCATTGCTCCAGATTAATAAAAATGTAGTTGATACGGCTACTTCTTGGGCCATTACAGTAAGTATGGGAGCCCAGTCTATCTGAGGGTGTCCTCCCGTTGGCAGCCCTGATACCCCTCTTCAAACACAAAGCTTTCAATTGAAGTGCGGCCTCAGTCCATTTCCTTATCGGTTGTAAATCTAGGGATGGGATGCTCCATTGTGCATCCTCTTCAGCACTAAGGCTGCCATCCTCTTGGTCGAGGGGCTTGAATGAGCAGTTGAAATCACCTGCGATCACCAAATTACTTCTGACTCTATTTGTATCAAAAAAGGTATCCAGTGTAGAGATTGTGTTGGATGATTTACCTCCCGCCATCCCTCTTGCATATACATTAATCACTAGTATGTCGGGAGGATGTTTTGGACGAAGAAGAATGGCCATGATATCAGGGCTATCAATTTGAACCTCCTCAATGCTATAACCAGAATGCTGCCTGACCCAGATGGTTAGCCCTCCTGAGGGTCTACCTTTTTGTCCACCGAGTGCTGGTTTAAAAAAATTTAGGTAGCCTGGGCGGTAAATTGGGTTGAGTGACCATGTTTCTTGAAAGGCCCATATGTCATACTCCTCTATAAATACCGACCAGTCAGTAGATGGTATCTTGGAATGCAGTCCCGCTATATTCCAAGAGGCATATGTCAGCCGTGTCAGACCATGTGCGCTGGAAAAGGCACAGGCGTCAGCCTGGATACAGTTTCCCAGGGCACATGCCTGTTGGGCTGAATTTTGATTAACAGGAAAAATGTCTGAAATGACTTTAGGGTTTGCTATGTGCCTTACTGACCCATCCACTAAACCCTGCCCCCCAGTGCAAACATTGGAAGTAGCCCTAGATAGGCTATTGACAGCACCCCCTTTGTATATTTCCTCCTCTCGATGGATTGGAGGGGGATTGTTCCTTAAACATCAATCTACTTTTTCTAGAGAGGAGTCCTCATTGCAAACCTGTGCTAGTTTAATACAGTTGGGGCTGATGTTTGAAGCTGGGGGGTTGTATTTTATCCTGATTTTAGTTGTAATCAAGTGGGATGTCCTTAGGTCGAACGCCACTAAATTGTCTGCTAGGTCTACGGACTCCAATGTAAGGCACACAAGATCTGTACTGGAACCATTAGATGCGAGCCTTTTGGCGGAAAGTATGTCTTCACTGATTACTGATCTGCACTTCCGCACGTGTCGTAACCATTGGATGCTTTTATTAATCAGGGATTGCTCATCTTTGTTGGTTAAACTAGGGGACAGTTTGGGGATATTGGTCAGAAAAATTTGGCGTTTTGAGGAGCGAATCAGTGACTTCTCTTGGCTTGTATTGCCCTTATTTAAAGATGGACCAGAGCTCCGTAAAGATTTTTGGAAGAAACTAACATTGTCTCCTGGTCTCTTACTCTGCAGACGTGGCCCACACTGCCTGTCCTGGCTGTTATCGGCTATAGGATACATTGTAGCCTGGCTTAAATAAGATCTTTTGTTGCTAACTGTGTGGGGGACTTCTGAAGCAATATCTGAATCTCCGTTTGTTCTTCCAAAGCGAGCAGTATTTGGTGCTCTATTGTTAAATTGCTTAGGCATGGTTGATCCAACGTTGACTAGGGATGTGTTTTGGGTGGACAATTTCATTGTGTTTGATAATTTATCAATCATGCTTTTCAGTAAGTTAGCTACCTCTGTGAGTTTACATGTCTGTTCCTTTAATTCCGCTATCTGACTGGTAAGCTGACCTGAACACGAACACTTACACAATCCAAGGGGGTTTACTGCTTGCATTGGATCAACCGACCCTGTCCCTTCTATTCGCTGTGAGAACAAAGTTTCCTCATTTACATTCATCAAAGGGCAAATCTGTTAGTGCACTCTATTACAGACTCGAAGTGGGTTGCATTGACTGGGTTGGAACAAGAGGGTGGGGTGGATGTCTTCCCTAGGTGTGGGTTGTCTACTATGTTGTGACAGTGGAGGTTCCTTCAATGTTGATCTTTTGAACATGTCTGGGATAGATACAACCACCCTTGGGGTCAAGGGGCAGTTAGTGTAGGGTATATCGGGCGTGCCGCAATCAGTGCCCAGAGGGGCTACTAAGATCTCTTCACAGTCACTGATAAGGTTGTCTATCATTGATTAAAAGTAAAAAATGCATAAACTACTGCATTAAACAACATTTTGTAAGGAACGAATGGTTATGTGTGGCTCTATCTGAGCACGACTGTAGTAGTGACCAGGCGCGCCGGCATAGAAGGATCGTGTGCCGTGTAGCTTTATTGGGCATCTTAAAAGGACAAAAAGGTTAGCTGGTACTGTGAGCCACTACTCGTGCAGGGAATGGACTTGTTAGCTACGAGGGCTCACCAGGACAACCATATAATCACAGTCGCATCCTGGCCTTAAATAATAATATAGGTTGTAGGGCCTGTCGGGGCAGGTAGGGGTCCTTCATTGAGGGGTGATTTATATTCATGTTCATGTCAACTCCTCCCATAATGTAGGTAGTGGCATGTTAAGAAAGTTGTCTGTTGTTTAATGGTTAACAGCAGTACGTGGAGCTAAAATGCAGTTCCTCGTTGGTATGTAAAACAGAGTATAGAGGGGCAGAAAGCCTGGTGCCTACCCACATGGTCTAATCTATCTGAGTGCCCGCAGTGGCCATGGTTAAAAGTAGTACGTGGAGCTAAAATGTAGTTCCTCGTCGGAATGTACATGGAGTGAGCCAGGTATAGAGGGGCAGAAAGCCTGGTGCCTATCCACATGGTCTCATTCTATCTGAGTGACCGCAGTGGCCATACCCCGCCGATTAGATTATCCTTGTGGAAAGAGGGGGATGTAACCAGTATCAGTGTCGACAATAAGTATAACTCAACAGCGGGGTGGGTATACCATAGAAAAAGGAAGGATAGAGGTATTAGGTGCGGGCTAATTCAACCCAAGGAATGTCGACATTGAGACCCCAAATATGGCTAGAAAGCCTAAAGATCCATTGCTGCTCTTTCCTGAACAAGGCCTCCTTGCGGATCTGGGTGTGCGATTCCAGGATTGTCCAATGTAGGTCATCAGCTGTATGTTGTGATTCTGTGAAATGGGTACACATCATAGTGTTGGTCTTCTTGCACCTAATATTGCTACGGTGTTCCGTAATTCTAATCTTTATGGGACGTGTAGTCATGCCCACATATTTTAGGTGACACAGGCAGGTTATCAGATACACACAATTGCGCATGTCCCCTGGGTTTGGTGGTAAATGTGGTCCTCAAACTGGAAGTAGTTCTTGTCACTACATTTACCCCTGAATCCAATATGATCAAAAGTATCATAAATAAACATTGGAGACTTCTACATCTAGGTGACTTGACCATAGATCGGCCGAGGTTCGCATTTAAAAGAACTGCTGATCTAAAAGACCTATTGATTAGCACGAGACCACGGAAAGAACCGCCAACCAGAAAACCAGCTGTGGGACCTTCCACCAGTGATGGGTCACTACCCGTGTGGCCAGTGCATTATCTGTCCCCTTACAAGTGCAAGTAAAACAGTTACCTTGACTGACACCTTCACATGGTACCAAAAGAAACACACTAATTGCAACACGCGCAATTATGTGTATCTGATATCCTGCCTGTGTCACCTATTATATGTGGGCATGACTACACATCCCATAAAGATTAGAATTACAAACACCGTAGCAATATTAGGTGCAAGAAGACCAACACTAGGATGTGTACCCATTTCACAGAATCACAATACAGCTGATGACCTACATTGGACAATCCTGGAATCGCACCCCCAGATCCGCAAGGAGGCCTTGTTCAGGAAAGAGCAGCAATGGATCTTTAGGCTTTCTAGCCATATTGGGGGTCTCAATGCCGACATTCCTTGGGTTGAATTAGCCCACACCTAATACCTCTCTCCTTCCTTTTTCTATGGTATACCCAACCCGCTGTTGAGTTATATTTATTGTGGACACTGATACTGGTTACATCCCCCTCTTTTCACAAGGATAATCTAATCGGCGGGGCATGGCCACTGCGGTCACTCAGATAGAATGAGACCATGTGGATAGGCACCAGGCTTTCTGCCCCTCTATACCTGGCTCACTCCATGTACATTCCCACGAGGAACTACATTTTAGCTCCACGTACTACTTTTAACCATGGCCACTGCGGGCACTCAGATAGATTGGACCATGTGGGTAGGCACCAGGCTTTCAGCCCCTCTATACTCTGTTTTACATACCAACGAGGAACTGAATTTTAGCTCCACGTATTGCTGTTAACCATTAAACAACAGATAATTTTCTTAACATGCCACTACCTACATTATGGGAGGAGTTGACATGAACATGAATATAAATCACCCCTCAGCGTAGGACCCCTACCTGCCCCGACAGACCCTACAACCTACATTATTATTTAAGACCAGGATGCAGCTGTGATTATATGGTTGTCCTAGTGAGCCCTCGTAGCTAACAAGTCCATTCCCTGCACGAGTAGTGGCTCACAGTACCAGCTAACCTTTGTGTCCTTTTAAGATGCCCAATAAAGCTACACAGCAAACGATCCTTCTATGCCGGCACGCCTGGACACTAGTACAGGCGTGCTCAGATAAAGCCACACATACCATTCGTTCCTTACAAAATTTCATTTAGTGCAGTAGTTTATGCATTTTTTACTTTTAATCAAGGGTTTTCTATGTCCCCGTGGTGAACCCTCATGTAGTTCAATAAAGTTACATTGAAGTTTCACACCCAAGATGGCCGCTGCATCTCCCGCTCTAGTGGCCGGATGTTCTTGGCGTAACGACGAATCTACACATAGTTCCAGCCCCCGCTGACAGGTTTACGGGGCTCAGAGCAGGGGTAGGACGCTAGCTAGTTGCCACGCCACCCTCTTGTAAGTACCGGCTACATTTTATGTTTGGGACCACGGCATGAACACACCAGTAAGATTATGAGCACATGTTGACGTTTTTTTCCACAGGATCGAGCAACGAAGTGCTCTGCCAACCCCGTCGGCATTGGCCTTTTGAATCTGGGGTGAGTGAGCATGTGTGTGCAACGAGCCCTCATAGCTAGGATTCACGTATGTGTACACCGGGCACTTCTACCACGCCTTATCTAGGCTAGCTGTACTTTTGTGAGTGTATGTGTGTAACGTGTCCTCACAGCCCATGGTGACGACTGTTAAAACTGTGCATACTAGCCTTGCCATTTTCTGGCAAGTCGCACTTTTGCCGGCTTTTTAGTCCTTCAGTGATGAATTTATTGACACCGACCACCTTGTGTTTAATACACTGCGGCTATCATACTATAGGGATGATTTCCTCCCCACGATTCTCACGCGGAGATGCAATGCATTTGTGATGTCCACAATGTCCACATAGTCACAGTAAAGTTAATCATTGCCATTTTTTTAAAGAAAACACTGTGTTTTGGCGACTCAGCAGTTTTGGCGATACAACAGATCTCACGTCGCGCCCATTATACCGGCACTTCCTTGAACATCTGAGCACAATTGTCCTCTCATGCAAATATTTTTTTACTATGGGCGTTTTAACCCCCAATTTGCACCTCATTTGGTGCAGACTAGAGCACCATTCAGTGGTTTATGCTCTAAATACCAATCTGGCCTTGTGAGAGCATGATTGTACAGGCACTGATCGCCTCCATCACCTTCACTTGAAGAACGGCGTTTTGAGCACTCTCACCAGTAGTTTGGTGATTCCCTCGTGGGACCGGTTATCCTCGGTCTAACTGTTTGTTCTCAATTTTTGATTTCAGGTCTCTAATCCTCAGGCTATATGCCCTGACTCCAGTCAGCACCGCTGGTTTCACAATGATGCACTGCACCAGCGTTGCGGTCGTGTAAGAGTCAAGAGCACCTTCTCTTTCACTTTTAAGACATTGGCCCTGACGAGTTGCCGCTAGACCCGTTAGGGCCTGTAAGGCAAGAAACATGTTGACCACCGACACTAGACAGATCCTGTAGGATCATTACTTCCAAGCAGGGCTCACACACATTTTTAGCTAGGCTAGTGCCCCCCTAGAATAAATAACCACTACCCAGGATAGCACTAGACCTATTTTAACTCACATCACTCACTCACCATACTACCCTGACCACATACCCTCACACACCCTACGGCTTCATCAGAAAAGATCTCCGATAAAGAGTCCCTTCGCAGGTGCCCGTCGGGCATTGCAGCGCCAGCCCGACGAGGAGCACAAGCCCTATGATGAAGCATGACATCCTCCGGGGTGTGTGAGGGCAACCCGTAAGAGACCTGAACTCCCCTCCACTTTAGGAACTGCACAGTCCTTTATTTTCTGTGGGCAAATCATCTAACCATCTCCTGAGTGCACTTCCCATTTTTCCTCTGTGTTCCATCCTCATGGCCCTTTGGTTTCCAAATCTATTTTGTACCAGGAATCCAATCGTCTCAGGGTCAGAGTTCTATTGCCCCCCTCTGATCAGTTTTGGGACTTGGCCTATGATGTAATGTACCAACTTACTTCTGTTACTATAATGTATCTCACTAAAGTGACGTGCCATGGGATATTAGGGATCTTTGGTATCAATAGCTAACATGTGTCCTAGGATCCCCTTTTTTGCTTGACGGACAGTGCTACCAATATAGCTTTTTTACGGGGGCACTCAAGGACACATACGACATATTGGGAACTGCATGGGAGGAATTTGGTTATATTCTTGGGTCTGTTACATATGTGGTCAAATATTCAGTTCTACTGGTGCTGTATCTCCACGCCTTGCACCTCTTGTAAGGAAAAAAACACAAAAGGTTGACCATACAGTTGTTGGCATTCACTGTGATGTCGCTGCGAACTAGTATGTCTCTAACAGATCTACTCTTCCTGAATGTGACTTTAGGTCTGAGGTCTAGTGTGGAACCTATGATCGAATCATTTGTAAGAATCTGACAATTTTTTCATAAAGTCTTTCCACGTCCCTATATTGCCTGTTGTAAGTTGTGATAAATCTAATTGTGTTGTCCTCTACACTGTCTTTGACCTGTGTATGTTGGAACAATACGCTGTCCCTATCTCATGAGGAGATCCAGCCCACTGCTCTATTGAATACCCATTCCAGGTATCCCCTGTCACAAAATCTAGAGAGCATAGTTTATTTTCTCTTTCATAGGCCTCATTGGAGCTGCAATTTCTTTTGGCCCTCAGCAGTTCCCCATAGGGTATGTTTCTGGGTGACTGCTGAGTGCGTGTAGTAGGCTACTACCTGCTGTGGGTTTCCAAAACAGTTTGGTTGTAAGCCTGCCCTCTGTGACCTCTATCACCATAACCAGGAATTCAATGCTAGTGGTGCTGATGTTGCATGTGAAGTCTAAGTAGATTGAATTGTTACTAAGTTCGTCAACAAAATTCATATCAGACTCGCTTGTCCCCTTTCATATAATAAACAAGTTGTCACTCTAATGCAGCCACAGAATGGCATTTTCCATTTCGTTGATGGTACCCTCCCCTATGGATAGCAGCTCCTCCCCTCAGCCCATGAATAAATTAGCATAGCTGAGGGCAAAGCAGGTACCACTCTGAGTTGGCGATAGATATATCCTTCGAACATGAAAATATTTTTAGAGAGACAATATTCCATCATGTCCATGATTATTTCTGTGTGCTGTAAATGTCTAATAGATCTTGCTTAATGGTAGTGTCTGCAAGCTTGTAGCCCACATGTGTGATGTATGACTGTATAAAGGGAACAGATATCTAGGGTCAGAAGAATAAACCCCTCTTCCCACTCAATCTCTACTATCCTCAGAAGGAAATATTTTGTGTCCCGGATGTATGAGGGTAATGCAAATACAAAATCTCTTATAATGAAATTAACATATCTTGAGGAATTTTCCAAGGTACTGTCTCTTGATGACACAATGGGCTTTCCTGGTGGATTGCTTCTGTTTTTATGAATCTTGGGGAGGAGGTATAGAACAGGCAAGTGGGGAAAACCTTTCCTCAAATACTGCTATTTTTCTAACTCCAATAATCCTCTCTCCTTTCAATCTTCCAGTTTTGCCCAAACTGGACAATGGTCTGATTATAGTCTTCCCTCGAGATAGAGTATAACATTCTTTATCTCTGAGTTGCCTAGGAGCCTAATTCACACACATTTCTCTAGAAATGATCACAATGTTGCCCCCTTTGTCAGCGTGGCGAATCAATATGTCATGATCTTGTGCTAGGCTATCAATAGCTTGCCTCTCTTTCCTCGCAATATTGTGTGTTTTATATAATTATCTGTGTCTTAATGTTTTGAATTCTTTAATTATCTGTCTGTGGAAGGTGTCTATGGTGTCATGGGGCAATTGTGGAGTGAATATGGATGTTTGTTTAAACCGGTAGGGGCAGCCTTGTCGTACACTATTCCAAATTCATCTAAAAGAAGAGTAGGATCATTCACATAATCATTAGCAGCCTCACCATGTTCTAATTCCTGAAGAGTAATTAACATATCAACATCACTTATAGTGAGATCAGCAAAGTAATTGGTATTTAAAGGGTTCTTGTTTGCATCATTTTTATTAGTTTTGAGCAGATGCCACTTCTTTAATTTCAATTTTCTAATCAGTCTAAACATATTAATGCAAGACTTACATGGTTAAAGCTTCTATTCGTGGCGGAAAATAAGAGGTCAGTGCTAGTACAGAGAGTTCTTCATCAAGACCACTGACCCATTGTCAGTGAACTTGCTTCCCCTCCCTCACAGCTCCACCATTAAGTGAGGCCTGCCCCTGCACTCTCGAGTGTTTGGTGCTCGAGGCCCTCCTCCACCCACAGGTTTCCCTGCGCCTCATCCCTGGTGGTCCAGTGGACCTCTATCTGCTTTCTCTAGCTCCGTTTTTCACTCGTTTTTTCACTCATTTTTCACTTGTTTTTTCACTCGTTTTTCTACCCTCTTTTTCTTCTCCTTTCTGCACTTTTCTGCACTTCTGCTCCTTTCTGCTCTATTTCCTTTTTCCTTTACTCCTCCTTTTTCCTCCTTTCCTGCCCACTTTTCCTGCCACTGCTGCCCCCGCGGCCCCTCCCCCCAGCACGACCAGCGCGACTGGCCCAATCCAGCTCCCCTCCCCGCTCCCCCCTCCCAGCTGTCCAGCCCTCCCCAACCCCTACTAAATGGCGGCCGCTGTGCGGCCGCGACAAAGGCAAGCCCGTCTGCGCCCGTCCGCGACCTGACCACGACCAGCACCAGGAACCCTGGACCTCCGCACCGCCAACGCTATGACCCAGCAGCACTCCACACGCTCAACCCAGGCTGAAACAACAACTGCAAGCTAGCCTCACCAGCCGACACCCACAGACCCTTCAGCTGTCACTGCTGCCGACAAACCTACAGCACCGCTAGGAACACGGACCCAGCACAACCCGACTGCAAGAACACACCCGTACTGAAGACCTTGCAATGCATCCTCCTCAACGTCCGATCCCTCCACAAACATGCCACCAGAATCTGGGACCTCCTCGACAGCACCAACCCAGACGTAGCATTCTTCACCGAAACCTGGACCAACACCACCTCGGGGCCAGACATCGCCATCGCCATTCCCCAAGGATACAAGATCTCCAGGAAGGACCGCCCCACCCGCCCAGGAGGAGGAATCGCCATCGTCCATAAATCCAACCTCCGCCTGAGCACACTCCCCGACGAAACCACAGACCTGATGGTACACCTTCACTTCAAGATACTGACCAGCCCTACCACCACCCTCCGAGGAACCCTCATCTACCGACCCCCTGGACCACGCGGACCGTTCACTAACTCCATCACGGACATCATCTCCCCGCATGCCATCGCATCCACCAACTACACCCTGCTGGGAGACCTCAACTTCCACCTCGACAACCAACTGGACCCCAACACCACATACCTCCTGAACAACCTCCACAACATTGGACTCTGCCAAATCGTGACCGAACCAACGCACTCAGCAGGACACACCCTCGACCCCCTCTTCACAACAGGAAACTCCATCACCTTCAGCCACACCACTGAACTCCTGTGGACTGACCACCGATGCGACCACTTCACCTTCAGAACACCCACCATCCACAGACACCAGCACCTGCTCCCACGAAGAAACTGGACCAGAATCACTGACGACCAGCTCACCTCCTCACTCAGCAACTCCACCCCAACCATCGCGGGAAACGACTACCCCAACACCGCAGCCCGAACCCTGCACAGATGGATCTCCGACAGCGCCAACACCATAGCCCCCCTCAAGAAAAACAACAACACCCACGCCAAGAAAGCCAGATGGTTTACCACTGAACTTCGAGAGTCCAGACGCACTTGCCACTGCCTCGAAAAGGCCTGGAGGAACACCAAATCCACAGAAGCACACAACAACTTCAGAGCCGCTACCAACGCCCACCACCAACTCATCAGAAAAACAAGAAAAAAAAGCGATTGAAGACAGAATCTCCACACACGCACACAACAGCAAAGAACTCTTCAACATCATCAAGGAGTTCGCCCAACCCACCAGCGAATCGACGGACATTCCTCCCTCACAAGACCTCTGCAACAAACTCAGCACGTTCTTTCACCACAAAATCAAGAGCATCTACGACAACTTTGACGAAGACAACCAACACACTGAACCCCCGCCAACCACCCCTGACACCCTGAAGCCAGCGTTTGACAACTGGACAGCCCTCACCACCGAAGACACACTGAAGACAATGAAGTCAATCCACTCCGGGGCCCCCACGAACCCCTGCCCCCACATCTTCTACAGAGCCACCGACACCATCGCACCCATACTCCGCCACACCATCAACCGCTCCCTGGCGACTGCCTCGTTCCCCGATGACTGGAAACACGCCGACCTCAAAAACTACAGGCCCATCTCCCTGCTCCCGTTCCCAGCGAAAGTCATCGAGAAAGCCATCAACAGCCAACTCGCCACATTCATCGAAGAGCACAACATCCTCGACTCCTCCCAATCCGGCTTCAGAAGAAACCACAGTACGGAAACCGCGTTCCTCGCCGAAACAGACGACATCTGCAC
This sequence comes from Calotriton arnoldi, assembly GCA_963921515.1. Classification (NCBI taxonomy): domain Eukaryota; kingdom Metazoa; phylum Chordata; class Amphibia; order Caudata; family Salamandridae; genus Calotriton; species Calotriton arnoldi. The sequence continues at coordinate 575,118 of CAWUFW010007733.1, forward strand.
CCTACTGGACAAAGGAGAAACAGTAGCCCTCATCCTCCTCGTCCTCTCAGCGGCGTTCGACACAGTCTCTCACCGCACCCTAATACGCAGACTCCTCGACGCAGGGATCCAGGACAAGGCCCTCGAATGGATCCGCTCCTTCCTCTCCGGCAGAACGCAGCGGGTCAGACTCCCCCCTTTCCTCTCGGACCCTACACCAACCACCTGCGGAGTCCCTCAGGGGTCCTCCCTCAGCCCTACGCTCTTCAATGTCTACATGGCTCCACTCGCCCCCATCGTCAGAACCTATGGACTCAACATCGTGTCATACGCAGACGACACCCAACTCATCCTCTCCCTATCCAACGAACCCAACACCGCCAGACACAACTTTCGAGAAGGCATGGAAGCCGTCGCCAAATGGATGAAAAACAGCTGCCTACAACTAAACACCAACAAGACAGAAGTACTCATCATGGGCCCAAACCCTGATGCCTGGAACGACACCTGGTGGCCCCCTCCCTCGGAAACCCGCCCACCCCCACGGACCACGCACGCAACCTTGGAATCATCCTGGACTCCGAGCTCAAAATGGACCGCCAGATCAACTCTGTCTCGTCCTCCTGCTTCCACACCCTCCGCCTCCTACGTAAGACCTTCAAATGGATCCTCCTCGAACACAGAAAGACCGTCACTCACGCCCTGGTCACCAGCAGACTCGACTACGGCAACGCACTCTACGCCGGAATAAACAAAAACCTCACCCGCAAGCTACAGAACATCCATAACTCCGCCGCAAGACTGGTCCTCAACCTGCCAAGACACTGCCACATCTCCCAGCACCTGCGCACACTCCACTGGCGCCCCATCGAGGCCAGAGTCACCTTCAAGATGCTCACCCACGCACACAAGGCCCTCCACGACACCGGACCAGCATACCTGAACAGCCGACTCAATTTCCACGCACCCCAAAGGACCCTACGATCAGCCCAGCTCTCCTACGCCGTGGTTCCCCGCACCAGAAAGACCAGATCGGGAGGCCGCTCCTTCTCCTTCCTCACGGCCAGAGCCTGGAACGCCCTTCTGCTCCACCTCCGACAGACAACATCGCTTCCCATCTTCGCAAGAAACCTCAAAACCTGGCTCTTCGACAGACCCCCTCCTTGATGGACTGGAACCCGCACCCCCCCCCTACCCCCAGCACCTTGAGACCCTTACGGGTAAGTAGTCGCGCTTAACAAACGCCTGATTGATTGATTGATTGATTGATCAGTTAGCTGCCACTGTGAAAGATTAAGCACAGTGTCATTTACCAAAAAAACATCCTTTATTGGTTCTGGGTTGTTGCCCTCTTGCTTGTTCCCACTAGGCCCTCAGTGTTGATTTCGCTCTCTTTTCTTCCTCTGTTTAGCCTTCTTTTTCCTCTTCCTCTGGCTCCATGTCCTCTTGTTCCTCTGCCTCTGCCCCAGTGTCCTTCTCGGCTGTCATTGTCTCGTTGTGGTATTGTCAGACCCTTTGTCAATAGGTGGCATTGCTCTAAAAAAAGTTGTTGGTTTCATTCTCCCTTCTCTCTCTGATGCACTGGTCCCGCCAGAATCAGATATGTCAGTTTCCTCAATCTCTGATCCTTTTTCAGAGACTGTAGTCTCATACATTTTTGAAAGGTTTTGTGTGGATTTGTTAACATCATCGGCACTGTCCTATCTCTTACTGCTCTTATTCTGAATTCTGTATGTACTGAGATGTCATGCAAGGCAAACTTTTTGATTTATGAATGTGTTTATATCCGATATGGCAATGCTTTTCCATTAAAGAGGATTTTAAATTACAATTCATTTGAGTAGAGGATGCATTTCTCTATATGTTCCCAAACTGAAGATATCACTTATTAAGGGTAGAAAGGTAACCCAGTGTTAGTCTATGGGAGAGATAGCCTTACAACTGGGAGAAATGACTTTAGGAGTTTTTCACTGTCAGAACATGTAAAATGTAAATACACATTTCCTACTTTTTAAATAGCATGCACCAGGCTATATGAACCTTTAGGGCCTACCTCAGGGGTGATATATAAGAACTAAAAAGGAATGTTTAGGCCTGGCAAAAGGTTTATTGTGCCAGGTTGAAATGTCAGTTTACAACTGCACTGCAGGATGCAATGGCAGTCCTGAGACATGTTTTACAGTGATAGTTTAGTGGGTGGCACAATGAGTGCTGCAACCCACAAGTAGCATTTAATTTACAGGACCTGAGTGCATTTAGTACCATTTACTAGGAGCTTAAAAAGTAGATTAAACATACCAATCAGGTGTAGGCAAATTCAAGCATGTTTAGAAGAGAGAGGACAAGGACTATACCACTCAGTGGCGTTGCAAGGGAGTGCGGGGGTGGCAGTCCGCCCCGGGCAGCATGAGTTTTGGGGGCAGCGGCCTCCCCCCTCTCTTACCTTCGCCGTCGCGGGCGGCAAACTCAGGAGTCAACAGCACCCCCTCAGCTCTTACATTTGGCCACCGCGGGCGGAAAATGCAAGGACTGCCACGGGCAGCCAAAGGTCTAGCTATGCCGCTGTTACCACTGGTTCGCAGGGAGATAGTAGAGTCCGAAAAAGCCAACAAAAATGCGTTCTGCACAGGAATGCAAAAATCTGGGGTGAACTTGCAGAAAGGGCCCAGTCCAACACTCACCATTAAATCAGAGGCATCACTGTGCCAAGGCTGGACAGCATAACAGTCAGCATACTTACTATAATTTAGTCATGGCATTATGTGACTGAGGGGCAGCCACCAGTATGTCAACAATGGCCAAAATTAGGTCAGTCATGCTCACAATATGGTAATGATAGATGCCAGTAGGAACAACTAGAAAAGAATGCCCAAAATATGTCAAGGATGCCAGTTATTATGATGGGGCACTTTTGTGCTAGGATTGGATACAACTGTACCAGAGATTACCCCAGTATGATGAGAAGCAGTATATGCTTTTCATTGTCCTTGAAATTGGGTATAGCTTCCAGGGAACAACACTGTTTATCAGGGAAAAACACAAAGCCAAACACACACACAGAGACACACATAAATGTGCACACAAGCATTCACACACAATAATGCATGCACAGTGAGGCTCAGAAATTGATCTCATATCTGTATTCAGCCCCTGACTTCCTTAGCTCGTGGTCTTATCATGCACCCGACGCTCACACTTTTTATCTGGTTCCTGCTGGCCCTCACTCAGGTGGCCCCGCTCTGGCTCCAGTTCTGGCAGCTTCTGGCACTCTTTTGATGACCATCTTTCAGACACATAGGGTGATTGATAGAGTGAGACTTAGAACATGCTTATCTCTGTGTGACTTTATTAGATTTTAAGTGACTAGATATGGTTATGTTGCAGGCGCTATAGAGCAAAACAGTGAGTGCTTTTGTCTTAACATGAGACCCTTCCTTGATTTGTCTAACTGTGACTCTAATGGCCTCCAGATGAGCAGAGCAGTCTTCTTTAGTAGGCATAAATCCTCTGCCCGATGTTGTGACCTGAGCTTCACTTTGGAGAGGTACTTCAAGAGCACTGGCGAGCTACTGGTAGATCCTAAATGCTTGTTGAAGACCCATGCTCTAATGTATATGTTTATATGCGGTAATTTTTTTAAAAATGTGTTCATTATCATTATTAGCTACAGAGGTTTGTGGTCATTGTTAGGTTGAGCCTCGAGTAGCGCGCAAGCGCTGCTCTGGCAAGACTTTATGTTAGGGGTTTCAGAAAGCTGACCACACGCTCGTGCGTCATGGCCTTTTCCCTGTGGTTACCCGCAAGCAAAAGGCCATGGTGCACGAGCGTGTGGTCATGCCTGCTGCTTGCAAGCACGCGCACCACTCGCGTGCTTTTTTTTTTCCTTGACGACGCTGCAGCGGCTTGTTTTGCTTTGCTAGTGCCTTCTCTCTCCTCCTCCTCCGCTTGTATTCTGTTGCTCGCCCCCGTCCTCGGTGCCCCCTCCTCTGTGCTCGGGCCTGGCTTCAGAGCCGGTGAAGGATGCTGTGCGTGCGCGGCGCTGCTCGGATCCGGTCTCCCCACGGCTGGAGCTGTGTCACACATCAATCGGGCCCGGCTGGGAGTTTGGGGTGCAGGAATAAACAGCAGGGCAGTGGTTGTTATCGAAATGATTAACTGGAAGTGTGTTTGTTTTATGTGCCAGGAATAGGGACGAGGGCTGCGGGAAAATGGTCGCCGCGAGGAAGGCAAAGCGGGGGCTCGGTGGAGAGGGAGGTGCGGAGCCAGCCTCGCCGTTCTGAAGTGGGGGGAGGAGGTCTTAAAGCACATACTTACAAGGCGGGCGGCTGAGAGGCAAGTGGACCAAATTACTGGGGGTGGAGGCGGCGGAAATCCCGCCCCCCCACCCAGCTCGCCTCTGCCGACAGACCTAAGAATTGGAGATATGCCCGGAGAGGTGTGAGAGCACGGGTATTGAGGGGGGTGCATACACAGGGCCAAGGGAGAGATAGGCCTGCACGGAGAGGGCAAGAGGAGGTTGTGAGTGGAGAGAAGCGGTCACCTTGAGAAAGGCCAGCAGCTCACCATTTTGACAGAGAGGAAATAACGGAAAGAGGGGGAGATGGATGTAGAGGAGAGAAAGTCATCGACAAAGGGGAAATAGTGGAAGACAACTGGGAGTGTGGGGCAGTTAAACAAAGAGCGTTGACGCAGATTAACGGACACGGGCGAGGGAAGGGGACCTGGGACCATAGGCAACAGAAAAGAGGGAGATAGAAAATGGCAGATAGAATAAGGGAAAAGAGAGACGATAAGAGAAGATGTCAAAAGGGACAGCACAAGAAGAGAGCTCGTGTAAGACACAGAGGAAAGAGAATTAAAGGAGATAAGGAGAAAATTAAAGTAGGTCATTGAAAGAGGGAGAGGCAGGGCGACTGGAAAGGGAAATAATAGACCAGAGAGAGCACAGTGGAGAGGATAAGAGGCTGCTGAGCAAGAAGGAGGTGAGTGAAGAGAGAAGATAAGCAATGGGCTGGGACTATGAGAAAGAAAGCCTCTGAGAAGAAAATTAAAATGACACTGAAAATGGGTAAAAATCACAAAAGGAAAAGGTACTCCCTAATTACTAACAGGTCCGAGAGGAGGGGGAAACTGCAAAAAATATAAGAAGAAGGACCTCTCAACTGACCTATATTGCTTTTTAATATGGCCTCCTGAGACTCATTAGCAGCAACCACCCCAATATCAGTGTCATACAACAGAATCAATTCAAAAATATATATTTTTATTTTTTATTTTTTCGTATAAAAATATTTTATGCATTTTTTAATATATTTTATAATTTTACTACTATTTGTTGTTTGTCAAAGAAATTCATCATTGTCTACACATACATCTGACACTTCGGCAAATAAACAAAGAGTTACCAGGATACCAACAAGGCCTCTCACATTTAAGTATACAATGGCCTTACAGTATTTTGAACATTTGGTATCAACACTTGAACAGTAAATTAATACTTGAACAGTGGATTACATTTACATTGCTTCAGATTCTACCAGTGTATTCATCTGTAGCTATGTTGGAAGCAAGGTAACCCACATTACAACTCTAAAATCGAAATACAATTGATAGGTATACAGATAACTCCACACTCAACCATCAACACTTCTCTCTCAACCATCAAACCATCTCATTCACACTAACACTCATACAAACAAGCATTGGCATAGCAATAGGTCTCGCTTTTGGGACCTTATAAGTGTTTACCCATGCAACAGTTGATGTTGTTGCACCAAGGATATTGTGCTGCATAACTAAATACTTATAAGGTCCCAAAAGCGAGACCTATTGGCTATGCCAATGCTTGTTTTTTAAAGTACTTGCATCTTGTCTATTTGAATTTGTTTGGTTTGTTAAGCAATGTGCTTTTTTATAAAAGGTCTGGCTACATTGAAATATACATTAATGACACAAACCTTAAGCAGTGTGTAATTTCACACTGAGAAAATAAAAATACCAAACGCTTTTGCTGCCAACAGGCAAATACTACTGACACAAGACCAGGGACATCTTACATATTTTGGGGGCCCTGGGCCAAACGTATTTTGGGGACCCTTTTTTGGAACAGCTTTGATTTTATGATCCAATTTCAGCTCTTTCATGCACTCTTTGGCCAGGTCACTCAGTGTGCACAGGCACACTCGTCCAAATTCTAAATATGTTTACATCTAATATTCAAGGATACATGTTTATATCTAATATTCAGGGTTAGTGACATGTGTTTTCAATAATATAACACAGCAGCTCACTAACAGTACTGCAAATAATCTCTGTGATTCCTTCCCATTTGTCATATATAATGTCCTGTTGTGATCTAAGCGTTTTTATGGATGTAGCATGAAACATAAACAACATTTCTCTGCAAAATATCTGTAATGGACTCTTGCACATCAACCACATTAAAATACATTGAAGGAAAGCAGTATTTAAAACAATCTGTTTAAGAATTATCCAAGGTCATCAGTGCAGGACTCTGCAGAACAGAGCTGGCTCTATCAGGAGACCCCATGAAAGCATGGTGCCCTGGGCCAGAGCACACTTTGCCCATGCATTAAAGTCTCTGCACAAAACTGTTTATGGATACAGCCAATTTCAATGACAAATTCAAATACCATTGACAAAAAACAATGTTTATGTATTATGGCACCTGGTTTTGATGTCATGGCTAATGGTGGGTTGCCAATGCAAAATATTTTTGTTCCATATACTGTATTTTAAGACATTTTTGGTTCCTTACATAAAAAACTATTTCCTCATTGCCACTAAAGCATGCTAAGTCGAAGGAGTCAATGCTGGTTGTAAATTGTTACTGATGAATTTGTATCTTAACTAAAGTGACGGAATCCATTTTCTTTCAAAAACCCCATGTTCAGACTAAAATCAGACTTAAGGCCCTCACTTACCAAACGCTCGCATGATGCATCTCAACAACAGAGTTGTTTTATTTATTTTTTGCAGTTCTATATAGCGCGAACTCGGCCCAATGACTTTGGAGCGCTTTACATAAACAACGTCAGATGTATTATTATTATTTTATTTTTTTAGGCACGGGAAATTAAATGATTCATTCAGAGTGATCCGATGTTGAGCCACGCCAAGACTCGATCTTGGTTCCCCACTTCTAAAGTCGTTAACACCTACTGAAATGGCATAAGAAGCAAGAACAGAAGAGTCAAGGGTTATCACTTGATTAGGACTCGCGCGCTCAGAGTTCAGAAACCATGTACAATTTATACAGACCAGATAGGGCATTTGCAGACGGCCCCTGGACGACTTCCAGGCCTTCTCGGCTTTACTGAATCCTAGCTACTGTCGAAACGGTATGTGCTGTTCACAGCCCACTAAAATAAAACGCCGTGCCGATGACTCCTGTTTCAGATTAAAAATACTAGGAGCGCTCGTGGGGCACTGAGCGGGCAGCTCGTTATCCGTGGCCTTCCTGCCAAGGTATCCATCACGGGCTTTGTGCCAAATGTGTGTGTACACAGACAGCCATGGGCGCGTTTTTATCAAGGGAGACATCAACTGATTTCGTCTGTTTTAAGAACCCCGAGCTACCCGTGATTCTTGCCTCCCCAACTTAGTTTCACTTTCCATATGTTTCATGTGTCCTACTTGATCTGTTCTTTCTCACTGTTAGGGGTATATTCACAAGGAGCTATCGCCGAATTAACGGCACTTTATCGCAGCCAAAGTCGTGATAAATTTACCTCCCCATTCACAAGCCAGTGTTAACAGCCCACAGCACCAGTTTACCCGCGATAGCAGCCGCAAAAAACATCGCCACAGAGGACCCCCGCAAATATCGCTAATAAGATGCAGAGTAGGCGTTCCCGTGCCAAAAGTCGAGACAACATCACACCTCAACATTCACAACGACCAGCCACATCGGCGATAAGAACACAAAATAGGCGATAAGGCGCGTTAGCACCAGGAACTTTACACCTGCTCTGACCTGGTGTAAAGTCGGACGGCAGCCAGCACCACAAAAGGGAGCACAGCCGAGGGCCACATCCGAAGGGCAACAGATGCCATGGAGCCACTCATCATGCGGCCCGGACACCCAAGAGGGCCACAACACCCACCGCCACCACCCCAGGACCCCAACCCAAACCCGGAACACACACCCCCCCCCCGGACCACCACAGACGCAGCACAGACAATGACAGCGGACTCCCAGGAAGCGTCCCAGCCGCACAGACCCAACATCTGACAATGTCACCGTCCACTACAGGCTGAAAGTGACACACATCCTACGCATCCTGACCATCATCGCCTAACAGGCATACGGCACCAACACAGCGGACAACCAATATCCCACCCCACACAAAGCTGCTGGTTTGGCTGCACCTGTTGGCCCCTGGTACCCCCCAACCAACACCCGCCAGAGTCGGAGGAGTCTCACAGCCAGCCACATCCAAGTCCCCCACACCTGTCCTGGACATCACCATCACCCTGGCACCCCAGTCCCCATACGTACAACACAATACGCAGGATCCGCTGGAGACCAAGCAAGGACCATACGCCCAAGCAGGATGCACGCACGTGTTGGGGGCAATACACAGCACACATGTACTACCTGTGCCCCCTGGTGACACAGCACACAATCACCGCAACAGGAAGCACACGTCTCACATCAATGTGCAGGCAACAACAGAACACTGTGGAACCCCCAACAATGTCGCCTTCAAATACACAGCCAGTGTGCATGATACCTTCATCCTCCGACAGTCCATCATCAACCAGCGTTCCCAGGATGGCAACAAGGGAAATGCACAGCCCCTTGGCAATATTCAAATGAGCACCCCACACATCTCAACTCCACAACCATGCAACTCACAACTCTGGCAATGCACACGTCACAAAATCACATACAACAGGCACAACAACATGCCCACCCACCAGACACGACAGAACAACTTACAATGTTCACATGGGCAAGCCCTGAACATGAGCCAGCAACGGCATGGCACCTCATCCACATAATAGCCGAATGTGTGGAGAAGTGGCAACCAGGCATGTGCGAAGGATGCAGTAGAACCATGATTGGGAAAGTACACAATGCCAAGAGTGGCGGAGATGTGCTGGACACACCGCAGTATGCAGAACACACCCATATCCATGGCGACATACACCGCTGGTGTATGGAGTGTAGTGGACAGTGGACGCCACCATGTCACCCCAGCCAGTGGGGGTCCTCGCGGAAATGTTGCCTGTTACGCCCCCCCTAAGCGTCACCGGAGTGGGATGGCCCGGCGTACGCCACACCAGCGTAGGGGTGTGAATAAAAAGCACGTAGGCCTGGGCGTGGTCCTCTTCCGGAAAGACCCACGTCTCTGCCAGGGCGACGCCTCTCACCCTGCCACAAGGCCGACGCCGTCCTCGTGAGCGGAGTTGCCTGCGATGCTGTGCACCTGCCGGACCCCGGCACGCTGGACCACGAACCCGTCAGGCCCGCCCCTGCGCAGCCAGGCCACACTGATCACCTGCCGACACCGGCGTGTGTCAAGGAGGGCCCACCACGTGCTGGCGCAAGCTCCAAGCCCGAGTCCCGCGACCTTGACAGCCTCCTCAGACCATCACGGCCTCCACGACACAGGCCCGCCTTACTCCTTTCTCGTTGACGCACTCTACTGCCGCCTTCGGCCCACTCGTCGGACCAGTAGGTCCCATGTGTGAAACTGTGTCCTGAGTCATGAATGGCAGTGACCCCAAATCCGGGCCAGCGGCCACAGCACCAGATCCCCCCGAACTGTGAGGCATAGTTCCATATGGGCATCTTGCGACACGTGGTGTCACTAACCCTGTTCAACGCCAGCCGGCGACACGTGATGCCACTAACCCTGTTCAACGCCAGCCGGCGACACATGGATGAGGGACCAGGACTACCCTGCGGACCAGTAGGTCACACATCCAGCACCTAGTCGTGAAGCACGAATGGCAGAGTCCACACCAGTGGTCGCACGGAGAGATGTAAGAGGAAGATGTGGCTCAGTCGGGACGAATGCCGGGTCACATACACGGAGGTGAACGAACACGTGGTGCCACTGAACCTGACCTACGCAGGCCGGTGGGGCCATCCAACCTATGCCGGCGACACTCGGTGAATGGGCCGTGCTGACCGCTGCCTCAGGCCTACACCACGGTCAGGTAGGTCACACATTTGGAACTGAGTCTTGATTACACCATGGCAGTGAACATTATTTAAGGCAGAGAACAATTCACTATACACCCTTCGATGTGGTGGCAACAAGTCTGTGCATGGCATCACAACCACACGTGTCTCTGGGCCTACGCGGACTGCTGCCCTCGGCCTAAGCTGCGCACAAGTGGGATCACAGATTTGGAACTGAACATCGGTAATTTAAAAGGCAGAATACATTTCATAGCACGCACGGAGAGGTGTAAGAGGATGACGCGTTGCAGTCCGGAGGGAACAGGATCATCGTTACGGAGGTGATTGAACACTACTGACAACTGCCACTGTGTCATTAACTCTGTGCCTCGCGAGCCAATGACACGTGGCTGTGGGTCACTGCTGACTGCTGCCTCCGGCCTACACTGCGGTCCAGTAGGTCACAGAGTCTTGATTTGGCAATGTTGGAGTTCACATCTGTGTACCGGCATCATCGCAGACTGCATCCCCTCTCAGCACCTGTGCCACTAAGTGTGTTCCCCGACATTCATGGACATTCACTGGTCGTACATTGGTGGCGTTTGAGTCTATGGAGTAGGGGCTAGTTTTCATCCTCATGTAGCTGATACCGAATTGTTGGTGAAAACGAGGGTTGCGCTTTCCACTCCTCCATTTGCTGCTTCCAGATAACATCAGACCTTCCGCATCATGCCCTGGAGGACACCTTCCACTGTCCTCCGCAACCCTCCACAACATACACCTCGGAAATTGATGGGGACCCGCTCAGGTCGCATGGCCCATCTGACTGCACCGCAAGTCACTGTCCCGTGGCTGGGTGCCTGTGCCGGCCGCAGTGCATCCGGGGCCACTAGCTCTGTGCTGCTCAGGCCTGGGACCCCTTCTTCTGAGACATTGAATGGCCTCAATAGCGATGGTCTTGGGGTCATCAACACCATGTGTCTGTGGCCCTGCGCTGTCCGCATCCTCCGGCCTCAACTGCGGGCCACCAGGGCCCACACATAGCATCGAGTCTTGACCGGCCCAGACGTCGCATCACCGCAGGAGGCACATGCCACCACCGCAAGGACCACCTCCAACCGCCATCTGCCAGAGTCGAAACGGTGGTCCTGACAGACCTACGGAGTTGCTCAGACCTGTTGTGGATGCCATCATCCGCCTGATACCCTGCTCAGCACTCCAGGTGCCAGTGACTCAGTGCACCACAAGCCATTGTCCGTTACTGATTGAGTTTTGTGCTGTTGTGAGGTTGCGCAGCAATGTCACCTCATGCAGTGGGGAAGACCTGGGACTATGATGAGGAAGATGTGTCAAGTGTGCGGACAGGAGAAGGCACAGACAATGGGAGGGCAGGAGGCAACAGCCCCAAGGCAGGAATGCATACTGGTGGCAAGCTACACACCCGGATCTATTACTGGGTATTGCGCTGTGGACTGCGGACACAACTGTCACCTCAGGCAGTGTGGGAGACCTGGGACGTTGATGAGGAAGTTGATGCAGGTGTAACACACCCCACTGCATCTGCATCATGACTAACCCGAAGGGACACAATCCTAGCAATTTCTTCACATGAGCGCGCTCTTCTCTAGTGCCCCTACCTCAGTGCACTGCAACTCACGGAACCTCCTGACTGAATATTGGGTGACCTCTGTCCTTACTCCAGATCCCTCCATGTTGCTCTGCAGTTGACTCTGTTATGCTGGTGTTTTCTGTTTCCGTTACACTGGTGTCCACTGTCCAGGTTGTTGCCAGCACCAAGCACACCGTGCGGGCTGGCTTATACTCACCCCACACACATCCAGCACAGGCGTCACTGTACATGTGGCCCTGCCAATAAGGGGGCTGGACGCACGTGCCCGTAGCCAGTTCAACATGATATGTGCATGTGTCCGTGTGGTCTTGTTGTATGCATGGGGGCCCTGGGCCCTACGACATTACATTGTGCTGTGTACAGCGGACGCAGACATGTCACCGCAGGCAGCGGGCTAGAACCTGGACATGTAGCTTTGTCGTCACCCACTCAATTCATAAGGGGAGTGGACTGTGCCGTCGTACGCAGAGCCAACGTGGGTGTGTGACTGATATGTGCATGCCCCTGGGCGTGGTTCTGTACTGGGTATGTGCATCTGCATGTGTCTCTATGGCAGTGTGGGTCTCCTTTGTGGGGTGTAGGTGGTCCCTGAAGGGTATTGGACACCCACGTATGTGTTCTAGTTCGCATTCCATGGGTTCGGCAACACCCGCACCTGTTGGGCCACCTCCCTTTGGCGTTCTGACACCTGGCATTGGGGTGCCATGTGTGGGTCGGTGAAGTGATGTGAGCCAGCCATGATTGCGGGTGCTTCATGCTGTGTGGTCTGTTGCAGGGGCTGGGTTCTCCTCTGAGTAGCTTGTCTGCCCTGGTCCTGGTGGTGGGTTGTGTGGGATGTCCATGGGCTGTTGTAGGGCGTCGGTGTGGAAGGTGTGGTGTTCGTCTCCGGCATCACTGATGGGTTGTCTGTTCTGACCTGCTGGAGGTGTTGTTTGTCCCTCTGCATTGTGAAGGGGAGGTGCATGTTGGCATTGTGTTGGCGCCTTGTTCTTGTCGACATGCATACTGTGTGACAATGTACATTGTGACTGTTTGGGCGGTGGTGGCTATTTGAGTTGGGACAGTGTACATTTGGCCTACATGGCTGATGTGGGGTTGTAGCTGTAGATATGCATCTCACAGTTCCCTGCTCTGTCCAATGTGATTGTTCTGTTTCTGCGCCTGGGCGGACCCAGTTGTGTCCCCTGTTCTGCAGTGTGGGTGTTGCATTTGTGCCACATTGTCATGGTATGTGCTGTGATTGCTATATGTGTGTGCTGCAGTGTGCCACAGGGATGGGGGACATGTCCCTGGGTAATTGTGGGTGTGCAGTGTGCTACACCTCGTTGTGCATGTGTGCCATTGTGCCCATCACCCCCGTCCCCCCAGTCCCTGTTGGATCCTCACCCTGTTGTTGTTGTGTCGGGTCCTGTCGAGCTGTGTCCGTACTCCCACCTCCTTGCACCATCTCCACACTGATGACTGTGGCCTGGGTTTCCTCCAGCTCCTCCTGTGGCGCTGGACTGCCACCTCCTGTCGCCGTTGCTGGCTTCCTGTTGGCAGCGGGTTTGTGCCTGGTTTAGGTTGTCACGTCCTGGCGGCGCCTCTTGGCCTCCTGGATTGGCCTCCTCGGCACTCCGACTGCATTCCAGGTGGTCTGCTTGTGGGTCAGTTGCTGGTAGTGTTCTGTGACTCCGTGGCGCTGGTCTTGTTTTCCTGCGGTCTGCACCCCGTATTCCTCTCCCTTTTCTCCTTGGCCTTCCCCGACCCCGTTGTTCCTTGCTGGTGGTCTGTGGGGGTTGTGGGGTTCGCATTGACCTCTGCGCTGGGTCAGGGTGCATCCATGTTGCTACGTGCTTTGGCTTGTTTCTGGCGTGTTGTTTCTGTGGTTTTTATGGTGCAATTTCCCGCCAGACGCGTGGGATTTGCAGGCCTGTGGCTGCTTTTCGCTACTTTTGATACCGCGATTGGCCTCATCGCATGATTTCTCGCGTTTCGCATTTTTTCGGCGTCGCGTTGATTTTCACGCTGACATTTGACGCGTTATCTGGTGACTATCGCATGCTACCTACTGCCTTGTTGTGAATTCCACGTTGACACGGGGTTATTTTCCCGCGATAGGCTGCGATATTGAAAGTTGCGTTACGCTACTCTTGCGGTAGTTATCGCACGTTCTTGTGAATATACCCCTTAGTGTTAAGAAGCTGCTACTTTCTTTTACTAGTTACTAAATTACGATTTGATTTAAGGTGAACACAGTGTGCCAAGGGTGATATATTAATTCACATGTGCTTTGGCAGTGGGAACAAATGCCTTAACTTAACACAATGAACTAGCTGTGGAATATTAAACCTCTTTGTTCTTTTTTATGCACCCATATAAACTACAGGGGACATTTTCTAGCATGTGACCAAACCAGCGGAGCAATCAAAGTTTCTGTGCTGTGTTGCATTAAAAGGAGAGTGAAAAACAGCACTATACCTAGTAATATGTGGGGTGATTTTTCTCTGCCTCTGCCCCGGTCCTGGAGCACTTTAGGCTTCATTGCGTCAACACACACACTTATGCGTTCCGTCAAGCATAGGTTTTCTAACGGAATTAGACCCTTCCAGTACAAAAACAATGCTTTAATACTTAGTCCGCTTTGTGTGTGTGTGCTGTGCTATCCAGCACACTTGTAAAGATTGAAAATAATTATCAAAATTAAAACATTTCTCCTCTGTGACTCCTGCCTCGATGAGGCATAAAGTTTATGCCTAAATCCATGTCTACAGTTGTTGGTAGATGGGGATTTGCGCCAAAACCTATGGGTGCTTGCATGTGCACGATCATGTGCCAACCAAGGAACTCTCCCTTGACACAAAATAGCACACAGTAGTGCACAGTGCTACTTTGTGTTACTTTGGCCATTTTCCAACACAAATCCTGATTTTCATTGAAAAGTAAATACCACCACAATGCTTTGCAGAGGCTTCCTGTTACAAAAATAATGTGGGTCCTGTGCAAATTGTTAGTAAATCTAGGCCTCCATGTTTTTTTTCCGCACATACAGGGTATGTATTGAGGCACACCCTACATCAATATCTAATTGCATCCTGTAGAGCTAACTTTCTTGTTCACTCTCACTCTTCTCCTCTCCTTCCTTCTTGTATCTTGTTTGCCAATACAGTCTAACTGTTCTTTTGACCCCTGTTCTTACTGTCCCATGTACTTTTATTAATTCTCTTACTCTCTCCCTTTCACCGTACACTTCAGCATGACCCCAGCCTCCTTTCACCTTCTGGGATTCAAACTCTCTTCTTTGATCTCTCCTTCCTCCTCTCCTTCATTCTCTTCTTCTCCCTCCTTCTCTTCTGGGCCTTTCTCTCAGTACCAATCCTTGACCTTGGTTTCTCTCACTTCATTCTTCCTCAACTTTCTCTTTCCCTCACCCTTCTCTATCTACACCAGTCTTTCCTCTCCTCTACCTCTCCCAACTCGCTCTCCCTTACTCCCTTCCATAGATACACCAAACTTACCTCCCTTCTTCGTCTTCCTTATTTCTCTTCTACTGCCCTTTCTCCCCTCCTTTGTTTTCTTCTCCTCCCTCACCCTCCTCTCAGTCTCTCTCTCTCTCTCACCACAAACCCTCAACCTTCCACCCATGTCTTCTCCAATTTTTCTCTTGCCCTGCTCTCTATTTTCCTTCCTCCCCTCCTCCACCTATACCCATCTCCGTCAAAACTCCCCCTCCCACACCCCTCTCTTCTCCTTTCTCTATCTAAACCCACCTTTCTTCCCTTCTCCCTCTTCCTTCTGTCTTACTCTGCTTCTCCTTCCCCTCCCACTCAGATTCAGACCAATCTCTTTCCCTACTATTTTCTACTTCATCCTCCCTCTCACCACTCTCACTTTCTTTCTATTTTTTGCCACTCCTTGTGCTGTCCTCCCTACTACTCCTTTACAAGTTATACTGTGTTGTAAATTTTCATTGTGCTGTTGGACAAGTTCACTTCTCCTATCAATCTATGTTTTGATACTTTGCTTTTTAGCTGTGTTACTTGTAAGACCACTGAGCCATTGCTGTTACATGTGAAGAAATACACCTTAACAGGTGCTGTACAAAACAGTAAAATAAATACATAAATGAGAAATTTAATTCACACAAAATTGTAGCAGAACCTCGGTTTATGCACTATTCGTTGGAGAGTAGATATCATACTCAGGATTATATGGAAAGTATAAAAACTGTGTATATTTTCTAATTCTGTATGACCTAAAAAATCTGTTTGTGTGAGGTAGTCCTCACTTGCCCTGACTGACTGGCCAGTAAAATACTCTGATTATGACTTTTGTCAGAATTTGAGCAATTGCTTTTTCAATATGGTAAGTTCTTCTAATCTTGTTAACTACAAAGAGCTGCTCCTAACTTAGTGACCACTGTGAGGTTTGGGATATGTTGTGAGTGAAGACATCTCACAAAATGTAACGGACTGGTCTCACACACCACCTGGTGTCATGCTTCATCATTGACCAGTCCTCGCCCTCTAAAACCTTGGTTTGATAGAGGGCGGGCATACACCTGACGACAGGGATGCACTTCTAAACTAAGTGGGGGCCCATAAATAAGTGAATGTGGTTAAAAATCATTATAGTTATCTTTATCGTGTTTTTAATGTGAAAGGTAACTATATGATATTAAAATCAAATGACGGTATATGGGGGAAATTAATGTCCCCTAACCGTTATGTGAAAGGTCAACTTGTTTCTGCCTTGTTGGCCCGGTTGGGTCCAGAGCATTCATCAGGACCTAATTAGAACACGAAGGGCTCCGTTCTTACCAGCTGGTGGCAAGAGTAGACCACTGTGTGGGTGTGATCAATGTCACTCTCCACAGTTTGATGGCTTCTAAATTCAAGCCTGTAAAAGAAATTTTGAAGAAACATATAAGCCAACAAACCTTCGTTGTGGTGGAATACTGATCACAATACATGCACTGTTTCAGTACAACGTGAGTGACTACTTGTGTGACATGTGGCACTCTATTTGTGTACACAAATCCAGAGAAACAAGTAGTGTGAGCGCAAGTCTCACTGTTCTTACCCTAAATACCAAAGCTACTTGCCCCATGGAAGGAGGGGAGGGGAAACCCCTGTTGTCAAACCCTGTTGAAAAAACAAATCACAATTGGCGTGAAAACCGTGGTCTGTGACAGAACAAAGACCACTATGCATTCAACCACATCTACACATGGAGTGGTTAAAATATCATACATTCACTCAGCTCTCATTCAAACCCTTACTGCTTCAAGGGAAATTTCCCATGTGGTTCCTAGGCGACTGCTCCCATTCCTCCCCGATGTGGAAATGAGGAGGAAGAGATCGCGCTATATATAGTGTGTGACCTCTCACGCTAATTGATGTCAAACGGTTCACAGGTGATGTTGAATATCATCAGGTGTATGGTTTCCTGTGTCCCAAAAGAGAGGCCTGGTTTATCCATGGCGTCCAAGTGCACATGCTCAGAGTGAGTTATGACTAGGCTATGGAAGTCTTTAATCAGGTGCGTGACTTCCTATGTCCTCCGTGCGAATGCCTGACTCAAAGATGGCCGGTGTTCGCGCATGCTCTATGATGTAAAGTTCAGCGCGAGCACGGAGAATTAGGTATGCACTGGCCTGTATTAAATGCATGCGAGTGCCTAATAAGGGAATGGCTGGTGTCCGCGCATGCTCAATGTGGCGGACTATGGCGCATGAGAAACGAAAGTTCCGCTGATATATCAGCTGATCAAGGCCGGGAGTTAAATAGTTGCAAGTGTCCACGCCTGTTAAAATAGCACTTGCCTGTGTAAACGCATACGGGTGCCTGAATAGAAAATGGCTGGTGTCCGCACATGCTCATTCCGGCGGATAGTGGCGCGTGAGGAAAAGGAGGATGTTACTCTGATGTATCAAGTGGCTAAGGGCGGGACTGAGAAAGTGACAGGTGGCTGCGCATGCTCAATTTTGCAGAGTGAAGCGCGTGAAATGAAAAAGAGTCCATTACTGTATCAGCTATTCAGGGGCTATGTTTGTGCGTGAATGATGTCACCATGTTGACAGTTACGCCTTCCAATAATAATTATATAGGGGCCCTAATACAAATGAAAAGGGACATAATAAAAGGAGGATGGAGAGCATATGATGTGCAAACAGAAAGCCACTATTTGTAATATTTATCCTAATGAATTGTCTGTGCGTCAAGGGACTAATCCTGAAATTCGTAGTCAGCCATGGTCATTGTGGGATTCGAATGGGGATCGATACAAGGTGTTCGGGACCGTTTTGGGGCTCGAGACCTGGTTCACTTAAGGAAATACTTATGTGACCCTCATGGAGAATTAGTCATTGAATCAATAAATGTTTACTTATCATAAATAAATATATCCATACCAGCTAAATGGGCATGGTACACTATGTTATGGTGGATTCAAATCACATAAGTGATTATATATCAGACATGCCCAATATGTATAGATGATGTATAGTGGTGCATGTAACTCTGCTGGTGGTGGTTTAGAGGTTCCTATTGTCCCATCTGGAGCCATGGTATTTCATCATTGAGACCTTGCTGCCAGGACCATAGGCGGAATACCCATCGTTGTTCCCTCACATGTAAAGCTTTTGTCAGATCGAACTTGCGTTTTTTCATCACTTCCAAAATTGACCATCTCAGGTCTGTGTCTTTATGGTTTTTTTCAGTGAAGTGGCGTGTCAGTTTGGTGTTATTCTTTTTACACCGGATGGTGCTCCGGTGTTCACTGATTCGCACCTTGATTTTTCTGGTGGTCATGCCTACATATCTGAGGCCACAGGGACAGGTTAGGAGGTACACAACGTTCTCCGTATTACAGTTACTAAATTCTCGTAGCTGCCAAGGTTTCCCGGTCCCTATATCTACCTCCTTAGTGTTGGTGGTAAGACTGCAAGATGTGCAGTTTCCACATGAGAAGTGACCCACGGGTCGTGAGTGGGTCCACAAGGTCTGTTGCTCTTCTACATCAATTGTTGGTGTCTTCGCGTGTACCAATTCGTCACGCAAGCTCCTCTTCCGTCGGAAGGCGAACAGAGGTGGTTGCCACTGATTGCCTGCACTGTTAAGAATGTGCCAGTTTTTTCTCACGATTTTCTGTACTGTATTGGAGGCCGGGATGTATGTGGTAACGTATACCAGTCTTTTGGTGTCTTCTTTTATTACGTCCTCTAATAGTGCTTCTCTCGGATTGTTCCTGGCGCGTTTCTTTGCTCTTCTCACCATTTTCTTCGGATAATGGCGTTCCAAGAGTTTGTTCTCCAGCTGTCCTGCCTGTTCTTCAAAAGTTGTTATGTTTGAACAGTTCCGTCGTATTCGGAGGAACTTGCCTACCGGGAGATTTTGTCTCAGGGCCCTGGGGTGGTAGCTCTCAAAGAGAAGTAAACTGTTTCTATCTGTGGTTTTGTTATGAACTTTTGTAGTGAACCCTTCTTGAGTTATGTTGATGTCCAAATCCAGAAAGATTGCGTGGTTCTTGTCAATAGTATGTGTAAATTTAAGATGGTTGTCTTTGGAATTGACCCATTGGACAAATTCTGTTGTTTCCTCCTCTGTCCCGTGCCATACAATCAACACATCATCAATGTAACGCTTCCAAATTTTTAGGTGTTTCAGAAATGGGTTGTTTGGATTGAGGATATGGTCTTCCTCAAATTGCTGGACTTAAAGGCATGCCATACTTGGGGCAAAAGTACTGCCCATCGATGTTCCGGTAATCTGGTGGTAGATGGAATCCTCAAACTCAAAAAAAAATTCCATTAGTGCTAGTTCAGCACATTCCATCACAAAATGTTGGGGGGTCATGAAATTCCATTCCATGTTCAGAATGATGTTCTCCACCACTTCCAAGGTTCTTCTCTGTGGGATGCTCGTATAAAGAGCTTCTATATCCATTGTTATAAGTAGGTTCTCAGGTGGGTCAACTTCCAGATCTCGAAGAAGGCAAAGGACATCTTTAGTGTCTCTAAGGTAGGAATGTGATTGCTTCACAATCGGTATGAGGAACCAATCGCAAAACTGCGACAGAGGTTCCAAAACTGATCCAATACCGGATACGATGGGTCTGCCAGGTGGAGGGGTCTGGTTTTTATGGATCTTAGGAAGCGTGTAGAATCTGGGCATCCTGGGGTTCTCATTAATAAGGAAGCTTGCCTCCTGTCTAGTAATCCAATCGTTGGTAAAGGCCTCCTCTACCATGTTTTTAATTCTTGTCATCAAGGGGCCTGTTGGGTCATTTCTGTGTATGGCATAGCTGGCTGTGTCTGAGAGAAGTCTTTTACACTCCTCTTGGTACATCTCCTGATCCATAATCACGAGAGCTCCCCCTTTGTCTGCAGGTTTTATCACGAGATCGTGATTGTTCTTCAGATTCCGTAGTGCCGTATGTTCATTTCTTGTAAGGTTTTGAAATCCCTTGGTACTCTGGAAGTTGATACCCTCGATCTCATTGAGTACTGCTTCCTCAAAGGCTAGTACTTGGCAAGAGGTATTCTGGGCAGGTGGTTGAAAGGTTGACTTTTTCCTGAGTCCCGTCGTCCTCTGTTCTTCAGTTTTATCCTCATCTGCACCGAAATAGTCACGCAACTTGATTTTTCTGAAGAACTGTGCAAGCTCTGTGTGAAGTACAAAGGGGTCATTCCTAGGTGTAGGGACAAACCCCAATCCTTTGGAGAGGACCATCTCCTCATCGGTAGTCAATGTGTGCTTACTAAGGTTAACAATATTCGTTATTCCCTGTTTGTCGAGGGCAAGACTTCTCTCAGACACAGCCAGCTATGCCATACACAGAAATGACCCAACAGGCCCCTTGATGACAAGAATTAAAAACATGGTAGAGGAGGCCTTTACCAACGATTGGATTACTAGACAGGAGGCAAGCTTCCTTATTAATGAGAACCCCAGGATGCTCAGATTCTACACGCTTCCTAAGATCCATAAAAACCAGACTCCTCCACCTGGCAGACCCATCGTATCCGGTATTGGATCAGTTTTGGAACCTCTGTCGCAGTTTTGCGATTGGTTCCTCAGACCGATTGTGAAGCAATCACATTCCTACCTTAGAGACACTAAAGATGTCCTTTGCCTTCTTCGAGATCTGGAAGTTGACCCAACTGAGAACCTACTTATAACAATGGATATAGAAGCTCTTTATACGAGCATCCCACAGAGAAGAACCTTGGAAGTGGTGGAGAACATCATTCTGAACATGGAATGGAATTTCATGACCCCCCAACATTCTGTGATGGAATGTGCTGAACTAGCACTAATGGATTTTTTTTTTGAGTTTGAGGATTCCATCTACCACCAGATTACCGGGACATCGATGGGCAGTACTTTTGCTCCAAGTATGGCATGCCTTTATGTCCAGCAATTTGAGGAAGACCATATCCTCAATCCAAACAACCCATTTCTGAAACACCTAAAAATTTGGAAGCGTTACATTGATGATGTGTTGATTGTATGGCACGGGACAGAGGAGGAAGCAACAGAATTTTTCCAATGGGTCAATTCCAAAGACAACCATCTTAAATTTACACATACTATTGACAAGAACCATGCAATCTTTCTGGATTTGGACATCAACATAACTCAAGAAGGGTTCACTACAAAAGTTCATAACAAAACCACAGATAGAAACAGTATACTTCTCTTTGAGAGCTACCACCCCAGGGCCCTGAGACAAAATCTCCCGGTAGGCCAGTTCCTCCGAATACGACGGAACTGTTCAAACATAACAACTTTTGAAGAACAGGCAGGACAGCTGGAGAACAAACTCTTGGAACGCCATTATCCGAAGAAAATGGTGAAAAGAGCAAAGAAACGCGCCAGGAACAATCCGAGAGAAGCACTATTAGAGGACGTAATAAAAGAAGACACCAAAAGACTGGTATGCGTTACCGCATACATCCCGGCCTCCAATACAGTACAGAAAATCGTGAGAAAAAACTGGCACATTCTTAACAGTGCAGGCAATCAGTGGCAACCACCTCTGTTCGCCTTCCGACGGAACAGGAGCTTGCGTGACGAATTGGTACACACGAAGACACCAATAATTGATGTAGAAGAGCAACAGACCTTGTGGACCCACTCACGACCCGTGGGTCACTTCTCATGTGGAAACTGCACATCTTGCAGTCTTACCACCAACACTAAGGAGGTAGATATAGGGACCGGGAAACCTTGGCAGCTACGAGAATTTAGTAACTGTAATACGGAGAACGTTGTGTACCTCCTAACCTGTCCCTGCGGCCTCAGATATGTAGGCATGACCACCAGAAAAATCAAGGTGCGAATCAGTGAACACCGGAGCACCATCCGGTGTAAAAAGAATAACACCAAACTGACACGCCACTTCACTGAAAAAAACCATAAAGACACAGACCTGAGATGGTCAATTTTGGAAGTGATGAAAAACGCAAGTTCGATCTGACAAAAGCTTTACATGTGAGGGAACAACGATGGGTATTCCGCCTACGGTCCTGGCAGCAAGGTCTCAATGATGAAATACCATGGCTCCAGATGGGACAATAGGAACCTCTAAACCACCACCAGCAGAGTTACATGCACCACTATACATCATCTATACATATTGGGCATGTCTGATATATAATCACTTATGTGATTTGAATCCACCATCACATAGTGTACCATGCCCATTTAGCTGGTATGGATATATTTATTTATGATAAGTAAACATTTATTGATTCAATGACTAATTCTCCATGAGGGTCACATAAGTATTTCCTTAAGTGAACCAGGTCTCGAGCCCCAAAACGGTCCCGAACACCTTGTATCGATCCCCATTCGAATCCCACAATGACCATGGCTGACTAAGAATTTCAGGATTAGTCCCTTGACGCACAGACAATTCATTAGGATAAATATTACAAATAGTGGCTTTTTGTTTGCACATCATATGCTCTCCATCCTCCTTTTATTATGTCCCTTTTCATTTGTATTAGGGCCCCTATATAATTATTATTGGAAGGCGTAACTGTCAACATGGTGACATCATTCACGCACAAACATAGCCCCTGAATAGCTGATACAGTAATGGATTCTTTTTCATTTCACGCGCTTCACTCTGCAAAATTGAGCATGCGCAGCCACCTGCCACTTTCTCAGTCCCGCCCTTAGCCACTTGATACATCAGAGTAACATCCTCCTTTTCCTCACGCGCCACTATCCGCCGGAATGAGCATGTGCGGACACCAGCCATTTTCTATTCAGGCACCCGTATGCGTTTACACAGGCAAGTGCTATTTTAACAGGCGCGGACACTTGCAACTATTTAACTCCCGGTCTTGATCAGCTGATATATCAGCGCAACTTTTGTTTCTCATGCGCCATAGTCCGCCACATTGAGCATGCGCGGACACCAGCCATTCCCTTATTAGGCACTCGCATGCATTTAATACAGGCCAGTGCATACCTAATTCTCCGTGCTCGCGCTGAACTTTACATCATAGAGCATGCGCGAACACCGGCCATCTTTGAGTCAGGCATTCGCACGGAGGACATAGGAAGTCACGCACCTGATTAAAGACTTCCATAGCCTAGTCATAACTCACTCTGAGCATGTGCACTTGGACGCCATGGATAAACCAGGCCTCTCTTTTGGGACACAGGAAACCATACACCTGATGATATTCAACATCACCTGTGAACCGTTTGACATCAATTAGCGTGAGAGGTCACACACTATATATAGCGCGATCTCTTCCTCCTCATTTCCACATCGGGGAGGAATGGGAGCAGTCGCCTAGGAACCACATGGGAAATTTCCCTTGAAGCAGTAAGGGTTTGAATGAGAGCTGAGTGAATGTATGATATTTTAACCACTCCATGTGTAGATGTGGTTGAATGCGTAGTGGTCTTTGTTCTGTCACAGACCACGGTTTTCACGCCAATTGTGATTTGTTTTTTCAACAGGGTTTGACAACAGGGGTTTCCCTCCCCTCCTTCCATGGGGCAAGTAGCTTTGGTATTTAGGGTAAGAACAGTGAGACTTGCGCTCACACTACTTGTTTCTCTGGATTTGTGTACACAAATAGAGTGCCACATGTCACACAAGTAGTCACTCACGTTGTACTGAAACAGTGCATGTATTGTGATCAGTATTCCACCACAACGAAGGTTTGTTGGCTTATATTTTCTTCAAAATTTCTTTTACAGGCTTGAATTTAGAAGCCATCAAACTGTGGAGAGTGACATTGATCACGCCCACACAGTGGTCTACTCTTGCCACCAGCTGGTAAGAACGGAGCCCTTCGTGTTCTAATTAGGTCCTGATGAATGCCCTGGACCCAACCGGGCCAACAAGGCAGAAACAAGTTGACCTTTCACATAACGGTTAGGGGACATTAATTCCCCCATATACCGTCATTTGATTTTAATATCATATAGTTACCTTTCACATTAAAAACACGATAAAGATAACTATAATGATTTTTAACCACATTCACTTATTTATGGGCCCCCACTTAGTTTAGAAGTGCATCCCTGTCGTCAGGTGTATGCCCGCCCTCTATCAAACCAAGGTTTTAGAGGGCG
Organism: Calotriton arnoldi; assembly: GCA_963921515.1. NCBI lineage: Eukaryota > Metazoa > Chordata > Amphibia > Caudata > Salamandridae > Calotriton > Calotriton arnoldi. The sequence goes on from CAWUFW010007733.1 coordinate 599,467, forward strand.
AGGACTGGTCAATGATGAAGCATGACACCAGGTGGTGTGTGAGACCAGTCCGTTACATTTTGTGAGATGTCTTCACTCACAACATATCCCAAACCTCACAGTGGTCACTAAGTTAGGAGCAGCTCTTTGTGGTTAACATTTATTGTTGGAGGCTGCTAGCTCCTAAAAAACCCCACGCCTCTTGTTCCCTTCTCCACATAGTGTGGAGCTTTTGTGCTTTTCCAAGTTCTTCTAATCTCCCTTGCATAAAAACATATCCCTGCCAAGAGTTTACTATTATTGTTCTGCCTCTGCATGTCCTGTATATGGGGGTTACAGACATGTATGGCTTTTCTATGGGTTCAAGGAGCCCACAGGAGATAAAGTGCTGGAGTTCATTTTCAACATTTGGAAAGCAGCTGCAAACAAAACGTTGGTCTAGGGTACAGTCATTTTGGTCACAGATATCACCATTAGGCTGTATAGAAAAATATCACAACCATAGATTTTAGGCTCTACACCTCCTAAGCTTTCTATCACTGTGTGTCAGATCTG